>JAWMAG010000003.1:12167500-12877500 GCA_037013455.1 Ceratitis rosa
TGGCTACGTCGATAAGCAAAACTGTAACATCTGATGCTCGGAAAACCCACGATTTATTGTTGAATAGCATCTTCATCCTCAACGTGTAACAGTTTGTGCGGTTTGTGTTCCAGCGAGGTTATTGGATCTTACTTTTCAGAAAAAAAACTGAAGCAACAGTTACGGTGAATGAATTGCACTATCGGTAGATGATTAAAGATCTTTTTGGCCGGATTTGAATGGTATTGATCTGGACAACAGTTATATTCAACCAGACGGCGCTAAGGGGAAAACTTTCCGGACCGTGTTATTTCTTGAAGAGGTGATCGCAATTGTTATCTCACGTGAAAGAAAAGGTCTACGTCAACAGGGCAATATCGATTGAAGACCTCAAAGGTGGAATTCGTGAAGCTATTAAGGGTATACAGCAGCCACTTTACTATTTGGTGATGGAAAATTTCATAAAAAGAATATAGTCCTGTAATTGTAGCCTTGGCAGCCATTTGGCTGATATTGTTTTTCATTATTAGTGGCATATCTTCCTCTTTACATTGAACTAGGCATCTGATCACTCATCTCAAAAATATTCCATTAATTCTTGAATATCAAAATAACACCTCTCATTGGAAAACTCTGTAAATTATCATCTGTCGCAGTCGACAAATTCGATTCGTCGATTTTCCAGATCCGAGATTTTGGGACGTAAATTTGTAAACAAAAACCATCTAATTTTGGTATTATTCACCGTTATCTACAAATAAACAAAAACATCTTACACCGAAAATAAAGAACTATATCATAAAGCCCTCATATAGCCGATTTGTTAATTTATAAGAAGTAACATACCATAAATTTGATATGGTCATAAAAGGTACGATACGATTTTCAACTTGTAAATGTTTGTGTGAATAAAAATATAATTAAAAAACATGTTTTCTTTTTTTTTAGTTTTGAAATGTCTATTATTCACTTATCGATCTGACAACAAATTTATTGAACAACAGTCTCTGTAGAGCTCTTTTCTTGGCTGTCATCAATTATCAGTCTGTTTGTCATAAATTTATATAAGCTGGGAGAGAGGCGAGATTATGTTGAATCGTACATACATATGAACGCAGATATATACATACATATTTCAATACCTTATGACTCTGTCAATAGATCTATACAAAACAATCAGTTAGTTTGGTATATAAATTTCAAGAGAAAAGATCAGTCTGACAATCGCATAAAATATGAATGTGGAAAATTTATTTGCTACAATGGTATGCTTTATGTCGGCGTGCGAAAATACTCGAAATTTGAATAAAATCCAAATAAATTCAGTGATCTCGACACCACTCGATGATGTATGGGGCTTCAGCTGCCGAGAACAGGCAAAATCTCTTTCCACACAACTGTAAGTGTGTTTGTTCGAAAACAAATTCCAACTAATAGAGTTATAATTTTTGTAGCATGAACTTGGAACAACTTCAAGATGATACAGATTCACTACTGAGCAACATTGAGGAATCTATAAGGGATATAAGAAATACGGTCGGAATAGATAAGAGACGCAACAAGCGAGCAGTGACTAACTTAATTGATAATCCAACGTTACAAATACTTCCTCCTGTAAGATTTAATAGTATTGTTATTTTTTATATGATATTGCTCGAACCATATTACTTTTATATTTAATACAAGGGAAGAAATGAGGAGGAGATAATACCTATACACCCTTTGTTGCGCATATACAAATGATTGCTGACGCCATTGGACTAACATGGACTGGGCGATAAATTGGTCATAAATTAAATGGTGAAATCAAACAATACAAATATATATATATTTATATCTACACTATTAAATTCAATTTAATTTATTAGCTTAATACTGTTTTGTTAAATTATATGAAAGAAGAAGAAAGTACATTTTTAAAAATCAAGTGAAAACCTCCCTAAGATTCCAGCTCATCGCAAATTGAAAGTGAAGAAAAATGTGAGTTATTGGAAGGTGAAGTTAGGAGTAACACGGATAATGAAAACAGTGAAGCGCAGGAAAGTAAACTTGAAAATTGTTTAAATGATTTGCATAAAACGTAAAAAACCGGAAGAATTTCCAATAGTGGTCCATATATGTGTTATATATGTTATAGGAGGTGGTAGGGGATTACTTGCTTTCAGGCACTGAAAACCAAACCCACTGGAGATCTACAGTTTTTGAGATTTTAAATGTTAAAAATGCATTTTTACCCTGCTATTTGGTACGTTAAGCAATTACTTTGAACTTCGGTGTTGCCAGATATAAAATAAAAATTCTAAAATAAAAGAATTAAAACACAAATATTAGACTTTATACACATACCTATGAAGTCTAAAATTTGTGTTTTAATTCTTTTATTTTAGAATTTTTATTTTGTATGTGGCAACACCGAAGCTTAAAGTTTTGGAAATGGGTCTTCCCTGTTTTTATTTTAGTGATTTTCGCCATAAGAACTATGTCTTTGTCGTTGATATTGGTAGGGTGTTCCTTTTGGAGGAATATTTTCCCAACTCTTCATTGTATATTCAATCCTCTGAGTATGCGTACCATCCGGAGCAACAAATGGGTAATCCGGATTACTATGGTTTACTGCTTTGTGCTCGTAACCGTAGCTGGAGAGACAATAATATACTTTCCAGCAATCAGTGAGTATTATTGTCACTTCAACTACGCGGTTTTGTTATTATCCGTGCACACTTTCAACCTCAAATCCGGGGACCACATAGTTTCGGACCACCTTCCTAAACAAAAAAAAAAAAAAAGAAAAAATTAAAAACAATGTTAAACTTATGTAATAATAAAATATATATATATATTACCTTTGTTGTATGTTCTCTTTCCGAACTAGATCTGATCAATTTATACAACTTTCCTGGGATCATCTATTTTGTCTTCTTGTTTTTAGCGGTCGATTTGGAAACGTGGTTTAAGCAATGGTCCGGCTTGGTAATGGCCTAACAACGTAATTGTCCAGCATGAGTGGGCGTAATAGTACATAATACATAGAAGTTCAGGAGATGAATGATGCCTAGAGATGGCCCCCTATGACCAGGGAGCCAAATCACGAACGTTTCGTATATAGTTGAGAAAACCTATTAGTCTAAGTTTCGAAAAAAAGTAAAAATTGTCAAATTCATTTAATTGTCTGTCTAGCAAATCCTTTTCTTATTTCTGCCGTCTAAGAAAAACTGCTTGAAACAAATATTTTAATAGATTCGTACGTGTGTTCAATAATATAACATCTGCTTGAAGATAACCCCAAATATTTCGAAGTGAAACTACCTTGTAGAACTTTGGTATCATGGGCAGGCTGCTTTCTCCCCACTGGGACATGGCAGTCCTCATCGTACCAGCAGCGACGATGCTGTGACCTTTCCGAAATTCAATAGTTTCATTTGCAGCTGCATGTAGGGAGCTGGAAATTCTGCTTCATAGTTCCCTTATACCGAGTTGCCGATGAGTGCTTTCAGTGAGCATGAATGACAGTTTTAAATAATGCCAGTTCATAAATAAAAATAACAAAATTTATAAAATATTAATTTAAATACCTTTCTTGGAGCCGCCTTCGAAGGGCTCGATCGAAAATCGCTTCGGCCCTTACAAAGCACCATTTATATATTATATCAAATTTTACTAGCGACTTTGTCGAATATATTGAATGTATGCATTAATTCGTGGGGTTTTTTTTTTCGAAAATTAAGACTTTATTGTGAAAAAATTGTCTTGATCAACTCCTAATATTTTTGCAAGTTCTTCTTGCGTCTGGCATGCATCTGCGTCGAGCATGGTCTCCAATTCTTCGTCTTGAAATTTTTTTGCCTGTCCGTCATCTAAGTCGAAATTGCCACTTTTAAACCGTGCAAGCCACTTTTGGCACGTTCGTTCGGCTAAAGCATGGCCCCCATAATTGTCCACTAAAATACGATGGCTTTCGGTAGCACTTTTCTTCATGTTAAAGTAATGAAAATGAACTCCCCGCAAAAACACTTTATCAGGTATAAATTTCGACATTTCCAAATACCATAAATGAAACAAATTGTTGTTCACGCTAAAACAAATGGTATCTACTAAAAACGACGCGAAATGACAGTACCTTTGAAATGAATATAGCCACAGATGAACACGACGCGAAATAATAATAGTAAAGTCCTCTCTTTGAAAACCCCACGAATTAATGCATACACCCAATAGCATTTAAAAGTGTTTCTAATAATAATTTGTAAGATTTCTTTTTAACTTATTTGTTTGAATTATTATGTTAAAATGTAGAATACTTACAAATTATAACAATTTTTTTTTGTGAGTTTTTCGAATAGATCGGCCCCAGGTCCACCAATCAGAAAAAAGTTTGAACCACGTTAATTTGGGCCAAAAGCTGCTTCCACAACAAATTCCTTGCAAATCGAACAATTTAAAAATAAATTCAATTTTTGTTTTCGAATAGATCGTTCTAAAGTCCACATAACGGAAAGGTTTTTCTGATCATAGGTCTTAAGCAGAAGACACTCTAAAAATTGCAGGTCAGTTCTTTAGGCTGTGGGTTGAGCCGTCAGTCGTTCAATGCAAGGGCAATGCGGGATGTACCTGTAAAAAAATTACTAAATATGTAAGATTAACATATAAAAATATAAGTGTGTATAATTTTAAAGTTTCTCTTAAATGCCTTTAAATACGTTTTTAATTTCTTTTACTTTCTTTCAATATTTAATTTTATGTTTTTTGATATACTTTTTGTACATACTCGTACATATATACAATATTTCAAAATTTTAATATTTTTGCATGCAATGAATGAGTGTTTGAATTTTTACGCTTCCGTTCCTTAGCGTTAACCAACCAACCAACACGACGGCCACATGACATGTGGACAACACTGACAGCATGACACTCGCTGCATCAGCATCAACAACAATTGTGGCAGCAACATTGGGAGTGATAGTGACAGTAGCAACAATAAGAATCTATATTGAAACCAACAATAACGATAATAACATTTTTACAATTCATATCTATAAATAAATATATGTACATACATATGTATAAACATAACTATTTTATGCTATACATTTGTTATTGCAGCAGCTTTGGGTCATATTTATGTGTAAGTGTATGATTAAAAGTCCAAACATACATAAAATATATGTTTTATTGAAGTTTTCTTTTTTGTTTTGCCACTGGCCACATTTCGTCTTGTTTTAACCTAGTAGTGAATAAATAATACTTATAGTAAATTATGAAGCTTAAAACTGCTGTTCGGAGGTTTATTTCAATGTAAAAAAAGAAGTAATGACATTAATAAGGGAAAATAACCTCAGCCAAATGACGGCCGAGGCTATGTTGACAGGATGCATTTTTTCCATCACCGAATCGAAAGGTGGCTGCTGTATGCCCTCAATATCTTCAGAATTCCATCCTAGAGGTCTTGAATCGACTTTGGATCACCTCTTCGAAAGATAACACTTCGCGGAAACTTTTCTCTTCAAATATCGATGGTTTCGTTGCTTGTCTGGTACGTAGCGTCGTCTTGTTGAATGTAAAGGTTCTGCAGATCAATAGAATCCAATTCCGACCATAAAAAATTATTAACCATCTCTCGATAGCGCCATCCTGTTCCAACCTCATTTTCGAAAACGTAAGGTCCGATGACTCCGCCGGACCACAAACCGCACCAACCAATTACTTTTCAATAATAAATCTAAGGTTTGCCGAGCCCAAGATACGACAGTGTTGCTAATCGACGTAGCCATCGAGATAGAAATGGAAAGGTCGGTCAAGATGATTTTTCGTTGAAATTCCGCATAATTTTCATTCATTGCGAGGACTCAATCAGCAAAGACACTACGTTATTGATGATTAGCCGGCTTGAGCTTCTGTGTTAACTGTAGCTAATAAGCCTTAAGATCCAAGTATTTATGCAAAATACGGTGTAATGACGTTTGTGGAAAAGAATGACGAGGAATGAACAAACCACGGTTTTATTCAACACTGGTCCCAACAGTTCCATTTTTTCCACCAATTTCTGTATTGCGATCCGACAAGGTGCTTCAGGATGACCAAAAAAGGATTTAGTTTTACGAACCGTCTCTACCAGGTTTCCACCATTTTTATAGTGAATTTTAAAATTTTCCTTGCGCTGGTGAAACGTGCTTAGTTCCATTTTTCTTGCTGGTTTAGTTTTTACTTGTCAAATGTTAAAATTACAGCTTCAAAAGTGACATCTACCGGAATAGAAGGCTATTAAAAATAATACCTCTTATTGGAAAACCCGTTATATATAAAGCCAAATATATACATGAGAACTAGTTGTTCTTCTAACTACTTAGGGTGATAACTTAGTCTGGTTACATTCCAGTACACAAAGAATAACTTCCCTACCGGGAATAATAACGTGCACTCATGCATACTTACACAATTGCGCACACATTCATATATATATATATAACTGTATTTGATAAAGTGACTTGAAATTGCAATTTATTGTTTCATGTGTCCAGCGTTTGGCAAGTGTTGTCAGACATCCACTTTAATAATAGCGATGCAACGCACATAACGAAAATGAAGTAGAATAAAATTAAGTAAGGTATACTTCAGATGTTTTGCGAAATACAAAAATATACATATTGATTTTATTGCAGAGCGAAGTGTCGTATTTATTTATCTTAATAAGAACAAATTGTTGGTTCGGTTTGGTGTGGATACATAAATTTCATTGTGGTCCTTATTAGTGTGCGTTTGTTTTTAAGATACATTTCTATTCTCTTCTTCTTCAGATTTCATCGGGTACTGCACCGAAAATTTTCAAAGATGGAGTATTCTTATCCATCCAGACCACATGACCTAGCCAGCGCAGCCGCTGTTTTTCAACTCGCTGAACTATGTCAATGTGGCCGTGTATCTCCCATTGCTCATAGATTCATCGGCTGGGGTATTCGCCGTTCCCAACTCGTAGGGAACCATAAATCTTACACAAAACCTTTCTCTCGAAAACTCCTAATGACGAATCATGAGATACTGTTATCGTCCATGCCTTCGCACCATAGGTATAGCAGCACGAGAACGATTACCGACTTTTAGAGTTTGGTCTTCGTTCGTCGAGATAGTAGACAGATCAAAAACAGGTCTTAGTTGCATTAAGAAAAAAAAAACACTGAAGCACAACCTTTGCAAGTGTCCAACCTTCAGCTGCTTGAGATGTATCATCTTTCACAATGCTCCCAGTTTTAACATTACGGAGATAAACACCTATTGTTAGAAGAAACTAACTAATTAATTGAGATACACGGTGGAACACAATGACCCTACTCAATGGCTTGGGTGCGTCAACATCCCTCTTTCAACTGAGCAACCAACCATTGGGATAGCGAAGTTACAACAGAGATTCTCTATGAAACTAGGTATAAAGACATATAAATAAGATTCATTAGCCAGGGGGAGGACTTAACTCGTAGTAATTTTAAAATGAGTGGTACCGTTTCTAATAGTGTGGAATATACTCCAAATGTTAAGCAAGCTCATTAAACAGAATTGAGAACTTTATGTCCGGCTCAATCGGCTTTCCGACTTGTAAAACAGAATGCCTCGGGTCTTTATACCTTTATTGAGTCAACCTTCCTGTAGTACATTACTTAGCTTTTCGAGCTAACGCCTTTCGGCCAAGTTGCGAACGTTGGTAGGATTGCTATTTAGGACAACGTTTACTTTCAACAAGACGGTGCTACGTGTCGCACAAGCAACGAAACCATCTACCATATATTTTAAGGGAAAAGTTTCCGGACCGTGTTATCACTCGAAGAGGCAACCGAGATCTTGTGATTAAAACATGATCGATGCCAGGACATGTTTTTTGCTTCATTAACTAACATTATTTGCTTAATATATTGTGTCTGCTTAAAATAGGTACTTATTAAAGCTTCAGTCCATTTGTAGAGGGATATCATCCACGATTGACGGCATTTGAGTACAAAGAATGTATATAATACAGCAAGGTGAAACAAGAATATTTAATTCCTTTTGTATGACCTCCAATCCTTTCTCCGAATTCGCATCGTCTAACACAACTATTGGATTTGAGAACACCAACCATCAGCGGCATCTCAGGCATTGCCTTCAATCATAGCCATAGTTGGCAAATAATTTGGGAACTCTTATCCAAACTTAGCTATCTTCAAGTTTTTTTAGTTTTAAATTATCACCCGAAACTTCGTCCGTAAAGTTCGTCCAAGGCGTAGCAACTTACGTCAACAGCAAATGACCAAAGATCAACTCACTCATAAATCGAATAAATTTTATTTTCCCTCTGGACTATGTACATATGCATTCGAAGCAAGGAATCAGTTTAACCTCCATTCTATTGTAGCCGCAATTGTTTAACAATATTTTTAAACACCCGCAGTGTGACCACAAAACAACAACTACATACTTTTAAATTTATTTGATCTCTTTTGGTTGATTATACCACCCGGAGCAGCTGTCAATTTCTAGTTTCTTAGCTTATTTACGGGCATTTTTCAACATCTGACACCGAGTCATTATATTTTATACGGCTTTGTAAATGTGTTTATTTGTCAAACCAATTGAAAAGTTTATATGGCAATGCCGGGCGGAATGGAAAACTTTGAGCGCTTGTTGATTTAACCGAAACCGAAGAGGAAGGACATACAGTAAGGCCATTCTATTGTTGGGCAATATAAGTATTTTGATATGCTACTGCTACTGCTACTGCATTGTTGTGCCGACCGAGGATTTGTTTTTTGTTAGTTTATTTAAAGTATTTTCTTTCGCTGTGGTGAACAAAATAACTGCCGATATCACGGTTGTTTGCTACTTGATTACTGTTGTTGTCATAACAACGTACAACGAACAATGGCCAACTTGCCATATTTTCTGTTTATAAAGTTTATTATTTGTATCCTTGTGCATGGAGTAATGTTGTTATTACTGATGTACTCATTCTTCTGTAGTTATTTAAAGCACACCACAATGACAGTGACCAAACAGATTTCACTTTAACGGACCGAACCTAAACTTTGTTGTTTGTGGGATGAGGCATCACAGTTGGTGTAGTACTTTTGGTATTTTGGTTATTATCATGAATAAAAAAGTAGATCGAGGGCTGGGTAGGGGTTAATGTGCTGCAAAGTATTTGCAATTTCGTAAGTTTGAATAAAAGAAAACTTTTCTAATACACGAGTATGTCAGTATGTGCGTATAAAGTGGCTAAACAAATCGTTAGAACGGGAATGACAAAAATAAAGAAATAAAAATATACATGCATACGTGTATGTACTCGTACATACATTCTCACCATACAAAAGTCCTCCAGGCAAGACTAAATTCTTCAGCTAAGAAATCATTCTACGCCTGCTGTTGTGTACACATTTGCATGGGTCAAAATGACCGCAGTGATTTACTTCTGAAATTGAGATGTGCAAATTATTTATGAGACAACGGCAAGAAGGCACACAAAATTTATACAGAGTAATGTATATATGTACGTGTATGGATGATGGAGCAATGTGTAGAAGTTCACCCAAGCGAGGAGAATTTTTGACTACCATTCACCTGGGAGTGGCCAGAAACGATTCTTTTACATATGGTGCAAGCAGCTCACGACCTCTGATCTTAGACCAAGTATCACCTGGTAGCCAACAAACATCCGCTTGGAGGCGAGCTAAAGTGAGAAGGCGAATTCCATACGGTTGTGCGTAGGGTTTGGAAACCACCATATGAAAAATAAACTCCAATGGAAAATCGTATTGTGACTCGGTTGAGAGACCCCCCTTTTGACGACGACCCCCACAAATGTGCTAAGGATTATGATTTGAGGTTATGCACCTGGAATGTCCGGTACCATAATTGGGAAGGTGAGGTTGTCCAGCTGGTAGATGTACAAATAAAATTAAAAGCTGGCATCACCGCCGTCCAAGAAGTACGATGGACGGAAGCGAGTAGGTTCTTGTGACATTTACTACAGCGGCCCTATAAAGGAGCGCAAATTTGGTGTCGGATTCATGGTGGAAGGGAGACTACGTCGCCGAGTACTGGCATTCCCTCCGGTGGATGAACGTCTCGCCACATTCCATTCATTAACATATCGTTTATTTGCGTCCACGCCCCGATGGAAGAGAAGGACGATGTGACCAAGGATGCCTTTCACGAGTGCGTCAAACATACTTATGCACGCTGCCCCCGACACGTAAAAATTGTGCTTGGCGACTTCAACGCCAAGGTGGGGAAAGAAGGTATCGTCAGCACAACTGTTGGAAAATTCAGCCTCCACGACGAAACATCCCCAAATGGGTTGAGGCTGATCACCTTCGCCAGGGCCCGAAATATGGATGTCTGAAGCACTAGATTTCTGCACAAGAAAATTTCGTTAGCTACTTTACTTGGCTGTCTCCTTGACTGATCGTGTTGTGATAGACGAAAGACATATCTCCAGTGTTCTTGACGTGCTTGTTCACTTTGGCTTGTACATCTGCATTCTGAGAGCACTCATCAGCAACTCGATATAAGGGAACTGTGGAACGACATCACAAACTTCCTACGTACCGCCTCTACGGACACCATTGGTTTTTGGTACGATGAGGAATGTTGAACAGTAGTGGAGAGACAACAGACTGCCTACCTCGCAACCCTGCGATCGACAACAACACGTGCGGGATGGGATAGATGTCGAGAGCTGAAGAGGGAAGCAAGACGCATTTGCAGACAAAAAAAGAACGTATGAAGAGCTTGAAAAGCAGGCCACCATTTGAAACAAGTCCCGGGATATACTATTAAGAGACTAGCTGTAAAAATTTTTGAATGGTAAATTATGTTTATCGACTTTATTATTTTGTCTCGTTGGCACTATGGCAACTCGTCATGTTATGTATGACATTTGTATGCCCATTGTCGTTTATCTAATCTTTATACCATATGTGTCTTTCTTTTGTTTATTGACAATAAATGAATGTTTGATTCATTGATATTGTAGGACCGTTAGCTTACTATTATTAGAGGCCAAAACAAGTTATGGCAGGGTGGAATGAAGTGAAACCTACTCCCAACAGTGTTCTGTAGCAGAGCCTCTTCCATGAGTACCACGATTGCGCGATGATGAATCATATTCTTTACGAGGTGACCCTGGTGCCGAAAATAATTCAGGGGTCATACGATTTCGTAACCATTAGATAGTTTGCAGTTAGGTCGTCCGACTGTATTTGAACGGAGCCTCCCGGATACCAGCCCAGTTCCGGGAGCAACGGTGACTTGCTGCGGTATGGGGCTCTACCGTCGTTGACCATTCCTTTCCTTTTATTCTTTTTTCTGGCCACTGAAAAGTCTCAGCTCAGTAAGTGATCGACGAACCGAATGAAATGTCTAAAACAAACTGATCTTCTGATCTATGCACGGGTGAAAATGCCGTCAAAGGAAATACGGCTACTTCATGCGGAGCAGAGATGAACTCCTTGAGGGCAAATAGCCTCCAGCTAAAAAAAAGTTGACCCATAAGCCAGGCCACAAGAGGCCCCTGCCCAGTGCAGATCATCACAGGCGAAGGTGACTAGTGGCCAACCTGCATGGATAAAGTCACAGTCACCAAACTGCCGCCACAGCTTAAGCGAATCAATTTCCCGGTATGCCAATAGAGGTACCTCGCCGCAAGCTAATACCATACAGGTTGTGCATATGCCCGACATTGCCCTTACAGGCACGGGATAACACTTCCAGGCCCTGAGTGGTCTACTCCAAAATGTCCTTTACATAGTAAGTACGAGTATATGGTCCAGTGAGTGCGGTCTGAATGTAAATCCTTCAAAGACTGAGGTTAAATACCTATGCATCAATGCAATCTTAGGTAGCAAACTCATTGGGAATTGGATCTATGGCCGCACTATTCGCCAGCAAGACGGCGATCCGTAAGAGATTGGGACTAAGACCCATATTACGAAGTAACCGCCACTAGATAAGGCTACTTATAGGAGCAAGCTTGAAAAAGTTCAGTAGACACGCATTACAGGTGCGCTGCCCTCAGCATCAAAGGAAGTCCTTTAAATTCTGCTTAATCTTTTCCCAGCAGACATATTCGAAAAATTTCAAGCGAGTTGCAATGTCATAAGGCTCAATACAACTCAACCATGGAGGAACGTTCTAACATTATCATACACAATTTTTAAACATACATATTGTATTATATATAAAAAGAAAATAATAATAATAATAAACCTAAATAAGTACTGTACATACGTGTATGTAAAAGTATATGTACATATGTACATCACACTGACAATTTAAGTCGAATGTTAAGTGGTCATGTCAAAATAGTTATTTACCTTTTAACCTTTTTTACGATTCATCACCTCTTGTATTAACGAAATTCACAAGCAACATAACAAATGTATATAGTGTATGTATTAACTAAAATGTTTGTATGATTATTTGCACTCAAATTGACCGAAAGTTTAACAAACCATACGAAATGAAATGAAGCGATATATCAACAGGATGTTGACAATATATTTTCTAGTGCGTGTTTTTATTGTTGTCCGTTTGAAGAGTTTTGGATACTTTTCTATTGGAACTTCTTAAATAGCAATGAAAAGCTGAGGAGAGTTTGTTTAGTGAGATGACCTCCAGGAAATATATCGTTATATTTTTACAACAATTTAAACGAATAATCAATACTTTTTATCTAATATAAACAGAAAAGAGTTTTTATCACGGTTTTGGAGATTTTTGAGCTGATTTTGGTTTTGACTCTCATGAATTCAGTAGTTGTATTAATATCATTCCTTTCCTGATACTACTGAGATAATAAAGTAAGAGGGAATAACATGACTTCGGCAAGTTGACCGGGAAAAATAAGTCTTTTTATATTTATTCGTAATCATTGTTCTTTTTTATCTTCTCTACATAATCGCCATTGATTTAAATGCATTTCCTAAGCTTCTAGATCCACTTCTGAAAACTGTCTTCAAAATCTTGCTTTTTAAGCTTATCAAGCTCAGTATTAACCGCATTAATTATCTCCTTTCCTTTTATATATCTTTTTAATTTTTGGAAATATTCAGAAATCACAAGGTACTGTATCCGGGGAGTACTGCGATCCCAGAGATTGCAATAAAATTACTCGATATTTCAGGAGTGTGGGATGGCGCGTTGTCATGATGTAAGAAGTAGCGCCGCAAATCCTCTTTTTTCCTGTTTTTCATAAATTTTTTTAAAACTTTTGATAAGTACTCTTCAGTGTACCATTTTGCGGTTAACATCCTTCCCCTCTCCCTTCTCCAGTGGAAGAGCAGCCAAGATTTTACATTGGGTGAAGTAAACTAACATCATTACTTTTGCTGCTGATTTTCGTTTATTAGATTTTAAGGGCGGGTTTGCTCTTGTTAGGCTCCATACCATGGACTGCTGTTTGTTTTCTGAATCGTACTTAGAGAACCAATATTCCTCACCAGTAACGACTTTACTAAAGTTGCTGGACTGACCATTTTCGAATTTGTTTGGGAAAAATTGAGCAAAATGCACTCGAGCCTCTTTTTGGGCCTCATTTAAAATTCGAGGTACTCATCGAGCAGATTTCTTCTTGTATCCCAGATGATTATTTAATATTCGCGATGCTGCCATGGCATTTAAGTCCAATTCATTAGCAATCATTTCTCGTGTCAATCGTAAGTCTTCGTCAATTTTGGACATCACCAGAACTACAGTGACGTCGTCAGTGGAAGATTTTGGTCGACCTTCTCGCGTCTCGTCCTCTACGGTAAAATGTCCGGTGTGGAATCTTCGGAACCACTTAAAAAGCCTTTGA
This sequence comes from Ceratitis rosa, assembly GCA_037013455.1. Classification (NCBI taxonomy): domain Eukaryota; kingdom Metazoa; phylum Arthropoda; class Insecta; order Diptera; family Tephritidae; genus Ceratitis; species Ceratitis rosa. The sequence goes on from JAWMAG010000003.1 coordinate 12,181,302, forward strand.
AAACGGCGAAATCGTTGCATATGCAATTTGGTATTCACCGAATATATTTGTATTGGCTGTAGATTACGCCGAAACCCGAAAAGAATCATATGGCGAGTATCTGTTGCGTTGCTATTTTCAGCTATCTTACGTTTTCTCGTCTCCATTTTCGCCGATCATTCTAAAATTTGAAATGAAAACTAATACAGTAATTGCAAAGGATTTGGTATTTTTAGATTTAACAAAAACAAATTGAAAGTCATCAACTGATCGAACTTTTGTTACTGCCTTTGTATTTATCAGATCACACATTTTCTGTTCAGTTCAGTTCTATTAAAATTGCTGCGACATTGTTATAATATTATCGATTATCGATTTTAATAATTTTCATTTTTACTGGTGGGATATTTAAAACCATTTTCAATGTTCCGTTTATTCATTTCTATTACTCTCTACTCTCTACACTTAGACATCTTTTTTTAAAATCTCCATTCCAATGGCGATTGAAGGTCGTTCGGATGCCGTTCGCTGTTTGTGCGCAGCTATCAATTGTACAAACATTTAAAAGCTGAAAATATCTCCTAAAAATTTAATGCTAAAAGAAACTTGCAAACTATGAAATGAACAAAAATACAGTTTCTCCAGTTGTTTTTTTATGGAGAATTTAGCCAATAGCCAACCATAAACCAATTTAATGCCAATGTTTGCTTCTGTTCGTAGGGCTGTGATGTTCACCCTATGGCAGTGTTTAACAAGAATATAAAAGAGTGGGTAAGTGCCATTGAAAAATGTTAACAAATTGAAACGATAATCCATCTGGGATTCCCCTCAATAGCGAGTGTTACGCAAGAAATATTCATTCAGTCCATACATATATACGTTGTGTAAGTTTCATATATTTGTATGTATGTGTCCATAAAGAACCCTGCAGGAAGTGTTGTTAGTTCTTAGCTAGTTGTAGTTTTAATTTAATTTCATGGTTCGTCTTTTTCCTATATATAGGATTAGATTTTATTACAATATCAATTGTCCGATTATACATAAGCTTCATACCAGTTAAAAATCAGTTCAGATATTGCATACAACGGCGCCTCGTAGGATTGGAGCACACCGATGTATAGTTAATATATATGAAATTAAACCAATGGAAAATAAAAGATTAGTTTTGCTGTTGATATTGATTGTGCATTTAATCTTTTATTGATTGAAATATGGGTTTTACCTGTACAAAAGTATATGGTGGATGAGGGTGATGGCTGGTGATTCGCTGATGATTCGCTGGTTAGGACACGTCCGTTCAGTTGTGATGATAATATCGCAATACCGTATAAGAATAATAAGTTCTTACCGTTTGCCATAAATTCGGTAAACGGTTCATGTTAATATTTAAAAACGGATTTTCATTGGAAGTATTAGGGTGGTACATAACGAGTGGTAATTTAGGCTTTTGGCCTAAACAGATATGCTTGTGGAATTTCTTCTTGCCTACAGCAAGACTCTAACTGAACACTCCACAACCGAGAATATATGAGAAGTAACAATAAATCAGCGACCGCAATAGCCAAGTGGTCGGCATTACGTATTTCCATTTGGAAGGCCTGAGATCGAGTCCTGGTTCGACCAACATCCAAAAAGTTAATTTTTCTAATTGCGGTCGCTTCTCATCAGGGAATGTCAAGTTCTCCGAGTGTATTCCTGGCACGAAATAGAAGCTACTCACAAAAAATCATCAACCGTTCGGAGGCCGAGTAGTATAAACTGGAGGTCCCTCCATTTGTTGGAAAAACATCTAACAATTAGAGGAGGAGCTCAGCTGAAAATTGCTTCAGTGGTTTTCTGTTTATGTAAGCAGCATTGCGTTTTGTTCTTTGTTTTGGGATGCCGTTCCACAGTTCCATTATATCGAGTTGCTAATAAGTGCTCTCAGAAAGCATTTGTGCAAGTTGAGTAGAAAACCGCTCGGCTGCTTGTTGTGATGGCAGCTTTTCGATGTCGAACCTTTCTTGTGTTTGTTGCCGGTCGTTGTTTTATACACCTAAGGGCGTGTGCGTATCTTCGATGCTACAATACAAGATAATGATCCGAGACGATGTTAGGACCTCGGAATGTATGCACATCTAGAACACTGAATACATGTCTTCCATCTATCATAACATAATCGACATGGTTGTGAGTTTTTCTATTTGGATACAACATGTTAGCTTGGTGATTTTTTTGTGCTGGAATCTAATACTACAGACAACCATATTTCGGACCCCTGGCTCACAAAGGGTATCCTTGGTCACATCGTCCTTCTCTTCCGACGGAGCAAGAGTGGAAATCAGCGCAGTGTTAAAAAATTTCGTTTTGATGTGGATTGTGGCGAGACATTCATCCACCGGAGTGAATGCCAGTACTTGTCGATGGAGTCTCTCTCCCACCACAAATCTGACACTACATTAGATCTCCTTTCAATGTCCGCTGTGTTATATGTTACATGAACCTACTCGTTTCCGTCCTTGTGCCGTCCATGGCATTTCATGGACGGCGGTGATGTCAGCCTTTAATCTTATTAGGACATAAACCAGTTGGATAGCGGCACCTTTCCAATTAAAGGATTGGACATTCCAGGTGCATGTCCTCAAAGCATGATTCGTTTGCAAGGGTCGTCATCAAAAGGGTAGTCTCTCATCCTTGGCTTTGTTGGTTTTTCCATTAGAGTTTATTTTTAAATGTGGTGGGTCCCAAAGCCTTCGCACGACCAGCTGAGATTCGCCATCTCACTATAGCACTGTAGCCTCCAAGCGGATGTTTTTTGGCTACCCAGAGGATACTTGGTCTAAAAGCGGAAGTCGTGAGCTACTTGAACTGTATGCTAAAGAATCATTTCTGGCCACTCCCAGGTAAATTGCAGTCAAAAACTTTCCTCACTTGCGTGAGCTTCTACACATGGTGCTATCCTTAAAAAAAAGTTTTACCTCAGCTGCACAAAAAAAGCAAATAAACACAGAACGAAATAACTTCTTATTGGCATCATAGAAAAGAATGCGATCTTTTTTCGAGTTACATATCTCGTGGTTGGCAGTCAAAGTGTTAAGATAAATAATACGAAACTTCCCAGTATCACTTGGCGTGCATACTTCCTTTTTAAAAAATCACCGTCTACTCTCTAAAACATAATTTAATTTGTGATTTTCATTTATTTTTCCATAATTTGAATCTCTTATTTTGAGATTCACGAAATTTTAGCAATATCCTTCTACTTCATCTACTTCTAAATTCTTCCTACTAGCAAAAACTAAATTTGGAAGAATTTGCAACCCTTTCGAGAAAATATTCAGAAAAAGCTTAAAGATCTCAAAAAACTCTATATCAAACGCTATTCCAAATTTGACACAAATATAAATGCTATTGACACACTTTGTCAAATTGATTGAGTTCTTCCCTTGTCTTGAAACAAATGTATCAATGTGAATATGTTCATAAAAACATATTTACTTGCCAATAGGCTGTTTGCTTTTCATCCTTTTTATTATTTGGTTTCAACGGATTTTCGCTTGTGGTTGATGTCAAAAAGAAAGCAATGGACAGCGATTCTTATGGGACGCACTTTGCTGAAGGAAAAGGCGAAAAATTAAATCTTTACAAACAACACCAACAGCCAGATTGATAAAAGGAAGAGTAGGGCATGCAAGGGACTGGATATTATGTGGCAGAGGGAGTGAGTATAAGCGGATTGGGTAATAAAAACAATAACAACGTTGGCTTGTCTTATTGACAATGATGAAGTGTTGACAAATGTCTTAAGGGATTTACGCTTGGTTGACCACTGAGTTGACTGAGTTGAGACGGACTGCCACATTGTTGGCTGTTGGAAAATTATGTGAGTACAATTCGTGGGTCTTTTGGTTGTTGACTCAAAATTTGGATCTTTTACCGGTTGACTGGATTTTGTATGATTTATTTATTTTTTATTTTTATTTTTCATACTTCGGAAATTATAATAGACCAATTGAACTTTTAAAGTAGCCAACACTTAAATTTGCTTAATATACGTATAACAGACCTTTCTTTCTGTAAAGAAGCGCTACTGTTAATAAATTTTAATTTATATTTTATTTTTTTTCATTTTATTTGTATAAAAGTCTATGAATACAGAAATTCTTCAAGACTATGAATAATAAAAATAGTAAAAAGGTAAGAAAAATGACCATTTTTTCGAGTGACTGTTAATATGAGGATCACGGAACCGGCATTTTCTCGACCTCCTGTTAAATGTTTATTTAATATTAGGTTGCCCAAAAAGTAATTGCGGATTTTTTAAAAGAAAGTAAATGCATTTTTAATAAAACTAAGAAGGAACTTTAATCAAATATATAATTGCCATTTTGTTCGATAAACTTTTGCCATCTTCCCGGCAAATTTAATATTCCACGCTCATAGAACTTCTGGCCTTTATCTGCAAAAAACTGAAACAAGTGCGATTTTATACCCTCATCATTGCCGAAAGTTTAACATTTAAGGAGTTCTGCAAAGATCGAAATAAATGGTAGTCTGATGGTGCAAGGTCAGGGCTATATGGTGGATGCATCAAAAGTTCCCAGCCAAGCTCACTCAGGTTTTGGCGAGTGACCAAAGATGTGTGTGGTCTGGCGTTGTCATGATGGAATACGACACCTTTACGATTGACCAATTCTGGTCGCTTCTCCTTGATGGCTGCATTCCATTTGTCCAATTGTTGACAGTAAACATCCGAATTAATCGTTTGGTTCCTTGGAAGCAGCTCAAAATATACCACACCCTTCCAATCCCACCAAATAGACAGCATAACCTTCTTTTGGTGGATATCAGCTTTTGAAGTGGTTTGAGCTGGTTCACCATGCTTGGACCATGATCGTTTTCGATTGACGTTATTGTAAAGAATCCATTTTTCATCTCCAGTTATGATTCGTTTTAAAAACGGATCGAATTCATTGCGTTTAAGGAGCATATCACAAGCGTTGATTTGGTTTGTTAAATGAAATTCTTTCAATTCATGTGGTACCCAAATATCAAGTTTTTTTACGAGTCCAAGACTTTTTATGTGATAATGAACGGTTGACTTTGGTATATTTAATTTCTCTCCTATCTCACGCTCAGTTACATGACGATCCGATTCGATGAAAGCCTTGATATCGTCATCGTCAACTTCACTTGGCCGACCTGAACGTGGCTCATCTTTAAGTGTAAAATCTCCAGAACGGAATTTGCGAAACCAATTTTGACACTGTCTTTCTTTTAAGGCTTTATCACCATACACATATCGTAACTTTTTAGCAACCTGCTCCGCGTTTTTTCCTTTACGGAAATAATAAAGTAAAATATGACGAAAATGCTCTTTTGTGGGCTCCATATTAAAATTGACGCCCAACAAAAAAATGTAAAAAAAATTTCGCGCACTTTTTTTCTAAAGCAAGCTAAAAGTGACAGCTTAGAACTGACAAAAGAAAGAATGCAATTACAAAGTCACCGCCGTTCAAAAAAATTGTCAAAGCCGACTATATGAAAAATCCGCAATTACTTTTTGGGCAACCCAATATTTGATAAAAGGTGGCACTGCTGCGAATAGGAAGAAAGAAACAATGTAAATCAACTGTTCTGAACGTAAATAAAGCAAATATTCTTACATTCATCTCTGCTATATGACGCACAGAGGCTTCTTCAATCCTTTTCAAAAGCTCATGAATATAAAACACCCGTCTGTTTTCTGGCAAAGGAAAATAAGTAAATTTGTAAATCAGCTGTTTTCTGTTTGTAAACAAAACAGATGTCGCTGTCAAAAAATAAATTGTAAACCATAGCTTTGACCGCCGTTAAATTTAACAGCCATATTCTAGAACGAAACACGAAAATGTGTTTAAAGAGAAGTTAAATTTTAAAAGGCACTCGGAAAAACGGCCCTAAGGCTTACATATAACTTAAATTCTTCTACAATTAATTATCATAAATTACTAATTAACAAGTCACCATAGCTAGGCGTATAGCTTTAGTAATTGTAGCATTCATTGCAAATCTATTTGTTTGAATTTTTTCGATAAACAGTCTATTATGCCGTGGCTTACGCTTTCCAATATAGGGGTTAAAGAAGATAGACAGTTGCGAGCATTTCAAACTGGAATTACAGAAATTATATGTTAATAATAATTAAGAACAATTTCATCTCTCACACAACACCTGCAGGCCAAGCAATTCCCACCTACCAGTATACGAAGGGAGGTCACTAGACCAGTGCATCGAGCATAAAGCTAATTTAGTTAACATTTTCCGAACACTCTCAATCTTGAAAGAGTACACCTAATAGTATGGGTTCCATATTAATAAGCGGTAATCAAGACGATATATATATATATGTATAATTGGTGCTTTGTAGCCGCTGAAGCGATTTTCGGCCTAGCTTCTCCCCCAATTTGTGGTTTTGCGTCTTGATATTTTTCCAACAAATGGAGGGACCTACAGTTTATACTAGCCGGTTCCGAACGGCTGATGGTTTATTTTTACGAAGAGCCTTAATTTCATGTCCGAAATACACTCGGAGGGGTGGACATTCCCTGCCGAGGGCGACCGCAATTAGAAAATTTAACTTAATTTTTTATTTATATTAATTTTCCATAACTTTTGGATGTTGCTGGCACTGACCCTTCCGAATGTCAGTACGCAATGCTAACCACTCGGCTGTCGCAACCGCCACTCTGCTAGACGACTTCTTACCAAAGAGAATAGAGGGATTTCATTTCTGAAGTCACAAGAATTACCTCTAATGAAACCAAGCATTGCAAACAATTTCTATACAATAAAATCGCAATGATGACGGACAGATAGTTTGGAACCCAAAATGGCATTTGAAATTTTCATGCCCTGCGTACCACTGTAAAAGCTAAAATGTATATGGTATTTAAATATTTTCGAAAAACATCAAGACGAAAAACCATGGTAATAGACAAATTTTAATGTAGTTTAACAATAAACAAATCATTTTAAAAAATATTGGATCCTCTTGTTCCTTTAGCCGATCTCCAGAAGGGGCTCCAAAAAAAGGTGTCTGGCGGTGAGGAAGTTACTTCTACTTCAAATTATCTGAAACCTGGAAAACACAAAGATTTAGTATTATAAAGGATGAATACAGGTCGTAGAAATAGTGAACATTTTGATTTTTGACAATATGGCGGCTTCTACAAAAAATTATTTTTGTAAGAAATTATGCACTTCAAATGGGCTTAAAAAATCGAAATTATTGTTAAAAATTGTAATCCTTCGAGCATTACCTAACAAATATGTCTTAGAAGGTCGTGTGAATTTTAAACCGATCGGTTCAGCCGTTTCAGAGAAATTTTCCACACCGACTCTGAAGACAGCGTTTTGGGAAAAACGCATTTGAAGTTTTGCGAATCATTTACTCGTACGCTAAGGTAAACTACTCCGCCTTGCGCTTCGCATAATTTCGAACGCCACGAGACATCCTTAATGATACGATCATATCTTCGAGACTGTTTGTCGGATCAGATTTTTTGAAAATATTCTCAAAAATATTAACATTGGAAATTTTTTTGTTTGAAAATCACAAACAGCTAATCTTTCCATACTCTGCGGAATTCACAGTTGCTTATTTGTATGAAGGCGAATGTAAATTGTGCCCAAAATTTTGTTGTGTAGCAGTATGTTGGTAGAAGAGCGGAATGGCAAGTCGGTATGCGTGTGGTTCCAGGCTTAGCTCATCGGCTGGGGTGGGTTATCTTGCATCCGTTCACGTCGCCACACAACCAAAAATAACTCATGCCGATCTCCTTTAATCTGATTTGCGAAACAGTCAGTGATGAATTTTTAGTCCAAAAAAGTAAAAAAGAAGAAGACAAACCAGTTTACAAGGCTGCAATTAGTATCAGTATATTCGTATGTAAATATATATAGTTCACGTATATGATTCACGTATATCTGCAAATATGTAATATTACACGGTGTGTCCCAAAAATAACCGAACTTTATATTTGAATCATACAACATACAGCGCCATGTATTGAAAATTTGCAACATTAAAAAGATACATTCATCCTCTTTCAAACGCACCTAACTTCATGTAAGTCGGATGACAGATGTAAAAGTGACAATCATTTCAATAAAACCAAAAGTGTGCTAATGGTTCCAAAAAAAAAAAGAGCAAATATAAAATTAAAAAATAAAAAAAATAAAAAAAATTGAAAAAAATGAAGCAGCCGTAAACGAGGTACTGAAGAACATTTCTATGAATGACATAAAAAAATCTATGCATGCGCTGGTTGATCGTTCCAAACGTTGTGTTGAGTCAATATTTGAATAAATAATAACTTTCAAAAAAGTTAGGTTATTTTTGGGACACACCGTGTATATTAAACATTTGCTAACATTGCTCATGAAAATAATGTTTCTCACTCACCTATCAACTCCAAAGATGCTGGCACCAGCATGTTGTTGAGGAGGGGAACTCCTATTCTTATATACATACCATACATATCTTCATATTCTAAAGCAGAAGGGTGATAAGCCTAATCGCGTTACTTTTTTTCTTCTTCTTTTTCTCAATAACTTTCTCGAAGGTCATGATCAGCTTGCAGTTCAGTATAATACGAAATTCATGTACTACAGTAGATTGAACAAATAATTATATACATACATCTCATTTTCGTCCCTTCGAATGCAGCTTTAAAATCATGGATCTTTTGCAGGATTTAATGAACTGTGCCAATGATGAATATATATCAAATCCAACTTGCGCGGATAAGGTTCAATGGGTTCGTTTATGATGGGTTTTAATATTTTCCAGTAAACGTCTGAAAGGAATTTACACCTGATATTGCCAACATAATTGTCACAAATTGTGCGGATCCCTTATGGATTTTGCAAAGCACACCGCTGGAGTGGGTGGCTGCTATTCGAACTTCATCATAGTCATGGTCTCGTGTTCGGGGAGTCTCATTTTCACTACATTTACTCGGTCTTACATGTGAAAATTTGGTCTCTTTAATTTCTGGATGTAGAAAAAAAAAATCGAAATAGTTAGATATTTTTGGTAAATAAAATACGGTTACGTAATATTCGATTTCTACCTTTGAAATTATCTTAATTCCCTTCTTGGTTGTGTTTGATTTTGTGATAAGAATTTGATTAAATTTTTAAAGAAATGGTGCCAGGAATTTATTTGAAGTAAAATTTGTATGCTCTCCCTCCATGATTCGGCACTACCAAAATTCTATCAATGTGAAAGTATAAAATTCATCCTTTGATGTCTGTTGGCAATCAGCACTTATGCCAAGCACTTCGGCCATCTAGATACTTCAAAGGTCGCCAACGTAGTGTAGTTATTGAATTTGCGATGCTTGCGGTAAAATTCATAACACCAAGCCAGGCATGCAATTGAAAGTTTCATTTCGTGCGCTCATTGAAAATATGAATAAAATTTTTGCGCAACTAAAAGTTTGTTTTAATTGTTTGAATGTTCAGCACTCTAAATATTTATTTGATGGGCCCAAAGTGCGGTGGTGACGGTGGCGTATACGTAACATTGAAATGAATAAAATGCCACGAGCGCAGTAAGGACTAATAAACAATGCAAAAGTCATTCATTTGCGAAAATTAAAATTTTAAAGATATTCCAGAATGTTGGCGGCTAATGATAAAGGAATATTTTCAACGAAGCTTGCGCTAGTATGATAAACGTGCGGCGGTGTGGCAGACGCTGAAATGTGCGTGGCTGAAAAGTGGAATCTATTTAATAAGGGAAGAGTAAAATATATTTACACAAAAAAAGTAAAAATAAAATAAAATTAACGGTATCACTTTCATTGATTTTGGCAGTACACGTGGCCTCTTCTGATTGCCCTCAAATCTGTGGGTTCGTCTAGCACCCGTCCTGTTCCTATGTAAACACAAACGCAAATCAGAGCAACCTAACGTTCCAAGAATAGAAATGAAAATACTTCAATTAATTTTCAACTCTTTCGGCCGCAGCAGAATACTTCATTTTATTTCGAAAGGTATTTAGGCGTTTATAAAAAAATGCGCAAAAAAAATAAAATATGGGATGTAAATTAAAATCGGCATCGGTGGATAACAGCCTTTAACTTTTTTCAGCGAACCGTTCACCAAATTCTAATTGTAATTTCTTTTTCATCACGCTTACCCGCCCTGCAGTTTCTTAAATTTCAAGCGAGGCAAACAACCGCATCCGCAGTGACCGCAATCACTGAAACTAATAACTTTTTGGGGGATTTTGTTTATTCATGAGCCCAGCAACTGATTCATTTCGGATTGTTGCATCACGCCTCTTCGCCTTTTCCTCCCAGTGGTTCAACCACCCACTATTTACAACTACTTGCCTTATTTGTTACACTTACATTTCCAAGCTTTTCACATTTTAAATAGAGACTTTTTGGTTCTTTTGTGAAACATTTGCATTTGCAACAATTCACATTTTACTGGTTTAAGTCGAGGTTGTACTTAGATGGCTTGCTCTTTGTGCAACTGACACGCCTTCCCTCTTGTCTATTGCCACAAAATTGCCCAACAACTGTGGCTGTCATCACCACTTTCTTGTTGGCATCGCCTTTGCGCTCTTTGTTGTCAAACTTAGCGATTGTTGTTGTTGGTGTTATAAAGCCGCAAATCGCGACCGCAAAACGTTCAAACGTTTGAATCCATTGATATGTTCAAAGTCGGTTTGTTTGGCCGTCGATTGGATTTCATGTGTGTGGTTACTTGTAAATGCGTGTGTGTATGTTGGTGCGTTTGTTCATTGGTTTTCTTGAGTGGTTTTTTTGCATGAATATTTCTTAAAAATAACCATCGTGTGATGTCGAATGGTAAAGAATTTTGGGTTACGCTTTCGTTTGAATCGAATATAGATTTGTTTCGTTGTAAATCTTGTTTGCAATTTCATCATCAGAGATTTCAAAAAAATGTTGTTTTTTGCTTTTTTTTGTTGCATCTTTGACTACTAGACGCTTCGTTTTTTCGAGCAGTAACGCAAAACTGCGCTCATGTTCAACCAGCTCAAACCCTCCAGGTTGATTATTTCAAAACTTTGTGTGACGATGTTATTAAACGAGTCTGTACGGAATTTAGATATATCCCATAGAACTCACTCCTTTTGTTTTGTGTCTTCTATGGTTCTCTTCATATCGTAATTTTCGTCACTATCGTCAGCATTATAATTATTCCAGTCGAAATTTATTAGTTGTTCAATTTCCGATTCTAGGAGATCTTTTGGGTGCATTTCTAAAAACACAAAGCAATATTATTGGCCCTTCCTGCGATTCTAACCAAATGGATATACACTTTTATTTTTATTATATTATTATTATAGCTAAAATTAATAATTGTTAAATTTAAGCAAAGCGACGGGGGAAACAATTTATAAAACTTTACATTCGAGAGTAAGTCACGAACTGGCTGTCCAATGCAATTTACCCAGAGAGACATCTCCTCCATCCGTGATAAGTAAGCCAATATTCTAAGGTTCCCGCTACCAAATTTGGACAGGAGCTAATTGAAAGCTTAGAAATTTTTGTGCACCCATGCAAAATAACGGCGACTCTTAACAAGGAAGGCTTCCACAACAGAGCCTCTCGCAAGAAGCCTCCCATAAGCGAGAAAACGGTGCACTGGGCTTGGAGTTCCCAAAAGAGCAATTAAACAAGGATAAAAAGTTCTGGAAATGGTCGCTATTTATGGATCTGTCCAAATATTTGAATTCGTTAACAGAGCAAAAGTTTGGAAAATACCGTACTGCTATAGATCCCTAGCACCTTATTTCAACCTTAAAGTCATGGTTTGCAGAGCAGTTGTAGCATCGAGAGTAGATAATTAGGTTTTAATTGAGGGAAATATGGATCACTTACAGTGTTACGTCATATTGGCAAATAATTAAAATCCATTTTTGGACAAATTATTCAATGAGCCTAAGCACACAGCGAATATATTGAAGGACCAGCTACTGTTTTATGATCCGCGGCACTTATATTCACCATCGCACAGCCTTCACTTGAATATTATATTAAAGCGGAAAATTAAAAAACACCTTATAAGTAATGCGCCAATGCTTAGAGAAATGTCAAGAGGAGTGGCAAAACCTAACAGAAGAAGAGCTGGAAAATTTGGCTTCTTCGACGGCCCAACTAAATATTAAATTTGTTATTAATATTAATATTATTCCACAAAATAGCTAAGCAACAAATCGTGTGTTCACTTTTATCTGAACAATTTTAAAAGTTTTTATTAAAAACTTTGAAAGTTAATGTTTAATAAATGAGAAATATTTCTTTGGAGAATTAAGCCTAAATACTTATACAATCATCCTACTTTTTTACAAAAATTTGGGGTACAAGGATGGAAGAAATATACAGCGGTCATGTAAAGAAGTGCAAATTTGCAATTGAACTTTTAGTGGGAGAGCGACTCCGTACTGTCTTTCACTCCACAATCCGCATCAAAACGAAATTTTTCAACATGTCGCTGCTTTGCCCCTACGCTACAAGGTTACCATATGCACCTAGAACGCGCATATGAGCGCTGCCTCCGTCAGGGTGGGCGTTTTTAACGCCAGGGTGGGCAAAGAACGCATCTTCAAATGGGTTGAGGCTGATAGACTTCACCCGCAATATTGTTGTCTGTAGTACTAGACTCCAACATAAGAAAATTCGCCAAACTACTTAGCTGTCTCTAGATAGACGGAACACATGAATCTAATGTACTAGAGGTGCGTATAATCCGAGATCCTAACACCGATTTGAATCACTACTTGTCACAGCAAAGATGCGGACACTCCTTTGTGTATCGAAAAAAGCCCGTCACAAGTAAAGTTCGACGTCGAAAAGATGCAATCTAAACAGTCTGCCGAACGGTTTTCTATTCGACATGCACTCCTACACTCTGAGAGCGCTCATCAGCAACTCGGTATAAGGCAACTGTGGGATAGAATTTCAAACTCCCTACGTACAGCTGCAAACGAAACTATTGGATTTCGGTAAGGTCGCAAAAACAGCTGGTACGATGAGGACTGAGGACAGTGGAGGGAAAACAGGTAAGGCCAACAAGGTTAATGCTCGAAAATTTTACTAAAAAGTACGGCGACTTACAGAATCACTCTTGCCTCGACTAACAAAAACCAAACTCTATGTTATGCAAACTAAATGCTTCAAAAGCGTGACGATGTCGTAATTCGTTGAGTGTGCCTTGAGAGTCTTCGAGAGAAAAGTGTTGCGAACGATTTATCGGAAAACGCCCCAGCTTTGAAAGTTTTCCATATTGTACTTGCCAGTGGAGCAGAGTTAGAGGAAAGCATCCACTCCATTGAAGAGATCAGTTGGATAGCGAGCAGCAAAAATAAGCTTTTATGGGGCACTATTGTTGATTCGGCTGTAATCGCGTAAGCGGTGCCTTCGTCAATAAAGAAGAAAAAGCAACTCTAACACTTGCTGCCATGTAATACGAATGAAAATGTAAAAAATTTCAAAAACGAAAAAAATTATCAAAAATTCTAATCGAATTCGAAGCGGTGAATAAGGGCGCAGTGGGTAATTGGACAAAAATTTGAAGTGAATTTGTGTGAGTCAGTATTTCTGAAAAATTTAATTAAATATTGCCTTTTATTTGTTTTGTTTGGCTTAAATTTATATTTTTTAAACAAAAAAAATTTCTTTCGTTGATTACATAAATATTAAATCTCGCTCACTGTAAATATGACGAAATTGGTTCGGTGACGTCAACGGTAGTCGTGAGCTTGTAAATATAAATTATGGAATACCAGACTAATTTTCTACTAAAAAATTTATGTAATATATTTAAAATATTCTCTTATGATGTTTTTTGCAGAAATATATTTTTTTGTTGGTCGAATTACTGCCTTGGAGATGGACTGAATTAAGGGACTACGAAACCTCTTTATCGTAGCTTTGACTTCTGACGATTTGAGCTGCTTTAATGCCGAGCAGATATGATTCCGTGTAATCGAACATTCCACATTCTCGCAACTTACTGATTCAGAATATTACTTTACTTATTTTCTTGGAGTAATTTATTAATTTTAATCAATTAACATGAATTATTTCGTGAGCTGCTTGAATTAGTCATAGTTTATTTTCAAGCCTGTGGTTTCTTTAGATGAATGGCTTGCTGTATATAAATCATTGTTGAGCCATTCGCAAGTCAGTCTTGAACTTGAGATTTATCCGTGTACATCTTTGTGCAATAGTTGTCCATTTATATTTGGAAAAACTGTATTTATTAAAAAAAGAGTTAAAGAATCTAAAAAAAATCGTCATGAAAAATATTGTTGGACTCTCGCTTTTATTTTTCACCATAATTGTTGCCGTATCAGCTCGTTCTGTTGGGATAAATGATGGGATAAATTTAGTTGATTCCCGCCCATACGAGTATGTTGAACACAAGAGGCCATTTTTGCCAGTTACTAAACAGGATGTGTATACGGAAAACCCAGAGGAAACATATGATTATGGCACAACAGAAACTGAGGAGGTGGAAGATAATGAAGATTATCTCAGTGATCAAGAATATCAAGACGATAGCAATGACGACAGTGCTGAGGAAGAAGAAAAAATATATATATATCCAGATTTGAACAATATAAATGAACTAACAAAATTCAACGATGTAAATGAACTAAATATTTAGAAAAAGTGTTAGCATATTCAATTATTCTCTGCATACATATGTACTAACATACAATATTAAATGTGCCAAATAACACAAATTATAAAAGGACTTTTGTATTTAAAACATAAGAGATGTTTTTTTGATAATCAAAGAATCATGCAAATTTCAGATAAATGATCGGAAGTTTATTTCAATATGAAGAGGAAAAGGACAATTATTAATAGGAACCAATATCAACCGAAAGGCCGCCACGGCTATGCTGACAGGACCGTATACCTTTTATGAAATTTTCGCAAAAAGGCTGCTGCATGCCCTCAATAGCTTGACGAATTACATCTTTGAGGTCTCGAATCGATGTTGGCCTATTGGCATAAAGATAACAAGGTCCGGAAACATTTCCCTTAAAAGATCGATGGTTTCTTTGATTGTGTGGCATGTAGCATCGTTTTGTTAAATGTAAAAGTTTTCCAGGTCAATAGAATCACGTTTTTCTCGATAGCGTAAATATTAAGGTCCAATGACCCCGCCGGACCATAAATCGCACCAAAAAGTTAAACTTTGAGGATGGAGAGGCTTTCCAAAAATAAATCTAAGGCTTTCCGGGCCCCAGATGCGACAGTTTTGTCTATTGACGTAGCCATCAATGAGTTTCATCAGTCAAGCTTATTTTACGATGAAATTCCGAATAATTTTCACGCATTTCTAGGACCCAATCAGCAAAGGCGCGACGTTGTTCTTGTCTTACCTGAACTTTTTAAGCCATAAGACCCAAGTCTTTATACAAAATAAAGTGTAATGACGTTTGTGGAATGGACAAACCTGAGGGTTTTTCAACAGTTTGAGCTACAGCAGCAATATTCTCAGTTCTTCTTGAGCGACGTGCACGTATTTTATTCCAGCGGCCCCATTTTTCCACCAATTTCTGTATTGCGGTCCGAGAAGGTGCTTCACGACGATCGAAAAATGTGTTACTTTTATGAACAGTCTTTGCCAGTCTTTCACCATTTTCGTAGTGAATTTTAATAATTTCGATGCGTTGTTCAAGCATGTATCGTTCCATTTTTATTTCTGGCGTAGTTTTTACTATTGTAGTTACAATGGGATTAACAAAAGTTTGGTTAGTTGGTGACTTTCAATTTGTTTTTGTTAAATCTAAAAATAGCAAATAATTCGCAATTAGTTTATTAGTCATCGTTTTAAATTTTAGAACGATCGGTACCAGGAATTTTAAATGATCAGGTCAGGTCAGTCTAGCAGCTTTAGTAAAGTCGTTACTGGCGATGAATCTTGGTTCTATAAGTACGGTCCAGAAACCAAACAGCAGTACATAGTATGGAGCCCAACAGCAGCAAACACATCCGTAAAATTAAGCAACAAAAATGAGCAGCAAAAGTAATGATGTCAGTTTACTTCATCCGATCTAAAATCGTGGCTGCTATTCCACTGGAAAAGGGTTAGACGGTAACTGTAGAATGGTACTTCGAAGAGTGTTTACCAAAAGTTTTCAAAAATTTGTTGGAAAACAGTAAGAAAGAGGATATGCGGCGCTACTTTTTACATCATGACAACGCGCCATCCCACACTGTTAGTTATTTATGCTTACCATTTCTTGCAATTTTACTTGTATGTTTTGTTGAGTTTATTAGTTTGTGCACTCATACTTACGCTGACCATATTGATCTTCTTCACCTTTAAATACTTATAGTAGTATATGCACATCGGGGTATTTGCCCTTATTTATATTTACTCTTATTTGTATGCATAACAGTTTAACTAAATACACAGTTATTTAACATGTGGGTAACTTTTTTCGTATTTTCGTATATGTTTTGCATATCCTATTAACATTTACCGACAAATCTTTGCAAATTTACATACACTCTGTATGTACAAACGTTTATTTTAAAGCGCTTTATCCATTTGCTATGTAACGATAAGCCCATTATCGGTAAACTGATAACGTCACAACGGCATCGGCAGTGCCAAGCGATAAGCAGCCAAAGCCATTATACACGTACATACATATGAATGTAGATATGTATTGTAAATGTACATACAATTTACCTTTTCCGCATATCACCGTAAACTCATGAATTTAAATGGAACACATCCCGGAATGAGTACACAACACTTACAGAAGAATTTGGTGAGGCAAAGGCATTGTTATGCCACAGGGAGCTACATATACGTACTACATATAAAAGGCCAACTAAATTTTACAGACTGTTTAGGTTGAATCTTTGCAGTCACTCTTGGTAGTTTGACAGTTTGTGCTGATACATTTATCCGCTATTCGCTTGGTATTCAATACAAAATTTAGTGCATATATTGACAATATTTGTGTGCGACATATACTTGTACATACCTACATATGTATATATGGTATGAATATCTGCGATTGCTAGTAGAAATTTATCGACAACCGCTTATTTGCATAGCCACAAATATCCGCCCCGTCAGTTGGCTGTAGCATTTTCAAAAGTAATTGTCAAAGTTAAGTGGATTTCTTTATTATGCAAATATGTTTGTGCATACATCACAACACACGACGTATACATATCACACGCAGTATATATATGTATGTATATAGGATGTACTTCGTACTTCGAAACATTTATTTATATTAAAAATAGAGAAGAAGAACATTAGTTGTCCATTATAGTGCAAATGTCAAATAATGAGGTATAAGTTCAGAGAATACTTAATAAGCCAATCCGTACTGCTCTGGCTAGAAGGTGCTGATAAGCAGAATTAAATTTATTTAATAATTATTTATTGCGTATATGTATATACGGGGTTTTTTTACGCTGAGAAACTTCTAGTGAACACCTATAATTTCCTAACTGAAATGGCAGTGGTTTCAAATCAACAAAGATTTTCCGCCGAGCTCCTCCTCCAGTTTGTGGTTTGCGACTTGATGTTTTCCCAACAAATGAAGGGAGCTACAGTTTAGGCTAAGCCACCTCCGAGAGGCCGATGGATTTTCATGGCGTGCTTTTATTTTATGCCAGAAATACACTCGCAATTAGAAAAATTAACCAGAACTCGAACCCTGGTCTTCTTGTACGCTATGCTAACCACTCGGCAATTTCTACTTCCTCTTTACTGGCGTATACACCTTTTACGAGATTATAGCTGAGTTAGCAACATTGTTTTATTCATTCTTTTTTTTTGTTGGCACCTTAGCCATAATTGGATAATACCAAGTACAGCCAAATCCCTGCTCTACCTGGTCTTTCCAACGGAGTGGACATCTTTCTTTTGCTTTGCTTCCACCGGCGGGTACAGAGGTTCTTCCCAGAGCTTTTGGTGTTACTCACTTACTGTCAATTTACACAGCCGAAGGCTGCTTTGGCTGCTTTAAAATAGAAGAAGAGGTGATATGATGATCCTCTGTCCGCGGTATATTTGACGCATGGTGAAAATTCCTTTTTGTGGGCCGGCATGTCAGCCGACCATGTTTGGTTCTCCTTTAACCGATTTGTGCTGATCATCGATTTTTGTTTTATAATCAATACTTCATTAAAGCAGCTGAGTATGTGAAAATAGATGTTTCACATTTATAGAGTCGAGGACAACTCTTCTTTCTTGTTTTCACTGTTCACCATTTCCGCTGCTGCGGTAGCGTATTACCACTCGGAAGACCCGGGTTCGAGTCATGGTACGACAACATCCAACATCCAAAAATTATAGAAAATAAATTAAAAGAAAATTAAATAAATGTTTCCAATTGCGGTCGCCCCTCGGCAGGGGATTTCATTCCCTCCGAGTGTACTTCTTGTCCACTTGTTGAAAAAACATCAACACGCACGTCACGAATTGGAAGTAGAGTTCGGTCGAAAACCGCTTTAGCGGTTACAATTTTATAGGCATATATTTACGATATATCGTAATTCTAGGAATTTTTTGCTTTTTCGTCATACATACATAGAAATTAAAGTTTGGTTTAGATTGTACTGGTATCGTGTGGATCTAGTATAAAACTGGTACATTTATTTTATTTATATAAAATTTAGCTTACAACATAAATTTTATAAGCTATTTGTTTGGGTGCTATAGCAGTTAAGCCAATACTTATTTACATATTTACTTATCATACGTATTCACATTTTAAGTTTAGATTCCTTTTGTTTAAATCCTATGAAAAATATTTTTTCTAAAAATTCGTTCTCTATGTGTGGCATATAGTGGACATCTCAGATGAAGGTGGTTAAGTGTGACTATGACATTTTCGTTGCAAGTACAGTATATAGGGGTTGAGTTAAGATCCCTATGTGTTAGTTTTATGTGTGCTAGTATAAGGCGCTCGAATTTTATAACTTCCTGTCGTGAAGAAATTTTTTTTAGATTTTTGTAAGAAGTCCATTAGATGAGTCTGTGTAATTTATTCTTTTGTATCAATTATTGGTTAGGTTCACTTGCTTGGCGGCTTGGTTGTTGGTTGTTATATTTGTATGTCCTGATATCCAAATTAATATGATTTTTGGGTAGTGCTGTGTTATATATTATATGTGTGATTTTGGTGGTATGGTAATTGTTGTTTTTTGGTCGGCTATGGAGTTAAGAGCGGAAAGTGAGTCTGAACATATAGCGAAGCATTTGTTTTGTGTTTTCCTAACTTTAAAGCTTCAGGTATTACCCAGCCATACCTTTGTGCTATAGTATGGAACAATTGATGTTTTCATAATTTCATTCTCTGAGATCATGCTATATGAAGTGCTGTGGTTTATTTTAAACGGAAATCTGGTATTTGCCACTTTATAAAACATCACGGTGTTAAAAATACCAGTTACTTATGTAGAAGTTAAATACCTAACTGAACAGGTCACCTGAATGCAGAGCCTAGCCAGCTATAAGCTTATTGTTATATTATACCACACGAATTCTTAATAAATAAAATTATACTTATTCACTTGGAAAACTCTGGAAATCAATGAAAAGATTATAAATGGTTTTCCTATAAGAGGTCTTATTTTGAATAGCCTACTATTCCGGTAGATGTCACTTTTGAAGCTGTAATTTTTTGACGTTTAAAAAGTAAAAAATAAGCCAGTAAGAAAAATTGAACGATATACGCTTCAACAAAGCACTAAAATTATTAAAAATCACTTTAAAAATGGTGAAAACCTGGCAGGGATGCTTCGTAAGGCTAAAACATTTTTCGTGAAGCACCTTGTCGGACCGCAATACAGAAATTGAAGGAAAAAAAGTAGCTGTTGGGGCAAGTTAGTGGCATGAAGAAAAGAAGAAGAATATTGCTGCTATAGCTCAAAGTGTTGAATAAAACACAGATAAGTCCATTCCTCGTTGTTTTTTGGAATTGGGCATTCCACAAACGCCATTACAGCGCATTTTTCATAAAAACTTGGGTCTTAAGGCTTATAAACATCAATTGACACTAGAACTCAAGCCGGTTATGCATCAATAACGTCGTGGCTTTGCTGATGATGATTGCACGAAAAGTGATCCGGAATTTAATCAAAAAATCATCTGGACCGAAAAAGCACGTTTCCATCTCGCTGGCTACGTCAATAAGCAAGCCCCTCCATCCTCAACGTATAACTCTTTGGTGCAGTTTTTAATCTGGCGGGTTCATTGTACCTTACTTTGTTCTTGTTGGATGGCATTGATCTGGACAACGTTTACTTTCAAGAAGACGGAGCTACGTGCCGCACAAGCAACGAAACCATCGACCTTTTAATGGAAATCTCTCGAAGAAGTAATCGCAATTGGCCACTGAGATCTTGTAATGTAACACCTTGCGATTTCTTACTTTGGGGCCACGTGAAAGATAAGGTCTACGCCATAAGGCCGACGTCTATTGAAGACCTCAAAGATATAATGAGTGATGCTATTGAGGACATACATACAACAGCTGCCCTGCGATGTGGTGATGGAAAATTTCTGAAATGGATACGGTGCTGTAAGCGTAACCGTGGCGGCCATTTGGCCAATATTGTTTTCCATTATTAATGTCATATCTTCCTCTTTACATAGAAATAAAAGTCTGATTATTTATTAAAAAAATGTCAATTTTTTTTGTTTTAATTATCAAAATAACACCCCTTATTGGAAAATCTTGCATAATTTTTTATCAATCGTTACGTGAAATTCTGTAACAGCTTGTGAACTCCATATTATTTCCACATATTGTCCATAAAATTTGAAAAGTCAAATTTAAACAATCTGTATTTATATCATTCGCTCTCATTTTACCGGCAACAACATAACCGATTCGACACATACAGCATTTTAATTTAGTCACTGTCACATATCGAACAACGAATAAGTGAATTTTGAAAAATCTCATTAGTATCAACCTTTGCCCTTTAGCTGGTTGATTCCGTGAACTCAGCCACATTTAACAATTTTAAACCTGTTGGCCAACATTGAATTATTCGTGTTGAAGCCGTCAGCTGTTACCAACCAAATATTATTACCGAATGGCCACAACTGACTTTCATCGATTTCACATGTGGCTGATGAACTCAGTATACCTACATACTCGTATGTATGTATGTGTGCTTATGTACGCTTATTCCAGGTGTGTTTGTTGAAGTTTGCCGGTTTTTCGATAAAGAAAACACTTAATTTTCTACACATTTCGCCCATCTCTCAGGCAAATTATGGATACCATTCCAAAAAATCTTTTTCTCTTTCGAGGCAAACCATTCGACGAGCCATTTTTCGACTTCTTCAAAATTAGCGAAGCACTGCTCTGCAAGGAAGTGTCCCATCGATGCGAAAAGGTGATAGTCGGACGGGGCGAGGTCTGGAGAGTACGGCGGGTGCGATAATATTTCCCAATTAAGTATTTTTAATATGTATTTCACCAGTTTAGCGGTATAAGACGGCGCATTGTCATGTTGCAAGATAACTTTGCCATGTCTTCGGGCCCATTCCGACCGTTTTTCGATCAACGCATGATTCAAATTGATCATTTGTTGTCGGTAGCGATCCGTGTTCACCGTTTCAACAGGTTTTAACAACTCGTAGTACACCACACCACACTGGTCCCACCAAACACAGATGTCATTGTCTTACGGCCAAAGCGATTTGGCCTTGCAGTTGATGGGCCAGCTTCACCAGGAGAAAGCCATGATTTTTTTCGCTTCGGGCTCTCAAAATAAATCCATTTTTCGTCCTCCGTGACAATTCGATGCAGAAAAGATTTTCTTTCGAATCGTTGAAGCAGCATTTCACAAACGGTTTCACGATTTTCCATTTGTCTATCGTTCAGCTGGTGTGGCACCCATTTTCCATACTTCTGGATCTTTCCCATGGCTTTTAAACGTTGGCAAATAGCTCCTCGAGTCACATGTAGTGTATCTGCCAATTTTTGTTGCGATTGGGTTGGATCAACATCCGATAACGCCTGCAATTCCTCGTCTTTGAACTTTTTCGCCGCACCAGGATGTTCATTGTCTGTCAAATCGAAATCTCCACTTTTAAATTGACGAAACCATGTCTCACATGTTTTAATCACTGAAGCATGTTCACCATAAGTTTCTACCAGTAAGCGGTGAGCTTCAGCCGCTTTTTTCTTTTGATGAAATAAGAAAAGCAACGAATGTCGCAAATGCGATTTACTTGGAACGAAACTCGACATATTCACTGAGGTAAACACATATGACGCTATTATTTTGGCGGAATGTGACTTGCGTATTTTTGTAAGTTAATGTCAATAGAAAAAAATTACATTCATGACAAGTCATAGAAATTTATACATATTGCTGGCGACATCTACTAGTAAAACCGGCAAACTTCAACTGTACCCCTGGTATTTAAGTGCAGGCGACTGGTGGTGGACATATTTTATTTGTATATTCGCAGTTATCACAACGGACTCACCTTGCAGTACTTTAGAAATGTGTCGGCCAAAGTAGCCGAGTTGCTGGCATTGCGTACTATTCGAAAGACCAGGGTTCAAATCCTTGCTAATTGCTTCTAATTGCGATCGCCCTTCGGCAGGGAATGTCAACCTCTACGAAGTGTATTTCTGACATAAAATAAAGGCTACTCATAAAAAAAAACTATCAGTCGCTTGGAGGCGGCTTAGTATAAACAGTAGGTCCCATTTGTTGGAAAAACATCAAGACGCATACCGCAAATTGGAGGAGGAGCTCGGCCGAAAATCGCTGCAGCAGTTACAAAGCCCTATATACAATATATATAGTGTTTATGTAGGTTTTAGTAATGTAAATATATATATCATTAATTTTAATATTTCGGGTTTTAAGTCTTACTTCCAGCGGCATCGTACAGTTTCCACAATACTGAACAACCAAGGGATGAGTCAAATCTTCGCGTGGACCTATTGGTTACCAATGCTGACATTGTTATTTTTCTTGATACTCGTTCCTAAATAGAAGAAAATATCTACGACTCGAAGTTATGAGTTATTATTCGATTCCTTATCCACTCAGAATAAAGCAGAACTTACTTGCAGTTGTTATACACTTTTATAGAAGATTCTTTTGTATGAAGCGGTCATCCCCAATTCTGCCATAGAGTTTAGTGTTACTCACCGAGCGTTATTAGAAGCATGGTCGGCTTTAATATTTCTGTATAGAGCTACGTTATAGAATGGAGACTTATTCAATAATATATATATCCGATTGTTGGGACCCCCAAAGTACACTCAGGTTTCAATAAACACCCATATTCTGAAGATGATGCTTGCGCCTTGTCAGTTCGCCGCCGGAAAGTTATCGGTTCCCGCCACTTTTAAAGATCCACCAAATAATTAAGGCACCAAACTAATACAGGCATACTTCAGATGCTTACAGTAAACTTTATTGACGGCCTTTTGTTACTTCCAGGTGATATCCTCGAGCGAATAAAGCTTAATGTTTTTTTTTTCTGAGAAATTTCAAACTTTTTAACATCGATAGATATTTTCTTTTACTCATTGGGTCAAATATCAATAATATCTGTTCAGCTCGGATGAATCCCTTCTTGGCCCCCTACCAGCTCGGAGAAGAAAACACCCCCTAAGTCCTCTACTATTATTTGGTACCCAACTGGTATTATATTTTCTATGCTCTATTTGCACTTGAAATAGGTTGAATACGCAAATAGTTCCAGGTATGAGTTAACGAGGATAACCTCAAGATCCAAATTTCCAGCCGCTGATGAATCGTAATATAATATAGGTACAAATCTCTGAAGCGGTGGTGACTGGTGATGGAAAGTTGATCACTTACAGTCAAATGAAAACGGTCGTCGTAGGAGAGCATTGAACTGGCATTGAAATGGTCTCCAAGCTTGGATTGACGGCCAGGTAGAGGTTTTTGTGTAGCTTGTGCAATTGCCAGGGAATCATTCACTATGAGCTGCTTCTCTACGGCCAAACTCTTAACTGACCTGTACTGTCAGCAATTGGATCGTCAGAGGGAAGCAATTGCCCAAAAACTTTGGAGAGGAATTGTGTTTCATCAAGACAATGCTAGACCAGACATCAATAGTGACTCACTAGAAGCGTCGAGAACTTGGTTGTGAGGCTCCAAGTGATTGCCTTCTGTACCTGACTTTGGTGAATGATTTGGTTGGTGAAGAATTGACCTCAAGAGAAGCTTGTGAAAATCGGCTTTCCCAATGTTTTGCCAATATAGATAAGGGTTTCTATGAGAGAGGTACAATGACATTACCTTCAAAAAGGCAAAAAGTTATCGTGCAAAAACGGTGCATATTTGGCATAAGCTGGATAATGGATGACTTGTCACTTGACCTAATATTTTCAAAACAAAAAATTAAAATATAAATAAAAACTATATATAAATTACAAAATAAAAACCAAATTCAGCGCTACAGTTGGAGAGCTCTTTAGATTTCTTTTTTTTTTTTTGTTTCAACGACAATTTGTTGGCAAATATACTCGTACTTACATATATCAGTATACACATGCAAATGCATTTCTGGTGACACTCCAACCATCGGACCAAGTGGAATTTTCATGCCATTTAACCAAAAGCTCACTTAAGATTTATTTAATACGCTTTACTTACTACACACATAAATATGTGAGCATACTTCCAGCATGAGCACATGTTCATATTCCAAAGCGCCCGAGAATCTGCTTTTGCTTTGTCAAAGTCCTGCTTTCGTATTCAATTTACAATATGTAGATATTCGTAAGTGTGTGTGTGTGTACGTGTACGTGTACAGGTTTAAATCTCTCACATATTTCAACGTCCGCGTAAGTAGCTGCGAATATGTAAATTCATGCTGACAACGCACTTCCTTGTGACTGCCCGCTAGTCCTTCGGCAGTGTGTTGATATAATAATTTGCTTTGTTAATATGTTTGCTGTGAAATAGGTGTTCATACATACACGTACATTAATGCGTATTGTGTTGCTTTCATCGCTGTGGCTTTGTTTGTGTGGGATGTGGCAAATTGTTTGCATTTTATCTTGCCACAGATAGTGTGAGCTTATGCCACAAGGCAATTTGTACGCTCGCTTGGCACTCGGGAATTGTTGGTGTGTTTTGTTGTTTATACGCTTAAGTAAATCTTACTAACCTTTAGGTGAATATATATTAGGTTTCATTAAAAGGATATAACCAGTGTTTGAAGCGAGCATGGGAGAGGTTTGATGAAAAACCATACCCGCTCCCCTTCATGCTCATTCAGTAAACCAAAACGTTTGAAAATGCACAAAAATATTAATTAAATTGGTCATCACGATTTCGAGCTTAGACCAAGTGTCTTCTAAATAGCCAACAAACATCAGTTTGAAGGCGAGCCAAAGTGAGACGGTCCAAGAAGTGTGATGGACAAGGACGGAAACTTGTAGGTTCTTGTAATATTTACTACAGAGGCCATATAAAAGAGCGCAAATTTGTTGTTGGATTTGTGGTGGGAAAGATATAGACAAAAGTCATAAATACATGGCACAACATTTGGGAAATTCAACCTCCGTGACGAAACATCCGCAAACTTTCTGAGGCTGATCGACTTTTCCGGGGCGCGAAACATGGTTGTCTGTAGTACAATATTTTCGCACAAGAAAATATATCAAGCCATTGGGCTGTCATGGGATCGATCGGAATCGCCCAATGAAATTAAGCCGAACGGTTTACCAGACGGAAGACAAGCCTCTAGTGCTCTTAATGTGTATACGTTCCTAGCTTGTCGTCGAAAAGCTGCATTCGTATCCATAGCAAAAAAATTAGTGGTGATGCGGGATAACCTGTTAACCTTTTAACTTGTTAAATATATAAGGTGGAGTTTAGGGGTGAGCACCCGGTTAGAAATTTTAGATGGTACTATGAACCATTCCTCCTTTGTTGGAGATGGTGTGAGCTCACCACTCCATTGTTACAAGGTGATTTGTTTTGAGCGTTGCGGCTCTTCAAAAATGTTGGAGTATTCTCGAATTAGCTTTGTAAGCCAAGCTTGCACCATTTAGAAACTGCCGTGTCTCAGCCGTTCCTGATGCTGTTAAGCGTCTAGGCACATCGAGTTTATCATCTATTAGACATTTTATGTTTATTGCTTCACTGTCCACCTAAGAATTGCCCTGTGTAAAGTGTTACTTGCTTCAACAACAACAAACAGACAGATTGCCTACCTCGCAACATTGCGATCGACCATAACACTTGCGGGAAGGAATAGATACCGGGAGCTTAAGAGAGAAGTAAGACGTAGTTGCAGACAAAAGAAGAAAGAGGCCGGAAAACGTTAGTGTGAGAAGCTGGCGGACAAGGCGGCCGCGAAAGCCGACTGGTTAGTATTGCGTACTGCCATTCGGAAGACAAGGGTTCGAGTCTTGGTTTGACCAACATCCAAAAATTATTGGAACTTTTTAATTTTTCTAATTCCGGTCGTCCGTCGGCAGGGATTGTCAAGTTGTCCGAGTGTATTTTTGACCTATAATGCTCTTCATAAAAAACTGTCTGCCATTCGGAGGCGGCTTAGAAAAAACTGTAGTTCTTCCATTTGTTGGAAAACATCAAGACGCATAACATAAATTGAAGGAGGAGCTCTGCTGAAATTCACTTCAGGTTACAAATCGCCAATTATATATATAAAAGAGATATATAACGAAAGTTCGGTCAGTTCGTGACTTTCAATTTGTTTTTGTTAAATCAAATAATACCAAATCCTTCGCAATTACTTTATTAGTCTTCCTTACAAATTTTAGAGCGGTCGGCTAAAATGGAGACGAGAAAACGCGAGATAGCTGAGAATAGGTCAGACGAAATCTCACAAGAAACGCAAACAGAAATTCGCCATGTGATTCTCTTGAGATTTTAGCGTAATTTACAACCAATACAAATATTTAATGAATGTCAATTGCATATTGAACGATTGCACCGTCTTAAAAGACTATTTATAAGTGGTTCGGAAGATTCCAGACCAGACATTTTTATGTAGAGAACGAGCTCCAAGCTCACTGATGACGTCAATGTAGTTCTGATATCTTGATATCTTTGTTATTGAATAATTTACTATAAAACTCTCTATTGGTTAAAAAGTCGCTGGTTGCTCTTCGGCCGATAATATCTCCTTCTTCATCCAGTGTATGCGAGGGACCACTGATTAAAAAAAAAATTTTAAATATACAATAAAACTTATTAAAGTGTGTACATTCTGCTGAAATTCAGAGGCGCAAAATAATTGAATTACTAAAAATTTTCTCATCCCAAAAATATAAGGAAACATTATATCCCAACAACATTTATATTTTAAGAACCCCAGAAGTATACGAAACAAATGTTTCTTTTATTAATCCGAGTATTAATGTTTCGTTCGTACTTTTATTCTCATTACAAATGTTTATACTATTAGAAAGCCAGTGGAAACAAAACGGGAGCGAATAACAAGGAAATTGTATTTCCGCCGGTGGTGAATGCTGTATACCTTGAACGAGCAGAAGCTGAAATAATTTTTGGTTTTCAAGTGTTGATAACGATAAATTGCATAATAATCAAAAAAATTGAAGCGATTCGGTTGAAACGTTATCGCTAAAGCAGTTATCGAAAATAAATTTTATTTCGTTTTTGCACGAAAGGAATAGCTGTTGTTACCCTGCAGGGAAAATCCAAATATTATGCAAATATTCTAGTTAAATACTAGTATTTTGAAGACGAAAACTTACAAGTTTGTTGTGTACCAGAATTATAACAGGACTTAAAGAACAAAAGTATACAATTTTGCCATGGACTAGAGTTATACTAGTATCTTTCGGTAAAATCTGGATTAGTTTGCAAAAATTCTAGTTAGTTTGTTGTTTTGCAAAAAAAAGCAAGACTCATAAATAATTAGAAGCTCCTACCACATATTATTAGACTCTTGCCGTTACAACAACAACAATATCAACCACGATATTTTGGTTTTTTATATTTTGTTCAATTGTAAAAAATAATGAACTGTTCTAATTAAGCTTCAAATACAAATATCGATATCTGATCCACTTTCTAGAAAGAAATAATGTAACAAACTTCAAGTAAAGTGTGTTGGCTCCTAGTCAACTTCCCGTGTTTTTTAAAATTTATTCTTAAATCTCTCTGAACACACACTAAAAAATTCATTAAAACCTGTTCAACGATTTGGAATTGCGGAATCAATCGAACCGGTTTTTGATTAGTACGATGCAGACTGGACTGAAGCGAATCGGTTTTCAACTGGTATGAAAGAGCCAGTATTTTAACTGACTTATATGAACTGGTATTTAACTAGTATGAAGCTGTATGCATTGCCTGAAAATTGATAATTCGTAGGACATCGCCGTGTTAAAAATACCAGTTGCTTACATGGAAAATAGATGGAAGATGAACTAAAAAATTCATATTGACAAAACGAAATGGCATGGCTTCGTTGGTTGAGCATCTTTGCATTGCATGAAAGGTATAAAATGAAAAGGGCATAAAAGTTAAGACAATGAGTGTCAGCACGATGGAATGATGCGGAATTCCCACACAAATTACAATAACACTAACATTATTTTCGCATCATTTAATTTAATGAGGGTGTATTTTCGCAGAGCTTAAATTCACATACGAAGCTGCACAAAAATATATGGTAATAGGTATATCTGTATGTATGTGTGTATGTAAGTGAACGCGCCAACAAATATAAATCCTTGCATACAAATTAAAGCAGAAAAACATTTTGTTAACAGCTAATAAATGACGTCAGTGGCTCTGTGAATTCCAAGTAATGTCCTTTGTATTAATAATGATTGTAGAAGCGGGTGAGGCAACCGGAGAGTGATGATAATTGAGAATGAAAGGAATCGTGCCTGCGCACGAGGGAGTATGCCCTTGGCATCGACTCCTTGCATCCATACATATACACACAAGCAACAAAACAACAAAACAGCCAAATTAACTGTTTAAGGCGTGAATTTGTGTACGTTACCGTGAAGGTGCTTGCATTATTGTCCGTTTGCTTGTAATGCGGCTTGAAGGCTTCGTCTTTGGCGGTTAAACGCTACAATTGTTTGCGGTCTAATACACATACATACACTATATACACAGATATGCTTTTGACCCTCGCTGGCGGTGTCTGCATAGACGGCAAGTTTGGAAACTGTAATTATTTTAAAGATTTCTTACGTTAAATACCGTTACGTATAAATAAAATACAATAAACTTGATTTATGCAGGGGCGATTAGGTTGGTTAAGCAAAGCATCGTAGTTAACACATTTTAAGAGTGGAGTGAGAGCAGCCGACGACGTCTACAAAGCGGAGAGGTAAGTTCATATAAATATACATAGTTTTAGTCATGTTTCTTGTGCATATCACGGTTTATTTAAATGACTATTGATTATTATTTACTTGATGTGAATAATTGCTATTTGATAGAGAGCAACATTTTGAAATTTTAATAAAGAACCAGCCGCAAGCCAATGCTTTATGATGCCCATAAAATAATTAACTGTGTTTAACTGTGTAAATAAATCTTCAAAGCTCTATATATTTATTAAATGATGTTAACTGGTTTATTTATGCGCTTCATATAGATTTCGCAGCAAAATCCTTAAATCTTTCAAAATACAATTAATGGAAGGTACGAATATGTAGGAGTAAGTGTGTAAGATTACTTCTTGTGTTTATTACGATTTTAGTGTGTACAATTGGTACCTTTCAAATCCATCTTAAAGCCAAAAAATTGCAACACGTGGCACCGTAGTTTATCATTAATCTTTTCATTACCAGTTAAGTAAGAGAAATGGAGAACAGTATGCCAATGTGAATAGGTCGAAGAAAAATAAATAGAAATGTGTCAAATATACACGTACATATATACAACTCTTACTTATCACTCGTTTCTCGCTTTTCGTTCTGGATTTAGTCAAACTACAAATGTTGGCTTTTGAGGTGAAAATGTGATTGTCAAATAACTGTTAAAAGGCATAGGCTAACCAAAGAGAAATAGTAAACAAATGAGAACATTTTCATAAGCTCGACCTGTCCAGTTGCATAAAAAGCATATCGAATTGCTATCTTTCCTGACCCTATGCCGAAGTATTAATACCTTTCATGACCATAACACATTTTTTGTATTGCCCAGAATCGGATATATGGGGGCTATATGACTCCGACTTATTCGGTTTAGGGGCCTGATGAAGTCTAATTGCAGCGTCTGCTCACCAGAGGTGCGACTGCGAGCGGGCGTCAGTCTTGAAGAAAGCGGCTCGCTGTATAAATGTGTAAAAACTTTAAACTAAAATATAACAACGACTCGGATGAGATACCCCTTTCTGACCCCCGCAAACGAATTAAGGATCACGATTTGAGGACATGCACCTGGAATGTCTGGTGTCTTAATTTGGCCCAGCTGGTAAGAATAAAGGCTGACACCACCGCCGTCAAACGAAACTATTGGATTTCGTAAAGGGCGCTAAATGAAATACGAAGTACAGCTATGTCCCTCTCTACCTGGTCTATCCAACGTAGTGGAGGTCTTCATCTTCCTCTAATTCTATCGCCGTGTACTGTATCAAAAACTTTCAAAGCTGGAGTATTCTTATCCATCCGAACCCCACGACCTAGCGTAGCCGTTGTTTCTTCACAATGATAATATCGCCATTTATCTCGTACAACATCGTTCCATCGGCTGTGGTAATCGCCGTTCCCAACTAGTAGAGAACTGTAAATCGTTCGCAAAACCTTTCTTTCGAAAACTCCGTCGAAAACGCCGTCATCCACGCCTCCGCACCATACAGCGGCACGGGAACGATGAGCGACTTGTAGAGTTTGGTTTTCGTTCGTCGAGAAAAGACTTTACTTTCCAGTCCAAAGTAACACCTATTGGCAAGAGTGATTCTGCGTTGGATTTCCATGCTGGTTTTAACACTGGTTCCAAGATAAACGAAGGTATCTACGACTTCATAGTTATGACTGTTAACAGTGACGTGGGAGCCATGTGGCGAATGCGATGACTGTTTGATTAATGACATGAGATATTTCATTTTATCTCACTGCCACTACCAGACCCTTTCGATTCGCTTCTTTATCAAGTCTGGAAAAAGTAGAGCTCACGGCGCGGTTGTTAAGGCCTATGCTGTCAATATCATCTGCATACGCCAATAGTTGTACACTCTTATATAAGATCCACCTTTTTGTGGATTTGGTAGAGCATGCCCTGGTTCCAATCATCGGGCATGCTTTCATCCGACTATAATGTAGTTTGCAAAGAAGCTGATGCACGTACCTTATCAGTTCTTCATCGCCGTATTTGAATGGCCGGTAATCCATTCTCGGTTTTGTTGTATTTCAAGCCATCGATTGCTATTCCAACTTCATCATAGTCCGGCGATGAAACATTTCTTCCATCTGCTCCGATCTTGTGTTGATTCCCTTTTCACGGGTATTTTCCAAGATTTGGCGCATGGTGAACTTACCAGGTCTAAAGTCATACTGATAAGGTCCAATCAGTCTGTTGACGGTGGGCTTTAGTCTTTCTTACAATATGCTCGAAAGGACCTTATAGGCGATATTAAGGAGGCTTATCCCACGATAATTGGCGCAGACTGTGGGATCCCCTTTTTTATGGATTGGGCTGAGCAGACTTAAATTTCAATCGTCGGGCATGCTTTCGTCCGACCATATTCCGCAAAGAAGCTGATGCATGCATCTTGTCAGCTCTGTGCAACGAACACTTTTTCAAAAAGTGAACAACACCATAAATCAGTAGCCCAGCATGAAAGCAACCGGAGCCCGGTCTCTTTACAAAAGTACAATCTTTGCAAGTTTAATATCATACGTATTACACATAGCTATCGTGATTCTATAACCCTGGAATCGCTTTATATGAAGAACTTTGTCTGTCGACTGTCTCGGACCAGAGCGCCTGGCTGTATGCCGTCCTGTCTGCAGGTTTTGCTGAATACAGTCCTTCAAGTCAAGTACTTCCTTTCTGATATGCCTGGGTGGTGATACTGTTCGTATTGTCAAGGGTAATGCTATAATACTTCGCCTGTAAGTCCTTTCTTCCAGCTGCCTGGAACCATATAGCCTCGCAGCAGTTAGGAATGCTCTGTTTTTAGCTACTATGCTTGCTGGTGGAAATTTTAGATAATCTCAAATATTAAAATCTAATTTTTATTAAAAATACTTGCTTTCAATTTCTCATAAATCAGAACACAAACCCTTCGACACAATGACAACGTGCGGTGTATATATATACATACATATTTGATTCAGTCTTCATTTAAAACAGGGAACTTTAAGTCGTTTTTCTACTGTTAAATAGGATTTAAATTTACTGCAAATTTAAGCACATTTAATAGTTAACGGCTCTTACTAGGAAGCTCTGAAATACCAACAACAATATATTATATAATATAATATTTGCTAAATTCGCTGCCAACATTATTTCTACTACAATATATACCAATATACGAGTATACGAGTATAAACATTGGCCAAAAATAATATAAAAGTTTTATTTGTTTAGTTAGCCAAAAATACGAAAAAGTTTTTATTGCTTAACTTATATTAAGAAAGAATGGCAAGTTCTTTTTTGTACTAAGAATACGAGCTTGAGCCTGAAAATAAAAGTATCACGCATGATAAGCTGGATAAAATTCATTACATTCATTGCTTGTTAGTTTGTTCGCAGTTTTAATCAATTCAGTTAATTGTTTGTTTAGATAAAAAAATTAATTTCCCACGCCGGTATGAATAAATAATATATGACTATGTATTTTGAAGCATATAAATAAATAATAACCGACTTTTCTATAAAATGAAAATTGTGTTTTATTCTCTTTAAGTAACGAAAATCATCAAAAAAATGGCCTAAGCTCACTGCAAGGCATGAATTAAATACATATAAATCTCTACCGAAATTCATTCTTATACAATTAGTTAGTTTAACAGGTTGCTTGACCAAGCGCACTTATGTCTAGTGGCCGATGTGATACCTATGTTAGTCTTGTAAAGGAGATTACTTTCACCTTTCCAATTGGTGTGTTTTATGAAATTCTGGAGATTAATGATAGGCAGTCGAAGAAGAAATATCGGAGAAAACGATAACGGACTGCTCCGAGAGCTGGGCAGCGATAGCGGTAATATTCCGCCGATTTCTCTATGACCCTGCAGCTGCGGCTGAAGTCGTTTGAGTGGCAACACATCCTTCAACAGTGTCCGTGATTGAGACTCTTCCTTTGCTGACTAGTTCGTCGGTTACGCAGTTCCCTGGGGTATCAATGAGACCAGAGACACAAAGCTTACAGTCGATAGTTTGTTTAAGATCTTAATGCATTTTATGTCAATTTTGGGATTTTTGTTGAGAAAGTGTTGTCGATACAGTAGAAGACAGTAGAGTTTAGTATTTTGGCGTATCTTATGCGGTCCCTCCAGGGTTGAGTTACATTTTGTCTTATGGCGTTGCAATTTTCCGTATAGGTCTATCGGGAGAAGATTAAACAGTAGTGAAGAGTACCAGTTTAGTTTTTGAAGGATATTCATCCAGACTGCACTCATTTCACTAGCTACTTTATGTGTAAAGGGCCTTTTGGAACAGATCCTTTAGGACCTGAACATGATTTCCAGTGGCTATGAGGGAAATGTCGTCAGCGTCACAACCCGTGTTTATTTGCAGCGTTTTGACAATGAGATGCCACACTTCTCTTTGTGGAGTACCTCCATTGGTATATCTGGTACCTGATCCGCCGCCTAATTCAACATAAATTTCTCTGTTTACTAAGAGAGACTTATTGTTGGAAAATCCTTTGGATTTATATGATTTCCCTGCCGCCCTTCGGTATGAAGAATACTCTCGCTTTGGTCCACACATGAATGACCTCATGGAGAGACAGGCTGAGTAAATTCTACATAATAAAGGGGACAGGATGCTTTTTACAGCCTGTAATATGGCTAGTCCTGTAGATTTAAATGGTTGGAAGAAGCCTATTGCCCATTCCACCCTATTGCGGCTTATGATGTTACTAATATCAGATTGTACAATCCTCTTGAGTGAGGGGAAAAGCCTGGAAAATCGGTGCTCCATTCTATTCTACAATCCATAGTTTAGATACTCGATTTTTTTAAATGACAAAAAGCAATAACTTTGAAATTCGAATCATTAATTTTTTTTTTAATTTTACTTAAAGACTGATTTGTGACATCTTAAAGTGAGTCATTTAAAGGAGAGTTAAATGAATTTTCACAAATATTTTATATATAATATCGCAAAAAAATAAGTTTATCCTTTCCTGGTTTCAAAAGTCCAGGGCTGTAATTTGACATCTGTCAAACCAAACATGTTTTGTTTTGGCAAATAGTATGGCATTTATGAAAATGGTCAAATTTGTGTAAAAATGCTGATTCAAACGTGGCAAGGTCTCATGCTTCAAGAGAAGATTATGGTACACATACCTTCTGCTCAAATATAAACGAGACTGCTCAATAAAACAAAAACGGTTAATAAACGGAATAATACTATTAGCGGATCCATTTGATATTTTGAGCTCACTAGCTATCTCTCTTTCAGTCAAACGACGATTTTCCAACACAATTTTCTTTACTTTTTCGACGTTTTCTTCGTTTATTGACGTTGCTGGACGACGATTATGGGGCAAGTTCTCCAGCGATATACGGCGGTCCTTGAACGACTTATACCAATCAAAAATACGTGCACGTGATAGGCAAGACTCCCCATATGCCTTCTGCAACATTTTCATTGCGTCCGTCGCACTTATTCCATTGGAATAACACAATTTCAAACAAACTCTTTTGCTCAACGTTAATTTCCATAGTAAAATTCGAACACTTGATTTGTTTATAGTGCCGTAAAAAAAACTATATGACATATCGCGCTCAAATTTGACATGTAAACATATAACAGTCCTGGCAACCTAAGAAAAAAAACTAAGGCCATATGTCTTGTCCTTGTCGAGTTATCGATAATGGCTCTTTTATATTTGAGTAGAAGGTAATTGTCCAACTATTCAAGTAATTGGTAGTTTGAAGATACTGGATCGGTTACAGATATTGTAACGCCAATTTTCCTTTTGCTTGTTCCAACTCAAATATCGCTTTTGTAAGTGAGAGTGTAGCCGAATACCCGAATGTGTCTATTTCCCGACGTTCTCAAGAGCTGGGTCTTTCTGACGGCGCATTATGGCATATTTTACACCTGGACTCACAATTAAATTCAAATCAAGTTCAGCTCGCACAACAACTAAAGTCAGTTGACCATTCACAACGCTGTACATTCATCGATTGGGAGCTTGAACAACAAGCAGTGAATGGCGATTTTTCGAATAAAATTTTCATCAGAGACGAGTGAATTGCGGGTTATACGAAAGCAAAATTGTCTCATTTAAAGCGCCGAGAATGTTCAAAAAATTGAAGAGAGCCCATTACATTGGCGTTTGATATACCAAAGATTTGGAAAGAAACAAAGGACTATCTTAATAGTTGGTATTTTTGTTAGGCCAAAAAACCAATTTTTCATGATGCTGACCTGCTTGTGCCAAAACCCCCAAATCGGTTAGGGTGGTCCGATTCTAATGAGTAATTTGTCCTAACTCAGCACGATGCGGTATATAAAGATAAGGACTCGATTTTTCGGTTTCAGCATCTATGAAATTTATTACGCGACGAACACAAAATCAACTGCACAGTCCTTCATTTGCCCAAACTTATTGCCTTCTTACATTTCCGCTGATATGGTTTATCACCATCTTAATGTCATTAAGAACCAATTTTTTATGTTCTCTCACCAAAATTTTCGAAGCTATTACAACAAACCAATTATCCTATTGTGTCATCAATTATAGCCAATGAAATAATTATCTGTCAATTCGATTAATCTGTAATTTGTACACACACTGATAGTCAAAATATCCCCAGACTCAGTTGTTGTAAGCACAATATTAATACTTGAATGTGATTTAAAGATCGTCACAAATATTTTCTTACAAATTATTTTTGATTTTGTACCACAGATTCAACATCTTGGACACCGTTGGTAAGTCACATACATATATATATTTAAATTATTCGCATGCATTTCTGTGTGGCATGCCATAAAGCAACCACAAAACGGTTTGTCAATTTTTCCTCACCTTCAAAAAAGAAAAAAAAAATACCTTCCTGTTTTGTCTGCACTTTTTCTTTCTTACAATTTTCTCTCACCATTCCAATCTCAACAATTTCTAACAAAAACCAACAATTTTCCGCCACTATCATACAATCGGTGTAAGTGGCACCTGCTTTCCAGTTGAGTGCTTCAACTGCAACAAAGCACAAACATGCAAACATACAAACCTCTATCATACAACTAAGGAATCTCACTTTCAGAATACAGCTTGCGAGTTTGCACACGCTATGGAGCACTGGATAACAAGAAATATTTACTTTCTTTCTATTTGGAACTTTGCATAAGTATAGGTATATCGTCTGTTTGGTAGGAAGGAATGTGCCCAGATTAGGAACTGAAAAACTTCTACCGTCCAAAACTATTGTTGTAAATTTTTCACTATTTCCAAAAAATATATGGTCTGAGAAAGTTCCATACAACTAAAACACAAAGAAACATTTTTAATTCATCAACTTTTATGTGTAAAGTATGTCTTGGAGTACTTAGTTAGGTCACAGTTTTAGTTTCAAATAAAAAAAAACAGGAAATCAGTAATCTCACGAAGAGCCTTTCTTTATAGAAGATATGCTCTACGATACGAGCCTTTTTATGCTCCTCAGCTATCTTTTCGACGATATCAATGGATGTTTCTGCTAGTTCATTCACTTGAATTTCTCTTTCATTCAGATTAGTGTCATTGTTCTGGATGACAATTTTGTGCAAAACTCCACAGGAAACAATGATCTTCTCAGTTGTGCTGAGTGAAACTCTCAAGCCAATGGATAGAACTTGGAAACGGCGTTTCCATACTCCAAAGCACAAAATACCTCTCAACGCAATTTCGGGTACGGATTTGAGATTCATTGCAAAGCTGTTCAGCGCAAAGATTGGGATGAAAAAATGGAGTGATCACGTAGTTGCTGACTCCATAATCACTGTCGTCAAGTAAAAACAGTCTTTGCTCACAACGGTGCTTCAAAAGATTATTACAAAAATTATTGCTGTCATGTATAGAACTAGGCCACCTGTGGCATTCTTTTCAGTTTCGAAAATTTCGGTATTTTCTTCTCCATGTAATTGAATTCTGATATGAATGCAATCTATATACCTACATTAATGATGATTGTGCAAGTGCCGCGATGGCAAAGGACACTTTATTTACCACCTGACTTTCAATCGCCACACCTACTCTGCAGAAATCATCATTTCCACTGGCCTAAATGCTTGATTTCTGTGAAATCAAATAAATTATCAAGAATATTTATTTACTCTAAGCCCATTATTTTTACAAACCTTTCAGTGCGGCTTCTAATTGTACTTTCTATTTTATCCAAAACGCGTTTTGCACTAGTTTTGGAAATACGAAACCTACAAATAAAAAATTCTTCGTCATATTCCTGTAAACAATTTTTTGGAGTTCGGCGCGTTCGTTTCTACGCCTCTGAATCAACGCAGCCAGATAGGTAGAGCATTTCATACTTTTCATAATTAAATTTAATTTAAAGTTAACATCACTCAATGTTGGAACAACCACAGCTTAATTGACAGTTGCGCCTTAGCCGGATATGGTGAAAACGAATTTTATGCTACCTTCCGATTATGTTATGATTAAGTGCTTAACCGGAGATGGTTAAAACGGCCATAATCCTTCTACTCTGCTTTGTGATATACGCATTGAAATAGTGTAAAGAGCTAGTTTCATAAACAAACAATTTAATAGACCTTTTCAATAAAAAACGAAAAATATTATCCGTAATTTTTATAACAATTTTAAAGTGCAACCGTTATTTATGCAGCTCAGCGCAACTCAATAAAATGTCTCATGAAAAATAAAACCCACCAGATTTTAAGCAGATGCTAAATTTGCTACTTTGCTGGTTATACTTAGCTAACAGAACATTTAGACCGATGAAAACAAATAAACACCCAAAAATATAGAATTCTCCTTTCATTTTTTATGGCAGCTGATACCACTATGAGGTCTGCTTTGTCATAAAAAATGTTGTCTCCTGAGATTATCTTTTTGATCGCCCTAAGAAGGTGGCATTTTCTATGAATATCTGCAATTTTTGCAATTAATTTTCTACAAACGCACTTAACTTTTTATATAATGTATACCAAGGATCCAGTGAAGGTCAAGTCTTTTGGATATTTTCCAGCATGAAATGAAAGATCCTCATAAAAGTCCATCTGTCGTTCACGTTTCTTTTATATGTATTGTACATACTCGTATGTACATATTCAGCACTTTTCTCGAATTTTACTTTCATATTCTACAAGGACTTCAAAATTAGTTTATTGCAACCATCTAAGCGAGAGTTAACACTGTACAGGTGTGCTTGTCGGTATTAACACCAAACGAACGCCCACATTTCCTTTCCACTATTTGAGTACTCGACTGCCGCCACTGACTGCCAGTGAAATTTATCTTCCATTCATCTAAACGGCATTTATGTGTCTCCTCCTACCGACCACCACCATATACCTCCTCATCCGCAAATTCACCAACAATATTTTCTTTGCGCTGCATATCATTTATCAGTCTTGACGACAAATTTGTCATTCCGAAATCTGTCAATTCCTGCTTTATTAATATTACACCGCACACAGATTTCCAGCTGTTTGGCCACAAGCTTTAGCCTACTCAAAGTTCTAGCCTCCTTTCTCCACCTTTGTTCGATGAAATGCGACAAACATTCAAACGTCCATGCCTACATATGCTTCACTTTGGTAGGAAGGTTTACTTGTTTGTAACCGTTATATTCCAAACATTTATTCTGTGGTGGCTGATTTAACATTTTAAGAGTCAATTTATCGTTTGCCTGAGTAAATATTGTTAGTGTTTCCACACGTATCGCCACACTCACTCACACACTTTGTAATAAGTCACTTCAATTTGATATTCCTTCGACTTCATGCTGACAATAGAGGTTAGTGAGGTCACTTAAGTGATGGAGGGTAAATGAGTTTTTGCAATGGTGCACAACAGTGGGCCGTGATTGAAGCGAACAGACGATGCTCATTCGTATGTCTGTTAATATTAATTTTTGTACCGAATTTGGTCGGCAGACCAAAAAAATAAAAAAATTTGTAAAAAGGATTCTATTATTTTTGCGTTAAATTAAAGTCTTTATTTACCATACTTAGAATAATCCGACTTATGACAAATATGCACAGTTTTGAGCTATAACCTTTTATCATTCTGAAAGTAATTCTAAGCCCAAATCATTTGCCATAAACAGGAAGAAACAGAATGTGATCACTTTGTTAGTAGTCCAGACTATAAGGTGGTTGCGTAAAAACCTCCTAGCCAAGCTCTCGGAACTTTCGGCGAGCCACTATCGATATGTGTGGTCTGGCATTGTCCTGATGAAACACAATTCCCCATCTTTTGATCAAAGCTGAGCGCTCCTGTGCGATTGCTTCCTTCAGAAGGGTTCAATTGCTGACAGAACAGATCAGAATTAAGAGTTTGGCCGTGTGAGCGCAGTTCATAGTGGACGATTCCTTACTAATCCCACCCAAACTCACATTAAAAACTTCCTGGCTTGAAGACCATTTCTGCCGGCCCACTTCACCCTTCGACCCACACCATTTTTGTTGGCGTTGCTCTAAGTGTTCTATCTTGCATCAGCAGTCAGCGTTCTGTCCATGAAGTTTTTTCCTGTAAACTCATGTGACACCCATACATTATGTATCCAAACAGTTTTTTGAGCAATATTTAACTACTGGAAAATCAAGGTGCTAGCATGATTTCCAATATTTTATCGAAAATTGTAAAGTATAGCGTATTTTCTCTTTGCGGGTGTCCACCTTTGACATGTGCTATAACACCACTGAGTTAAGTGATCACCACTTTCTATTACCTTTTCTTGTACAAAATCTCATCTTTCTAACGCCATCTTACGTTATTCAATCGTAGTTATAGAATGCGAGATACAGATCACTGAAGCCATCTATTTTAGTAGCAAGATCTCTCTTACTAAAGTGTTAGCCAGATGGAAATTATGTTTTATGGTATGTAGGATTCAAGTGTATTGTGGAACGTGTGAGGTAATGATTGTTTAATTGCTTGAGCGACGTTAAGAAAAACGGCGGAGCAATACTCTCTGTATTCGAAAGATTTACTTGTTCAATTGTGCCACATTTTTGCGAAAACCAAATTGATGTGTGGGAATTATATAATTTTCATGGAGATAAGGAGAAATTTTTGATAGCAACACTTTTTCGAAAAGTTTGGATAGGCAAGACAACAGTCTGTTTGGTCTATATGATGACGGCAGGGTTGCGTCTTAGCTATCAGAATTTTGCACGACTTTTTCCATATTTGTGGATAATATCCTAGCTTTAATTTGGCGCTGAAAAGCATAGCAAGAGAAACGAAAGCAATTCTGGGCCAATTCTCTTAGCATTTTTGATAAGATCTCCTTGAGATTTTTTAGAATGTAGGTTATAATATTTTTTAGTTCAGACACATATGCTTCACAAATATTGAAGGAGTGACAAAGATGCATTAATTTTTGTAAATTTGGTTGAAATACCGTACTGAGGTGCTCTGCAAAACAAGTCGCCTTTTCTTCATCTGTGCTTGGTTAAGTACTAATTTAATTATATATCAACTCTATACTACATTTTGATAGGCACTTGGTATACTGGAATTGGTCAGATAGCTCGCAAACAATTTTGAAAAAAGGTGCTAATTAAATTCAAGCTTTGTAGGAACATAGGTTCAATTCGGCTTGCTACAGTCCCAAAGCACGCCTCCTCCTATTTGTGGTATGCGTCCTGATATTTTCCAACAAAATGGAGGGACCTACAGTTTATTCTAAGCCGCCACCGAACGGTCGATGGGTTTTGGTAAGCTTTTATTTTATGTAAGAAATTTTAAATACATAAATAATTTTAATGAAACTACTTAAAAAATATAAAATTATATATTTAATGTCGATTTATACTTTTGGGATTAAACATAAAATGTAAGAGTCCGATTTATTGCCGTATAGGTGCCCACCAGAATTAAGTTTGAATATGTTTCGAAAAAAGTTGAAAATGTGAGTTATGCGCTTTCACATTTGCGATTGTTAATAGATTTGCACTATCTTATCCTTCAAGGCTTAAGCGACATATGCTTTACAGACTGAAAAGACTCGTGCGAAATTCTAGCTTCATTGACTGACTGACAACACGATATAGAGATATTGTAGGTATATGAAAGCATAGAGAAGTTAAGGTGCAATATTTCTTCAGAGTTTGCTATTTAAATACTTATTACTTACCCATATGTACGACTATATGTGACAAAATAAAAATATATAGTCTTATAGTATGAGATAAGGACACTGTATGTGGATTCCACACGCAAGCAATCCAATCAGCTGAATATTGCCGACACGCAAAAAAATGCGTAAGTGTCAACCAGATAGTAATCGTATTCGATCTAACCCCACCGCTATAAAAAATGTGCACACGCACATTTGCTTAAACATAAGTGTACATGTAAAGAAAGTATACAATACTTTTTATTCGATTTTCATAACATTTGTTGGTTGCCCTTTTAGTTATCCTTGATGATGCTTATCTTATTTTATAGATGACATAATTTTCCAAAAATACAGGTGACATTGTACGCACCTTACCCAATTCATATATGTACGTACGTATGTAAAATATAATGTGACATATCTGTAGATATGTGTACATACATTTGAATCTTTTGCTATCTGCTGACATATCGCTGCTGCACCTTGGCACTTTTTTAAGGATCGTATTTTTATTGATGATATAAATAAGAAAAGGACAAGCCAGCGTAAGCATATGCTTATATGAATACCTATATCTCCAACTGGATATGAGAAACACTCATATTTACGCTCACAAAAATTTCACATTTGGCGTTACGCATAAAATGTTGTCAACGAAATGGCAGGACATGAAATTGAAGTAAACGAGAACGCATTACGCATACGTAACAACAAGGACCACCATCAACACCACCACCAGTTCGCTGGAGACAGCTGAAAGACGGACAGGGCGTGAGCGTGACGATAACATTGCTTTTACGAGATTACTTATGTTGCACTAATGAAATGATGTCCTTCTCGCAACGCTCTCCCCTCACGTTTCTTTCGCCACGGCTTTAGCATTTTTGACTTTTATGATACACTTCAAAATTTTATTTTTATTCTGTGCATATACTACTGCTTGGGGATGTGTGTGTGTGTAAATGTTTGTTCAGGCGCGTGATAAGATTTTGTTTACCAGGTCAATGAAGCGCACGAATTGATTTAGGGACAAATGCTCGATAGTCGAAAGATAGTGCTTGATGACTTTTGAACTCACAACATGGCAGGCAAAATGTTGTAGTGAACGGACGGAGGATACCAAGCGTTGGATGGAGTAGGTGGAGTAATTTAATGATGAGCGCAATTTTCTGCTAAGAATGGTGATTGTATTATATAACAGCCGCGTATCAGATGTCCTTCGTGAGAGCACATTGCTTTGGCTTTGAAAGCACTAGAGAATATCGACGTGTTGAGTAATAATAATAAAGAAATGCTTAAACTTATGAGCATTGCCACGCTCGCCTTGTCTTGCTATCAATAATCGAATTATGTTCATGCATAAACCTATCAAATGATAATTCTATGAATTTTTATTGGCAAATTATGTAAAAGTGATTTGAATGAAGCGCTATTACGCGTCTAGGGAATATTGAAAATAGAGCAAAAAACAAAAAACAAAAAAAAAATAGAAATGTTAAACAATAAAACTTTTTAGAAATGCACCTCAAATGAAATACACCATAAAAAGACATTACATTCAAAGTGCACAAGTTGTGACCAGGAGCGGATTTAGTGATGAAGATATGGAATTGCGACATATCTTTGACGGCTCGGGAAAAAGTAGAGTCTTTGGTCTTGCTGAAGACTTTCAATCTTTCATGAACACAATATTTTGGGACTAAATATTAAGCACATTTAGGTTTGGATATATAGAGGCAGGAGACCATGTGTGGGAAGTTCACGCAAGTGAGGAAAATTTTTGACCACCAATCACCTGTGAGTGGCCAGGAACGATTCTTTAGCATATGGTTCAAGCAGATCTCGACTTCCAGTCTTAGACCAAGTATCCACTGGGCACCCAACAAACATCTCTTTGGAGGCGAGCTTAAGTGGGAGGGCGAATACAAAATGATTGTGCGTAGGAAAGAAAAATAAAGCCTCGAATGTTTATATGATCACGATTTGGGGGAATGCCCCTGGAATGTCCTGCCCCTTAATTGGCAAGGTGCCGCTGCCCAGCTGTCTGATGCCCTAATAAGATTAAAGGCTGACATCTCCGCCATCCAAGAAGTGCGATGGACTGAAAAATAATGGAAGCGAGTAGGTCCTTGTGAAATGTACTACAGCGGCCATAAAAGAGCACAAATTTGGGGTCGGTTTGTGGTAGGAGAGAGACTCCGTCGCCGAGTACTCGCATCCACTCCGGTGGATGAAGGTCTCGTTACAGTTCGCAACAAAACGAAATGTTTCAACACAACGCTGATTTGTGTCCATGCTCCGTCGGAAGAGAAGGACGACCAAAGATGCCTTTATAAGCACCCGGAGCATATTCATCAGCGGCAAAGAAAATATCTTTGGTACAGCTGTCGGAAAAATTCAAGCAAGAAAAACTCCCAAGCATATCTTTTCCATTGTGATAGACGGAAGTCATGTATTCAGTGTTCTATATGTGAGTACGTTTCGAGGTCTTATCCCCGACTTGGATCACTGTCTTGTCGCAGCAAAGATACGCAGGCGTCTCTATGTATCAAAGAACGCTCGTCAACAAACAGAAGAAAGGTTCGAAAAGTTGCAATCACAACCAACAACCGAACGGTTCTCTACTCAGTTTGTAGGCCTGCTTTCTGAGAGCACTCATCAGCAACTTGATACTGTGGATCAGCATCTAAAACTCTCGCTATGGAAACAATTGGTTTTCGGCAGCGCCAGAAAAAGAGCAAGTACGATGAGGAATGTCGAGCTGTAGTAGAGAGAAAACAGACTGCCTATCGCGCAACCTTGCGATCGACCACAACACGTGCGGATCCCACCCAGAGAGCTGAAGAGAGAAGCAAGTTGCATTTGTAAACAAAAAATGAAAGAGGTCGAGGAGCATGAGTATGAAGAGCTTGAAAAGCTGGCCGACAAGGGTAATGCTAGTGGAAGCAGAGGTAAAGAGGAAGACCTCCTGCCACTCCGTTGGCAGCTCTAGTTTTTAATTAAAAATCATAATAAAATAAATGAATAAGACAATATTGTTTATTGATAATTATATCATATTTTGGACTATTTTTTTGATATTATTTTCTTATGAGAGAAAAATTCATTTGCTAAAGAAATGTATGGCGCTGATGAAAGGCGAGTCCGCCACTGGTAAGCTTTTTATAATGTTGGCTTTACACTTTGGCAATCGGTACAGCGAGCAACACCTGCTGCCTTCAACTAAACGATTTATTCTGGTATGCATGCATATTCTTAGACTCTATACATACACGTATGTAAATAAATGTATGGATGTGAAAGAGGACGAATCGGTGGACTTCAGCTGGCGGCTATAAATACTATAGTTTCAAATAAATATTAGCATAAAATTACCTTTTTAGTCCTGTCATACAGTTAAGATTTGCAATACAGACATGCTTACGGGAAAAATATAAAAAGAAAT
This sequence comes from Ceratitis rosa, assembly GCA_037013455.1. Classification (NCBI taxonomy): domain Eukaryota; kingdom Metazoa; phylum Arthropoda; class Insecta; order Diptera; family Tephritidae; genus Ceratitis; species Ceratitis rosa. The sequence continues at coordinate 12,226,190 of JAWMAG010000003.1, forward strand.
AAATTCTTTTGTTTACATCAAAATAAACTGCCATGTAAGAAAGTGAACAGTAAGTTGGCTAAAGCATTTTTAAATGTTATGCAGCGAAAAAATTGCAATTCTAACTGAGTTTTAGAACTATGAAATTAAAAAAGTTTTTCATTTTTTATTTTTTGTTTATCTGTAAAATAATCCGCAATATTTGTGGTCTGCACACAATTGTTGATGTTGTTGTAACGCCCAGCTTATGCACTCAACCATCACTGGTTGGTTGATTCAAAAAATATTTCTGTGGTTACATCTTAATTACAGTTTTTGGCTTACGCCGCCTGTCATCAGTTGGTAGTTGACCTGACCCACATACAGTACACATATAGCGCAGCAGCAACAACAAATGCATACATTCATGTGGACATACGTGTATGCATATATTTTAACTCATACATACATTTCAATATTAAAAGTTCTCGTATATGTATATTGAAATACAAAAGGCAACTGCTGCATCCACAGAGTTTTTGTGGCCGGAGTTTGTCCAACATATTTGTATCTTCCGCATAAAACCACCTACATAGGTATACATCTATTTTCAATGGAATGCATGCGCATGTATGTAAGATTAAAATATTCTAATCAAAAACATCAAATTGAGGTGTATATTCCACTATCATTTTTAAGTCTATCTGTGCAGGCTTTAATTAAAATTTTTTGATGGCTTGTGCGTTTCAATTTAGTACAACAAAATAAATCTGTGGTGGAATTGCTTTCAGTTCGGACAAAAAAAAAAGAAGAAGAAGATATTATTAAAGATATCTGAAAATCTGAAGAGATCAAATAAAAAGAAATTTTTGCATCGGCTGTATATGGTATATAATATAATATATTTATATATATATAATTGGCGATTTATAACAAATAAAATGACCGAGCTACTCCTCAAATTTGTGGTTTGCGTTTATTCTAAGCGTCCCCCGAAGGCTTAACATTCCCAGTCGAGGGGCGGCCGCAATTAAAAAAATTAATTTTGGATGTTGGTCGAACCAGAACTCGAAAGGCAGTACTTATTGCTAACCACTAGGCTATTGCGGCCGTCAATCGGCTTCACTGTAGGCCTTTCATAAACTGAGGTTAATATAACTATAAGATCAGTGATTATTTATTATTCATAATTATTATCTTTATTTGATTATTTGATTCTTACTATTATTTAGAGAAATGTTTTTCGAACATTCTGTCGTATATACAAATATGTATATACATTATCTCAATCGGTTTAAATAATAGCTATCTCTTGTTGCACCAAAGCCCCAAATTGGTTGCGAAATGTAACAAAAAGGTCAGCGGTTATGCAATACATCAAAAATATGCTGTCTTAGGTAAATTAAGATGTTCCTAAGAAAATAAATTTTTGCATTTTCTAAAGATATTTCGTTTGAATTGGAGCTGGCATATGATACCGATGTGCCACTAAAAATTATTCTTTTCACTTTACGTAACAAACATCATAATATATCTCTGAAGCGTTTAGAGGTAATAAGCAAACTGACTGACTTCAGTAAAGCATTTGATAGGGTTATACATATAATTTTCACTTTGTAAGCACTGAAGCGATTTTCGGCCGAGATCCACCTCCAATTTGTGGTTTTGCGTCTTGATGTTTTTTCAACAAATTTTATATAACTTTATGGATGTTTGTATGACACCAGGATTTGAATCCGAGCCATCCGAATGACAGTACGCAATGCTAACCACTCGGCTACTGCGGCCGCCAATAAATGATGTATCTTCCGCAATAAAACATTCAAATATCTTAGATGTAAAACTTTTTATTTCATATATAATATTTAAAGTCATAGCATTCTGGGTAAGCTAAACCTAAAAATTGTCATTTTTAAGAAATTCATAAAATATTTTCGCATTTCAAATTTGAAAGTGTAAATTAAAATACATTTAGTGACAAATTACCAATCTTATAAAAACATTTCATATTTACCGAAATGCCTAAAAAAAGTGAAATTAGTTACGATGACAAAGTTAGAATTCAAGTTCTAAGTGATGAAGGTAAGTCTCAGGTTGAGATTGCCAATTTGGTGTGATGTTGGCGGGGCGCGGTCCAATGTGCTATCAAGCGATTTGTGGAGACGAAATCCCACAATAATAAATCGAAAAGTGGAAGAAAACATCTAACCAGTAAACGAGAGGACCGAATACTTATATGCGAGTCTCTAAAGAATCGCAAAAAATCTTCTTCTGCCCTTGCAGCTGCCCTTTTGGATGAATATATGATAGTAAACCAGTTAGTGCTCGAACAGCTAGAAGAAGACTTCTGGGAGCAGGTTTAAAATGATGTAAAGCCCGAAAGAAGCCGTGGCTCTCAGAAAAGAATAGGAAAAATCGTTTGGAATGGGCTCGCCGATACCAAAATTTCACGGAAGAAGATTGGTCGAATGTTCTGTGGTCTGATGAATCAAACTACGAACAACAGCCATAGCTTTTTACCCTAGAGCAATTTTGAAAACAAAATACAAATCTTATGAAAAGAATATTTTTTCTTTTCTACAGATATTTGGATCACTTGGTGTGACGTTCGTGAGGCGATGGGTTGGGGAAGAATATCATCCAGATTGCGTGGTACCCACTGTTAAGCATGAAGGAGCTATCAATATGATCTGGGGCTGCATGACAGCTGATGGTGTCGACGAAATATTCGTTTGCGATGGTCGCGTGGACAGTCAAAATACATAAATGTATTAGAAGCTGTTCTTCTGCACAAAAAAAATTTAGTAATTAGTGGGGTGCCTAATACTTTTGGCCAAGGCTGTACATTTATACTAGAGTTTGCTCACGACTTTGTCCGTATGGAATTTTAAGAGGGCACTAATAAGATCTTTGTTCGGTTTTAACGTTATAAATTTTATTATATATTATATTAGTAATAACAATTATGCGTAAACGTATGAAAAAGAAATAAAAGTACTAATCAAAAAGATTTCTATGTTCCAGATATCAAGCAAATCGAACCATAAATATGATTCTTTCGGATAAATCGAAATGTTTCATATATTAAGCAAAACCAGACAATATAATTGATGCCAGACCTACTTCTGGAAGAAAACATGTTCCCGACGTTAATGTAGACAAAATCGATCAACACGATTTTTCGAATTAGGAAAATATAATGATTTAAATATAATTTCAATTTTTTCGAATAGATCAGTCACAGACCCACAACCCAGAAAATCTGTTTTTATCGAATGAATACCGGTGTACAAGTATGAAATGTCGGTTCGAACATATAGATGTCTCGCAAACATAAATATTTATCGATTGTCATAAAACTTTGACCTTGTGAAGTGTCAACCTTGACTGTCGAACCACCATAGTTTTGCGCGAATCGAGCGTCATTATCGTTTACTCTCAGTGCAGTCAACATGTCGAGTTTCGTGCCGAATAAAGAGCAAACGCGGACAGTGTTAATTTTCTGTTTTCATTTGAAGAAAACAGCTGCGGAATCGCACCGAATGCTTGTTGAAGCCTTTGGCGAACAAGTACCAACTGTGAAAACGTGTGAACGGTGGTTTCAACGCTTCAAAAGTGGTGATTTTGACGTCGACGACAAAGAGCACGGAAAACCAACAAAAAGGTTCGAAGACGCCGAACTGCAAGCATTATTGGATGAAGACGATGCTCAAACGCAAAAACAACTCGACCGACGGTGAATACGGCAAGCTACCAACAACAATTGATCAATTTGAACCGTGCGCTTCAGAGAAAACGACCGGAATATCAAAAAAGACAACACAAGGTCATTTTTCTCCGTGACAACGCTCCATCACATACGGCAAGAGCGGTTCGCGACACGTTGGAAACACTCAATTGGGAAGTGCTTCCGCATGCGGCTTACTCACCAGACCTGGCCCCATCCGATTACCACCTATTCGCTTCGATGGGACACGCACTCGCTGAGCAGCGCTTCGATTCTTACGAAAGTGTGAAAAAATGGCTCGATGAATGGTTCGCCGCAAAAGACGATGAGTTCTACTGGCGTGGAATCCACAAATTGCCCGAGAGATGGGAAAAATGTGTAGCTAGCGACGGCAAATACTTTGAATAAATGATTTTTTCTTTTTCCACAAAATTTAACGTGTTTTTTTGATTTAAAAAAAACGACATTTCATACTTGTACACCGGTACACAGATCTCCAATGAATAGAATACAATCTTCATTATTCATACCTATATTCAATTTTTAAGTGTGCGATGCCGACGAGTGCAGATCTTATTATTTTCTCTAGCATCAAATTAAAATAAGCACATGACAAAGAGTCAGTCCCCCTGTCTGAAAATTTGTTAGATAACCAACGGCTTGGAGAAGTCGAATTCTGATTGTACTTCGGTGGGTGGTCAGCTAAACGCCAAGTTTTTTTCCGAATTTAATTTGACATTTCTCTATTTCAGACTTACTCAATTTGAACCATGGAGAGATACACAATCCAACAACGTGTTAAAGTTATCCAGACTTATTATGAAAATTTTCGAAGAAAATCATCTTCAGTGATGAGGCACATTTTCACCTCAGTGGATTCGTCAATAAACAGAATTGCCGCATTTGGGCGAATGAGAATCCAAGAGTGATTGTCGAAAAACCAATGCACCCACAAAGAGTGACTGTTTGGTGCTGTTTATGGGCTGGCGGCATCATCGGGCCGTATTTTTTCCAAAATGAGGCCAGTCAGGCAGTTACTGTGAATGGTGTTCGCTATCGTGAGATGATAACGAATTTTTTATGGCCACAATTGGAAGATATGGATGTGGACGATATGTGGTTTCAGCAGGACGGTGCCACTTGCCACACAGCTAACGAAACAATGGCTCTTTTGCGCAACAAATTCAATGGCCGTGTTATCTCACGTAATGGCGATGTCAATTGGGCTCCAAGATCATGTGATTTGACACCGTTGGACTTTTTTCTCTGGGGTTATTTGAAAGAAAAGGTGTACGTCGATAAGCCAGCAACAATTCAAGAGCTAAAGGATGAGATAATTCGGCACATTAACGGCATAGAAACTCCATTATGCCTCAGCGTCATCGAAAATTTGGACCATCGTATGGAGGTGTGCCGCCGAGGTCGCGGCGCTCATTTGGCCGATATTTTGTTACATACATAATTGAGTAATACCAATATATCATAATAAAATAAAATTTCAATAATTTCCTAAATAGTTTGTGTTTTATTCAAAATCAACATCGGCCCTTGAAAATTTAACCACCCTTTACAATCCTTTTCAAGAGTTAACGCTTGGTGAATACCAGTCCTAAAGCCAAATTGATAAGGTCCAATCAGCACATACCAAAATATCAAAAGTTTTTTTGTTCACGTATAAAACAAAGAGTGGACCCGGAGCAGCTAAAATAGCATCAGTCAGTTCCTGCTGAAACATTTGTTTGGTTGAATATTTCTTACGGGACTTAAGAGGAATGAAAAGATAGTCGCGATGGTTCACTGGTTGTGTACTTGTGCGAGTACGAGTTTTTGAATATCAATTCCTTCTAATGGTTGTATTTTCGACATTTAATGGCGATTTCAATAAGAGGTTTCTGAAGCAAGATAAGAGTATAGAAAAAAATTCTAAAAATGTCAAATTTTTGTAAAGAAAAATTGTTGGAAGATGAAAAATAATTCGATTAACAAAATCAGAGGGATTAAAAAACTCATTCATAGATAAAAATGTTTTTTTCTTTCTTATAAACATTATATTATATAACAATTCAAAATAAGTAGAATAACGAAAATACTGCAAACTTTATCAAAAAATGGTGCAAATTGCAAATCAAAAACGATTGTAACACAAAAGGCTTTAGATGAGCTACGCTGGTTACATACATATATGTACTCGCTTTTAATGTTTTCATTCCAGACGAACATGTAAACGAATTTCGGTATTTAATGCGTGAAATTGTAATAAAAACTGCTGAAAAAAAGATAGAGGCGCGGACAATTTTTGCCAGACAAATGGTAACTACTGCAATTTGGAAAGTAATAATAAAGTGAAATTATTCATGTTGTAAATTTGTAATAAAGTGAAATATTGCAGTGCATTTACATGCATACGTACATACATTCATAAAATAATATATCCATAAACTTACACTAATACCTACACTTACATCCGAGTATACATGCATACGTATACCAACACATATGAAAATATTAATTTGGCGCACGAAAAGCAGTTGTACTCGTACGCATTGTACCCTCTCCAACTGTAAAGTTTCATATTTCGACGAAAAAATGCAATTCAATGGACTTCATTAATGGGCCGACAAGAGCAATGTAAATGCAGAAGTAAATATTCTTACTTGCATATAACTACACATACTTATGCACATAAGCCCCTCGCACTATACACCCAATAAACAAATTGGCTTTAGTCAATATAGAAAGGATTTTTAATTTTCTGACATTTGCTTGGTTAAAATGAAACATAAACAACGAACTAATTTTGTTTCGTTTCGGCGCCATGTTATCGAAACGAAATTAAATTTGTAATGTTGGAACCGTATAAACTTATCGTTAACGTTTATTTTAAAATGTCTGCTTGTTTAACAGCGAACTTAATTTTTAACATTTAACACTATCTGTTAACGATTTAACATTATCCTGTTAACGATTTAACATTAACGAGAGCTTTAACATTATCCGTTAACGATTTCATGTTAACGACAGCCTTACATTTCGGGTGTTTAAATGGAATGAATTGTTTTTGATTAACATGAAATTTATCGTATCGTTACGATGCAGCCAAGGTTCCGATGCTTGCTGGACATACCGTTCATACATATATTTTTATTTACCCACAGCAAAAGTAACTTTGTAAATATATTGGTCGTCGAGTGGGGTAGCAAACATTTAAATTATGGAACCCCTTAATGACAAGTGTTAGTCACACACACATACATACATATGTAAAATACATCCACGAGTGAGGGTCCGCAATATTTGTCGGAATGTATGTACTCGTATGTTACATATCAACACTTTTAGCACTGTCCATAAATGCCACACCGTAGCGCTATGAGGAAACTCGCAAAAAAATGTTGAGATAAAAGTGAACTCATACACGTATGTACATCTATATGTATGAATACAGTGGAAAACTTGAGCTTTAAAAATGAAATGAAAGCGAAAAAAATAAACAAAATTGGAATTAACAATAATACGTTTGCACATGTAATGTAGATTGCACGCACATATTTTTCCTCTGTTATTGCGGCCGCTGCAGCCGAGTGGTTAGCATTGCGGACTGCCATTCGGCAGGCTTGAGTTCACGTCCTGGTGTCGAATTAACATCCAAAAAGTTATAGAAAATTAATTTAGATAAAAAATTGAACTAAACTTTCTAATTGCGATCGCCCCTCGGCGAGGTATCAACCCCCCAAAGTGTATTTCTGACATGAAATAAAGCTTCTCATAAAAAACTCTTCAGCCGTTCGGAGGCGTCTTAGTATAAACTGTAGGTCCGTCCAATTATTGAAAAACATCAAGACGCAAAACCACAAATTGGAGGAGGAGCTCGGCCGAAAATCGCTTCAGCGGTTACAAAGCGCCAATTATTTATATATATATACATATTGTTAAGAGTGTAATGTGTAAGAATGGAAAAGCTATAACATAACATAGGTAAATGGATAAACAAAAATAACGGAACTTGGTTATTCCCCACAAATAAAAATATAAATAAGAAACGAACATCTAGGCCGAATAGCGCAGGCGATGGAACGAAAAAACGTACGAGATATAAGGCGGTTAACTCCAACGAGAGACTACGAGAGTTTAAGAAGAAAGTGTGATGCTTTTACAGAAAAAATAATAGGGTGCTTGGGAAGCTATCGATATCGCATGTAAGGTCTTATCAAGAGTATTGTACGAAATCATTAACAAACTGATTGCACTTTTTCCATCAAATCTTGGAAAATACTGTTGCTGTTGTTGTTGTTGTTGTTGTAGCGGTTCTCTAACCTCCCTTAGAAGCAAACAAGACTAGTTAAAGTCAACGAATTGTTTCCACGGGCTTGGATTTTGCCTCTGGACTGGAGGGTAGATCAGTACGTTTTAAGAGGCATACATACAAAGAGGTGGTTAGTGACATGTGAGATCTCTTTGCACGAGATCATATGGTGTGTATGTTGGGGTCAAGTCTAATATAATATGCAGGAATTAAGAACACTACAATATCAAGATTTTTGCTAGTATTACACGGGTCTCTCGAGGCAGTTCAAGCTCTTCGTCTGCAATAGGCAGATCGTAGATTCCGCGAACACAATTCACACAAGGGATTGTACGAGATATACACGGTGGCATAGTAATGCGAAACAAAAGACCCCGACTACGCTGGCTGGGTCATGTAGACCGTATGGGTAATAATACTCCAGCCGGAGGTTGAGGAAGACCTTCTCCACTCCGTTGGTAAGTCCAGGTAGAGACGGACCAGGCAATACTTGGTATTTCCAATTGGAACCAAATTGCGAAAAGAAGAAATGTTGTTAACTCGGCTATAATCGCGTAGCGGTGTCCACGTTAGTCAAGAAGAAGAAGCATATTCGGCCATAAGTTGCTGCAGCTTTCTGTATTTTGTCCAATTTTTATTCTAATTGGTATTACAAAGACCGATTAAAAGCCCTACTTAAGTATAATCTTAGTAAAAAAATATTAAGTATTTTTATTGTAACATTGATTTGACCACTTATTTGCATGCGTGACTCACTTCTTATCTGCTGTAAGAAGTAAACCAAAGGCACCATTCGGATCTATGCTTATTAAAATTCAAATTGAAGCCACAAAATAATAAAAATGTTAACCGAGCATACCTTCGCACCTGTCGGAGATCCCATTCCCATAAGGAAAATGTTATTTTTATATCGACAAAATCGGGCTTGGTTCCGTGTCTCTGGTCCATTTTCAGGAAACAAAAGTATTCCATTTAGGCATATCATCCAATGTAGATCGATCCAATTCTCGTAAAAAAAGTATTTGAAGTAAAAGTAACTATAGTAAATACTATTCTTAAATAAATTTTTTCGGTTAGGTCAGACCCCCGGTGTACTTCCCGAAGATAAGAGAAGTCTTCCTGTTAGTCTAAGCAAAAATCCATCTATGTACCGATTTCCATTGAATGAAACAATAAATAAGATTTTTTCGGTTATGTTTGTCCCTGGTGCTTTGTAACCGCTTAAGCGATTTTCGGCCGAGCTCCTCCTCCAATTTGTGGTTTTGCGTCTTGATGTTTTCCCAACAAATGAAGGGACCTACAGTTTATACTAAGCCGCCTCCGAACGGCTGATGGTTTTTGTTTTTTACGAGGAGCCTTTTATTTCATGTCCGAAATACGCTCGGAGGGGTGGACATTCCCTGTCGAGGGGCGACCGCAATTAGAAAATTTAAGTTAATTTTTTATTTAAATTAATTTTCCATAACTTTTGGTTGTTGCTGGCACTGGGATATGAACCCGAGCCTTCCGAATATCAGTACGCAATGCTAACCACTCGGCTATTGCGGCCGCAAGTAAATCAAATGATAAATACATTTTTTTTAATAGCTTGGTCTCTTGTCGTTTTTTCGTATAAACTTTTCCAGACCCGTAGAAATAGAATATATACCTATATATTTGTGGTATACGTCTTGACGTTTTTCCAACAAATGGAGGGACCTACAGTTTATACTAAGCCGGCTCCGAACGGTCGATAGATGTATATGAGGAGCTAAGTCTCGAGAACGGCTGGACCAATCTTAACGAGGTAATCAGAGGTTGTTCATTGTGGATCTGAGGAGGTTTATAAATAAAAAATACTTTATACTTTTCCTGAGGAAAAGTCGGAAAATTGTAAAATTTCAAAAAGTTATGTTTTTTTTTGTACAAATTTAAAATCTTTTTTTTTAACTGTTTTTATTTTATTCGAACAGTTTTCGTTTGTTGGCGAATATACCTAACCTAATTTCCATAGGAATTTATTTGTGTTACTTCTTCAGCTAATTTTTAAATTAATATCGGTCGGCGTTCCCGGCGTACACCGGACCAACGCAATTATACAGCACGTCGTATGGAAGAGGAAAATGCTACTGCAAGGGAATCTGCTCGAATCGGAATGATTGAGTATCGTGCGCGACAATCACAAGAAGCTCATGGAGTTTACAATGAGCAACAACGATTGAGAAGAAGATAAGTTCGTGCTCAGGAAATTCATAAAGCTAGAGAACAACGTTTGGCTGCTCAACGACAATGTCAGCAACAACAACGATTGCCTTTTCGAATATCGAACGTGCAGACTTTCGCGCAGGACAACGCCTGCGGGTCAGCTGGATTTTGGATATGGTCCAACCAGGACTCGAACTCTGGTCTTTAGAGTGGCAGTACACAATACTAACTACTCGGCCACGCGGCACTGTGGCCGACGACCATAGAAATAATCTGCCCAATTTCAAGCCAATCGGTCGTTAACTTTTGGGAATTTGTGGCTCTTTACAAACGAACATTAGACTTATATACATACATATACTCGTACATATATATAAATTATATGCATATTAACATTAAATAAATATATAAATAAGAAATTAAACTTTTAATTAAGTCTTTCATTTCTTGAATCTACTTACCGAATGATGAATTGGAGAATATGCAAATATTTATCCCTTAATCCATGCAAACTCGATGCAAAGAACTCGTATCACTGAATCACTTCGTAGAATCCGTATGATATGATATGCCTCCTCCCTTCTTGGAAAATTTCCTTTTGCCGCTGCAATGAACTTGAAAATGAATTATGAAATTCCCATTGAGATTCCATAAATCGAATATTTTACCGATTGAAGTGGTGTCTAAGGGTCCGAATGCAAGCAGGCAAACGATACATACACGTACATACATACTCGTACATACCCGTACTTTATGGCATTTGTATAAATTTCAAATGCTTCACACAAAACAACGCATAACTAAATAAATTGTGAAAGTTTCAACAAATATGGCTGAAAAGAGGAAATACGATTATCATCGTAAAACTATGCTGAACTACAAAGTTGAAGGAGATGGGATGCAATGGCAGAGTTGACCTAATCTAGGTTTTCATTTTGAATCGCATTTGTGCTTCTGACAATATGCAGTAAGGGATTGAGATCGGCAAGACGTAAAGTAGACAGATGGGAAATAGATACTCACTTTGAATGCAATTGCAATGCTTTTGATTGCGGCCAGAGAATAGAGTAGGCTCAGTGGTCAATTGACACACACATACACACACATATATATATACAGACATATTGGCATATCCAAATATGTTTATGGTTGGTAGTAAAAAATAAAAACGGTATTAGGAGTGGAAGTCCATGCCAAGTTGCAGGTACGAATATATTCGATACATATGTATATGCGTCCATATATACATAGATAAGTAAGTTAGAAATGTTTATCTGCTTACAGCTTACTTTGTGTATTTATCTTATTTATAGCAGAAGGGTAAGCGCTTTGTTGCACAGTCTCTGCTAAGATTGCGAAATTCTCTTGTTCTTACCTCGACTGGGGACTTAGACCGATTACTATCCATGAATTGTACTTGTGAATGCAAATTCGCTGTATGCACCACAAATTTCCAATCGAAATCGGTTACATGCGCCAAAGGCGGGAGGCGGGAGGCAAAACTTTAGCTGCACAAAACAGTAATAATCTATGCGTCAAAACTGTTGCACTGAACATACTTAAGAGCGTCCGAATGCTGCTTCCAACAGTGAGAACTTTTCCCTTGCACTTCATAAGTATGCTGTTGCTGCTGTTGTTGCATCAACACCAGTAAATTTTTCTGTAATTTTTAGAAATTTGGTATGCAATTGGAAAACTCTTAGTTGGCAATATTTTCGTTGTGTTTACTTTGAAATCGGAATTGTTTTGAGTTTATTTTTGTTGTTCTCTTTTCGCACTGTCGTTTGCTGGTGAACAAATGTACAAGTGTACAATTGAGAAAAACCAATTACAGCGTGATAAACATACTTATAGGTACATTTCATTATGTGCTAGTAAATTCTTTAATTTTTCTTAACTCGAATCGTTTGAGAATGAAATTGCATTTTTGAACTAATCTGCTGAAAGTTCAAAGTAAATATTTATCTTTTATGTATGCATCTAATTTTCAATTAATATAGTAATATTTTAATTGTATTCTCTTTGTCATTTATTATTAATTAATTAGGTTAATAATTTAAACTTTTTCGAGAATTTCTGTATACAATATTTACTCGTTTTTCAATTAGAGACAATAAAATAAATTTACTTTCAAGACCTATGAGTAGAACAATTTTAGCGATTATCGTCTTCCTCTTGTTTGGTCTAGGTACCGCTTACGCGACTGTAACCGAGTCAATAATAGCGCACCAATCCTTTCCCTATACAGTGGTAATCATAGGTACACAGATCAATTAAGTCTTTGCAAAACTGATCCTTCCATAGGAGTGAAGGTTTTTCTCTTCATCGGCTTCCATTGGTTGGTGCAGCGGCGAAAACATCAAAAGCTCTAGTGTTGTCACCCTTTGGGACAACACGACTTAACCAGCGTCGGCATTATTCGCAGAACTATCTCGTACGGCTTATCGTTTCAACGTCCTTCTAGTGTCGTCATCGTCTCTGTTTCTGGTAAGTCGATAAGAGAGATGATTTGATACTTTGATATTCCAGATGAAGTAATTGGTTTCTCTATTTTCCCTGATTGTCTTAGCAAGAATCAAATTTGTAGGAAATGCTAAATACATTTTTTTTATTATTAACGCTATCAACTATAGTCTCTGAAATTGCGAAAGCGAGCTTTTTCCAATTGGTCGGCATTTTGAAGCAAACCTCTTTCACGGCTTAAAATTTCTGTAGAACTTCTTAATGGTTCTCAAGTACCCAAATGTCGCTGAGCACTTAGTGAAAGCCTGAAAACCGGTTTTATATAATTAAGTAAGACCTTAATGTCTGCTCGTCGTGCGGATCAGGAAATAAATGTTCGCTAGAGGATTCGGATGATCTTGCAGATTTTTCAGGTATTTTTCCCAGATATTCGCAAATTCTGTATTTAGCATAGGTATTTCAAAGTCTCTCTTCGAATGTTTACTCTTTTGAGACAAATTTCTTTACTTTAATTGTAAGTCGCCTGTTTTATGAGTGCCTGATCGTCTGAAGGAAGAAATTCTCCATAAGCGCCCAGCTTTGACCAACAGGTGGGGAATTGCGTTTCATCAGGACGATGCCAGATAAAATACGTCGATAATGGCTCGACAGTAACTCCGAGAGCTTGTTTGGGATTTTTTATAAATCCATCTTATAGTACGGACCTCTCACCACGTGATTACATTTTGTTCTTGTCCATGGCGTATGATTCGGCTGGTGAAGAATTGCTCTCAAAAATGCCTGTGAAAATCGATTGACCCACTTTTTTTTGCCAATAAGGACAATGGTTTCTATGAGACAGGAATAATGATATAACCTTCAAAATGGCAAAGTTATTTTAGTTTTCATTATTTTTTTTCAAGTTTTTCTATATTTAACATTTTTGTTATGATTTTTATCTCAGATGAGGTTATACTCACTTCGAGAAGAGTGGTTAATACATTGCGAAACAAAAATGGGATCGGAAAATTATTCCTTGCCGCTTGATTTGCAAAACGAGTTACTTATTTTACCTTTCATATTCATAGTTAATAATCCGATGTGTATAAGTACCAGAAGGAGAAGAGATGAGCTTATCAAATATATACCGATATGATCAGAACGGCGAGCTCAGACGGCTACGAAAATTAATCCGTCAGGTTTTGGGATAAGTCAACAAGATTTGTTGGAACCGGCCAAGTCGGATCTACGTATATATTATATATACGACCAATTTTTTTAGATTCGAGGCTTTGGATCAAAACTCTGTCAAAAGGACATCTAAGACCGTAAAATTTGATATTATATACACATATAATGACTTACACATTGGTACTGAAAATCATCGAAATCGGAAGACTATGACATATCTCCCCATAGAACCAAATTGTTCAGATTCAGGTTAAGGGTAATAAATCCTACAAAATGGATATAACATCGTGATATTTGGTGTTCTTCACATGTCTTTCAAGTTGCCAAAGATGGGTCCACTCTTTACCACGACAATGCAAGCTCTCACACATCAACTGAAACAACGACACCTGAAGAGGAACATGGTGAACAATAGAAGACGATCTTAAATGCAGGAGATAATAAAAACAAATATTTAATATAGAGTAACAAAGCAATATAAATTATACAAAAATTTATACGTATTTACAATCTCGTAAAAAAAGCTTTGAAAAATGTATAAAAAAAGTTGAGGATATCCTCCATAGTTTTTAACTTAATAAATGAACAACCACAACACGGGCAACAAGAATTTGTAGAAATGCTTGAAATGAATTGTTGAAATAATAACAAAGGTTTTTATTGGAAAATATTCGAGTGCACAAGGAAGAAAAAGCAGTGACTCTTTTTTAAATTGGATATAAAAAATATGAAAATTTAAGTTGGGATGTGTTAGTAGAGTACACACAATATATTATAAATATATGTATGTATATATGGGACAATACGATATATGGTATTGAAGCAAAAAATGCTTAATTTAATGAATGTACTATACGTAATGTTGTGTTGTATAAAGTAGCGTAGCGCAAAGGTTCAGCGAAATAAGAAGCGGAAATAAATATGTATGAATCGCCAATACTACGCTGCTACTTAATTTTTATTTTACAAAGCCTCAAAAGGAATGTCTTAAATATCGTAAGTTGCTTATTATTCCGTCGATATAATTTATGACTAACCTTCCGATATTTCTTGCTTCTTTATTGCCAGAAACTCAATCCACTCTTCTGTGAATTGAAGGTGGGATATCCAAAACTTAACTTCAAAGTCAATAGCATGAAACTTCAAGTCTGCTGAGATGATACCGAAGGGAACTTTACGAGTAAGAATATCCTGCCATTAGCTGCAGTTGGGTCATATTTAACTATATGGATTTAGTGCAGCAATGCACTACCTAACTGCTGGACTCAACCATTTACAGTTGGAGTTTCAACGACTTTCAAAAACACTTTATGAACTCTTAATCTAAAAGTCATAATCAAAGTTTTAGCATCACACATCCCAGAAAAAAGGGCCAAGCTAATAAGTCTACGCGGTCTACCTTTAACTCTGTTTCCACCAGCGGCAACTGCAGTGAGCACTTTCCTTTTACTTTACTTCCTAATTTGATCATTCCAAATTAACACCTGTTGGGAAGAGTGATTCTGCGTTGGATTGAAGCCATTTTTCAACTATTGTGCCGCTTATACATATGGTTTTTAGCCTATACGGACGTTGAATCTCCAAGCACGATTTTGAAATCGTGACAGGAACATCACACATAGAAAGCGCCTTTGCCATATCGTCCTTCTCCTTCGGCAGATCAAGACTCGGCGACTGAGTCTCTCTTCCACCAAAAATTCTACACCAAATTTGCGCTCCTTTGAACGGCCTTTCTCGTTGATTTCACCAGCACCCGCCTTCTTCCTTCCTCGTTAGTGAACCAGCTGGACTTGAAACTATTACTTATATGGGCGCGACCACGATATACTCAAGTTATGTCTCCTAAAATTCAGTTCTTGCATAACACTAGTCACTATTAGTTGCGTCCATAACATCACATTTCATAAAATCTTAAAATTTCATATAAATATGAGTTGAGTTGATTTGATGGGATTGCTGATCAGAGCGACCAGCCCAAAAAAGCCTAAAGGACTGTTGTGATACTGCTGCGGAGTAATTTTCGTCTACTCAGATGTTTGAACCATTTCGTATGCCATATAAACCAGCCGTTGCTGCGTCAGCCAGGTATGATACTTATAGCTGGACAGTAACAGAGGAAGTGCTCGACAGACGCTTCTTCTTCTTCTTCTTCTTCTCCTACCGTGAAGTCCCATTAAACAGTGTCCAGTGAGTACACCTGTTGTTGAATTAATGGTCAACCGGTCGAGGTCGATTATATCCCTTGGTCTTGTGCTGAACGCACAGGCCAAAGCAGTCTAGTCACGTTGCAGGTTCCTTCGCCAAGTCATCTGGTGTTGGCAGTTTTGGTAAAAGCCAGCCTTAGCCTGAGTTTTGATCTATACCTTCATGATGTGCGTATAAGTTTTCGTAGTTAGAGTGAGACCTTCTCTCGCTAGCTCATTCCCAATACAGTTGTCAGGGATGTACCTAAGTCCGAGAACCCAGCCCACGGCTCTGTTGCTTCTAGATGAGTGCTTGTTTAAATTGCTTCTGCATTTCAACGCCACTTTTGATGTATAAATATGAGCATATTTCTTATAATTATCCAAAAATTACTCACAATTTAAGTGAAGATTTCAATGCAATTCTTTCTCATACTTTTCTAGACGAATAAGTTTTTGTTTTCTTTTAGTTGGGGAATTGATGTGAATAAACAGAAGTGCAACAATTGCATGAAAAATTAATTTGTAAAGTAATCGCAAAATTGTGGTTAGCCTCACACAATACAATACTTCCTTCCGCACTTCCTTCCACAACACTTTTCGCTGAACACCTGCTGCGATGAATATCAGCCAGCAACTGTCGACCATCAGCATTTTATATTTGTGGTTTCTTAGTCTTTTCCTTGAAACTCATTCATCCCACTCTTATTATGTCTCACTTATATTTTTTGTCCATTTTGTTGTTTATTTATTTATGAAAATCAACAGTAAGACTTCGCAGTCAAATTGTGCTTTACCCTCTAACTTCACCCTTTCTCCGTAGATTTTGGCGAAGTTTTTGAGCTCTCCAGTTGCTTGACTATTTGCCAAGTTTATGATAATTAATTAATGATGCTTTTGTACCTGCGAAACGAATGGAATAATAACACTGGAAATGAGAGGTGAAAGAAGTGTATTAAATATCCTAGACACATAGCTGCAGACATAAATACTTGCACCGCACTAAATCCTGATAAGAACCTTTGCTGTTGAGCAATGCAAATGTATTTAAAATATCAGTTTAAAGTTAACCTTTCAGGACTAAATTGTAAATGTGAAGGGGAATTTTCGGACGTCCGCATTTTATTCAAATGTATTACCTTGCTCATCTGGGGACCAATGTGGAAATCTGGTGACCGATGTCCAGATCATACTTGGTGGTGGAGGGAAAACTTTCCAAGCTTGCTGAATGGCAGTGAAAATGCAACACCCGGATATGGCGAGCCCGAAACCCCAAACGATGCTGTTGAAAAAAAAGTTGAAATAGGTTGAGCTATTTGAACATGGCAGTGAAGAGATGGTGCATGCATCAGCTTCTATACGAAATATGGTCGTATGAAAGCATGCTTGACGTTTGGAACTTAAGTGTGCTCTGCCCAATCCATAAAAAGGGGATCCCACGGCCCGCGTCAATTGCCGTGGGATTAGCCTACTATATCGCATATAGAGCATATTGTGCGAAACAAACTGATTGCACTTTAGCAGTGTGACAAGGAAAATTCAGCACGAGTCCAATCTTGGAAAAGGCCCTTTTATTGATTTTACGGCTACCTTCGACAGCACGGTATAGAGCTGCCTCTCATCACTATGTCTGAATTTGGTATCACCGCAAAACTTTTACGGCTGTGTAAACTGACGCTGGACAATACCAGAGGCGCAATCAGAATTGGCAGACCTCACCGAGCTTTTCAATACCAAACGAGGTTTTAGACAGGCTGACTTTTTATCATGCGAGTTCTTCGATTTTGCTCTTGGAAAAGGGCTGGCTTTAATTGATATCTCAAATTGGTGCCAAAAAGGTGCAAAAAAGAAGCGATTGAGGTGATATTCTCAACTTGACATTAAAGCCTACGCAAATAAAGAATATGAATAAACATTTTTTTCGTTATGGTTTGTTAAAATGAATTGAATATTTTTATTATATATCAAAGACAAATGGTAGAAATGACAGCTGTTTCGGAGATCTCCTCATCAGACTTCTTATGGCAGGGATGGAACCAACGGATCATGACTTAACAGGCGAGTGCTCAACTACTTTTTAATGATTTTTGCCGCAGCTGTAGGAACGTAGAAGAGGAAGGTCTCTGTCACTTGACTTGTGCGCGACACAACTTTCTTAATAAATTTGGAAAAGTCGTTGCGTTTTTAAGGCACACGAAATGCTTCGATCATTTGGGAAGGTGAAAACAGGAGCCTCACAGCGATATCACCAAAGTGTTTTGGTCACTTACCAACAGCCGCATTAACTCTAATCAATTCATGTGTTAGATGTGCCGTCCTTCCAACAACTAGCAAATATAATATAATTTCCTAAACAATTGAAAAACCAATTTAAATTGTATTTTCCACTGTTATATCTAAATGATTGTATATTAAAACCCGTTATCAACAGTTATTAAACATAATTTTAAATAACGAATTTATAGAGGTAACAACTTCTTCGTAAATATTTTCCCCATTACATTTTAGCTTTCCTCTACCGGAAACTTTATGGCATAAATTGGTTGTTATATTTATTGCTTTCATTTATTAATATTTCTAATTAAAAATTCGAAGCGAGTGGCAACCTTCTTATAAAAATCTTTTTTCGTAAGCCTTCTAAATTAACTTCACTTCCATGCCCTTAATCTTCAGAGTTAAGTATTTTTAATTACCTTTGTGATTTCCAAATTTATATTTTAACATTTTCTTAATTTTTTCAAATTAAAATTGATATATAGTTGATAGCTCTCTTTTCTCCTTGTTGTGATCAATGGACGAACCATGAATTAAAACGTGACAACTAATTTCTTAAATTGTGCAAATTCAAGTTTCTGTGGCCCATGTCTTTAATAAATCAAAACTAAGGTATTTCGTAAACTAAGCCCAAACTCGTTTGTAAGTATTTTATAAAAAGCTTTTTTTTTTAACTTTTTAACTCCAGCATCCATATATATGCCTCTTCATCTGTACTGTGTTGTGCTAGCGAAGTGATATTCCTACCGCAAATGCACAAACTATCAGTTTTGAAACACCGGCAAGAGAAGAAGATGTTAAAGACGCATTGTGGTATTACTGTTGATATTGAGCTATTGACTTTGTTATTGTTTTAGTGTTACCCTGTAACCTTACTTGAGGTATTTGCGTCATATTAGAGTACTTACAAAGGGTCCCAAGGTAATCAAGAAGGGGACCAACTGACTTGATCACCGTCGCGAAAACTGTTCTTAGACCCAGATACGCGAGAATCGTACAAGAGTTCGATGCCTTACCTGTGTGTACAGATTACAGTGATAATGAGTTGGCTAGTAATGGGTCTTTACGATTATTTTCAGTGGTGTTTCTTCTTCTTTACTGTCGTAGACACCGTTTATGCGATTATAACAGTATTTATAACTTTGCGCCATTTATTTTTTTTTTTCGTTGTTTGGTGCCAATTGAAGATAACAAGTACAAGTAGGTCCTTCTCTACCTGATCTTTCCACCACAGTGGAGGTCTTCCCCTTCCTCTGCTTCCACCGGCGGATACTGCCTCGAAAACGTGCAAATGTCAATCTCGCCGTATATCTCATACAGCTCATCATTCCATCGGCTGCGGCATACGCCATTCCCAACCCGTAGAGAACCATAAATCTTACGCAAAGCCCATTTCTGGAAAACTTCTAACGCCGACTCATCAGATGTTCTCAAAGTCCATTCCTTCGCACCATATAGCCGAACGGGAACGATAAGTGACTTGTACAGTTTTATCTTCGTTCGTCGAGAGAGGACTTTTCTCTTCAACAGCCTACTCAGTCCAGAGCAGTACCTGTTGGCAAGAGTGATTCTGCGTTGGAATTCAAGGCTAACATTGTTGTTGGTGTTAATATTGGTTCCAAGACAGAGGAAGCTAACTACGACTTCAAAGTTATGACTGCCAACACTGGCTCGGCAGTTGAGTCGCGAATTGGAGACTGTTTGTTTAGTAACAGGAGATATCTTGTCTTCGTTCACTACCAAAACTATATTATTCGCTCCTTATCAAGTCTAGAGAAAGCAGAGCCCCGGTTGTTGCGGCCAATAATGTCAATATCATCGGCGTACGCCAGCAGCTGTACGCTCTTACAGAAGATTGTACATTTTCTATTCAGCTCTGCAGCTCTTATTATTTTCTTCGCTTGGTATCAACGAACGTAGTCAAGCCTCAATGGTGCTTAGGCCAAAGTTCGTGATGAGATGAAACAGTGAACTTCCTCATGAATAGCTCGGAAATTTTCTAATTAGAAAATTAATTTATAGACATCGGTTCAATCCGGAGTAGTCTTTCATCCTTTTGAAGTACATTTTTTAAGCGTACATGGAAGATTGGCGAGATTTTGCAGTATTAATACTGAATGTCAAAGTGTAAGTATGACTTTATGTATGCAAGTGCGAAAGGAGAAAATCTGGCTGCATTGCTTTGGAATGACAATGAAATCGGCGAAGTTCGACACATGCGTTGCTCGTGGCACATCCGCTTAGTCTGGTAGAATACCAAATGGAGACGGCTATGCTTTCAAACAAACATATACATATGTATGTATGTAAATAAATGAACACCCCCACAATGGCGGAAGAAAGATGAATTGAATTGTGAACCGCAACGCATAAAACAATCACTAACAGACCACTGACAAAAGGCATAAGGATATGTGTGGGTGGCGAATGCATTCGTATGAAGGAAATGGCGAAGACGAATGGATGACAGTCATTCAAAGTATGCGGACACACACGAGCAACTCTTGGCCACATTTGAAAATTTTTGCTTATAAACACAGTGCTGAACTTAAGTTTTTGAAATGGGACTTCAAATTTATTCAACGAATTTATTGTTTCGTTATACCCAATAAACAAAGAGAGTTGTTTTAGTAATTGTCTCACCGTAGATTAATTTGAAATGTTTCAATGGCAATAATTCGTGCTTTTGTTATTTGATTTTCGGATATGTCTTTAAAAACCCCTTGGAGTATAGGTACTTAAGTGTGCCACTGTATCTGTTTAAACTCGATTGAATTGCAGTGATTATCCTCCCTCGCAACCTACATAGTCTTATCACAGAGTACGTTGCATTTCCTAGATGGAAATGAAAATAAAGTTGTCAAATGTGGCAGTCGGGCAGTAACGATTTATGGTCTTCCTTCGATGAAATTGATGTTGATGAATGCAAATGCTTTTGGATGTAAGTTGACTGTTGTTTGTATACTTATGCATGCATGTGGGCATAGTTCACATTCGCATCCTTTGAGGTTCATTCATTTCATGCTATAGGCGTTGGTAAATCACTGTGTAATTTATGTATTGTTGCCTGTAGACAAAACAAATCGAAATTGTCGTTTACTCACTGCCACCCAAAGTCTCATCGATTGATTGTTGTGTTTGGAAAGGAAAATTCGTAATTCAAGTGCAAAATATGAGTTTTGTAAATTCATATAAATGCACCACAATGAACAACTACCTTTGTTAGATAAAAAATTAAATCTACAATAAATTACAAGTTTTAATAAATAAACACGCGCACTAGCCCATCGTGTTTACAGCTTCTCAGGTATTTTATTCACGGTGCCGAACATACATATTTATTTCGGAAATAGTGACTTGTTTACTTTAAAAAAATTAAAACCCCTAAAAGTAGCTAGTAACGATTACATTTTCCCTGCTCTGTTGAACTTAGTAGGCATGGTAGAGCCGATCCGAACCAGCTCACTGGTTAGATGGCCTTTCCATTAGTCTTACTTACTTACTCCACCATAAACAAAACAAATCATTATTTAAGCACCATATCAAGTGTATTTGTGATTTGCGGTGTTCTACATTCATATTGAGGGTCATGGCTAATATCTCCATAGAATAAAAATTTATAACCCAAATTAAAACAACGAATTTGACGATACCTATATCTTTCGGATAATCAACGATCGCAATAAAACTCCAAATCTGATTGACTTTGCAATAACTTGTAGTATTAATAAGGCACACAAGTGAACGTTTTGTTTATGTTCCATTAACATAATCCTAGTTTTCAAATCAAAAGCAGATGCCAACAATGCAGTTGATATACAGACAAACAGTTCCGATCGGTATTCGGTGGGTATCTCTCTTCATCTTCAGCTACTTTCATACTTCGGACGAAAATATATAAGTACTAGCAGACCCAGCGAACTTCGCCACGCCTTAATTACTTGTATTTATATTACATCAAGAGTGATAATTAAATATATGTACCTAGATTGTTCAAATCTGAATGTGAATTATTTGAATGAACTCGATCAGCAGAACCCAATATGGTAGTAGGCAAGCAGGAGCAAACAACAAAGATTGCTTGCCAACACACGAACATAAAATTACTTAAATTAAATTAAGCTGTTTCAGATAAGAAAACTTCAAGCAGCCCTTCCAACAAAGTTTCAGCTTAATCAATGAACGATGTCATCTATCGGGTTATAGAATGGACGAATAGATCAGTCCCAGGTTCTCTTCCCGATGTGAAAAATAGATGATGTGTTATTCTCAGACCTACTGAATATGCACATAATAATTTCATTAGAATCGGTCAAGCCGTTTAGAAGGAGTATCGAGTCTAACACAGTGCCACGAAAATTTTATATATTAAATGTCATTTAAAGAAACGAATGAAAAGCGCGAAAAAATTATAGCAAGTATTTTTGGAAAATATTAAAAATTCGAGTTAGATTATTTAAAAAAAAATTCCGTGATTCCTTTGTTCCCAAACCATAACCAATCAATTGGATTCACGACGAAATCTAATTCCAATTATTACGTTGTTTCAACTAAAATTTCAGATAAAATTTATACATAAAAGACTTTAAAGCTCAGGCAGTTATGAATTTTACAATGGAATTCAAGATAAGATCAAAATTTAAATATGTGATATCTAAAAAGAACCAAGAAGTATGCAACCAAACCCGAAAAGAAGAGCAGGAGAAGAAACCACGATAAAACAGAGGTTAATAATAAAACATTAGCATAAAAACCCATATGCAACTAAAGTACTTTATACGACTTTGGTGAGGCCAATATTAGAATATGCTTCACTGATTCAAAACCCCAATTATCAAACTCATTCCGATAAGTTACAGTCTGTTCAAAAACAGTTTTAGCTTTTTGCAACAACACATTTCCGATGGAACTGTACGATAAATCAATTCTGTGTCTTAATATATGTACATTGTTTCAAATATCATATTTGTATTTCAAACAGTTTAATAGTGATTGGGACTCACCAAAGCTTCACAATATTGAATTTAATATGGGTAATGAAGTTTATTTTGTCCACTTTTTTGTTAAATAAAATACATATTTTACTTAATAACTGTTTGAACAGTTCAAGCATTTTTACTCACAGCACTTGAAGACACCTTATAGTAATATTACCTGCTAACCTAAACGGGTCAAAACCCAGCTCGTTTCCTGTACTTTCCGTTAGATGACATCGAGGACTTAGACAGATATACTGTTAATCTGAAGAAATTCCAAGTCAAAAGACGAGGAAGACAAAAATATCACAAACTAATAGTCTTTTTAATGGGTAAGCACTTAACATTCCACAACGCGGTTGTGCAAGGTGCTCCATCTGTTGTGATAACATTTGAAACTGGAAGAACTTTTAATTAAAATATTTTTTTTTATCTTTACACAAACTTTGTATGCTGCTTTCTAAATTATTTGCAAAATGTTTCGAAAAACCGCCTTTAATTTTGATTTAAAAAGACGCCCTTTTCGTGCATTTTACATCACATTTTTCAGCGTGTCGGTGGTAATGAACGATATTTCCCAGTGAATATTATCTTTCGCCGATGTAAACTTTAATCTTCGAGTACCAACACAAAAAGAAGTCAGGCGACGTCAAATATGGTGAGTGCGACCGCCAGTCGAAATCTCTGTTAGGGTCATTGAATCGCGGCTAGTGTGTGCTGTGGCTCCGTACCATAAGACTAAGTGTTTCATTTCCGGAAACACAAAGTCTGGACGTTTCCAGTCTCGTTCTCGAAAAAATACGGCCCTATGATCTTTTTGGCCTATACCCCACAGCCAACCGTTAACTTTTTGATCATTGAGAGAGAATCTTCGAATGTCTCACAAGGATTTCCGTCGGAGCAAAAGCGACAGTTTTGCTTATTAAGAGCGCCTTTAATATGAAATGAGCTTCATCACTCATGCTGATTTTGAACCAAAACTCACCATGCCATCAAGCTCGTTGTATCGGTTTTAAATTACTCATAGCACAAAATGAAATGAAGCGTCGAACAAGCTGCTATAGATGTCAATGCATCCAAAAATGGCGGAACTATTCACGTTTCAAGTGATATTGCAAAAAATGGCGCGCCCTGTATATCTCGAGATTTTTTGAAGGGTCATGGAAGTGGACTGTTTGCAAAAGTGGATCTATAGGCTTAAGAAATGCGTTGAATTCAATGGCGATTATGTAGAGGAGATAAAAAGGGACAAAGATTACGAATAAATGCAAAAATAATTTTTTTATTTTTTTTCTGGTAAACTTACCGAACTTTTTTAATCCCCTCGTATATGTATATAAAGCACATACTTTCACAGAACATTATGAAATATTGATTTCTTTAAAACATGCCAAAGATGAAAGGGTGAAAATGTGTTTATATATCTGTGAACTATACTTCATTTCAAATTTTAATCTACGCTGAATTTAACATGGATAATGAGGTTTATTCTTCTCTTCGCGTCTCTTATTCAATAAAATACATATTTTACTTAATAATTTGTGTCGTCTATTTTAGAAAATATGACAATATTATAACGCATACTCCAGACAATGAATATGAACAAAAGCAAAAATTTAAACATTTGTAAAAGCTTTCAACAAGGATATATCTTAATATAATTTTCTCTCCAGTATAACGCTGTTTACAATTTAAACTTGATGGCACGCAAGATGGGATACTTATCGCCGGTGCAAGCACCACGGAAATCATCGAAGGACAAGTCAATCAAAGCAACACCGCCCAAACCTCTGGACTTAACAAATGCTGCTTTGTTGGCTGCAGTGTCAGGGTCATCATAACCCACCCAAATGCCATTTTCACCACTGTCATCAGCCGAGCGGTAAGCATAGTTACCGAAACGTTTGGTGGGGTCACCAACTTTACGCAGTGGACCATCGGCACCCTTCAAGTGCTGATTGGCAGGGTTTGGTAATTTACCGCACACTTCGGGCCAGCTGAGCAAACCAGGTTTTTGTGTTTGTGTACCAGCTGGTGCAACACCATCAGTCTCTACCACTGGTGGTAAACCAGTGAGACCGGAATCTTTGGTCAATTTCCATGCACGTCCATACGTGGCAATACCAACATTGATCTTAGTGGCAGGGCAATGGTTGTTCAACCAATATTGCACTTGGAAGTTAATGTTTGATTCGGGATTGCGTTCATTCAATTCATAAATTGGAGCTGGGAAGTCGGCAACTTCAGGGTTACGCTCAGGTGTTTGGAAATCATATGCATGCAAATTGACGTAATCCAGATTGTTCACAATAGCGGGGACATCATAGAATACTGCAAGATATCAAATATTAAAATAATATAAAATTTTGAAAATCTTAACACAACTTACACGAAGAGTTCACATTGGGTAGAACAGAGAGACCCAAGAGGTAGCCATCGGGACGGAAGGCATTTTTCAATTCACGCACCAGTGCAGTGAACTCCTCCTTATGTTCTTCGGCTTTCTCATCGACCACAAAATCGCCGGTGAAAATTTTCTTGAAACCCTTCCAAAATTTACCAATGCCGCTATGCACTTTCTTCGGCTTGTTTTTGGGGAACTGCCAAGCCAAATCAAGACCATCAAAACCGTAAGTCTTTACCAGCGAGTGGGCGCTATTTATGAATGGTATGCGGGCATTGGTGCTTTCCAACAGCGTCAAATATTTGTTATTTTCAGGATCAACTTCATCTCTATCGCCGCCAACGCTCAATAAGACTTTCAAATGTGGATACTTCTTTTTGAAACCAGTCACTGTACGATAGAGACCAGCACCAATATCCAGATCGAGCTTATCATTGGGGCTGACGAGTTTGTTTGATGTCTGACTGATACTGGCATAGCCGTAGACGAGGTGAGAGCAGAATTGTAATGCAGGTTCGAGATCGTTTGTGTGTAATTTGGAGAGACCTACGGAAATGTAAAATAAAATAAAATTAAATAAAGGAAGTAATTGAATTGTGTTTATTAAAAACTAAACAGGTTTTGACGTAACTTAAGCGTTGCTAAAGTGCGAAAGTGTTGTAAAGATTTTACGTAAATGATGACTAAGTGCAGCTGTAATTATTGATAATTGACAGAATGGGAGGTGAAGTGTAACATATCGTCATCGTCAGGTTGAACGTGCAAATAAATTTAATACATATATATGTATGTATTTACTCATATGCTAATTTGTGTATTTATAAAGAAATTGCGAAAATGCATGAGACAGGTAAAGTGTATATTGCGAAAAAGATCTAGCAAAAAAAAAATAAAAAATATATATATTATGTGAAGTGGATTTCTCAGTATTTGGTTTATTTATTACTATAGTATTTATAGTTTGTTTTTTTTTTTTTACTCAAATAATTAGTATCATCTGAATGCAAGCCAGCCGCTCGAGCTTAAGCTTAGCGGCGCACTTGACAAACAATGGATGCTTTGTGGTTATAAATATGAAAATTTTGCGATTGTCTAGGGGGTTTTAGCAGTGTATTTACAGTTTTCTCAGAAGCAATCACACATTTAATGATTTTTATGTATTTTTATAAACATACTTTTTGTATCTACATATATGTTCGTATACATATTTATATATATATCTGTAGATATTTATGCAGTATTGTTAGCATTATTTGAAAAAAAAAAATAATAATAATAATAACATAAATATACCGAAAAGATACAAAAAATAAGCGTAAATAACATGATCGATTCGAGCTCGTGTTCTCTTATAAGAACTATTGATATGATAATACTTCGCAACGATAAATCGGCGAACTCGACGATGGATAGTACGACAAAATTGGCATAGTTCATCGAATTAACATGAGATACAGCGGCTACGATGGCTAGGTCATGTGGTCCAGATGGGCTACAGTACTGCAAAGTTTTTGGCATAGTACCCATAGTTGAAAGACCTCCCATTTGGTGGAGTATCAGGTGGCAAAGACGCTGACTTCCTATTCGCACTAAACGGCTGAAGTAAGAAACGACTGCACGCTATTGTTCCCTCGGCTATATGGTAAATGCGTAAGCGGTGATTATGTCAAAAAATAGCATTTGTTTCTTATTTTCCAAAACAATTAAGGTTTTTAGAAATAATTTTATAAATCATTTTACGAAAATTGTAGATTTTGGTTTTGTATTTTATGTTTTAACGACGATTTCAGCGTTAATCACCTCCCGACCAACCAGCCGAGCGGCGCGCCTCAAATAAATATAATCGAAAAATACAACAGATCGGTCTGCTCTGAACCCGAGACAGATAGCGGAAGGTCGTGCTCACGCTTGCCTTTTACACTAAACAACTATAGATTGTCTCATCAGTTGCTATAAATTAAATGGAAAAAGGGGAAGGAAATTATTTAATTTAAATTAAAGCTCTTAGTAAGTAGATTCTGATACCGAGAAACAAGTCAGAAGAATCAATACTGGCGGAATGAGTATTAAAATCATCGCATAAACATCTAAAACTGTCTCGAGTAAAATAATGGTAAAGTTAAGCTCGCTAATTAGGAAGGGTCCATTGATAACGCCTTCTATCAATTTAGTTAAAACTAAAACCCCAAGCATTTATCTACGAGTATGTAGGCAGATTAATGAGTCGTAAATGACTTTTGGAAGGAGAAAGATTCTTAACCGCATCCATTTTTATATTTCTTAACTCGAACAGTAGGATATACTTCTCCAAATTTAAGAAAAATCAAATTTTAACTCATTCCTCGTTTAAAATGAAACTAGGCGTCTGTTCTTATTATTCGTTTAAACCAAGCTTAAATGAGTTCAAACAATTTTAGTACCTCCATGAAAAATGAGCCTCAATAGTACATACACGTACAAATTGTGTATTCAATACATTTATCTATCTATATTGAATTAAGATAGTCTGATAGCTTGGTTTGGAAAAATCGGCAGTACTATATACACATTAAGAATACACTGTAAACATTTTACAGCGAAATTCGAAATATTGACGTATAGATGCTATAATACGATACCACGAGGTACCTGCAGATCTCTTGTTGAAACTTCAAACGAGTTTTTCTCGAAACAGCGTTCTTACGGTCAGCCCGGATGATTAAAAACGTTTTATAAAACCGGTTGGGCTATAATTTGAATATGTTATTCTACTCAGCAATAGGTATTGCTCGAACTACAATCTGTTTTTATCCATTTTCCAGGCCGATTTCTACTTAAAAAAATGTCATGTTTGTTTTGAAGTCGAAATTTTTTTTTTTACTTTTCAAAGGAATTGTTTAGTCCTAGCTCCAATTAGAAATACACTCTCACAGAACAATAATCTATATGATTTTTCTATTTCAGATGTACTCCAAATCAACGTGGCAAACAAAATTCAAAAATAAAAGAAAAAGAGGTACTCTTCGAGATACTACTACTAATATATTAGAATAGAAACTGAATCAATTTTATTTTTTCCAAGCAAAATACCAAAAAAAAAAAGCATCAAAAAGAATACAATTAACCTTAATGTCTGAAATATTCGATCTTGAAACAAGCGTGGAGTGGAAAGCGTAGCTGTTTTCTAATTTTACTCATATTCGATTCCTGCTCACACTAGACTATGGGAAATATAACTATCCGAGTTTATTTGATATATTTTTGACACAAATATAGGTAGTGCCACGTTTAATCGAATTTATTTTTCATCCCTAATTTTTCCAATTAATGCGATCGTCTCTAACAAATATGACTTTAATTGTATGTTTTGCTATTGAATTATCGAGATTACGGTATTGTGTAAGATGCAACATGTATGTATTAGCTGTAATGAACAATAAATGTCAATAAAACTGGCTGCCACACCCTATTTATCCCTTCTCCAATTTATAAGCTTTTTTGAGAAAAAAAAAAAAAAACATATTTGCGCTTTTTATTTTACTTTATTATCTTGAGACAATTGATTGCTTATAAAAATTCAACACCTCGACACTGAGACGTAGCTTAACCTTAATTTCAGCTTATGATGTTATTGTAGCTGATATTCAGCAACGGTAGACCTAAGAGATTGATTTGTTTACAAACGCCTACGCAGAATGAAAACAAGTTCAAATTTTTTCTAGGAAACGATTTAATTGAAAGTAATTGATCTTACGAATACTCGTTATGATATAAATTGGAATATAAATTAAATTACTTTTAATATTTTTTACAAGAATCTACATATATAGGTGTGATCTGTGTAAAAATATATATATAGCAAAAATATAAAAAAAATAAAAAATGATCGCATAAATGTATTATGTGTATTAAACTCAACTTGTTTAACAAGTAGTGGAATATTTCAGATATAAAATATTAAAAAATAATCACCTACTACCAGTTAATTAGAGAAAGTTACTAACAGATAGCATTGCAAATTGATTTCAGAGTATGACCGCAATCTACGTAAATGAGCGAATATTTTTTTATTTACCTATCGCAGTTGACTGCGAAAAAATCAAGGTCTATTGTTGTCGAATTTCAGGTGATATGAATAATAAAATCTTACAATGAGTTTTTTTTCTGCTCATTAAAATTCATAAATCATAAATTTTACTCCGTGTGTGAACAGCATAAAAAAAAATTAAACAAATCTCAGCCTTGCTAATAAATTTTTCTGTTATGCGTAGCTCACGTTCATATAGAATATAAGTATGTACATTATAAATACGAGTATATGCAGAAAATACTCAACCTCTTGTCACTTCTAATTGGCCTAGTTGTCTTCTACTCATTTGTTTAATAATAATAAAATTGTAAAAAACTAAGTGCAGGTCCATACATAATTACAGATCACAGAAGTTTAAACAAAATATGTATGTTAGTCCAAATCCAATTGGTCGTAGAGGTTATCGCACTGTTCTTGTGACACATTTTAATCTTCGCTCACAATTAAAGCTAATTTTAAATAAACATGTCACTTAAGCATGGGTATATGTAAATATGCTTATACGAGTACATATAAATACATATATACATTTGTTTATATGTACATGCAAAGTATCTTCACTGTGTAGACATTTCAATATACTAAACATATGTACGCAAACAACAAATATTCGAAGAAGACTTGGAGTCCATTTCCTAATCAGTGCCGACACGTACTTTAGCAAATGTAAACTTTGCCAAAGTTTCCATTATTTATTTAGTATATAATTGTACTCTTTTGTACATTTTGCCTAAGTTATATATGTACATATGTATATGTCTACTAGAATTTGCCCGCGACCTCGTCTGCATGCAATTTTAGAATGGTTCTAATAAGATTTTTATTCGGTTTTAACATTATTTATTTTATTATAATTTGATTATTAGAATTTGATTCTTTCAAATAGATCGGTCTAGAAACAAAAACAAAAATCCTGCTCAAAGCCATCTATGTTCCACATACGAATATTAGCAAAGCCAGACCATCGTATTAATTCCAGGTCTACTTATCGAAAGATAAGTATTCACCATATTAATTTAAGCTCAAAGCTATCTCTATACCAAATTTTATCTAAATCTAACGTTAAAAAAAAAATATTTTCAAACAGATTGGTCACAAGTCCACTTCCCGGATGAAAAAGTGTTTCGTATGCCAATTTAACCAAAGAGTTAAATGTCGAACGATTTAAAAAAAATTTCGATTTATGCGAATAGAAAGGTCCCCGGTTCATATCCCGAAAAATCTTCCTTATCGAATGCTTACGACATACGCAGATTCCACTAACCAAGTCTCAGATCGCTACGATCAATGGTTTAGGCTGTAGATTGATCTGTCAGTCATTCATTTTATATACTCAAATATATTGGGTTTTATAGTAAGATGTGCCATTTTGTTTAGACTGCTATTCCGTCACTTTTGAAGATGTAATTGCTTGAGATTTGACAAGTAAAAACTTCGTCAATAATAAAAATGGAACGCTTCAAATTATTTAAATCGACTGTAAAAATTTCATCGATGGGGTGCTTTTTTACATTGATGGCTAAGCAAAAGTGTCGTATCTGTGGCTCGGAAAAGGCAGGATTTATTGTTGAAAAGCCGCTCCATCCTCAACGTTTAATTGTTTATGGTCCGTCGGTATCATTGAACCATGCCTTTTTCGAAATTGTTTATTGATTTTTTACGGCCGAAATTGGATGGTATTGATGTGAACAACGTTTACTTTCAACAAGACGGTGCTAGGTGCTACTTATGCAACGAAACAATCGGTCTTTTAAGGGAAAATTTTCTTTGAATATCATATTAGAACTCCAGATACTCGGGTAACGAGCAGTACCTGAAGTTCGATACACGTTAGTTGCTCAAGTGCTCAAACCCATGTTTGAAATTTTCCAATTTTTAAGTTTTTTTGTCAGAATTCTTTTAGTATTTCAATGACTTTTACACTTTGAATCAAGGCAAATTCACACATAGTAGTAGCAAGAAATCATAAACAAAAACATATGTATTTTGTTTGTGTAATCATAGTTTCGAAAAGTCAAAACCTATTTGTCATGTATTTTGTTTGTGTAATTTGTTTAAATCGAAGGAAGAACAAGCAATCATATGATAAGACAACTTCTCATTCTACAAATTCGCCTTGCTTTGAATGAATAAATTTAAATTATTGAATAAGTTCTTAGAAAAAAAAATTAATTCAGTTATCGAAAAAGCTCAAATCGCTCGAGCTGCTCGGAAATGGTTCAAACAAAATCTTGAGCTCTGATATGCATATACATACGTGTACGTTATTTTTATATTTGGTAATTTTTTTCGGATCCACAACGTATGTATGTGATTTATTTTTTCCTAACATGAAAGCCATAAATGTTTTCCTTCGACACCTTAACTGCACACTTTCCGTTTCTAAGACATTTTGTATCTAGCTCTATTCCTGCAGGTTATCTCAATTGTTGTGCTTAGCTCGAGTTGCCATACATATACGTATATACTTAAACCTCTTTACTAATGAAAACTATTAATAATTTAAGTCTTCAGCAAGCAAGATATTTTATGGCTTAATTTGGTAAAATAGTAAATTTATTATTATTATTAAAAATAGTAGTGAATTATTATTATTTGCGGTCTGAAGGAATAAAAGGATGAAGCTAATTTATATCGTTTTATTAAGAGTCGATTTTTGAACATGAAAATGAATATCACGTTCGATCGGAAATATATTGGTACCAGAGGAGGAAGAGATATCACCTCAAATTATATAGCGCTGTGATCAGATTGACGATCTGAGTTGATTTTACTATCTTCGTTTAAACTATCTCGGCTTTAGAGATGCATATTTGACATATTGGAAAAATAAACTTCATACGACTTATATATTTACTTGAGCATAATAGAGCAGCTGCCAAAGTTAGAGCAATTCGGAGCAGTAAGCTCATGAAACATTTTTCGGATAATAATTGTCAAATGAAAATATTTGTCATTTCTTGTTTACCATAGATTTAAAATTTTAAAAACTTTTTTTATATATTTCTTTATAAAATGAATAGTTTTTATTGTCACTTGTATTTAAGTTGTTTGCTGTGCACCGCGCGCATACCTTGCGCCCTCTTGTATTACTTGCTTTAAGTTTCCCTATCAAAAAAGTCATAACATATTTCTACTCAGGAAACAAAAAGTAGAGCAAAAAAAAGATTTTATGAAACATAATTTTTTGAATTAAAGTAACTTGGCGTAACCTAGAGCAGCTCAATTAATAAAACAAAAAACAAAAAAAAAATGCTGGTTCACCGGAAATCTTGAAGACTTGATTTTTAGATTTCAAATTTACTGAAAAAATGGGGATTTACACTGAATACTCGTACAAATGTATTTGCATATAGGTATTTACACACTTGAGCGTTTAAACTATCAATCGCCGGCTGCTGTTTGCATCATAAAACAAATAGCGATTTTAAATAGCGACTGATAACCTTTAACATCACAGTGATTTACAAGTATATACATACATATATACCTACGCACATCTAAAAATATGTATATACGTACATATGTTAATTCATATAAATTTCAATGTATGTACCATATACTCGTATAGTTACACTTCGAAACATGAAAATCATTCGCTTGCGATCTATTTAAATTTCTCTTTATTTTGCATATTTTTTGCAACAAAAATATAAAATTTCTGGAATTTTCAGCTGAAATAAAGTTTGAAGGCCAAACTACTTTCGTTTTCATTTATTTATTTATTTCAATATACATATGTGCCGTAAGTGCAGGGGAAAGTGTTCAAATAAAACGCTTGACTGCACTTGCAAAATGCGGTTTTATTTTTTAAAATTTTTCTAAATTGATATTTAAAAGTGTTAAGTAGATCACGCTGTGATTTTTGTTATTGATTTTCAATTATCTTACCTTCACGCACATAACTGTTGCCATCATAGTAACAAACTAGGTGTGAGTTGCTCGCATGTTGGGCAGTAGCCAACGCCGCCAGCGACAACGCCAACAACAAAATGACAAATTTCATTTTGTCAGAGTAAAAAAAAAAAAATTTAAATAAAATAAATTAACACAATATTTATATGATTCTTAAGTTTTTTAGCTTTTTTTCTTATATGTACGTGTAAAACCACTCAGTGCGTATTATGAACTATACGCTTCCAAAGTAAAACTGAAACTGCGAACTGAACTGGCAAGATGGCTTAAGTTAAAACTGGTGCGCCGTCGCGAACAGACGAGTCGATGATCATTCGTCTGATAGCCGAGTAAGAGAATCACAACAAAGTGAATATAGAAAACAAAAGCAATAACTTATCAGGTATGTGTGTAGAGTGTGTAGGCCAGCAGAAGAGGGGCTTTAGGCATTACTACAATTGATTTTTGTTGAAATCGAAATTGATAATCGAATAAAATGAACGTTCAATTAAATAATAAATAATATCTTAAAACCATAATTCTACGTGCACAAGCCATAAGCGTCTAAGTTGGTTATTCAAATTATTTGGCAGCGCTTTTTAAAATTTTTGTTTTAATTGTTGTTGTAAACCTAGCAAAATCTTAAAACAACTCTTTCATAGCATTAAGTTGAGTTCTTAAAAATTGCCAATTTATTTAATAGGCCAGAGTTTTTATCTTTCATGTCCACTTAGTACATACTTACATATGTATGTATCACCGATGAAAGGTGCGCTTTGTTCAGGCGGCTTTGTTGTTGTTTTTTTTTATTTCAATGTTTTCTCTAACGCGAGTTTTGCTCTTGAACTTTCAGTTTCCTGTCAAGTTGTCTTTGTTTCCATTATTAACCTGGCGAGATTCCACATTGTTGTTGTTGTTGTTTATTTTGCCGCTGCTTATTATGTGACAATGTTTGTTAATGAAGTTGTTGTTTTGCAGTTAATGTCTCATTGCTGATGTCATCATTGCCGGCACTGATTTTTAAGCACGTAAAGTGATATTAATTTGTTTTTATTCTGATTTTTTTCCATCAACTTTTTTCCGGTAAACGCTTGTTTGTAAACATTTTCATACTAATATGTACATACATATTTACGTATGAGTATGTTTATTTTTATACTAAATGCATGTAAACGCCAATTGGAATTATTTTTGTGTGTACTTACTCACATCTACGAAGGGATTAAAAAAACTTCGGTAAGTTGACCAGAAAAAAAAATTCTTGGTGCATTTATTCGTAATTTTTATTCTTTTTTATTTTCTCCCGCCATTGATTTCTATAGATCCACTTCTGAAAACAGTATAAAAATTTTTTTTTAAGCCTATCAAGTTCAGCATTAACTGCATTAATTATTTCTTCGTTGCTATTAAAGACCTTTCCTTTTCAACTTTTTTTAATTTTTGAAAATAACCAGAAATTACAAGGTGCTATATCCGGGGAATATGGTGCTGCACGTATTTCTTCAATCCAAGAGATCGCAATAAAATTACTGGTTATTGTAGTGTTGGCTGATTGAGAACTTTTGGTAAGCACTCTTCGGTATACCACTTTGCAGTTATCGTCTGACCCTTTTCCAGTGGAATAGCAGCTACGATTTTAGATCGGGTGAAGCAAACTGACATCAATTTTGCTGCTAATTTTGTTGCTTATATTTTACGAGTGGATTTGCTGCTGTTGGGCTCCATGCAATCGACTGCTGTTTGGTTTCTGGATCGTAATTATAAAACCAAGATTCGTCACCAGTAACGATTTTACTGAAGTTGCTAGACCGACTATTTTCACATTTGTTTAGGGAAAATTGAGCAAAATGCATTCGAGCCTCGTTTTGGGCCTCATTTCAAATTCGTGGTACCCATCGAGCATATTTCTTCGTGTATCCTAGATAATTACTTAATATTCGTGATACAGTCATGGTATTTAAGCCCGATTCATTAGGAATCATTTCTTGTGTCAATCGTGGGTCTTCGTTAATTTTGGACTTCACTTTTCGGGACTCGTCCTCTACGGAAAAAAGTTCGTTCTGGAATCTTCGGAATCACTTAGAAATAGTCTTTAACGACGGTTTGAATGTTTGTATTGGCTGTAAATTACGCCGGAACCACATGGCGAATTCTGGTTTGCATTGGTGGTGGATTTCGGGGCGATCGTTTTTAAATTTGGAAGTAAGACTAATAAAATTTCAAGGATTTGTTATTTTTAGATTTAACAAAAACAAATTGAAAGTCACCAACTGATCGAACTTTTGTTAATTCCCTCGTATGTGGAATTTATTCTTTCCTTTAATACAGTAAATATTATGTTTTATAAATATTTTAATTACTTAACATAGTAATTGTTATGTTATAATAAAATTAGTAGCATCAAAATCCAATTAAAATTCTTTTTACAACCATTGAAATTTCATGCGGAAGAAGTTGCGGACAAAATCTTGTATATATATGTATGTATACCTATACTACCCTTGCGTTTTCGCAGTAACAACTTTGAGCCTTTCTAACTAAAGTAAAACAAAGGATTTTTAATAACTTCTCGATTTCAAAGTATAATTCAGATGATTGCTTTATAAATCGGGACCATAAATACTATTTACATTTTCAGCTGCCTGACTTGCGTTTTCGCTTTTTCGAAGAAGAATTGTAGAATAT
Organism: Ceratitis rosa; assembly: GCA_037013455.1. NCBI lineage: Eukaryota > Metazoa > Arthropoda > Insecta > Diptera > Tephritidae > Ceratitis > Ceratitis rosa. The sequence goes on from JAWMAG010000003.1 coordinate 12,262,480, forward strand.
AACGCATTTTCTCATTGCTGGTGTCCATCTTTGACATGGCCTGAAAACTCGAATCAGTTATGGGATCAGCACTTCTCTCATTATTCTTTTTTAATAGAGAATATATTCTTTTGTAATGTAATCGTACTTATAGAATGGGAGATACAGAACACTAAAGCCATCTATTGTAATTTTGGTATTTTTTACTTAATATTATATCTGTTAGTTTACTGAACATTCTTTTATCATTGGAGAAATGGAATCCTCCATAAATATCCGCACAACCTTGCTGAGCGAACAAGTTGAAAGTTTTTACACAGTTATATTGCGAGCTGTTTGCATTAAGATCGGCGCCCGATTGTACCGGCAGCTCTGGTGAATAGACATTGCTTTTAGACTTTAGCGAACCCTTAAACTGAATTGGTCGGAGTGGCTCTACTGAAGCTTCCGCTCTTTTAGACATGAAACAAAGCTTCACAAGAGTTTCTCATGTTTACAGGATGCTCGACGTGAACGCAAGAGTAGGAATTAAGGAGAGCACCGCGCCTGTAACTGTATACCCAGAAGCTTGGCTACACCCCAACCGCCGCCAAATAACGCATATATATACATATAAACATATATATACCTATATATATATATGTACCGCGGTTCGGAAGGCCAGGGTTCGAGTCCTGGTACGACCAGCATCCAAAAACTGTAAAGTGTGATCCATAACGACGTTCCCTTCCTTTTACAGAAAAAACACAGAAAATTCAAATTTAATGGGGAATGTTTCTTATCATTCGAAATAACATTCTCTTGCATTTATTTTTTGAAAATTATCTCATTCAAATTCATTTCGACTAGTAACTAGCGTATGACACACGTGAGGTTTTGCTCCAGGGTCTAAATCGAAACGGGATTGTCCGCATAGCATTTAGACTTTACATATCCCCACAGGAAAAAGTCTAACTGCGTCATATCGTACGATCTTGGTAGCCAATCGAACGGCTCAAAACCGAAACCGAAGTGTTCTCTCAATAAATCTATTGATTGATGCGATGTGTGGAAAGTGTTGCCGTCATGTCGAAACCAAATGTCGGCGAGATCACGAGCTACAATTTCAGTCAAGAAATAATTTTTAAAGAAATATGGACCGATTATTCCACCGACCCACAATCCATACGAAACAGTTGTTTTTTCTCAATGATTCTCTTCAGGTTGCTATTCGTCTCAAATGCTTATCAAGAGGTCGGGCGGCTTCAGTTCTTGCGCAAGCTGTATTTTGAACGCTTTCCAAGTCGTTCTATGTGTCAGTCCGAGTTGCTGCGAACGACGCCAACTCAACTCTTCGTATACACTCTCTGCTACGGCTGCTATATTTTCTTCACTGCGTGCTGGACGTGGTCTATTCGGTCGAATTTTATCCAATAATCAATACTGTGTCTCAAAATCGGTGGTGGTTTTGAGAATAGTACCCTCAGTAGACTGATTATGTTGACCATAAGTTGAACAGAGCGCGGAAAACAAATTCTTTACAGACGTGAATTTTCGTAATAAAGTTGAACGATTTGTAAACGTTGTTCAGCTTGACACGACTGATGCATGATCTGTCAATAAAATGCTATTGAAAAATTGGACCTCTAAAAGTTTAAGTTAAATTTTCAAATTGCTATCGGGAATGTATTTATGACATGAAATAAAGGCTCCCATAAAAACCACCAATCATTCGGAGATGACTTAGAATAGACTGCAGATCCCTCTATTTTGTGGGGAAAAGACATTAAGGGGGGAGACTCATGTAAAATTTTCAAAAAATCGATTTTTTTTTTTCGATATTCTGAAAGTATACTATATTGAGCGTGTACTGACGAGCCGGAAAAAAAATCTCGAATATTTACAAAGTTATAGCTAATACAGTGGAGCGGGCCGTACTGAACTGTACTGTGTACTGAAACTTTAAACGCGATTATCTCGAAACTACTTTTTGAAAAACTGCTCGTGTTATAGCTCAAAAAATTATTGACCGATTTGTTTGAAATTTGATGAGGCTTTTCTCTACATTACTACCGGAAGGATAAACCTAAAACTTCAGGTATTTTTGATTGATTATTTATTTTTTTGGGGTCAAAAGGGTCAAAAAAATAGCTCAAAATCGTAACTTTTTTTTAAGGCTGATTTTATATTGGATTTTATCCTTTTCTTTTTAATTTTATAGGTTTATCCTTTCCGTTTATATGTCCTGAAAAAAAAAAATATTTTTTTTGGTGTTTCAGATCAACGGTTGATGAGTGACAAATGGAGCAGTTTCGGACCTCGCGTTAGAGGCAGCCTACAAGACATCATGCTGAGCCACCATTTTGAATTAAAAAAAAAAAAAATTTTTTTTTGTAATCTTAAAATGTTAAATAAAGTTGTGTTAAAAGTTCTAAACAATTAAATTATTTTATCACTGTAAAAAAAAATATTAAAAAATGACCGATTTCGAGGCATTTACATGAGTCTCCCCCCTTAAGAAGTGTACCATAAATTGGTGGAGGAGCTCGGATGAAAATCACTTCAGCGGTTACAAAGCGCCAATTATATAGTATATAATATGTAAATATGTACGCATATCTATGCAAATATTTCTCACAAATATTGGTTTAATAATAAAAACAAAAATGATCGTTTGGATTCTTATCTGATATTGTAATCTGTGAAAATCATTCACACCCTTTCATCGCTATTACCTGGGCGCTTTTTATTCCACCTTTTGCTGTTTTTTTCTAAGTACTAAGCCTGTTTAATATAAATTGTATGAATCATTGTCTTATAAAAAGCGATTGTGGCTAATTGATCTGATTGTTTTAATAAACGATCTGAAATCAAATGAAAATGTGTATGTGTGATTATTGTTTAAAAGAAAAAGTGAGCGGTTAATTAAATTTAGCTAATTTACTAAAAAAATTATACAATTTAGTTTGCCAAATCAATTATGAATAAGTTTGAAAAAAAATATTAATAATTAAATACTTTCGTTAGCTTTTTCAACTAAATATTTTACTTCCTTGCCGTTGGTGCTAATGTTTATGCAATGAATTGACAGCTCAATAATTTCGCTTTAGAAATATTTATTCTCGTTGTGGGCTTGCTGAAACTTTTTCTGCTGCATAAAACAATTGACACGTCATTAAACTCGATATCAATGCGATACTTGCGTGACAATGTATGTGTACTTCCAAGCGTTTGAATGGTAATCGCGTTTGTTTAAATTAATACAATTCACTCTATACTAAATAATATAAAATTTAACCGCAATTTATGAAAACAATAAAAAATATGAATCAATATTTTCAATTGAAATTGCAACGAAAATATATATTCGACAAAAAAAGACTGATTTTGAGGATTAATTAAAATAACCACAAATTATGTATAAATTCTTGTATCGGTATTATTGGCTTTGCGATTGGTAATAGAAAGTATTTTAATACAACAATGCCGCGCGTAGCTTATGGCATTAAAATGAAAATCTGTTTTATAACATATAATATAAATTAATTAAATATAGAAAATCATTTAATGAAATAAATTATGACTAATATAGCAATGCTGCCATAAATATATAAAACATACATATATGTATGTATGTACACGCGTATCGTTCGCATCTGTAACACGCTAAAAATAACAACTGTTCAATGCAGTGATTTAGCGGTAAATTTTTGGTACTTAATTGAGTAAATTATGGCTGTGAAAGCTTTTCCATAATAATTGGAACTAAAATTACTAAATTCTAAGTTTTCCATATCAATATTGTTTGTTATATATATAATATACGAGGGGATTAACAAAAGTTCGGTAAGTTGACCAGAAAAAAAGAATGAATTCTTTTTGTATTTATTCGTAATTCTTTTTGTATTTATTCGTAATCTTTGTATCTTTGTGCTGTTTTATTCTACATACGTATAATCATCATTGATTTCAATGCTTTTCTTAGGCCTATAGATAGATTTTACGGGTGGGCTTGCTCCTATTGGGCCCCATACCATGGACTGCTGTTTGGTTTCTGGATCGTACTTATGGAATCAAGATTCATCACCAGTAACGACTTCACTAAAGGTGCTAGACTGACCATTTTCGAATTTGTTTCGGAAAAATTGAGCAAAATGCACTCGAGCCTCTTTTTGGGCCTCATTCAAAATTCTTGGTACCCAGATGATTCGCGATACAGCCATGATATTCAACCCCAATTCATTAGCAATAATTTCTTGTGTCAATCGTGGGTCTTCGTCAAATTCTGATTTCACCAGAGCATTAGCAGAAAATTTTGCTCGATCTTCTCAGGGCTCGTCCTCTACGGAAAAATGTGCGGCCTGGAATCTTCGGAACCAGTTAGAAATAGACTTTAAAAGCGGTGCAATCGTTCCATATGCAATTTGGCATTCACTGAATATTTGTATCGGCTGTAAATTACGTCGAAACCCGAAGAGCATCACATGCCGAATTTCTGTTTGCGTTGGTGGAGGAATTTCATCTGAACTATCCTCTGAGCTTACTTGCGTTTTCTCGGCCCCACCGTTGTAAATTTGAAAGAAAGATTAATAAAGTAATTGCAAAGGATTTGGTATTTTTAGATTTAACAAGAACAAAGTGACAGTCACCAACTGACGGAATTTTTGTTAATCCCCTCGTGCTTATAGGTGCTCTGTTATCACATAAGTAAATTTCGGCCTAGCCACCGGCCGAGGGGCCATCGTAATTAGAAAAAAATTTCGACGTTGGTTGAACCAGGACCTCTTGAATAGTAGTACAAAATGCTAGCCACTCGGGTATTGCCGCCGCCGAGTAGGAAACAAATGGAGGAGCTGCCTCTACGCCCCTATATGTGAGTATCCCTGCAAAGCTTTTACGGGTGCGTAAACTGATGCTAAACAATATCAGCAGCGTAATCACAATAACTCCGCGATACAGCAAGCAGTCTCTAGTCTCAAATAAATATTTTTGTCTCCAAAGTATTATTTTTAGGCTAATTGGAATTCATTAAGCAGGAAAATACAAAACTCATAACATTTTTTTGAGTCTTTAATATCTGGAAATAATTACTCAGCTACAAAACAAATATTACGATAAAAATTTAAACACACGTTTTGAAAATGATAAGCATATTTTATTGTTTGAATAACTGTTGGATATTATATTTCAATTAATTTTACATATGTGTATTTGTATGTTTGCACAAAAAGGTTATACGGCCTGCTAATCGATTGGTTATGATTTCATTTTTAAATGTTTTTTAACATTTGATCCAGGTGAAATATTCCAGCAACATATTCAGCAATAAGATTTTTCTAATGTTTATTATAATAAACAGATTTTGTTAATTTGAAAGAACAATTAAGGAATTTAATCGCAAGTAATCCACAATTCATCTGAAATTATTGAGTGAACACCCATCAAGCCTGCTAAATGGCAGTGAAAATGAAACGCCCGGAGATGAAGATGATCGTCAATGATGGAGAAGGCGTTTCATTACCCGACTATGGCGAGGTTCTAATTGCAATTGCCCATTTAAAGAACAGTTAAAAAGCTAGAGCTGCCGGCCTAACGGCAGAGCAATTCCAACTGGGCGGTGAACTGACACGGTGCATGCTTCAGCTTCTTTGCACAATATGGTCAAACGAAAGCATGCCCGACGATTGGAATTTAAGTGTGCTCTATCCAATCCATTAAAAAGGGGATACACCAGGGTCTGCGCCAATTACTCTTGCTATTAGCCTCTTAAATGTTGCATATAAGGTACTATCGAGAGTATTGTGTGGAATCCTAAAGCCCACCATCAACAAACTGATTGGACCCTATCAGTGTGGGTTTAGACCTAGCAAATCAGCCAACGAAAAAATCACATTTTCATCACTAAGGAGCTGCCAGTAAAACTTATACGACTTTGTAAGCTGCCGCAGTCAGAATTGGGACGGACCTCTCCGAGCCGGTCGGTACCAAACGAGGTGACTCTTTATCGAGTGATTTCTTCAATTTGATGCTGTGGGAAATAATAAGAGCTGAGAAGTTAAATATACAAGGTACAATCTTTTCCAGACTTGAAGAGAATGGGTCTGGTAGTGAACAAGGACAAAACCGAATATATCCTGTCTTCAAACACATAATCAGCGCATTCGCCACTTGGCTCCAATGTCATTGTCATAACTTCGAGGTCGTAGAAAATTTCATCTATCTTGGAACCAATGAAATCCAATGCAGAATCATTGACGATGTCGACATCTGATGAGTTGGCCTGAGCGCCTTCGAGAAAAACCTTTTGAGCAAGATTTATAGTTCTTTGCACATTGGCAATAACGAATGCCACAGATTAAAGAACGATGAACGAGTTATCCGATAACATTAACATAGTTCAGCGAATGAAAAGATAGCGGCTACGCTGATTAGGTTATGTCTTCCGAAGAAAGCTCTCCAGCTTTGAGAGTATTCGGTGTAGTAACCACCGGTGGAACCAGGAGATGAGGCACACCTCCATTCCGTTGGAAGGGACAGGCGGAGAGCAACCTGGCTTCACTTGCTACTTTCAATTGGCACCAAACAGCGAAAAGAATGAATGAATGGTACAATATTGTTGATTTCTACTTTTCCAAGTAAAAATACTTTAATAAAAAAAATAAATTTGCTTGCCAGCAACGAGATTTGAAACAAGCTCCTCGTCGCTACAGTGCTAATTTTTAATCAATAGGCCAACGTTATGATATAGGGCATTCAAACAGAGCTTAATAGGAAAGGAACAGCGTGTCGGTGAACATTTCTACTCCAAAAGTAAAAAAGAAGACAAAAATGAGTTCGCCCGCAATGAGACTCGAACTATGAACTAAAGGCCCACAGCGATAACCTCTAACAAGTCGGCTATTATGGAAGAAATTATTATTACTCCCATTACTGGTGAGCTGCTATATACAATTAGCCAACGAGTATGATTTCAACTTCAAATACATATATACGAGTACATGCTAACTACTCGGCTATCGCGGCCACCTAATCCTCAAAACACCGGTTCTTAACTAAAATTTATGAGATTTCTATCAGCGGTCGTCTCTAATAGTTTTTGACAGCGAATTTCTGATATTCAGAGTTCATGTCTTTGGAAAAAATTGTAGTGATACTCATTTAATTCTTCATTTTTATAAGCAGCTTTCTTCGTGAGACTATTTTCAATAGCATTCAAGGCAATTTGTCATTAATCGTTATCAACTGTTAACCAAAAGCGTACATTTCTTTTTCGACATAAAATGGACGATAATTTTGTTAAGATCATATTTAAATATGCAGTGATACTTCCTTCTAATGAGCGGGCACCTCTTCAAGCGGGCACAAAAATCTGGTCCCGTTGGTGCCCGCTTATGGGAAGTTTCACTGTAATAAGCTCTTGATTTCCACTTATTCTCGCCATCTATTAATTTTTAACACGCTTTTATTAGCTTCACTTGTACTATGTCTGTCTGTCAGTTTGTAACTCTTTTAGCTGTGATGCGATCCCAATATGAAATATTTAAAATGCGAATCGTTGCATACATCGTGGCGTTTCAATTAACAAAATACTCCAAGAAACAGGATTATATTGGATGAGTGCATAAGTTCGTGCCCGATTCCGCTGGATGCCGTACGAATCGCTTGAGAGTGGCGCTCGTGAAAGAAATATATACAGTGGCGGACTAAAGTCTACATACGACCCCTTTTTTTGGAATACCTACCGTCCCATAGTTTTTACAGGAAAAGTATTGATGTAGTCTTGCTTTGAATTTAATTGTAAGACAAAACCGAAAATTTCATATTTGTTCAACATTAACTTTCAATGTTATTAACAAAAAACTCAAAAAAGCCGTTGACAAAAGTGAACATACGTTTCATTAATTTGTTTCGTTTATTACTTCAGCTATTGTTTTCAGCGGTCAAGTACCGTTTTTTTTTTCTTTCTATACTTTTCTTGGTATTTGGCTTTATCTTTATTGTTTTCCATCATTTGAAAAAAGAAATACAATCGCGAAAATGTCGTCAGGAACGGAAATCCCGGTGGCTGTGCAAAAATTGATTATAAAACACAGAAATGATAAGAAAACGTTCGGCAAAATAGCTAAATTGTTAAATTTAAGAAAAGCGACGGTGCAAACAATTTATAAAAACTTGCAGAATCGGGCTCGTTCGAGAGTAAGCCGTGAAGTGGCCGTCCAAAGAAGCTTACCCATAGGGACATCTCTTTCATCCGTAATAAAGTAAGCCAAAATTCCAAGGTACATGCTACCAATTTGGCCCAGAAGCTAGCGAAATGATCCCAAATTGTTGTGCACTTACGCACAATAACAAGAACTCTTAACAACGAAGGATTCTACAGCAGAACTCCTCGCAAGAAGCCTCTCATAAGCGAGAAAAACCGCGCACATCGGTTGGAGTTCGCTAAAAAGCATCTAAAGAAGGATCATGAGTTCTGGAAAAGCGTGCTATTTACGGATGAGTCAAAATATAACATATTTGGATGCGATGGCAGAGCAAAAGTTTGGAGAAAACCCATTACTGCCATGGATCCCAGGCACCTTATTTCGACCTTAAAGCATGGTGGTGGGAGTCTCATGGATTGGAGAGCAGTTGCAGCGTCTGGGGTGGGTAAATTGGTCTTTATTGAAGGAAATATGGATCGCTTCGAGTATAAGACCATATTGGAAAATAATTTGAAGTTATCTGTGGACAAACTGTGCCTTGGCTCGAGCTGGATCTTTCTACAGGATAATGATCCTAAGCACACAGCGCAAATTGTAAAGGATTGGCTGCTGTATTATGCTCCGCGGCAGTTGCACTCATCACCACAAAGCCCGGAATTGAATATTACATAGCACGTATGGAAAATATTGGAGCGGAAAATTCGAAAACACCCTATAAGTAATGCATCAAAGCTCAGAGAGAAACTTCAAGAAGAGTGGCAAAACATTACAGGAGAAGAGCTGGAAAATTTGGTTTTTTTCAATGTTAGACGCTTACAAGCGGTGATCGATGCGCATGGTGGCCCAACAAAATATTAACTTAGTTATTAAAATTAATATGATTACCTAGAATAGCTAAGCAAAAAATCGTATGTTCACTTTTGTCAGTGCCTTTTTTCCATTTTTTGTTAATAACTTTGAAAGTTAATGTTGAATAAATGAGAAATTTTAGTTTTTGTTATATACTTGAATTTAAAACAAAACTGCATCATTATTTTTTCTGTGAAAGCTATAGGACGGGTTGAATTCCCAAAAAATGGATCGTATGTAGACTTTAGTCCGCCACTGTACATATTACATATCGTTGGAAAGGTGACAGTCCGAACTGTAAATCAAGCATAAAATAACTTCATTTTGATTTGAGTTGCTTAGTGAAAAGACGCATGGAAGATGAACAACGAAAAAGATCATATGCGTCATATTATGTTATACGAATTCCGCAAAGGAAAAACAGTGGGCGCTGCAACTAAAGATATTCGCGAAGTTTATTTGGACCGTGCTCCAGCACTCCGCACAGTAAAGAAATGGTTCGCGAAATTTCATTCTGGAGATTTTAACCTCGAAGATCAACCTCGCAGTGGACGGCCTTCTGAGCTTGATGACGATGTTCTAAGGACTTTAGTTGCGAATAACTCACGTATTTCGACGGAAGAGGTTGTCAGTGAATTGAACGTCAACAAATCAACTGCGTTTCGTCGTTTAAAAAAGGTTGGGTACACTTTGAAGCTCGATACATGGGTGCCACATCAGTTGAGTGAAAAGAACAAAGTGGACCGTATGTCAACAGCAATTTCTTTGCTTCGACGGATCAAAAACGAACCTTTTTTGGATCGGCTCGTGACTGGTGATGAAAAATGGGTCCTGTACAACAATGTTCAACGCAAAAGAACATGGAAACAGGCACACGAAGGGGCGGAACCGATGTCGAAAGGTGGATTGCATCCGATGAAGGTACTGCTGTGCATTTGGTGGGATATCCGAGGCGTGATCTATTTTGAGCTCTTGCCAGCTGGAGAAACGATCACTGCCAACAAGTATTGTCAGCAATTGGTCGAATTGAAGAAAGCAATTGATGAAAAACGTCCGATTTTGGCCAATCGCAAAGGAGTTCTTTTCCATCATGACAACCCCAGGCCACATGTTGCAAAACCGACCCTGGCCAAACTGAAGGAGATGAATTGGGAAATCATGCCGCATCCCCCATATTCACCCGACATTGCACCTTCTGATTATCATTTGTTTCGATCGCTGCAGAACAATTTGAATGGAAAAAAATTTAAAAATGTGGAAGACGTCAAAAACCACCTTGACACCTTTTTCAACGAGAAACCGCGCGATTTCTATGAATCAGGCATCCGTAAATTGGTTGAGCGTTGGGAGTGGATTGCCAAACATGATGGCGAATACATAATTGATTAATAAAAGCGCTTTCTTCAAAAAATTTCAATTTTAGTTTGCACTTGAAATCGGGCACGAACTTATGCACTCATCCAATATATAGAATGCATTCAGTATTTCAAAGAAACTGCGTGTAGATGTCGCCAAGTTCAAAAGAATTAGTCCAAAGGAGAAACTGAAAACAAATCCCACATCAAAATAAGATGAAAAAATTAAAGTAATAAAAAATAAAATTAATTCAGAGAAAATAAAAAAATAAATAAAAACAAAATAGAGTTAATTATAAAAATATATAAAATAAATTTAGTTTGGAAAAACTAAAAGAACTAAAAAGTTGAAAATAATTTTGGAAATAAACTTAAGACAATAGTATATAAAAATACTTGTATAATTGTGCCATAATTTTCATATATCGAGCGCCCCACGCATTTTTCTCAATTATACAAGTATTTTTATATATAAATATATTTTTTTAATTAACTCTATTTTGCTTTTATTTATTTTTTTATTTTCTCTAAATTAATTTTATTTTTTTAAATTCTACTTTAATTTTTACTTTTGAGAGTTAGGAACCAGCTGATTTGTAAAAGTTTTGCCAGTGGGTAGTGGAAACTTTGCAATATTGCCATTATTACATAAATGCCACATTAAATGAGTACCCATTGCACTATGGGCAAAAAGGCCGAAATTTAGTCCAATTGTAAAGCTAGAGTGTTCAAATTTGGCATACAAATTTTAAATATTATTATAGAATTTTGTTGTTTTTTTTTTAATAATTAAACCATTAAAAAAAAATTAATTTTTAAAAACCATTATTTTGAAATTTTATTTACAATTTGATTTAATCTTCTTCAACATCCAACTCAATTTCGAAACAATCATTAGAATCATCAGTAGAGTCCGAATCTACTTTTTCTATTGTTGACGTGTTTGTCTTATAGTTTGGTAGAGGTGGGCATTTTAAAAGATTTATACATCTGCCGGCAGGTATTTTTTTTAAATTTTTTTTTGTCTTTCACTTAAACCAATTTTGATATTAATGGACTAGAAGAATCCATTGCTATGTAAAAAACATCGGCCATATTGTTGAAGCGACATTTCCTATCGTTAGCATTAAGCATTTTCTCCTAAACATCCAACCGGAACCAAAGACGAGTTTATTATTTGCCGGCCATCTATTACTATTTTTTGCACCGTCGGTGACATAGGATACCAGGGATAAGGATTAACCTTTATTAAAATGTTTCCTTACAAAATGTCTTGAATTTATCAACATCAGAATAATGCGCGCATGACATAGGGATCAAAATTGCATACAAATTGTATGAAATATTATGATTAAATCCTGTAATTGATGAAAATAACCGGTAATTCGAGAATGCTATTCTAGTCGTGTTTTCATCATTACTATTCCCACTTCAGTTTTGTCTCATGCAACCCCATTTTCGACGACCACATCATTTCCTCAATTTCCTTTTTCCAAATCATCCAACAAAGCTATTTCTGAACTTCAAGTACATAGGATAAGTTTAACACAGATTCAAAAATCCGAATCCAGGCCTGCAATGGACTGGCACCATATTTCAGAGCCGCAGGTCTTGGCTTAAAACATTCGTAGTCAAACATAATGGTTTCGAGGAGTAGTATCATCTATGTTTTATAGATAATGCCAATTTTTTTGCTCTCTTTTGTATATATGCATACTCAATTTTTAGTGACCTGCAGAACCTTACAGATTGTGGAGCGTTATTATTCTAAATAATTTGTTAATTTGCACCTATTAATTTTAATGGTATCAAAGTGCTGACAAAAATTGATAGATCCAGGGAAACAGGTTCCTCTGATCGAATCTTCTGCTTATATAGGCTTTGGCCAGTAGATCTATCAAATTCGTAGTTTGCTATTAACGTGCAACGTTATCCCGAAATTTCCGTTTGAAATGATATGAAAAGAATTTCGGCAACTTGAGTGCTGAATATCGCAGCCACGAGCTTTATTAAGATGATGCACATTGATAAACTTGTAAGGACCCCAAAATCTTAGATGTTGGAGCCCTTACAACAATACAAGAAAATATACATGTACATGTAAACCTAATATGAATTCGAATACACATGTACATACATACATATACGTGTATATTAATAATATTTTAAGTTTAACAAGTAATTATATATTAGGTAAAGTAAAAAGTTCGTTTGGTTTTTTAAATTTCCTCAGCAATTAAATAAGTGCTCACGTGATGGTCTGTTTCCACTATTTCCATGATTTCATCGCAATTTTCGACGACAGGCCTCCCGACGCGTGGTGCATCTTTGACATCGAAATTACCGGAACGGAACCTAGCAAACCACTTTTGTGCTACACGTTCGTTTACAGTATCGGAACCATATACTAAATTAATTTTTTCAGCCGCTTTGGCTGCTTTTTCGCCTTAATCGAAGAAAAATTGTCAATTGTCAATCAATCGAAAAACTGTCAAAGACAAACTTTTAGCGCGAATTAACACGTTATCAGCGCCGTATAGTATGACATGATGCGACACGTAACACTAGTACTATGGACAATAACGCCATCTCTTAGATAAAAATCGAACGAACTTCTTACTTGACCTAATATATACTCATTTTATGTATTCCGCTTTATGCGTATTCGCTTTGCTTTCACTAGAAGAAACATGTTCAAACATGAATTTATACGAACATGCATATATACATACACACACATAGCTTTAAGGAAAACTGTTCATAGTGATGAATTGTTGTTATAAAATAACATTCTGCCTGCGCGCAGAATTGTATAAAAGGCGAGGAAAATTTAAAGTAAATTAAGTAGCCTTTGTGTTGCCGATAGTCCCTGAGGGTTTTCACCTCATAAACACTTAGTTATACGAATATTCCACTAAGGGTTTTCACCTCCACAGCTCATACGAAGAAAGTAGATACATGTTGTAGAAATATATTAGAAATCTTATATACACTTATATTGTTTATAACTAATAAATTTGTTGTAGCGAAAACAGCGTGTTATTATTTGAGGAAACCCTTGGCAAGGCTGAGCTTACCCCAGCCAAGTGGAAAACTCCGTTACACACTGCTGTTTGGTAAGCTCATTTTCCAAAAAAAATTACATTGCTTCTCCAAGGATAAGGGGAGTAATAATCTGAGATTTTCGATCTCCAGATTGTTCTTCTCTGAAGACTTTTATCGCATTAACCAAATCATATTATTTCGCCTTCTTTGCAGAAACAGAAGCAGATTGTAATAAGTACAGCGTTGAAAAGTCTATGTCCGATGTAAGATCACTTGCTAATTTATGCTTTAAGCGCATTCCAGCTTGTGAGTAATTTAATTTTGGTATACCCATTTAAGAGGGAGATGGATCAGTAAACTCTTCATCCAAGGTTATAATAGTCGCCTCCGAAAACCATCTTGAGTAGTTAACTTTAAATCTTGCCATCTAACGGTTGCATTTAAGCAAATATTTCTAGATGTAAGTTATAAAACTCCGAACTTTTCCATCAATTTAAAGAATTTGTGAGTTGCTGACTTCATTTATATTCATTATTTCCACAATTCACTTCGTCGCGTCTATTGGGGTCCCAAACCTTCAGCAATGTTAAAAGGCGAAACTCATGTTTGGCTATAAAATGTAATTTTTTTCAAAAAGAGGCAAGAACGGGCAAAGGATATTAATAAAACCTTAGTCTATATACTTTGACGAAAAACATATCAGTTTTAGTTGCTGCATAAAAGTTATACTCCATGGAATACAATAATATTTGTTAAATTTTAACTGCAAAAATACTCTAACAACAATTGACGATACACGAAAAAAATACCGAACATACATATATGTAGAAACTAGCACAAACCATTGATTCTACATATCTGTATGTCATATTTCCTAACAATATTCATTTTAAAGAAAAAGCCACAACAAACGAGCAAAGTTTAGTAATATGTACGGTTGTATTTCGATAGGTCAAGCCTGCATTTCATAAGCTGACTTTGTTTGCGCGCCAATTTCAAGCCGCTCGCTTTAAAAAAAATTTTCAAACTATTTTATCTTTTCCCAAATATGCATAATTGGAAAACATATTAAATTTCAAATTCATTTTTAAAGTACAAAAAAATGGTTTTTAGGCAAAAATTTCGGTCTTTTTGCTTATAATGCATTGTTGGTATTTAATAACTAAACCAAGATTTTAAATTCATGAAATACACCACAGCACAAGTAATGAGTATTTCGCTGTCATAGTTATGTGTGTATATGCTGCTGGGGACACAGTTGGATATTTAGTGAATTCTCTTGCATAATTTTAGGCGCCATCAGTTTCAAACTCAGTTATATTTCTTAATTATTTGTACACATTAATAAAAGTTCACGGCATTTTACAATTCCCCAAATTGAAATAAATTTACGAGTATATTAAAATTCAAGTTAGTTATTATTATAACTAACCCCAGAATGTAAGTACACATTTAAATTTCTACGATTACTTACCTCATATATGCGTGATTTTATTAAAAACCGTCCGCACCCAGTTCAAACTGTTATGGCATATTTTCAAGTTATTTTTATAAAAGTGCATTATCGTGCACCTGCCTGCACTGTGACCTCTATTCCAACACCCGCAGCATAGTTAACATATTCGTATGCGCTTGCACAAAGGCTTCATTATAAGTAAAGGTTAACTCCTTGATATATAATATTTAATACACATACATTTGTTGCTTTTTTTCGCAGTTCTTTTTATGCCCTTGAGCAGAAAATGGAAACCGATGCATTACAGAAATAACAGAAATAGCATTTGTAGGTAAAATATTTTCCAAGAATCATGGCTACCTCATGAACTAATAGCTAAGATAATGCGGGTATCGACAAAGTTATATAAAAAATGTATATTTATGTGCATGTATGTGTGTAACTAAAATAATCGGATATATATTTATAGAAGTAGATATGAATTTCCTGGAATTTGCACAAACCAAAGGTAGCTGAAATAGAAATAGTTTTGGTAGCAAGTTACGGCAGTGTGTGTGGGGCAAGAAAACACAGAGGAAAGGGGAATTCTTTATTATTAAGTTCCTTTTATGGTGCACGAATATAACGAATATATGCATCTAACATTCTATTTTATTCAACTGATTTGCAAATTTCTTTTCGTTCTTCTTTATTTTGCTTTCTTCACAGCAGTGTGCTATGACGTAACCAAAACGCAATGAAGGGTTTGCAAGGTGTATTCGATATTGCGTGCATCAGTGCAAATATGCGTGAATTTTATTTGCATGTGGCATGCCATACAATCAACCATGCATTGCATACATGCATATGTATATATGTACATATGTACTCTTAAATATTATAATCGATTTCCTTGCATATACATGTATATATGAGGGGATTAAAAAAAGTTCCGTAAGTTGGTCACTTTCAAATTTTTTGTCTTAAATCTAAAAATACTAAGTCCTTTGGAATTACTTTAATAGTCTTCCTTCCAAATTTTAGAACGATCAGCTGAAATGGAGACGAGAAAACGCACTGATGACGTTACTCTGGCTCTGATGAAGTCCAAAATTGACGAGGACCCACGATTGAAGAAATGATTACTAATAAATTGGACTCGAATGACATGGCTGTGAATATTAAGTAATCATCTGGGATACACGAAGAAATCTGCTCAATGGGTACCAGGAATTTTAAATGAGTCCCAAACAGAGACTCGAGTGCGCTTTGCTAAATTTTTTCTAAACTAATTCGAAAATGGTCGGTCTAGCAACTTTACTAAAGTAAACGAAAAGAAAAACCAGAAATCACATAGCAGTCCATGGTATGGAGCCCAATAGGAGCAAGCCCACCCGTAAAATCTAAGCAACAAAAATCAGCAGCAAAAGTAATGATGTCAGTTTCCTTCACATGATCTAAAATCGTAGCTGATATTTCACTGGAAAATGGTCAGTCTAGCAGCTTTACTAAAGTAAACAAAAAGCACTATCCAGAAACCAAATAGCAGTCCAAGGTATGGAGCCCAGCAGGAGCAAACCCACCCGTGCTCAGATGGTAACTGCAAAATTGTACACTGAAGAGTCCTTACCAAAAGGTTTCAAAAATGTGTTGGAAAACAGGAAGAAAGAGGATTTACGGTACTACTTTTTATATCATGACAACGCGCCCAAACTGCTGAAATAACGAGTAATTGTGTTGCGATCTCTGGGGTCGAAGAAAAACGTCCTGTATCATATTCCACGGATATAGCTCCTTGTGATTTCTGGTTTTTTCCAAAAATTCAAAAAGAATTGAAAGGAAAGGTCTTTAATGGCAACGACGAGATAATTAATGCGGTTAATGCTGAACTTGATAAGCGACTGTTTTCAGAAGTGGATCTAGGGGTTTAAGGAGTGCATTGAAATCAATGGCGATTATGTAGAGAAGATAAAAAGGACGAAGATTACGAATAAATACAAATATATTTTTTTTTCTGGTCAACTTACCGAACTTTTGTTAATCCCCTCGTACATATGTATGCATGCAAGTGTGCGACCGTGCATTGATGCCTGCCCATATCGAACATGCAATATGGCAGCCAATAAATGTTTAAAATAGAGGCGATGTGGAGCATGAATGAATTGGATACCCACATATATTCACATATGCACATATGTATATCTTGCTGCACTTTTTTAATACACAGATTGCTGTTGTAGTATCCTTACGGCGTATGTATCTATGTAGACGTGTATAGTTACCTCAAATCGCTGTACAGAAATCAGTATTGCCTGGTTATCATGCCAAAGTCAAACTTGTTTAAACTTATTTAATTTCGATACTGCAGCGCAGGCTTAAATATATACTCGTACATACGTGTACGAGTATGTATGTACATACGTGTATGTATATGCATGCCCATTCCCATCGATATGTATGTAAATGTTTGCATGATGTTAAGCGAATTGTTTGTGTTAATTGTATGCGAGCGGATAATTGCTTCAAATTATGTGCAAATAGTTTAATTTCATTTCATCACATACATACACACATATGTACATAGGTATGCATGCCTTTCTATACGCTAATTTGCATTTTAAAGAGCTTTTCCAGTTTACTCAGCTATTATCAGTAAATGTGAGTACATTTATTTGTATTGGCGCCATTTTCTGACACTGTTTATTATTTACTTCTGTCTGTTTATACGGTTTGTTTGATTTGTAAATCCGCAATCACCGATATTTACAATTATTGGCGCACATGCGGGCGTTTGGCGGCCTGCAACTTTGCGAAATTATTGTATATATATTTTAGTAAAATATACTTATGTGTGTGATGAATGATTGATCTCGAAATAATTTAATTTTTTTTTTTGTAAAAAATTCTCAAATGCGAAATTGAATTAAATTCCGAAATCTTATTAATATTTATAAAAAATTGAGATTTTTGCAAAATACTGGCTGACTATTAAATATTTTACGAAAGGAGCCTAATGCCGCTGAGACTTCATCAGAACATTTTTCTAGCTGAGTATATGTAGTTAAAAAAAATTAATTCATTTTTTTTAATGAGCATTTTTGGCGATAGTTAATAACGTACGAGTACTTTACTTACTTTACTTACGACTCATCAGATGTTGTCATCGTCCATGCTTCCGCACTATATAGCAGGACGGGAACGATGAGGGACTTGTAAAGTTTGGTTTTCGTTCGCCGAGAGAGGATTTTACTTTTCAATTGCCTACTCAGTCCAAAGTAGCACCTGTTGGCATGAGTGATTCTGCGCTGGATTTCAAGGCTGACATTATTATTGGTGTTGATGCTGGTTCCTAGATAGACGAAATTATCTACGACTTCGAAGTTATGACTGTTAACAGTGACGTGGGAGCCGAGTCGGGAACGCGATGACTATTTGTGTGATGAGAGGAGATATTTCGTATTGCCCTCGTTCACTATCTGATCTATATCTTTCGCTTCCTTATCCAGTCTGAAGAAAGCAGAACTCACGGCAGACAGAAACTGAGGCCAATAATGTCAATATCATCGGCGTACGCCAGCATCTGTACACTATTATAGAAGATTGTACCTTCTCTATTCAGCTCTGCGGCTGGTATTATTTTCTCCATTATTAAATTAAAAAATTCACACGATAGGGAATCATCCTATCTTAAACCTCGTTTGGTATATAACGGCTTGGAGAGGTCGTTGAAGGAGCTTTTAATATTGTAGCTTGATATATTTTTTTTTGTTGGATTCTAGTACTACCGACAACCATATTTCGGGCTTCCGCGAAGTCCATCAGCCTCAACCCATTAGAGGATGTTTCGTTGTGGAGGCTGAAGTTTCCAACAGTCGCACCAAAGATACCCTTCTTTGGCATTAAAAATAAATGTTTTAGAAGCGATTGAGAATGTTCTTGTGGCCTTTCCATCCAAAAATTGCATTAACAAACTAATCTGAGAGTGAAATGTTAGCAAACATAAAGAAGCCCTGGAAGCAATGAAATCGGTTATGCCTGCCTCAAGTTTTAAAAATACTCAAGGCCTGTAATTTTTTCGATGTCTAACACTTTGTACCTGCTAAAATTGCTTAGTAACTGACTGAATAAATATGAAAAAAGCTCATATTTATCAATAACGGAGCATAAATACGCATTTTTTGCATAAAAAACATCATAAGATAACTAAATGGTAATATCAATTATTTAAATCGTGTAGAAAGTTTAAACTTTTTTATTGATGATATTTTGTTAATGCGTAAGTCTGTATTCGGTAGTTCTTTTATGAATATTTTCTGTTTGCAAAATTAACAGATTAGCGTTCTACTCAGCAATGAAGTACAAGTCTGCCAATAGAGAGATATATATATATATCTATATATACTGTATATACCATATATATAGATAGTTTTTTCGTTACTCTATAATATTCAAATCTGCTGTTTCTGTTACTTTGTCGATTAAAAATTGTATTTGCTTTATTGCGAAATTCAATTAAGTTTTTGACAATTTTTTATTTTACACTTTCTCGCGGCATTTTTGTTTGAACATGTTTTGTTTAGGAAAAATATTTACCACACTAACAGGATGAAGCTAAAGTCTGTTCACAATTAAGTGTTTCAACGAAATAACAATTAACGTATTATTAAAATGCCATATTTCAAAAATTTCGATGTTGAAGATGGCTCTCTAATATCTTAAATACGCATAAGAGCATTGATACATTTCATATTAACATACATACATATGTACATATAGTGCATATTAGTTTTTAAAAAAGTTCCATATTTATTTTGTAGACGTAATCGACTGCTCCTATACTAATGAATATTTGTATGTAAATCGCAATATCCTGCAAACATTTTTGGACCACATGGTCCATTAGAGTAATCCAATAGGTACTCTTCTGTAGTTTACTATTGGATCAACTCCCGCCTCGCTACCAGCTTGCTTCATTCGATGTGTGCTCATGTTTTAACGATCGCAATTACCAAATGAAGTTGCAAGTGAGCAAAGAGATTTAAACTTGTATACAGAAAATATGTTCAAATGATTTTGACGCAGTTTAGTTTTGTTGCTAAGCTTTGCTGGTGCACAGAAGTCATGCTGAAGCTAAGCTAATATTGTATTTTCTAATGTAAATCGCATAAATTCGCTAATTTAAATATGTTTATTAATAATAAATATTAAAGTTAATACCGTTAATATAACTTGAAATGATAAGAATTGTGTTTTGCTAACTCTTCATCAAGCCAGGTTGTATTCGAAACTAAAAAGTATGTTCGAATGTTTCATATTTGTCGGTACTCCTAGTGTTTTTACATAATTTTTTTAAAAATCCCCACGCACTCAAAAAAAAAAAAATCCCTAGCTTTTGCTATTTTCCCTTACACTCATCTTTTTCCCCCCCTAAAAAATTCACTACAATTTTTTTTTTTGGTATCAAAGGGACAGCAGCAGAATTGCAATTTTGAATTTTTATGAATTGTCAAAGTTTGTTTACAATTCATATAATATATCGTCCATACGATTCATAGTGGTGTGCGCACTATTTTTAGCTCTCCATGAAACAAAACTAAAAACAAAATTCATATTCAATGTTCCTTGACCCATAGCTTATCAAGTTACCAAAATTATGAAGTGATTTACTTTTTGTTGAGTTTTATTCGGTAAAGTTTGATTCTATTTTAAATCGAATTTACTTATACATACATACATATGAACACATACATATGTATATGTGTATATGTTATATATTTACATATAATAAAATATAACAAGACTTCATTTATTTATACTCGTAATATTAATTAGTTTCGGCAAAAAAAAAAAATACTACATTTAATATATTTTACCCCACATCTGCAGAGACAATATATACGTAGTCTGGCCTAGGCAACACTAAGAGTTGCCAGGTGCAATCTGAGACTTCCATTGGAAAGTTTGACATTTTTTAGCATAACATCACTCAGAACGTTTTATCATTTAATCATGAATTGTTTTATTTACAGGGAATCAAAAAATTCATCTCGACCAAAAAATGGAATTAACTCGTGAACATTTTCGTGCGATCATTTTCAACTTTCGACGTCGATTATCACGACAAGAGTGCATCGATGAACTTAAATCTTTATATGGCTATGAAGAACCATTCTATAGCACTGTGAAAAACTGGTACAACGAATTCAATCGTGGCCGACGCTCGCTCAAAGACGAATTCCGGAAAGGTCGTCCAAAAACAGCCGTTGTGCCAGAAAACATCGATGCCGTACGTGAACTGATAATGCAAGACCGTCATGTAACGTACCTTCAGATAGGCATTTCTCCCACCAGTATACATTCGATATTGTATGAACACCTGGCCGTAAAAAAGGTTTGTTCTCGTTGGATCCCGCACAATTTGACAATCGCTCGAAAAAAGGCTCGTGTGGATTGGTGTAAAGAAATGTTGAAAAAATACGATCGCGGTGCTTCAAAAGACGTTTATAAGATCGTCACAGGTGACGAATCATGGATCTATGCGTATGAGCCCAAAACAAAACAGCAATCGACCGTGTGGGTCTTCAAAGACGAGCCAAATCCAAAAAAAAAAAAAAAAAAAAAAAAAACCATTTTCGTTGATAAATATTCGTATTTTATTAGGCCAGAAATATATATAGCAGCCTACGTACCTATATATAATGTGTAATATTTACAGCTGTGAATGTCTTTACAAAAGTTCGTAATTTTACCACTTTTCCCTACCTTATTTTATTAGTTTTGTATCTACTTGTTTCGAAGTGTTTCCAATCTTTCGCAATATAAAATTTTGTTACAGGCATCTGCACGAACCATCGTCGAAAAAGTCGAGCCAACCTTTGAACTTATTATCTTCGAGCCCCTTTTTTCCAAACATTTGTTGGTGATACTTCTTTTGTTGTCTGCTCTGTTCCCAGTCACTGGAAGAAGACGAACTCATGTCTATAAAGATAAGAAATTTTTTATAAATATTGATTGTTTTTTATTTAGCGTATGAGCTCACTTTTAGCAAATTTCCACTTTCCGCGAAAGAATAAAAAACTTCAAATAATCAACACAGTACTGCCAACGTAACATTGAAAATTAAATGAACTCCTCAGATAGACATTTGTCCTAAGTTTTTCAACCGCAGCCATAAGAGAATGTTGTCACTAAAAGATTTTAATGTTGTAAATTTTGAAGCATTTTTTTATTTGGTTGAAAATTCCCTACATTTACATACATCTTTTTGAAATATCCTCTTCAACAATCTTTTTCCAATAAAAATCCCGACAAGTAGGGAATTTTCCCTGCAACATTGGGTACTCCGTGAATGGAGTAAATGATCCAACTCTCATCAAATCATGACATTATTAATTAGGCCATACTTTTTGTATTGATTATAGTTAGTTTCGAATATTGTCTGCGTGGAGTATTGCAGTACATACATACTCGTATAGGTATACCATATTTCTCGCGTGCATGGAGTAGTTGCGTTGTTTGCCGGCTATATGTATTCCCCTCTTGCGTGTGGGATTACAAGTCAAATTATATGACATTGTATGCTTTTTGACATTCACTTATGTAAATTTACATTTAAGTTATCGTTACAACTTAATAAATGCAATTAAATTAATTTACACTCAATTGTTTGAATTTTTTTCTGTCATCCCATCCCATCCTGCAAATACACAAAGATATGTTGGTATCTGTATATTTTACACACGAATAAGCAAACAAATTATTAATTTATGACGTTACTTTTGTATACATATAGATTTGAAGGTCCTTGTTTTAAAAGTGTAAATCAATAAACTTATAAATATTATTTTTAAATGAGCTACTTACTTATATACAATACGTGTACATACATGCTTACGAGTAAGTAATGCCAAGTGAAATGAATAAAACATTTTTACACATTCAATTAACGTGTTAATAATGATAAAACGTTTTATTTTACGATTATTGATTACAGCTCTTCCCACTTTTGTATCTACAATGTACATACATACATGCATATTCATGTGTTTATTTCAAGTGAATTCGATGTTTCTCAGTAAGTAGTAGTAACGTTAAATCATCAGTAATACGAGCGGCGGCTGATAAGTTTGGGATTTAAGGTAGTTAGAGATGACACATTATCTCCTTACTGATATTGCGGGACTCATTATTAGTATAAGTAACACAACTTTTTTTATGAGGTTCATTAACATTTCGTTCCTGAAACAACCAACAACATTATGTCAATGGAACTTGTAGCAACTTGGAGCATGCTGTGATTAAATTCCTTGTAAACAAACGAAGAGCTTCGAAAGAAATTTTTTAAATAGATGTCATCGGTTCTTCAAGACTCTGCCCTTTTATATACGATTGTGAAAAAATGGGCTCGGCTATTTTAACAAGGAAGAAAGACCTATGAAGCTGACCCCCGCCCAGTGACGATTGTGACAGAATAAAATTTTTAGAAATTTGAAAAAATAGGACTGGCTGATAGAAGAATTAAATTGTGGCAGATAAAAGAAGGATTACAGATAAGCAAAGAATGAGCTGGAGAGATTTTAAATGAACATTTGAATACGAAAAAGTTAGTGCGCATTGAGTACCGTGAATACTCAAGCCGCTAGACAAGCAGCGACGTTTGCAGAGTTCTAAAGATTTTTTTTAGATTTCTACCAAGTTGATTTGGATGAAATTTACAATCGTCAGTCTGATCCCTAGTTTAAACAGGAATCGACGCAGTGGATGCAGCCACCGAAAAAATTTGAAGAGAAGAGGGTGACGTCGAAGATTATGGCTACTTTTTTCTGGTACAACGAAGGAATATTATTAATTGATTACTAGCCAAAGAGCACAGTAATGAATGGCCAGTATTATGCTAATTTGTTGAGTCAGATGCGTGAGGCAAGTTAGCGCGCGGGGTGCTGTTCTGTCGAGCACTGTTTTGATTGCCCAGAAACTGTTTGGAATCGCTTGAAAAATGCTGGGTACACAAAGAAGCTCGACGTATGGGTGCCATATGAGTTAGCGAGAAAAAATCAAATGGTCAGAGTTTCCATCTGTGAATTCGCTGTTGAATCGTAACAAAATCGGTAACTTCCATAAGTCTTTCAAGTTAAAGTTATTTTACCATACTCGTATTATCCTCATTAATGCAATATAAGGGTTGAGAAGGACCTTGCAGAACTTAGTATATCTAATTGGCGCTAAACAGCGAAAGAAAGAAATGAATGGCGCAATGTTATAAATTCGGCAATAATCGCGTAGGCGGTGTCTACGCCTGTAATGAAGAAGAAGAAGAATTTAAAGAACGTGGTGGAAAGAATGTTGAGAAATTGTCAGACTAGTTCACCACTTTCAATGTCATATATGCTCAACTTTAAGATCCAAACCTATTCAACTTTGAGAAGAGCGACTCTAAATAGATACAATTTGAGGATTTTGTTAGGCAAAATAAAATCCACAAATTTAACATTTCAATACAGAAAGCTTCTCGCGATATTTCACGAGAAAATATTGGCGATATAATAAAAACCTAAAACCCCTCGCTCTTCGTCACAGGAAGCGTAGTATTCTGAAGACAGACTGCCTGCTCTCTATCCTAAATGATTCACGCAAACACGACTTTTGCAATCCGGACTATCACTGGTTATCAGTCACCGCTCGGTTGGGCGGGAGCTGGGTAACGCTATGTCTGTCTACAAAAAAAAAAAAAATTGAAGTTTTCTCTAAGATCGAATGAATATCCAAAAGGCTTTGGGCTCGCTTATAATTCATACTCATAACTTGCTATACCGCGTGCTGCTTGTTGAAGCTTTTAAGTATATAAAAGTTAGTCCATGAAGGCTTATTATTAAGTTTATTATTAAAGATTGCAGGAAAATTCAAAGTGGGCAAAATAATTTTTTGCATGATTGGCTTCGCACCGATATGCAATCGTAACCACGACAGAGTATCTATAAGAAACTAATAATTATTCGTATCGTCTTTTTCTTCATTCAATAAAAACATAGACACTGAGTAAAACAGTGCAAATTTATTATTTTATAAAAAACGATTTATGTAGAAGAAAACAATAATCAAAAGCCAAAAACTTCCCCAAATTTATCAAGTTTCTTCTTTTCTTCCTTTGTTTCCGTCTTAAGCTCTTCATGCCACTGCAATAATTTGGCTGACTTTGATTTTTCCTCCGAAGATACGTCTTTGATATAATCTTCAAATTCATTGTCGAATTTCTCAGCTAACTCCTCGACCTTCTGCTGAAATTCGTCCTCGAATTGTTTGTAGCCATTATTTTCTAGAGCTGCCTTCAATGTGAGCGTGAGTTTGGAATCCTCTGGCATATTATCGTAGTCATTCAACATATCGGTGAATGTAATCATAGTATCGAATAATTTTAAAATGCTTTCCACATCGTCTTGAAATTTAAACTCTGCAGCCTCCGTAGCTACCTTTGACATGCGTGTGATATTGGCTTGCAGTAATTCATCTTTGTCTGGGATTTTCTTTAGTTCAGTTACTGCATTATTTACTACCACGCTACCGCGCTCAAGCACCCACTTTGCAAGTTTGCCTAATTCACCAATAATATAAATAACAATTGGTATTTGTGCATTCTCTTCTTCCATTGAAGTCTCTTCGGAGAGCTGAGGATTGTCCTCTGCTTTGGCAGCAGCAGCGGTGGTTCCACGTTTTGTAACAGGTAAACCGTTGACCAACTATGAAATTCAATATAAATAAAATTAAATTGAAAAGACTATTTAGGTGCATAATATCCGTACTTGCACTAAAAGCAAACAGCTTATAACAACAGTAGCTAAGTTCTTCATTTTCAGCTTCAATAAAAAAATGTCTAATTAAGGTAAAGTACTGTCTCTGGAACGTAATGCCACACTGAAATGCAACCAGATGCTAAATCTGTTTTATAGAGATTTTTGATTAGAGTGTTTCGATTATTACGTATGAAAATATATGTACCTATAGTAAATGAATTAACAAGATTCTCTCCCGCTACTAATGACCACTAATTGCTGAATATAGACAAAATGGTATATTATGTATAAAGATATTTTTTTAGTTAATTGTTAATGTTGATGAGTTGCAACAATTACAATTTTAAATTTTCATCAGGGATGTTAAATAGCAGATGTTAAAATGCAGGGAATTTTACCACAAAATGTATTAAAGCAGAGACGCTCAACTAATAAAACGATGCCATTTCGGTTTGCTAATATAATAATAATACGAATGAAATTGTTAATGACAAAATGGCATTCTTCGTTCATGTTAATTAACCCTTCTGCTGTTATTATATAAACAGTACACTCCAATTTTAACATTAAAATTATCTGTTAACGATTTAACATTGACGAGAGCATTTTGCTTCGGATAAAAACAAGACTCATTTTATTTTCATAACGGCTTTAAAAGTAAAACTTTCAAATATTTTAACCAAATCGAATGAAATATTTTGTATATTTGATAATTAAAATTAAATTGTTGTTGCACAATTAGGAGTCAAATTTGTATTATTACTCGTATTATTTGTATTAATGTTTCGTTTGAGGTGTTGTTTCAATTGAAAAGGCAACAGGAAGCAGAGAAAAACAGACCCAAATATAGGGTAAATCCTTATTGGCATGCAAGGAGTAATAAAGGGCGTTTTAATAGAGATGTAAGTAAGAATTTTAATCTGACAGTAGTTTCAGAGCTTTGCGCCTTCAAGCAAACAAGCTCTTGGTTTTTATTACACATAAAAGAATAGATGTGTGCATAAATTTGTGCATCTTCACAGTTCGAAAATCTCATTCAGAATCCGTCTATGTTTTTCGAAAACTTCCGCATGAGTAGTGAAACTTTTTGTGAATTGTTTGCTATTTTGGAACCATATTTATTGCAAAAAAATAAAAAATACTCGACTCGACTGAGTAAGACCGACCACATTCTTAACATAATAACAAGTATTTTTTGTGTGTTCTTGTAGGTATTTTGCTTCTGCAGGTATCCAACGGCACATACACGTATCGTGAGCTTATAGGATAAGTATAATAAACAACATGTTGGTGCAATTATAGAGACTGTCTCCGATGTAATCTACAAATAAATACAGTCAGAAGTACAAACGTGGGAGAAGATAGTTTTGCTAAGCTATTTAAGGGAGTTTCAGAACAAGTGGAATTTTCCAAATTGCGTTGGGGCTATTGCTGGGAAACGTGTAGCAATCAGGGCACCAGCTCATAGTGGCAGTCTTTTTTATAATTTTTTAAAATAAAATCATTTCAATTTCTTTTAAATTTTAATAATATAACGAAATTTCGCAGTGAAATAAATGTTCATACATTTATTTCGTTATCCACACAACGCAAAATGAGTTCCCTAAGAAATGTTATGCTATTAACATACAATCTACTGTAAACTAACTTTACTTCTCATCAGCATAATATGAAAAGAAATTCATAGAAGAAATAATTACGTCGCTGTTACGAGTTTTTTTATTATGTGTACAACTTTGCTTTCGTCGTTTTCCGATAGGTGGCTGTACCTATCCTTCAAAGATGAACAACTAGAAGCATTGCTTGATGAAGATTCGTGCCAAACCCAAGAACAGCTTGCCGAATCGTTGGGAGTGAGTCAAGCCATTTCAAAACGTCTCAAGGCCCTGTGCTTTTAATTTTGGAAAAAACGGCGGAAGCAAAGTTGTACACCTAATATATGAAGTTTTCTCGTTTCGTCATGTTAATTCCCATCAGCATACTGGGCTTTAACGTGAAATTTATCGTAACGATGCAGTCTTGAAATAGAGTGTTAGAGAAAATGTAATGAATTTTTCGATTGAGAACTCGTCAAACAAAAAATATGACATATACATACGCGTATAGTTTATAATGTACAATATTTACACAAATACATGAATCAGTAATTATGAATAAACATTTTTTCAATGTTTATTCTAATGCCGCCGGCATAAAAATAAAATATACCATGTACTTCCCGCCTTAATGCCCATAGGTCAGTTCTTGAATAATCAATGTTTAATGATATACACATTTAGAATTAATTTCCTCCTTACTTCGACTAAGCATTTTAATTTTTTTGTATTAAAATAAAAATATTGCATATTATCATATTCGCATTATTTTCATATTTTGAACTATATATTACGAGAGCTCTAAATACCCGGGTATCGACCACTGTGAGCAGTACGATACTCGCTCGATACTCGTTCGTTGCTCAACTGCTCAAATGATAATTTAAAAATTTTCAAATTCCAATTTTTTTTTGTCAAAATTTCTTTAGTATTTCAATGAGTTTTACACTTTGCATAAATAAAATGTGCTAATACTCGTTGCTCAAATGCTCGAGTAGCTCAAAAATGTTTATACAAAATCTTGAGCATTATATATATGTACGTTTTTCTGTTTTTTTGCTACAACAAATGAGAATTTAATTTGGAACTTCAAATTTTTTATCAGCAAAAAATTATTGGATGCTTTCAAAGACGTTTGTTACAAACAATCTAGACTATTTAGATATTTGGTGTGATAACAACGACAAGCCTTTGAACCTTAAGAAGTGTAAGACCATGTGATTTTCGCAAAGACTTGTCCAACCTTTCCCTTGTTTAATCAATAACTATAGTCTAGAACAAGTGTACAACTTTGTTGATTTGAGGTTATGATGAACCCTAAGCTCAACTTCCATCTTCATATCAATATCACAATCTTAAAAACTAAAAATGGTTTTGCCTTTGGCAAAAGACGGTCAAAAGATTTTAAATACCCTTTTCTAACTAAAGCACTTTATGCGACTTTGGTGAGACCAATAATAGAATATGGTTCACTGGTACCCCAATTATCAGGTTCATTCCGATAAATTACAGTCTGTTCAAAAACAATTTTTACTTTTTTGCATTAAGATATTTCCGATAGAACTCTCCGATAAATCTTCCACCCTATACCAACCGTTTAAAGCTTCTTTGGCAAAGCGTAGAGAAATGTTACTCGCATTGTTCGTTGTGAAACTTCTTAACGGATCAATTTGCAGTTCATGACTCTTGTCTGAGGTAAATTTTAATGTTCCAACTCGTGTATGTAGACAGTTTAGGCCTTTACTATTAAGGTTATGTACAACAAATAATGAATTGAATAAACCCTTTCGTCGATTGTGTCACAATTTTAATTTTCATTCCAGCACCTTCAATCTCTCAGACTTACTACTAACTATTCTTACTTCTCTCAACAATTAAATTTTAAAATTCCATAATTATTAAATTTCAGCTGTTGAATAATTATTTTTTCTATAGATGAGTAGTTTTAAATCTCGTCGCTTAACAAACGCTTCCCAATTATGTCGCCTCTCGCTATATAAAGATGGTTATTGGGTGAATCCTTATTTATATTACGTGGTGTGTATTACTCCACATACATTCATATTATAGCCGACTTCGATTCGCCAACATCGAGTTAGATTGAACACAAGCGAGTATAATTATACCTCAACTAAACTGGTGATGCGACCATTCGCATCAATAAAAAAAAAATTCAAACAGGAATTTCATATTAAAAATGGCAGACGAAGATGAATCGTGAGTAAATAATTAGATATTTTGGTTTTTTTGGACTCTAATTTCTTTTACAGAAAGCTAAAGATATGGACGCAGTTGCAAGTAAAAGAATTATGAAATGCTACACATCACGGAAGGAAGAATTTTACCGCTAAAGGAAAAAGCGAAATGCATATACACATGTGTTAGATTATTTAATATTAATTTTCTGAAATATTCTTTGTTTGCGTTGTGTTTACGAGTAATTGATTAAGTGTTGCCAAACAAAACTAATATCTGCCAACTGTTTTTTATATCAGTTGCTCTAAGTCTTTGCGCCGGCTTATATTATATATGTAAGAAGAGCAATGCTAAATGTGTACACCAGTTGTCTCAGTTTTGAGATAAGAATGGGGATTGTTTATTATCATTCAAAAGCACTTTCCTTGGCATTTATTTTTTTAAGATTATCGCTTTCAAATGTTAGCCGCGGCTACTTCTTAGATGGTCTAACCGTTGAGTCCAATTTGCGTTGACTCGTTCGAGCATTTCGACTGATAGCTGGTGAACGGCACGCATGATGTTTTGCTTCAAGACCTGAATCGAAGCGGGATTGTCCGTACAGACTTTAAATTCTAATGTTGTGATATCACTCGATTTTTGTGGCCCATCGACCGGCTCAAAACGTGTAAACGAAGTGTTCTCTCAATAAATCCATTGATTGATGCGATGTGTGGAAATTGTCAAATGTCGCCGAGATCACTAGCTTCAATTTCAGTCATCGGTATAGTCGGTTATCATGGCGCGATAACGTTCGCCACTAATGGTTACGTTCTCTCCGGCATAATTTTTGAAGAACTATGATCCAATGATTGACTCACAAACCACACCAAACTGTTGTTTTTTCTGGTTCAAATGGCAGTTCTTGAAATTCCTTAGGTTGCTCTTCGTCCCAAATGCGGCAATTTTGCTTGTTGACATACCCATTGAGCCAGAAATGGGCGTCATCGCTGTGAAATTATGAAGAAGCCTATGCCAACTACCATGGAATTTGGTTTAATTTTTATTGTAGTAGCACAGTTCATTGTATTTGTACATATGTGATATGTGATCCTTATCTCGGAGCGTGGCATGATTTTTTCATTTGCGGTTCCTCTTCAGTACAAATCGTAGTTCCAAAAGTGGAAACCATAAAATGTTTTTGATTTGGTAAGCTTTGTAATCCATTACAACTGATTTAATATAAATAATTGCTATCACAAAATTGTTTTGATTTTGTAATAAATCTTTGTGCTTTTCGCATAATTCGACCTTTTGTTAAACTGTGCTACCTTTCATTCATTTTAATAAAAAGGAAATGTCAGTTGTCGGTTATCGTTAAAAGTGAGTTCGAGAATTGCCTAATCGTTAGTGCAAGCGCCAAATTTTGCGATTCCACACATCGTATAGGCAAAAGTTACTGAAAATTCCACTACTAGAATCGATTCAAGACATATTTATGGTTTCGTTTGCTTGAGCTTTTGCCTAGATATGTATAGTGCTATACTATTTATATTATAATAGAAAATGAAAGAAGATGTGCTCATATTTCGATGTTTTCTGCATGGCCAGTGCATGTTGTCTGTTAGAATGTTTCAAGCCGTCTATGTAAAATGAATCCAAAAACATTGTATACCACATCGCCATCTACTGATTTAGACTCTTAACCCTTTGGAGCTAATCTTAAAAGTATAGAGTGGTGTCGGGATGAAATTTTCTACTTATTAAATTATACAAAATGCAGAAAGCCAAAACCACATGATGCGGTATATGCCAGTTTTTGCTAATATTTAAGAAACAGTAATAAAGTATATATATTTTGATCCTCCGAACCAAATAAAGACTTTCGTTTACTGTAAATTTGCTTTCGGAACTTTTTGATAGATTTTTAAGATAATAATTCACTTTTATTGTTTGATTACCAGAACTGCCTAAGTAGGATAGGGAATGCATTTGTAATACTCGTCCAAATCTGATGCATTACGCTATGTAAACCAACATGAGAAAATGAGCGACAAACTATAATTTTGCACGTTGCACGTGATCTCATTCCACCATATAATGTTTGCATTTTTGGCAAAGGCCAGACTTAACATATAGTTTGCCGTGGCAAAGGTAAGTATGTGGTTTATTGTGGAGAGAAGGGTTCCTCCACTTATAAGTTTATCTGCCGTGCAATAGCTTGGGAAGTTCCTGTGTCCGGGTACCCAGACCACGGCAGTATTGCATTTGGTTGATAGTTTGTTCAATTTGCTTCTTTTTATAGCCACTTTTTATGTGGTACTGTTAAACTGTAAAGGTCTGATGGCTATTTGACTATCGGAATATATCGTAACTGATAGTCAAGCAACCGTTTCCAGACGATTAAAATCATTAAGATTCATCCAGTAGCTTGGAAATTGAGTGCCTTATAAATTAAAGCCAAGCGACGTCGAACGTCGATTCTGCATGTTGGAAATGTTGCATCAACGCCACCAAAAGAAGTAATTTTTGCATCGGATTGTTACTGGCGATGAAAAATGGATTAATTATGATAACCCAAAGCGCAAGAGATCGTGTGTGAAGTCCGGCCAACCATCGACATCCACGGCAAAGCCGAATATCCATGGTGCCAAGGTTATGCTATGTGTTTGGTGTTTGGACCACAAGGGTGTGCTCTATTATGAGCTATTGAAATTGGATCAGACAATCAATGGGCACCTCTGCCGAAAACAATTGATTCGTTTGAAAAAGGCCATCGCGTAAAAACGACCAGAATATGCGACCAGACACGAATCAATAATTTTTCATCATGAAAACGCTCGGCCACATGTTACAAGGCCAGTTAAAAACTATTTGGAAATCTCTGGGTGGGTAGTTCTACCTCACCCGCCTTCTAGCCCAGACATAGCACCTTCCGATTACCACTTGTTCAGATCAATGCAGAATGCCCTCACCGGAGTACACTTCACTTCAGAACAGGGTATCAGAAATTGGCTCAATTCTTTCTTGACCTCCAAGCCGGAGAAGTTCGTTTGGGATGGGATCCACAAACTGCCAGAAAGATGGGCAAATATCGTAGCTTCTGATAGGCAATACTTTGAACATTAAATGTATAACAATTTTTTCACAATAAAGTTTTAATTTTCGAAAAAAACCACGCGAATTAAAAAAAAATATTTATATATATATCAATAGCAAAGATGTCAAATTCTAGTCAAATAAAACAAGTTTAAAATAAAAAAGCAGAACACTCAAAAAGACATGCGAGCAATGCCATTATATAAATGGCTTTAGTGCGTAGAACCAACAGTTGTTAGAGTTTTGCCACAAGTGCTCAATGACTTTGCACTAACTACTAGACACAAGATACAAGCGTAAATGCGCCAGTATGCCAGCATGAGTATGGTATGTGTGTCGTAGTATAGTCAGCCACATTGGCAACAGCAACAATTACGTCAAGTACTACTAGTTAATAGTGCAAGCCTGAATGTTCACATGCCTGTACGAGTACACGTGTAGTTGCAACTAGCAAGTCCCCAGTAACTCTTTCCGCTTGAGTACTCCCATAAGTGTCGTAAACATATCCTGCGAGCGTACAATACACGCATATATGCTGCCCCACAGTCTCTGGCTGTGGCTTTTGTGTTTGCTGCCTCAGGTATCACTCGTTGGCTATAAAATGGAATAGCTGGTACATGAGTCTCACTTACTTAGCTTTGTATTCAGAGACACTCACAGTTATTGAATTTCATATGTACTTGCACTAGGTTACACACACACACGCATGCATACATTCATAGACAAAAGTATATGTATATGAGTGCGCTTGAGCATGTGTCGCATTGGTGAAAAAATTGCAAAGTAATTTGTATGAGTTCAGCTTTTGACTGCTGCACTTTCTGCTTATACACACACATATATATATATCTACATATATGAATACTAATAGAGTCGTGCTTAAGATTTGCGTTTAAAACATAACCAGCTTTACGTTTTACACCTGTAACTGCCTGTGTGCTGTATTAACTATTTGTTTTTACGCTTACGCCCAACGCTCCATGGGGGTCACTTAGATTCATTGCTTTTGCGTGTTGCAGCGTGTTGTTAGAAATGCTCTTTGACTTTGCTCTCTGTGACTGAACGAGCTTGTGACTACTGCGGTTTGTTATACGTGGAATGCAAGTAGCCACAAAAATATGGTTGTACATTAGGGTGTTCCTTATTTATGAAGTAGTGGTTAACATTGCGTTCTGCCATTCGGAAGGCTCAGGTTCAAACCCTTGGATCGTACTACAATAACATCCAAAAAGTTATAGAAAATTAATTTAAATAAAAAATTAAGCCAAATTTTCTAATTCCGGTCGCCCCTCGGCAAGGAATGTCAAGCCCTCCGAGTGTATTTCTGACATGAAATAATGGCTACTCTTAAAAAAACCATCAGCCGTTTGGAGGCGGCCTAGTAAAAACTGTAGGTTGCTTCATTTGTTGGAAAAAAAATCAGGACGCAAAACCACAAACTGGAGAAGGAGCTCGACCAAAAATCCCTACTCCGTAAAGCACCAAACCCAACACCAGTAATAAAACTTTTGTCATTATGTAAAAAGTAGTGCCGCAAATCCTTTTTCTTCCTATTTTCCAAAAAATTTTTGAAAACTTTTGGTAAGCACTCTTCGGTGCACCATTTTGCAGTTACCGTCTGACCGATTTTTTTTGCTTAGCTATTACGGGTGGGTTTGCTCCTGTTGGGCTCCACACCATGGACTGCTGTTTGGTTTCTGGATAATGCTTTTTGTTTACTTTAGTAAAGTTGCAAGACTGACCGTTTTCGAATTTTTTTATGAAAAGTTGAGCAAAATGCCCTCGAGCCTCTTTTTGGACCTCATTTAAAATTCGTGGTACCCATCGTGCAGATTTCTTCGTGTATCCCAGATGATTACTTAATGTTCGCCATACAGTCATGGTATTTAAGCCAGATTTGTTAGCAATCATTTCTTATGTTAATCATTTCAGGGTTTTCGGGGCTGGAATCTTCGGAACCACTTAGAAAGAGTCTTTAAAGACTGTACATCTTTCCATTTGCAATTTGGCATTGGCACTGAATATTTGTACTGGCTTTAAATTAGGCTGAAACCCGATGAGAATCTCATTGGGAATTTCTGCTTGCATTGTGGTGGAATTTCAGCTGACCTATCCTCAGCTATCTTGCGTTTTCTTGTCTCCATTTCAGCCGATGGTTCTAAAAGTTGTTAGGAAGACTAACAAAAACAAGGTGAAAGTCTGGTGTTAGTCTACTGACTGAACTTTTTTTAATCCCTTCGTGAAGCGATTGAAAAATTCCACGAGACAGGATTCGGTTTTAACGCTAAACTCACTGGGCGTCCACAACCAAATCGTTCAAAGGACAATGTCGAAGCTGTACGTGAGAGTGTCGGTGACAATTCGGGAACCTTAACTCGGCGTCATGAACAAGAATTGTAAATTTCAAAAAGCTCTCTACAGCGTCTAATCGCGAAAGATCTGTGTCCTCATGCTTACAAAATTCAATTATCACAATAATTGAAGCCTAAAGAGTTTGTTTATTTGATTATTGAGCAAAATCAAACTTGCTTTGGTCATCAGAATCGGCCCTTGGATTGTGTGATCTAACACCATTTAATTTCTTTTGATGGGGTTATTTAAAATCACAGGTCTATTGCAGAAAGCACACAACCGCGCATTGCATCAATGAATTTTAGCAAAATTTGTGCAGAATAGTCTTGGAAAATTTCGACAAGCGAGTGCGTATGTGTATGGAAAGCTGAGGAGGCCATTTGCCTGGTGGGCTACTCTATAAATAACCCTATCCTATGTACTTTACGAATGAATAAAAAGTTACAACCGAAAGATTGCTTTCGTTTAAGCATTGCGAAGACACAGTGATTTTTACCCAATATTCACGATGAGTTTGCTTTGTACATTAACGAATTTGGTTGTTGAGCATGTTTAATCTAAACATTTGATTGCAAAAAAGTTCCTTAATAAATAACGTACACCCTAATGTATATACGTATTTTATATAAAGCGTGTATAGCGGTTTGGTATTAGTAAGTACTGAATGAATATCATGTGGAAATCGATATTTCATAAAATCCTAAACATCATCAAGTAGCAGCGGCAACTGTAGATCCCTCCATTTGTGGGAAAAACATCAAGGCGAAAAATCATAAATTGGAGGAGGAGTTCAGCCGAAAATAGCTTCAACGATTATGAAGCGCCAATTATATATAAATAATCCTTTAAAAAATTTACTAAATCTACTGAATTTTGTTTAAAAATTAGTAAATATAATTTAGAACTTCCTTCAGATTACCTTGGTTATTGCAAAATTTAACTATTATTGATAGGTTTACGCCATTTGAAATTTTAATTTCCTTCCTGAAATTTCTTGAGCTCGTTATCATGGCAGATAAACATTTTATCTTATGCTGTTTTAGAAGCCAGAGTAATTATATAGCTCATAAATATTTTTAATACAATAGAACCCAACAATAACAGAGTGTTACCATTGCCAAATCTGTTACTTTCGAACCAGTTTCGAACAAAATATTTGCTAATTAGAGAGACAATTGATCGAAGGCAGCAGATAACCAAAACTCCAACTTCTGACCGGAATAAAACTTCCAGCTAAGTAGACATACCTATGTATCTCTGATAATGGCAGTAATACCACAAAAAATTCCGATAACATATTTCAATTTAAGCTGAATGTGTTCTATATTCTAACGGGATTTAAGACTCCATTATCCAATTATCCTTAAAAATAAGTAATCAAAATCAATGTTCAGGCATTTCTTATAAGCGAGCATTTAAGTTTATAGATTTCAAAATTTTTTTATTTAAAGTCTTTTAATTTTCTTAATTTGATTTCGATATTCAAAGAAAAAATGCATTTTTGGAGATAAATGATCAAATGTTTATTTCAATGTAAAGAGGAAGAAATTCCATTAATAATGGAAAACAATATTAGCCACGCGGCTGCCTATCACCAAATCACAAAGTGCCCCTCAATAACTTCACGAATTCCATCTTTGAGGTCTTTAATCGATGTTGACCTGTTGGGATAAGCCTTATATTTCACGTGGCTCCAAAAGAAGAAGTCGGAAGGTGTAAAATCACAAGATTTTGGTGGCCAATTGCGATCACCTTTTCGAGATATAATACGATCCGGAAACTTTTCCCTTAAAATATCGACGATTTCGTTGGTTGTGTGGTACGTAGCGCCGACGTGTTGAAAAAAGATAAAGAAAAGCTATAAGTACAAGCAAAGAATTTTTTGTTTCTAAGAACACAGCAAAGTAGAAATTTGCAATTTCCTTTTGTAGCTCCTCCGCTTTTTTTAACACTAGTCTACCGAGACTTCATATAATCCCATCCCTACCAATGCGGGTCAAATGGCAAAAACATAAATCAATTAGACTAATTAAATACATAATTAAATAACATAATAACTTTCTTCATATTCGATTGGGTATATATATTTTCCACAAGCATATTTCTGGCATTTGAAAACGATTTTCGTAGTTTCGTAGAAAACTCAAATACTTCGCACTAAAAAAAAAAACAATTACCGAATAATAAATATATACCAATTAGCAATTTTACTGGCCTTCGATCCTTTTGATCTTTATATCATGGTCAGATCGACCTTGAAAACATTTTGACAGCGAGTTTTGTGCTGTGTGGGTTGAAGGATGTTCGAACTGACTTTTAGTCTTTTAGTTGACATATCTATCGTTTAATTCGTTTGTAATCGAAAAAAAAAATAAAAGTCAATACACAAACAATAGGCCTTAATAAAAGTATTGGGATTAGGATGGCACGGAAGTTTTGAAGAATAAATATTCGCAGATAAATTCTTCAAAATTTTTTGAATTTTATGACAATGCTCATATAACCTGTGCAAAGTAATTGTTTTGTTACGCTTCAGGTCTGTCGAAGGTCATGAACCATAATTTTTCCAGCTGCCGACCATCATAATAATTGCTAACAAACTTTAAAGTACAATAATTCGGTCCCACGCTTCGGTAATGAATACTTTAGAACGACAAAATTTGCCTTTTACTGCAATAAAAATATTGAATGAACTAGTGCAGAAACTAATTAGATTGAATGGAGTGAGTGGTTTCCACCGAAAGCTCGTTTTAAATTTTTTTCGTTTACATGAGGGAAAACGCAAGTTTTAGCGCGAAAACCAGTTTTTAATATATTGTATACTCGATGTCAGTCCAAACAAGTAATTAGATGCATTAACTTCCCAGTGATACTTCTTTCGCCTCATTCAGTCATATGAGGATTCGTTAAAAAATTTTAATATTCCTTAATACAAACCAATCTAAAAAACAGCTAAATAAAAAAGTTAAATTTCAAATTTTTTTATTTTTTATGAGAAATTTCAAAGATAAATAGGCAGCAACATTTATCATTTATCATGTTTTCAAGGCATGCCTTCTTATTTATTTCAGTTAGATATCCAGATTGTAATATTTTAATTATCTTGAATTTTTATTTTTACGTTAGGTCAAGCTAAAGGTCATCCATTATTTTTGCAATAATTTAAAAGGTTTTTCTACCATAATTAGAATTATCCAATTCTGAAAGTAATGTAATTTTGCCGGTATTATCGGAGCCCTTGTCCCTATAGAAAAAAAAATTTTGACAATTAATTTTCACAGGCTTCTTTTGAGGCTAATTCTTTACCTCCCCAATCGTTCGCCATAGATAGGAACAAATAGTAATCACTTGGTGTGATATCCAAACTATAAGGTAGATGCGTAAGAACCTTCCAAAAAAGCTCTCGGAGCTTCTGAAGAGTCACATTATCGATGTGTCTGTTGGTCTGGTGTTGTCTTGATGAAACACAATTCCTTCGTTCAGAGCAATGTATTAAGAATTTTGCTGTAGGGGAGCAGCTGATAGTGGATAATTGCTTCCTGACCGCTGTTTAGTAAGTCTCTGAAAGATACTAGTGACTTTTACTTTGTACCGCATCGGACCGGCTGTTTAGTGGCTTCATGACTAACGAGTATAACTGATCTTATTCTATCCTTTGTAATTACGATGACTTATCCTTTTTAATTTTTCGACGACAGCAGTAAAAAACTTGAAATTCTCTTTTCGATAACTCCTTACCATATAATAGATTTAATTTGTATATGTATGTATATAAATTATATTCTATTCATAACGAATTAAATGTATTTATGATTAAATCTCATGCACATGTTTGAAATATATTTTAATTAATTAATTTTAAAATAATTCTCTTTCATAGACTAAAGTCACAGAACAAAATAAAGTTATCTTTAAGAAAATCTTGTACTTAATTGGATAAAAGCATTAACAATATTTTCGAAAGATTAACTGATATTACTGGTGTTAGACATGTCATTTGATGACTCAAATCAAACCAAGTGGGTATTCAAAGCTAAATTCAAGCGAGAAAAGGACCAAAGCTTTCTTCTACTACAATAATTTCGTAAATGCATGTGCTAAGCCTCAAAGGCGAAAATAAACATTAAAGCAAAATGTTAATTAAAAATGAATGTTTGACAATAGAAGAAGACATCAAAAATATGTAAAGAAAAAATTGAGCGCTAGATTTTATCAATTCATTAATTTACAAATGGACGGCAGGGCAAAGCGTTGGTAGGTTATGAAGTTAAGGACATCATACGGATACCAATGTGCTAAATTTGTTTAGATGCATATCTTGCTGGTCTTACCACGCCTATGTTTTTATAGCCAAGATAAGCAAGCATTAGTGACAAAGGTGGAAACATAAATATATACATATTTAATTATATATATGTTTGTATTGTATATGTATTTCGCATAGGAAAATGTATATGCCGCCCGGAAATGAATTTGACAGCATGTGGAAGTCTGTTCGTTTTGTGTGGCATTAATAGTGCTCTAATGCCTAAATCATAAAAAACACAAAAGGAATAGGCGGTGCCAGGCGGAAAATAGCGAATAATTAAAGAAAGATGCGAAATACGTTCACCATTGAATATGCATGTATGTGAGAGTGTCGCACTTTAACAGAGATGACCTGCACAAATTTCGTGATATGGACATGCCAAGTGTTCGCAGCTTTATTTTATGGCAACAACGATTGGTTAGGGAAAGTAGTAGAAAAAAAGGGGGAAAAATGGAATAAAATAAAATATAAGAACACAAAGAAAAATGAAATGAGTTGAAGGAAAGTGATGCGGCCCTGGGACTGTAACAAAAGCGCTGGTTATTAATCCTTGAAATGAGGTACCGCCTTCTACCACCCGTGCAGTTGTTCAGCATCCGGTTCTGCTAAGTGGCTAAGCCTACAATCTTAAGCACATCGAATTCCAATACTTACTCACCCACAGCACGCTACCCTTCACTACCCTTCAACGTTATTGACTTCAGCATTTCCTTGTATACTTTTTCTTACTAAACATTGATTAACCGGACTGCTTGAGCGTGACCGACTCAACATAGTAAATAAATCAAAATTATATTAGGCTGTGGGCGGTTTCACCCGTACCGATGGCAGTGGGGGTGATGGTAACTAGTTCAGTAGCATCGCTGGTAAAATATTGTTCGTATTTGTCTTTCTTGGTTGGTAGTTATACCATACTCATTGTTGTCTTGGCTTTGACGGCTGAAGAACTCTCAGTATACTTCCCTCCAATATCTTTTGTTTTTCCTATTCATTCAATTGTTTTCGTATGAAATTGTGTCTTCTTCCGCCTTTTTTATTGTTGCGAATCTAATTTTGCTTTAAGATCATGTACAGTCAATGTTGATACAACACCTTGTAATATCCGCTGAAAGTTGAAGTGATGGCACTGACTATCGCTCCGTAAAGAGAGACAGCGTTGCCGGATACAACAAAATTAGTTTTGAAATTATTGAATGCAGAAATCGGTTTCTATGGCCAGGAAAAGATTGTATAAAAAATGTTCGTAAAAAGTATTTAATAGCAAGGTGGAGGTCGAAGGATTCTTGGTGGCAGACATAAATGTTTTTAATTTCATAATAATATTATTTATTGTTTTAAAGCTGCCATCGTTGGCACTCTCAGAAGCTGTCTCTATTTCGCTGTATCTGAATTTAGCATTCCTGTAAAACTTATTTATCGGAATTGGGAAGGATCTCCGAGCCGTTCGGCACCAAACGTGGTTTTAGACAAGGCGAATTTTTATCGTAAGATTTCTTAAATTTGATGCTAGAGAAAATAATAAGAGCGCAGAGCTAAACAGACAAGGTACTATCTTTTATAATATTGTATGAGTTCTGCCTTCTCCAGACTTCTTAAAGAGACAAACCGATTGGGTCTAGTAGTGAAGTAGAGAATACCACGAAATGTATTATATTCTGTCATCAAGCCCAGACGCGGCATACTTATCGCTTGGGTGCTACGTCACTATTGACAATCATACCTTCGGGGTCGTAGATAATTTCGTGTACCTTGGGAGCAGCATTAACATCAATTCAGTATGCAGTTGAAAAAGTAAAGTCCAAACTATGCAAGTAAGATTTACGAT
This sequence comes from Ceratitis rosa, assembly GCA_037013455.1. Lineage (NCBI taxonomy): Eukaryota > Metazoa > Arthropoda > Insecta > Diptera > Tephritidae > Ceratitis > Ceratitis rosa. The sequence goes on from JAWMAG010000003.1 coordinate 12,303,468, forward strand.
CCTCTACAAGTTGAGCTGTGCGATATATACGGCGGCATTGACATGATGCAGCGAATCAAGAGATAGTGACTTCGCGGGCTGGGATATGTTATTCGATTGGCTGAAAGTACGAATGGATTGAATATTCGATGCGACAGAAATTAATTCGATGGTGGAAGTAGTGGAAGAGAAAACTTTCCACTCCGTTGGGAAAGATCAGATTGAGAGCGAGCTGTTTTTGCTGTTTCGCTTGGTGGGAGAGTTTGCTACTAATAGATTTTTATTGGGAAGGATCTGTTTAGTGCTACCTTTTGACAATACCAGATTACCGCTAAGTTTGAAGATATATGCTTTGCTCGGGTAGCCTAATGAGTCGGAGTGGGAAAGTTTCCTGAAACACTCTCCTCTCCTCCATCGCCAGGAGTTTTCATTCCTCCCTCCTGACCCTGTCTTTTCTGTTATGAAGATATGTCCGACAAATATCTCACTGGTTAAATATCCCATTAGTTTGATTTAGATAAAGGAAGTACATCTATTGCTGCTGGCTTATATGTCACTTCTGTGATGATATTCATATTTGAAACCACATTCGGCATTGCCCTAAACGCACCAAAACCTAATTAAGGACTTTTACTTTAGAAATATTGTTTTGGTTCGCAGCCTTACGTAAACGTTATTCCTTTAGAAAACGGTATATTTATTTCCGGAATTCTGCGTTTTTTGGTTAAGAGAACCAGTTCGACCTTACGATGATATCATCAAGTTAGACAATACCATAAATAGCCTGTCACCTCTCCGGACTGTGTATGTGTTTCTTCTAACTCAGGCATTTACAACAAGAAAAGGTTGAATATTGTAAAGAGCTCTTCCTATGTCAAGGAAAGAAATGAGGCAGATATCCTAATTATAAGTTAACTATGCTTCATTTTGAATTGGAATTCATTTGGTTAGAAAATCTCGATTAAAATTAAGTAAATTTTATTGTTTTTTTAGTTTTAAAATTGTGGCAGCTGCAGTAGCCGAGTGGTAAGCTTAGCTTACTAACATTCGGTTCGACCAACATGCAAAATTATAGAAAGTTAATTTATCCAATTGCGGTCGTCCTTCGACAAAGAATGTCAATCCCTGCGAGTGTATTGCTGACATGAAATAAAAATCGCATTGCCTGTCCTCAAACAGCTTAGAATAAACTGTAGGTACCTCCGTTTAGACCAAGAATCGTTTCATTATATAATAAAATTGTTTTTGAACTCGAATCTTTTATCCTCTGACACATCATTAAGTCTCTGAAAAAGGGTGGCATCACCGACAGAGAGATTTCAGTTTTTATATTTATTTTGATTGAACTACTCACACACTTTTTTGAGATTTCTTCCTTTGGCCGTTTGTCTTAAGTGAGGAAACTGCTGTTTTTTGTTTTTTTTTGCTTTGGCAGTGACTTTTGCAGCAGACAACTGAACATGACTTATGACCACTACGTGATGCAACATAAAATTGCCATTACACATACATACACGCACACGCACATATATAAATACTAACCTATTTGTGTTTGTATACATTTGTTTGTACATCGAACGTGCATGAAATACTAGTTTCCATCTCCACTCCAATATCAACTTATAGAACTGTCTATAACAGGACATCACAAATGCGGGCATACATGACGTATGAGTAACGTACGTTTATAATGCTCATTTAACGCTATAAACATTGCGAAAACTTTCTACAGCTCAATAGCTCAGCAGCTCAGCTTCATTTATATGTTTATTCCTACGAAATGCTGAAAATTTAATATAAATACGAATACTGAACTTTAACAAATTCCCAACCAAAATGCATCAATTTTAAAGCAACTCAATTTAACCCAACCCAATGCGGCTAAGTGTATATTTCTTCATTAGTCGACAAATGAGGGAAAACAAACTTTCTATTGTTTATTAGCAGCAACGAAAGTGCTTGCAAAAATTACTAACGGTCTGCCAGTGGACAAAGTTTAAAGTTTGTGCACTTGTGCGACAATAGCCAACGCTGCCGAGCACGAAATGTTTCGCTTCCAAGAGGTGCAAATTGCTGCATAAAGGCATTCATTGTTTTCCCTGTGGTCGTTGTTTTGTTTTTTTTGTTGTTGGCATTGTTTTAGTTTAGTGCTTTGTTTTTTGTTTTTTTGAATAAAAGTTTTTGATTCTTATTTTAGTAATCAACACTTTTGGTGCTATGAACGTTGAGTGGCTGTTGTTTGTTTGATTAGAGGCCGAAGTTTTCCTTGTGCTTTATTTGTTAGCTGGTAATTTGGCTCTAAAAACTACCGTTATTGTTTAATGAGCTGAATGGTGTAATTGTGGAGATTTCTTCTTGTGGTCAGCTTGTGAACATGGTTTGTTCTATAAATAAATATCAGTTTGGTGAAATTAGATTTCAGTGGCGGAAAGGTTAGAGATGAATACATACATCGTAAATAATAAAACTACTATAATTTTAGCTACCACAAGAACAAATTTATTTAAATGACATGGCCGACATTCATCAAAATCACACAGACTTTCCATATGGTCTGAGTACAAATGAGAATTAGCATACTTAAGGAACTAAAATTCGATTGTTTGCAATAGTGAAGGATGCGATATGTCTGCCACTAAATTTGCATTTTCAACTAATGTTCTCCGCGGCTTTAAGATGAATAAAGCGGCTGGAGTCAATAGCATACCGGCTGAGCTATTTAAACATGGCTTTGAAGAGCTGACGAGGTGCATGCATCAGCTTCTATGCAGAATATGGTTCGCGAAGGGTGACAGCAAGAAAAGGTGATATTTGGATATTTTTTTTAATAACTCTTCTCTACTGAATATTTTACAGTATCAACGGTATATTTGTCTATATTTAAGGTATTTGTAAACATCTTTTTCAAACGGAAATTTTGCATTCTCGACGAGAAATACGCTATTTTATGCGCTATCGTCCTATCTGCCTGCAAGGTACTTGAAAAGAAAGCAAGACAAAACGGTGTTAAAGAAGATTGTATGAACTATAAAGTGACTCGCTCTATGGATAAAGAAAAGAAATCCAAAAAGTGACGTTGTCTTGAATAAAAATTAAAAATTTTCTTATAAATCTGACGGTAATTTCCATGCTTAATTTACAATTTTAGTCGGATATTTCGATCACTTTATGCCAGAAAATATGACTGACCTCACGCGTTTTGCGATTACTCCGAAACAGTTACAGCTACGCATCTGCGGAAGGTATAAACTTGCAGAGAATGACCAAAAAAAAAAACTATTTTTTAAATGAGTCACGCTGGTTGACCCCCTTAAACATGGGGATGAGGTGCTGACATCAGCTTCTCTGCAAAATAAGGTCGGATGAAAGTATGTCCGATGATTGGTACCTAAGTGTGCTTCGCCCGATCTACAAAAAAGGCGATCCTAGCATGGAATAAGCCTCCTTAATATCGCATATAAGGTTCTAGCGTTTTGTGTGATAGACTAAAGCCCACCGTCCACAAACTGATTGAACCTTATCATTGTGGCTTTAGACCAGGTCTATCAACCATTGACCAGATATTCACTATTTTGGAGAGGACCCGAAATCGACCTTTTCGTCGATTTTAAAGCAGCATTCGACAGCACGAAAAGTAGCTAGCTCTACGCCGTTAAGTCTAATTTTGGGATCTCCGCAAAACTTAACTGACGTTAAGTAACACCAAAAGCTGCGTCAAGATCGGTAAAGACCTCTCCGTGTCGATCGATATCAAACGAATTTTCAGAGAAAATACTGCAGCTCAGCAGAGGTGATTAGGTACAATCTTATATAAAAGTGTAAAGCTGCTGGTATAACCCGAAGATATTATATCACAATTCACTCATCATTCCCTTCCTGATATATGGTGCGTCCTGATATGTATGTATATAATGACAATATCTGAAAAATTATGTAAATAAATGTAAAATTTATGGTATTCTTCAAGTTGGTATTGGCGAATATCGCAGCCGATGGAACAATGAGCTGTACGAGATATACGACGACATTGGCATAGTTTGGCCAGTCAAAAGACAGATGCTACGCCGGCTAGGTTATGTGGCTCGGATGAAAAATATACTCCTGCTTTGAAAGTTTTCGGTGCAGTACTCGCCGGTGGAAGCAGAGAAAGAGCAAGACCTCCTCTACGTTGGAAAGACCAGGTTGGGATGTACGTGGCTGTAGATGGCATTTCCAATGAGCTTCAAATGTCAAGAGATGGCGAGAACGGCGCAATATTATAAATATTGCTACAGTCGCGTGAGCGGTGTCTACGCCAGTAAAGTAGAAAAATTGATTTCCGCAATTCGTTGAAATATGTCAGTTCGTGAGCTAAATGTCCATACCCTAAACACCACCTGTTTGTTTATTTTATTATATAAGTATAATTATAATATATATTTCATCTTTAAAAGCAATTAGTAGAAATATTCCTTATTATAAAATATATACGTCTGCATATATAAATATACTTATGTCTACATGTTGGCAAGCTTATGAGATGAAATTATATTTGTCCCTCATTTTGTCATTTGCTTAGTTTTATAACTCTTTTGAAATTCAAATAAACTCATTATATGATAATAGGATATAATTGTTTCAACTTAAATTGCTCATAAAACAAAAACATAATTTCCACAAAACCATATACAACACATGTGAGGAAAACATTTTCAAAATATTTCACAAATATGCACCAATAAAAACATATGTGTACATGAGTTCACAACTACATGCATTCATATATACTTATGTTCATTAAATTCTGCCCACATATGTGACACTAATCATGGTACAATGGCATAGTATTCAGTTTAACTCGTTTACCCTCCCTCACTTTTAAAATTTTAGCTGTTTATGCTGAACATGAATGTCGAGTGCCAACAAAGAGCTTGGAAAAACAAAGCAAAGTTAATTAAATAAATTTGATTTGATAAACTTTACAAATTTTGCATGTCTATCGTCACATACATACATATTTAAAGGGTGTTTTTTTGTTTTTTTTGTTGATATGTGTGTTTTTCAATGAGGCAAATTATGTAAATTTATTGCACGCTGCGTCCAGTATTCGGTCCACATAAGCTCCCAGCAGACTCGGTAATTCGAGCAACTAAGTACTAGTTTTGCACTGCGTTTACTATAGTGAATAATCCTCAGAGATGTGATAGAGTGCACCCCGAGGACACTATTACTGCTGTAGAGCAGAGTATCGAAGAAGACCCGAATGAGTCCGCTGTGTCCATCCACTTTATGGAAGATTTTGGGGAAGCATTTTAGATCCCGGGCTTACAAAATGTAATTCACCAAACGACCAAAAAGCTCGTTGCAACATCGCTGAATGTCTCGAAACTATATGGTCACCGATCACATTTTTCACAATTGTTCAGCGATGAAGCTTTTTTTTGGTTGATTGGGTGCGTTAATAATCAAAATTGTCGCTTTTGGAGTGATGGTAATGCACAAGCCATTATTGAGACGCCGCGACATCCTCAAAAAGTCACGGTTTGGTGTGCTCTATGGGCATAAGGAATCATTGGTCCATATTTCTTCAAAAGTTAAGCAGAACGTAAAGTTAAAGTCAAAGGCGAATAGTATAGAGCCATGATTAATGCATTTTTTACACCTGAATTTGAAAATGTTTATGTGGCCGACCTTTGGTTCCAGCAAGATGGTGCTAAATGCCATACAGCAAACGAAACAATCAATTTACTGAACGAAACTTTTACTGAACGCATTATCTCATGTCGAGGGACCGTCAGTCAAGATCAGCTGATTAAACATCACTTAACCACTTTTCGAGCGAATAATGGAACCCCAAGACCATTGACGCCTTAAAGGAGGATATTCGGCGAGGCTCCAATTGCTGCAAAAAGTGGTTGAAAATTCGGTCCCTCAACTAGAATTCATACGAGCCAGCTGCGGCGGTCACTTACTCGAAATAATTTCTATAACATTATAACGAACTTTTATCTTTTTATTAAAGCAAAATTTTTGGCCATAAAATATTGTATGTATTTATTTCTACTTGAAAACCGCATGTCTAAAAAACACCCTCTTTGAGTATTTTATGCGCAAGCACATATGTTTGTGCGATTTCATAATAAATTATTTGAAAGTTTAATGAAAAATATAAAGAATAAAGGACATAAATTAAAATAAATTCAATATCATAAATATTATTTAAAAGGTCCCTACTTTCGGCTTTTGCCTACAAAGAAGCTTAAAAGATTTTTGTAACAAATACGAATCTGAAATTTTAAAAAGGTTTTAATAAGATTTTTAATTAATTTTTTATACAGTTTTTTATTAAATTAAAATATTTATATAAATTTAATCCAAAATTTATCCAATTTGAAGTTCGCTTGAAATATTTGGAAACGTTATCATTAAATTAGTTATTAAAATAAATTTTATTTCGTTTTTACACCAAATAAAAAGCTGTCGTTAATGTTAAATCGTTAACAGATGATGTAAAATGTTAAAATTGAGGTGTGCTGTTAATATCTCACAGCAAGCAGCCATTTTAGAATCAATGTCAACGATGTGAGGTTTAAACATTTACAATTTCTTTTCGTTTTGTTAATATGATTTTTGATAGTAAAAAAATGAAATAGCATTGTTACGTTAGTTGAGAAGTTCTGAAAAATACGATTTGCTTGATATTTGGAGTTCTTTGCCTAGGAACCGATTTGTTCGAAAGAAATTATACCATAAAAAATTCGATTACCTGTGAGAACAATTGTGTAATAATTAATTTTAATGGTATTGATAATTTGTATGTATGTTGTATGCTGTATGCTCCTTAGTATGTAAGTGCACAGAGTAGCCTGATAATTGAATATTATTTATATTAATTTTATTTTCATATTAATTTAATCTTTCAATAATTATTAATTTGTTATAAAAAAATCAATTCGTTTTCAAATTACAAAAAAAACATACACATATATGCAAATTAAACGTAACGGGCTTCTTTCTGCGCGATGATCCTCGATTTAGCTAAAGTTCGACGCATGGAGAATTTTCATGCTCAAATGGACAAAAAGTGACCTGAAATATTTTTCAAAACTTTTCCCAAGAAGTTATGGACGCAGCAAAAGCTGAGAAAATCCTGAAAGTAGCCCTATAAAATATCTTATTAGTTGGCTAATAGGTGATCAATTTGGTAGCTAACACAATAAGCTACATATGTATATTTAACAACTTATCTTTAAATTAATATTTTGCCAAGATGGACTCTCAAAAAAACGGACCTGCCTGCTTTCCATGCGTAACAAATTTTGAGAATGTTTTGATAGTGAATTATAAAACGTAATAGCTCAGCTTAGCTCTTATGATCTTTTCAAAACACGTTGCTGTTTTTACAAGACGTAAAGTTCTCTTCTGTATGAGTGGTAATATTTCGCTGAATTCCAAAAAGTCAGCCGACGAATTAGTACGATTTCGGGGTAAGATAAGTCATTGCGTTTATTTAACGAGAGGTCCAGGAAACGAGCTTTTTCGTTAGGTTCGGACCAGAGAGAGAGGGGGTTAGATGAGGACATACCTGGGGTATGTCAAGGTGAAGTACGGAAAGGTAGGAATTTAATCGACTACAGTATCCTGATCTGAAATGTGCCAGTATTACACGAGACTCTCGAAGCAGCAGAGTTCTTCGTCTCCAAGGGATGGTGGTTTGAACTGAGAACGCATTTAATGCCTGTCGCTAAGCTACCCTGTACAGCGATTCTTGTAAGTGGTGCTGAATATAGCCCATGAGGCCGAATAATCCTTTCTGATGTGACTAGCATTAATTGGCAAGTGATGCTCTGGCGACATCAGGATCTTTCCAATGGTCTTGAGGTCGGTGTTTTGGCAGGCTTGTAACTTCTTTGTCAGCGTCTCGCTACTTTCCGGCGTCCAGATCAGTGCAAAAAAGTTTAAGACCGTTCGTTTCTCTGTTTCTTCCCCTGGCGTTGGCGGTTTTATGGAAATCGTAGTAGTGTGCGGATTATATAATGCAGGCTGTTGAATGTGACTTCCAGTGTTGATTGTCGGAATTTATACGCAATCGACTTCCACATCGAGTTCGAGACGGTACTCCTTCATCCAGCTGGAGAAGAGGTTAGCAGCGGATTTTCAGTGTTGTAACATTAATTGTGGAGCAGTGAAAAGTGAGAAAAGTCATCGAGATAGCAGTTCACTTTAACAAATATAACTCATCAATATCTCGGCCAGACGACAATATCGAGGAATCATCGGCATATGAGATCAGTGAAACCACATTTAGTGGAAGAGAGAGCTTCGCGATATAGAAATTAAATAACAGTTGGGAGGGTAGTGTCCCCTGCGGAACCTTCGGTTTAATCTATCTCAGTTTTCGATGTTTGAAGTCCTCTTCAAACCTTGCGGTAATGGCGGTCCTCAATATCCGATAGTAGCACTGAATGACTGACGGTGTCAAAAACTTTTGACAGATCCAATGCTACTAGGACAGTTTGCGCGCAGGGCCGGTTTTAATTATGTATATCCATTGATTTTTTGGGTGTTTATGACGTTAAGTGCAGTTACGGTTCTATGCCCTTAACGGAAGCCATGTGTTGTATATCATACTATACCATAAAACCAAATAAACTGATTGGTCTGTTAAAAGACAAGTGTATATATTGTACATAGGTAGGAATAATCACTTTTAAACACACGTGTTAATTTTCTTTAACTTTTGATTTAATAAATTTAAAAAATTTCAAATTTATTGTATCAAATTATGTATTTTGAATTAAAACCAAGCGGTCACTTTTCTTGCCGTCTTTACTTCAGTGCGCTCCGAAATGTTTAATTAGGCGTCCCTTGTTGTCGTTCTCTTTCTTTCGTCTTTCGTTGAGGTTAGTCTTATCATCTGTTCGTCATCTTGTTGTTAAGTTAGTACAAATCCACTAATTTTTTAAAGCGGGCTGACTGCGACGTTGAAAGTTTTACAAGCTACTCTATATGAGAACACTACAGCCATATGGCGTTTTCTACATATACTTTATATACTCGTATATGTATATGTTCCATGTCATTAAAATTTACCGGAAATAGGTATATATTTTCTTAATACATGCAAACATAAATTCCTTCCTCACACGATTTGCTAAGATTTTTGCAAATTATGATAAATACGTATGACAGTGAAGACGTGTGAGTATAAGTTTGTATGCATCGCAAACTACTTTGTAATTTTACAATCCTTGCTTTGCTGGTAATCGGCACGTACGCCACCTTCCCTAACTACGCACACATGCTCAGGCCAAAGTAATATTTGGTATGAACGCAGAGATTTTCATATATCCCGAAAATATATATGTAATTGTAGAACTAGCGCTAGCTAACTTAGAAGGAATTAGTTCCGCAAGTGCATTGGTGAGTATGAAACTCGATACTTTCAACTGGGCTAAAAGGAAGCATAATCCGAATATGCAGAATATCAACACTAGAATACACGTTATTGTATAAATATTATTGGCTTATCATGGATCAAAATATATCAAAATGAGTATCCCAGCTTTCCATGTTCCCAACTTCCCTGTGAAAATTAGAATTGGTCTTTGATGATACTTTTGAGGACTTGAGACAGTCAGTTTTACTACCTACATTGTACTTAAGTATGTAAGCGTAGATATGTACATATGAATGTTGTTAAGAAATCCACACACTTCATTACCTAATACTATACAAATTTAAACAAATATTCACTTTGTTTTTGTTTACATCAGTCTGGCTGACTTTCGTGTGTTTTGTATACGTTTTCGTTAACAACTTTTCCGCGTATGTTTTTTGTACCGAACTCTGAACTTTTAGCGCTACACACCTCAGAATTCTATGTATTGCTATAACTTCTGCTGTTAACTTCCTCTGTGTTGTTGTTTTAGATTTTTGTGGTATTAGATTGCGTACATGACAAATTTGCCAGTGTTGCTTTATTCTCATATAAATACATATCTAGTATAGATGGGCACTTATGCACCGAAACTACTAGTACACTGTATTTATACTAGGGGGTTTTCCAAGAAGGAGTGTTATTTTGAATAGCCTACAATTCCGGTAGATGTCACTTTTGAAGTAGCAATTTTATGTCATTTGACAAGTAAAAACTACGCTTCAACAACGCATTGAAATTATTAAAATTCCCTATAAAAATGGTGAAAACCACGCGGAGACTAGTGAAGTGTAGAATAAAACACGTGGACCTCGCTCAAGAACAACTGAGAATATTGATGCTGTAGTCTACCATAAAGTGTTGAAGAAAACGCAAAAGTATGTCACAAAGGTCATTGCACGGTATTTTGTATAAAGACTTGGGTCTTAAGGCTTATAAAGTTCAGCTAACACAAGAATTCAAACAGGCCGATCATCAACAACGTCATATTTTTGCTGATTGGGTCCTTGAAATGCACGAAAATGATCCGGAATATAATCGAAAAATTATCTTGAGTGATGAGAACCATTTCCACCTCGATAGCTACGCACATTTGGGGCTCGGAAAACCAAAGATTTATTGTTGAAAATCCTCTCCACCCTCCACGTGTCCGGCGGGGTCATTGGACCTTACTTTTTCGAAAATGAGGCTAGAACAACAGTTATGGTGAAAGGATTGCGCTATCGAGATATGATTAATGATTTCTTGGCCTTAATTGGGTGGTATTAATCTTTACTTTCAACAAGACTTTTTAGGGAAAAATTTCCGAACCGTATTATCTCCCAAAGAGGTGATAGCAATTGGCCACCGAGATCTTGTGATTTAACACGTGAAATATATGATCTACGCCAAGAGGTCAAGGTCGGTTCAAGACCTCAAAGAGCTAATTTGTGAAGTTATTGAGGGCATACAGCAGCCACTTTGCGATTTGTTGTTGGAAATTTTCATAAATAGGATTCGGTTAGCGTAGCCATAGCGGCCATTTGGCTGATATTGTTCTCCATTATTAATAGCACATCATCCGTTTAAAATTGAAGTAAACATCAATATACACTTCTTATTGTAAAACCATGTACTGTATCATTTTCATACGCCATATGGTGCAGAAGCGTGGACGACGTCGACATCCGATGAGTCGGCCTTGAGAGTCTTTGAGAGAAGAGTTTTTCGAACGATTTATGGTCCTTTGTTGATTAGTAACGGCGAATACCGCAGACGATGGAACGATGAGCTGTACTAGACAGAAGCTACGCTTGCTAGGTCTTGCCAGCAGTGGATGAAGCACTCCAGTTTTAAAAGTATTCGATGCAGTACCTGCTGGTGATATAAATTTGAATTATTAATTTTTTGTTGCTGCGTATACACACTAATCATTGTTTTGTTGCTTCTCAATCGCACTCATTTTGAATGAGCTGTGTAAACACAATCACAATATTCTCGGTGGTGTTATTGGTACACATACCGGAAGAAAAGAGAGTGCACTAGTAGTGTAGGAAACAGACACCGGTGCCCATATATATATGTGCATAAATTTCGTGTTTGGTTGTTTTTATGAATGTATTGCGGTCTCATGCTCGCATAATCCTCTGCCAACATGTTTGGCGTCGTGGTTTATCGTAGTTTTTTTGCCTTGTTTCCACTGTCAATTGCGTGCTTCTTTGTTATTGGGTTAGCGTAAATCGTACTGTTGTTGACTCTAAATAAGTAAAAGAATTAAGACCGTTGGCTTTACAGGAATTATTTGCGGATTTTCACGATTTATTTTTTGGTATTATTTTAGTCTTCATTTTATTTAATATCCGTTAGTTGAAGTATGAATATGTAATGCTTTATCAGTATTATATAATATAACGAAATGTTATAAAAATCTGATTGATACAAGTGACTCCTGGTGAGTTGAATTCTATTATTTGTGTTAGTTAGTGCACTTATTTCCGCTATAACTGTTACGTTATCCAAAATGTATTATTATTAACTTCTCTTATGAATGTAGTAGTTGAATTAAATCCCTATTCGTTATATCTGTTCCTAGAACTTTTTGTTGTCGCCTTCTGTCTTAGGCGACATTTATTATATCTCCTTTCGCTGTTTGGCGTCAAAAGGAAATTCAAACTACAGTCAGGTCCTTTTCCATCTGGTCTTCCTCCTCTTCTTCAGTTGTCTCCACCGATGGGTACTGCATCGAAAACTTTCAAAGCTGGAGTATTCTTGTTCATCCGGACCACATGACTTAGCCAGCACAGCCGCTGTTTCTTGATTTGCTGAACTATGTCAATATCATCATATAGCTCGTATAGCTACAGCTCATCGTTTCATCGTCTGCGGTATTCGCCATTGTCAATGCGCAAAGGACCATAAATCTTTAGCAAAACCTTTCTTTCGCCAACTCCTAACCCCAACTCACCAGATGTTGTCATCGTCCATCCCTCCGCACCATATATCAGGACGGGAATGATCTGCGACTTGTAAAGTTTGGTTTTTGTTCGCCTAGTCAGCCAAAACCAGCACCTTTTGGGAGCCATGTCGCGAATACGATGACTGCTTATTTGATGACAGGAGATATTTCGTCCTGCTCTTATTCACTGCCAAACACATATTTCTTAGCCAGTTTATTGAAATCAGAGCTCACGGTGCGGTTGTTGAGAACAAGAAAGTTGCAAGTTTCAATCGTTGAGCATGCTTTCGTCGGACCGTAAAAGAAGCTGACGCATGCACCTTGTCAGCTCTCACTGCGATGTTTGAATAGCTGTCGGTAAGCTATCGGTTTCAAGCCTCTTTCTTATTCTTTAGGCGGGCAATCGCTATACGAACCTCGACATAGTCGGGTAATGAAACGTTTTATTTATATGCATCGATTGGGAATTCGGGTTTATCATCTCCGAATGTTACGTTTACACTGCCATTTAGCAGACTGGATAAGTGTTCCCTCCATAAATTCAGTATACTGTACACGTTAGTTACTAGATTACCTCTCTGTGTCCTACAAAAGTCTGCTCTGGTCCTTATACCTGCGGTAAGTTGTCGTATCTCTTCGTAACATTTTCGAGCTATACCCTTGTCGATCAGCTTCTTAAGCTCCTCCTCGGCCTTTTTCTTTATTTTTGCATGTTCATGCGTTATTAGTCACAGCTTAATTATATAAAAATCCACTACCCCCAGATGTTTCTATTTTTTTTTTTACTTCTCTTGCTTTATCATAGATTTCACAAATACATACACGCACACTCTATCATAAAGAGGACTAATTGGACTAGTAGTATTCACTTACCCATTGAATTGCAAACAGAGATGAAGAGTTGCTAAAAATGCTTGCATCAGCACACCGCCAATGTGATTTGCGCAATAACAACAACAATCGAGAAAATAGATAAATAAAATACTTAAACACAAAGAAAAATTGTAGAATTTATTACAACAAGGAGTACCTCAGTATAACTCCAACAAGAACTGGAATGCACAGTTGAAAAAATCCTCTGAATAGAAAGCGTATTCCATGGAATAATAAGACTGTAGTCAACAGCAGAGTGAGCAGCAAACAGCAAACAGCAAGCAGCACTCATCATGCGCTGCAGTAATTCAGTAAATTGCCAGCAATCGATATAAATGTCAATACGAGCTGTGGCATCGCATAGTGTAGGAGTGTAGATGTGATGTGAAAAGTCAATTGGGCAGCGGGATGTTGGGTGAGATTGTCACAGTCACCGAACCAAGCGGCTGATACACTGAAAGCAATGACACACGCCTCTTGTTAATGCTGGCAGTGGATAGTGATTGTTTGTGTGTATGTATGTATGTGTATGTATATGTTTAGTGGCATCAAATGTCACAACTGCCAACGCGCGCAATTCCTGCTGGCAAATGATATCTGGGATGGCATTGACATTGCCACATTGCGTGGCAGAGTCGGTCACCTACGTTAAGTGGTCGTATCGCCTTTCTGCCATGTACATATGTACCAGTATATGTGTGTATATACATTTGGGTGGGTGTTGACTTTTTTGTTTTGACATTTGTTGCTGCAATTGCCATTTCTTTTATTGTCATTTTATTGGCAGTGCTGTCAGTATAGTTTCGATGTTGTGTGTTTGTGTTTTTCATTTGTGTTGTTTTGTTCGTTTTTTAAGCACTTTTTCATTTTGTGCGTCGTCCTTTCATTTCACGCGATGTACATTATTTGTGTGCGTGTTATTGTTGTGGAGCACGAAGTTGACATTGATGATGATTATTGGGCGTAAATAGAATCGAAAATGCGAAAAAGGTAATGATGAGAGTAAAAGTCAATTGCCCGAAAAATGGCGGAGAGTACAGCAAGAGCTAGGTAAATGGGAGACAAGCAGACAGACGTACGCAATCAAATATTCTTATATAGTGTGTGTATATATGTGTAAGTGTGTGTTAAGGTTAACAAACACATAAATTGATAAGTAGTGTCAACATTCACCCACATATCTGTATCAATTTGGTATTGTACATATGTATGTAGTATATACGCGAAATTACACTAACACAACTCATTCGGTTGGCTTAAGAGCTTGACTGATGATCTATAAGTAAAGGCGCAAAAATAAATTGTAAACTCAATTGAGTGGTAAAATAGGCAAACACTCAACAAATTCCACACAATTCAGCTGAGGATATAAAGAAACAAAACGATATGTCAACTATAAATTGCAATTGAAGCTGGCGACAGTAAATACCACGAATATAATGGAAAGCACTCCAAGAGCTGTGATACATTTGCATTTTCTATAAGAGAGTTCTAAGAAGGCCTTGAAATCATTGTTGTTTCACATTTAATACTTTTTGGTATAAATGAAATGAAATGATTAGTTGTAGGTACGACTTCATGGTTAAATCATTACTTGGTGTGATATAGACTCACTATAATTTTTCCGCAGTCTTTTTTCAGTATTGTTTTTTAAAATAGTGGAAAAAGGGAAATTTAAAGAAATTTTTAAGATAACATTTTTATACTAATCTGAAATGAATAGTATATGAAAATCGTTTCAGCGGTATGAAACTATATCTATATAAAATATATAAAAAGCTCTGTCCTGAATGACTGACGGGTCAACCCAGAACTTAAACCACTGATCGTAAGGATATTCTAGGAAGTAGACTTGATTAGCCAAATCGATCCAAATGTTTTCAATTAACGAACTACTGTACCTAGTACAGAAATTACTTTTTTAAATTATGCCGGTGAGAATGTCACCGTCAATGGCGACCGTTATCAGCGCCACTTCCCACATATCGCATCGCATCAATCAATGATTTATTGAGAGAACACTTCAAGGCTGACAATTATGATGTTATGATATCTCACCGTTAAACTTTTTCCTGTGGAGATATGTAAAGTCTAAATTCTAAAATCCCGCTTCGATTCAGGCCTTGCGTGTCATTGGCCAGTTATTAGTGGTAATGCTCGAACGAGTCATCGAAAATTCGACTCAACTGATAGACCATCTGAGATGTAGCCGCAACTAACATTTGAAATATCTTCAAAAAATAAATGCCAGAGAATATTCTTTCTAATTAAAATAAATATTTCCCATTAAATTTGAATTTTCTTTAAAAGGGTTGGTTTCTTTCAAAAGGTTGATGTAAAAGTATAAGGCAACTTCTCAACCATGAGAGAAAAATTGAATGAGAACCTAAGCACTCGAGTTTCCGCAGCAGAATATTATGCGAAACCGTGTCAAAAGGTATACAGAAATCTATATAAATAGTATCTACTTGTGAACTAGATGTTAAAGCTTAGTGACTATAGAATGGTCACATATAAAGCCATGCTAGTGTGGGCCTAAAATACCTAAAATAGCGAATAAAAATTTACAATTAACAACTTTATCGAATAGCTTAGAGCAAGTGGTGAGTTATGATATTATTTAAAGCATTAACATGGTGATTTAAATCCAGCACAAAATGGTTTATATATGACCAAAAATATATCTAGCTCTCCATTTAACAAACCTTATAATTTTGAACGATAATGAATTTTTTTTTTTAATTTTTACTATTTCAAAAAAATCTGAATCTGAATCGATAATCTGAATTAGCTTTTAGCATTTACAAATTGTTCTTTCCGGTCTTTTTAATATTTAAGGTAAAGTCTGTAGGGTATATGTTTTGCTTGCGTAACTCAAACATTAGCATAAGAGTCCACAGGTATGCAAAATAGAGTCGTAAGCGGAATGTGTAGATGCATATATAGTATAATATATGTATAAGAACCAAATGGCTCAAGGATACTATTCTTGAAAAGGTGATTGAAATTATTGATATTTGGAGACATACGAATACACATATAAATATATATATTTATCATTTGTAGCTAAAGAAATCATTAAAACGAAAGAAAAACGGAAGGAAGTTGAAGCAGACTGAGTTGGTAAGGCGAAGTGTGTACAAATAATACAAACCAATGTTTGGCCGAGCTCCTCTCTTGATATTCTAGATAATTGATATTCTAGAAAATCCTTCTGTATCTGAACCTATGATCCTTTCACTGTTAGCATACATTGCTAGTGTTTTTTACTCTTTATCTAAGTAGTCATAATTTGAAGGAAGCATTTTGCAAACTAATAGACATTAACATATTTACTCGCTTGGCAAACTTCACTAGCTCAACAGCTGGCAAAGCATTAAATTGAAAACAAAGGCGTATCATAATACAAATTCTTATGTACAGACGTTTATCTGAAGATATATTCCTTGGAAAATCTGCTTATATGTACGTACATATGTATGTAAGTATATAAAAGTGAATGGAATAATGAGTGCAGTAAAATGAAAAATAGCGAAAAAGGCAAAAGTGAAATAAATGTAGAATACATATAAATATATATATATATATGTAAGTATATATTTATACAAACTTTTCGAAACTTTGATCTATAATAATAAAAGCAATGAGTATGCAACAACAGTTTCGAGTAGATGTCAAGCTGGTAACAGGTTTAAAGAACTTCGAAGCAGCAGACGACTCACAGCAGCCAAGCAAACATATATTCAAGAGTAACTTTATTGCGTTGCATACCATCAGCGAATAAAATTCTATGCTGTCCCCAAACGACGGCTCTCACCTATCACAAAGCAACATCAAGCAGACAGGCAGTGTGAAAGGCAGGCGGCAGAGTTCATGACAAGTTTGTTTGGCGTGCTGTTTTAAAATGAAGACATTACCACACACACCATCATCATTGACATATATACTAAGTAGATATATATATACGAACGTTCGTAAACATTTTTACAGCAATAAGGATTTGCAGCATGTTTAGTGCATGTTCATCGTACACCAAATACACACATACCCACAATACAAAGGACTGTTTTAACTGTAAGCGCCTGGTGTGCGTGATGTGAGAAACCAAACCCACCAAATTTCAGAATACGAAATTGTTGGGGAATAAAACTGTTTATGTTTATTGAAGGCGGCAAAGTTTGAATATTTTCTTTTTGTTTTTAGACTGATGATGCGCAGATAAGTCCTGAAACACGCTTTTAACTCAACTTCAGGCAGTCAACACCTTTACGTAGAATCATTGAGAGGAATTGGTAATATTTATATTAATAGGTACAAAACATATGTTTGCATAGGCGAATATATTAATATTATTGTAATATATTATTATGTTAACTATTTGATGTGCATCAAAATATGCTTCGATGAAAAATCAAGGTACAATCTCTTAAGATACCAGAAACTAGAGAAACTTAACAACCGCCCGCTATTTCTGCTTCCTCCAAGCTTGACAAAGCAGCAAACAGTCGGCACACTTACAAGGTGTGTTAGTTGAAATTTGCCAGTTATTTCGATAAAGAAAACACTTAATTTTCACAGGAATCTCAAAATTTTTTTATTCAAAGCATTGACCATTGGTTTTTACACATTTCGCCCATCTCTCAGGCAAATTATAGATACCACTCCAAAAAAACTTTTTCCCTTTCGAGGCAAACCATTCGGCGAGCCATTTTTCGACTTCTTCAAAATTAGCGAAGCACTGCTCTGCTAGGAAGTGTCCCATCGATGCGAAAAGGTGATAGTCGAACGGGGCGAGGTCTGGAGAGTACGGTGGGTGCGATAATATTTCCCAATTAAGTGTTTTTAATGTGTCTTTCACCAGTTTAGCGGTATGAGACGGCGCGTTGTCATGTTGCAAGATAACTTTGCCATGTCTTCGGGCTCATTCCGACCGTTTTTCGATCAACGCTTGATTCAAATTGATCATTTGTTGTCGGTAGCGATCCGTATTCACCGTTCCACCAGGTTTTAACAACTCGTAGTACACCACACCACACTGCTCCCACCAAACACAGAGCATTGTCTTACGGCCAAAGCGATTTGACCTTGCAGTCGATGGGCCAGCTTCACCAGGAGAAAGCCATCATTTTTTTAGCTTCGGGTTCTCAAAATAAATCCATTTTTCGTCCCCCGTGACAATTCGATGCAGAAAAGATTTCCTTTCCAATCGTTGAAACGTTGAAACGGTTTTTCGATTTTCCATTTGTCTATCGTTCAGCTGGTGTGGCACTCATTTTCCATACTTCTGGATCTTTCCCATGGCTTTTAAACGTTGGCAAATTGCTCCTCGAGTCACATGTAGTGTTTCTGCCAATTTTTGTTGCTATTGGGTTGGATCAACATCCAATAACGCCTGCAATTCCTCGTCTTCGAACTTTTTCGCTGCACCAGGATGTTCATTGTCTGTCAAATCGAAATCTCCACTTTTAAATTGACGAAACCATGTCTCACATGTTCTAATCATCGGAGCATGTTCACCATAAGTTTCTATCAGCTTCAGCTGTTTTTTTCTTTTGGTGAAATAAGAAAAGCAACGAATGTCGCAAATGCGATTTACTTGGAACCAAACTCGATATATTCACTGAGGTAAACAAATATGACGGTATTATTTTGATGGAATGTGACTTGCGAATTTTTGTAGGTTAATGTCAATAGAAAAAAATTACATACATGCCAAATCATAGAAATTTATACATATTGTTAGCGACTTCTACTAGTAAAACCGGCAACCTTCAACAAACACACCTGGTACGCTTGGCTCCCACGTCACTGATGACAGTCATAACAAGGAGGTCGCAAACAATTTCGTCTATCTATCGTATTCTTCTTCTTTCTTCTTTATTGATGTTGGCACCGCTTACGCAATTATAGCCGAATCAATATAAGAGCGCCATTCTTCTCTTCTTTTCGCTGCCTGGCGCCAGTTGGAAATGCAAAGTGAACCCAGGTCACTCTCCACTTAATCCATCCAACGGAGAGGAGGTCTTCCTCTTCCTCTGCTTCCACCAGCGGGTGTTGCATCAAATACTTTCAAAGCTGGAGTGCTTTCATTCATTCGGTCGACATGGCCTAGCCAGCGTAGCCGCTGTCTCTTCATTCGCTGAACTATGTTAATATCATCGTATGAAAGGGTGATATATATTATATCAATACTTTTCTCACGGGTATTTTCCAAGATTTGTCGCATGGTGGATTTACCAGGTCTAAGGACACACTGATAAGGCCCAATACGCTCAAAAGAACCCTATATGCGATATACACAGGCACCACGTACCGCCGTTCTGAAGACCAGGGTTCGAGTACTGGTTCTACTGACATCCAAAATAATAGAAAACTAACTAACTTTTGGTGTCATGTAACACGAATGGCATGAGTAAATAATGTCAAAAACGTTTCAAATTTTCAAAATACTAAGTGAACGGAGAGTAATTATACAAATTTAATATATTGTAATAGAAACCAATTTTTGCATAATTTCTTTATATGATAAAGAGCTTTTGGGAAATGGATAATACCTATTTATTTAAAAATTCCTGTTTAAAAAATCGAAGCGATGAAACAGTGTGCAGTGGGTTTTTGTGGCCTTCATCCACCTAAACCCTGGCTTGATGAGAACAGGCTAATGTTTGTGTAATTTTTTCAGTAAGAAAAATCGCCAAATCTATGATTGCGGTGGCGTTAATACGTACATGTAAGTATCAAAAAAAAATTGTATAATTTGTTTTTTCTTCTGTATAAGAAAATGTTTCCCACATTTATGTTATATTCACATACATATAAACTTTTTCAAGACAATTACATTTTTCGATGAAATACATATGTAAGTATCAAGTCTTGCCCAATGCTTATTTGACGAAGTTGGTTCGGTGACGTCAACGGTTGTCGTAAACTTGTATTCTATAAACCTTGATTTATATAAACCCCCTGTTTCTTTCCTTCCCTTTCTATTAAAATTCGAAAATACAAAGTTGAGTGTCAAAACGTCGTTGTACTCTACATACTTCCCCATGGTTTTTCCCCGGTAAGGAAACAAAATCAAATGAAATTTTTGTTTTCTTTCAAAATACAATCATAACAAAAAATTACTTTATAATGCCGACAGTCAAAATTAATTTTTAAGACAGGATCCGTTTGCTTGATCCCTGCTAGTAGAAGTCTGATGAACCAAAACGGCCTTTAATTAAAGCTTATTGACTGTAAAAAAAATTTTAATTTAATATTTTAAATTTACTTTTCAATTTAAAGAGGAATATACATACATATGTAGAATTATAGCATTCCAAGTTTCTTACAAAAATAAGAAAATATTACAATATGAATTTTAAACACCTTAATCTCAACGCCAGTTATGCTGAACCAAGAAATTAATTTGCTGTCAACGCCTTAGCGATTTCCCAGCCAAAAAACATAAATCTCAACTCGTCATTACATGACAATCTTGACCGTAAATGAATTTATTTCACTTCAGCTCTTGTTTTGTCTATACAAAAAAGAATAATTTTTGGCATTAACAATGACTTAAAGGCAGACGAATGATTGTGGAAAGCTCAGTAATTGGAAATTTGAGATGAGTAGTCGACCAGCGATAAGTGGTCAAGTGGCTTGTTAGCTTTTGGTATTTAGTTAATACGAGTATGTGGATGTTAATGAAATGCCCGCTGGTGGTTTGGCCACACTGCAATGTGCTTTCGCTGATGTGAGTAATTTGGTAATACAGATGAAGAGTTAAATCATTAAGCAAACAGATTTGTTTTGATTTAACGTACTTTGGACTTATGCTTAGTCTGTTGAAATGCTCATTTAGATTCGATTTTATTTGCGTTCTCACCATTAGAAAGCAGATAATATCAAAAAGTTTATCGTTACAACTAGAATGACGAGATGAAATTAATTAATTAATTTAAATAAAAAATTAAGCTAAGTATTCTAATTGCGGTCGAACCTCGGCAGGAAATTTAAACCCCTCCGAGTTTATTTCTGACATGAAATACAGGCTTCTCATAAAAAACCATCAGCCGTTCGGAGGCGGTTTAGTATAAACTTAAGGGCTCTCTATTTGTTGGAAAAACATCAAGACGCCAAACCAAAAATTGGAGGAAACTCGCTTCAGCGGTTACAAAGTGCACATTATATATATATATATATATACAAGACAAATGCTCATTTATTTTATTTGAATCTTAAAATAAATAAAAAAATATAAACCACTTAAACAATTTTCTTCTTCCAAACTTTACTAAAAATGTCTTTTTAATACGCTTTTATTAGCTTCACTTGTATGTCAGTCAGTATGTCAGTCAGTTTGTAACTTTTTAGCGGTGACGCGATCCCAATATGAAATATTTGAAATGCGAATCGTTGCATACATCGTGGCGTTAACAAAATTAATCAGAGAACGTATAATAATCCATACTAATAATTATTATACGTTCTCTGATTAATTCAGAGAAAAAAAATCAAAATAGAGTTAATTAGAAAAATAAATAAAATAAATATAGTTTAAAAAAACTAAAAAAAACACGCTTTTAAAGAATATTAAACTAAAAAGTTGAAAATAATTTTGGAAATAAACTTAAGACAATAGTATATAAAAAATATTTGTATAATTAAGAGAAAAGCGTGGGGCGCTCGATATATGGAAATTATGGTACAAAGCGCCCCACGCTTTTCTCTTAATTATACAAGTATTTTTTATATACTATTGTCTTAAGTTTATTTTCAAAATTATTTTCAACTTTTTAGTACAATATTCTTTAAAAACGTGTTTTTTTAGTTTTTTTAAACTATATTTATTCCAATATTATTTCAATTAAAATAACTCTTGGTCATTCAAAATTCGGCATCACCCAAACTAAGTCTTCCATCGTCGTTCCTTCTTTCTATGCTACACTTTATGTTCAATCTACTATGGTGATAATGAGTTGTGGTTTCCGCTCCAGTGAAACACTTTCGCTTATAACGTTAAATTGTAGTAAAAACCTACATATATATATATATTTATGCTAAACAACATCAAACCAACGCTACACGATAACTTCTAACCACTCTCAAATGTGTTATATTACCAATTTAGTAAGACAAAACGAGACGAGAAAGTCTCTTATACTCAAAATTTCTTTCATTATACTTTCAGTTTGTTGTTGGATTTACTAAATATTGTATTATTAACATTTTTTAACTATATTTTTCTCTTCGAATAACTGCGTCACCGGGCATCACTCAGGAGCGTATTAACCTCGGCGAGTAGTAGTATTGTGACTACGGCTACGTACAGTTCGATCGAATTACAGTCAGCATAATGAGCGGGAAAACGCATAAGATATGGAATTACAACTCATCAGTTCTATGCCAAAGGGCATCACAAACAGTTTGGCGTTGAAAAGTATGTGTCGCGCGGAGAAGCCGCTGAAGTTACAATAGTTTCGTGATAAATACAATACAAAATACAAAAAGTGTGCTAAGTGTATATGTATACCTTTAATTGTTCAGCTTTATTGTGTTCTTAATATATTCTACGCTTAAGTCGATCAATTAAGAGTTCATTGATTCTAACACTCTTGGTTCATTAATGGATTTCTTTTTCTACTGAATTGAAACTTGTTTGAGAAATAAAACTAAAATAAAACTTTTGGGTGTGTTTGTTGATGTTCCAAATGCGTTTGAAGCGATTTTTAATAAATCTATTTGTTGGATTTGTGTTTTTAACTCTACCAGCTTACTATGAGTGCACATTACTGTCCCATCACATTCATAAATGGAAGATAGTGATGGGTTCACTGCGCGCCATTCAGGAAACCATGCTTCGTACTAGCTTGAATCGTGCTGCGCCAAATCACGGAATAGTCTTTGAGTGTCGTACAACGTATGTAGGTCTTTAACATTACATTTGAAATACATACTTATGCCTATATAATAAGTCATTTGAAAATATATACCATTTACTTTTTACTTACAACTCTACCGCTGAGATATAGATCCATCTGGTGAATATATGAAAATATTTACATACATTTGCATGCATTAGAAAATTTATAGTTGTCAAAGAATACTAAAAATGTGTTAAAAAAGTAAAAAAAAAAAACTAAAAAGCTTCTGATACTCATTTATTTTTGTAAAATCTTACTAAACTAAAGAGTAATATCTGTGAAGCTATACATATACATATGTACATAACTAATGCTTTGTAATCGCTGTAACGATTTTCGGCTCAGCTAGTCATCCAATTTTTTAACATATGGAGAAATTCTAAGCCACCTCGGCCGATACATTATGATATGATAAACTTCATGTCAGAAATACAGCAGGAGGGTTTGACATTCTCCATCGAGGTGCGACCGCAACTTACTTTTTGATTTAAATTACATTTGCCATAATTTTTGATAGTGATCAGTCCAGAGCTCAAAGCTAGGAAGCTAATTATAGGTATGTACGGGTATATGTACGTACGTAAGAGTGTTTAAGTCAAAATGTTCTTCTTCCATTTTTATTTTTTCTAATGTTAATTCATATAACTTACTAGCAGTACCAATGTTCGTTGCACTACATGAAAATAAGTATCGAATGAAGTAAACAATTTTATTTAAAAAAAAATTCGTAACAACAACAACAAGTGTGCATGATTCTGAAACGTCATTCAGTACCATTTTAACCATGAGCCAGTACACACCGCAAGAACGCGCTGAAATCGTAGCGCTTTACATTGAAAACAATCGTTCAGTTGTGAGAACAGTGCGTGATGATGGATGAAATACATTTAACTCTCTCCGGCGGAATTAATAGACAAAACTGTCGAATTTACGTCATTCACGAAACACCACAGCACAATCAGAAAGTCACTGTTTGAGCCGAAGTGTACTCAAAAACCATCATCGGACCATTTTTTTTTTCAAAGTTGGAGAAACCGTCGATGGCCCGCGGTATCGTTAGATGTTGGCGCACTTTGTGTGCCCGCAAATGCGTGAAAAAGATCTGATAAACTTTTATTTCAAACAAGACGGCAAACCTTGCCACACCACAGCCGCTACGATGCAGTTTTGGTAGCACAAGTTCCCGGGACACGTTGCGTCAAAACATGGTGATATGGAGTGGCCACTTCGTTCTCCAGATTTAACTGTATCTGATTTTTTTCTTTTGGGGCTATTTAAAAAGTAAAGTTTATGCCAGCAAGCCAAAGACAATCGACGAACTAAAAGGTAGCCGAAATAGCTGCTATAACGCCTGAAATGCTGTTTTTTGTGTATCGAATGAAGGTGGTTATTTAATCATTTAATCGACGTTGTCGAATGTTGAAAAACCAAAGGTCTAAATGGCGCACCCTTAATATGACAAAATATTAGTGCCATGTCCCCTTTTTCCATAAATCTTATACATAACAGCTCAAATACTTCGGGTAAATTGGATTGGAATCGTTCTTAAGTTATAAGCTAATACAATTATTATTATGTGTAGGATAAGAGATGCCACACCGTCTTCTTCGAAATCGGGAAATCGGCTTAATGTATCATACATGGTTATACGTACAACGTACTCGAGTTCATTCTATTCGGGTAGATTAAACTCACAAAAAACACTTTTTAAGCACGAGTTAAGGCGTAGATAATACACATTTTCTCTACATATGTAGAAGCGTTAACTCAGTAGCATTGGGTGATTTGCTGATTTGCATTTAACCTGATTTTACAGAGTTTCCGTCTTACTAACTTTTTGCCAAAAATATGATTGTTTACCTAAAATTTTATCAAAATTTAACAAAGTTTGGCTTGGCTGCCCTGATATTAACTTCATTATGAATTCACCTCGAGTAGAATATTTGGCGTTTATGCTTGTAGGCTTAATCCGAGTAAAATAAACCCGAGCAGAAATGAAGCATAAACGTAGTAATACATACACTATTAGGATATATTTGGGTTATGTTGTATAAATTTGATTGAACTTTATGTTGCCGTTCTCTAGATACTCGTACACAGCGACAAATCAACCGATCACCAATTTTTATATTTTACTTAGTATGGAAGATCCCATGCGCCCTTCGATCGAAGTTCTTATAAAACATCTCCATGATATCAATAATATGTTGCATAACTTTGTTTGAATGCAATGAAACCGTTCTTGCGCTATGAGGTAACAACAAAAACGTATTCTCATTGAGATAAACGAGTATATGAAAGTTAACAGAGCAAACACATATGTATGTATGTAAGTAGATTTAGCTATTCTTGTTTGGTTGTGCTTTCAATTCTATATGAAAAATTCGATATGAAAATACAGCTAACATTGGCCAAAAATACAGTTGGCTTCTTGCATGAAGCTTGTTATTTCACACGCTTTTACCTCATTATTTTAAAAACGAAATGTAAAGAAGTTAAGATGCGGAAGATATATTTAGGTTAAGAGGAATATCTAGCAAATGTAAGTTTAATTAATGGACAATCGGTTCCACTTTAACTAAGAGTTTCAATTTTGGTAAGGGACTACATGTGTATTGCACCCTGTATTTTTTATTTTTTTGTTATATTATTGACTTTTCGAAAATTTTCCTTTAAATAAATATTTCAAAGGAGTATTTGGGCGAGAAAATATTATGTAGTATGCTCTCGGCACGGCGGCCGCGATAGCCGCGTACTGACATTCGGAAGGCTCGGGTTCATCTCCCAGTGCCAGCAACATCCAAAAGTTATGGAAAATTAATTTAATTAAAAAATTAAGTTAAATTTTCTAATTGCGGTCGCTCCTTGGCAGGGAATGTCCACCCCTCCGAATGTTGTTCGGACATGAAATAAGATGCTCCTCGTAAAAAAACCATCAGCCGTTCGGAGGCGGCTTAGTATAAACTGTAGGTCCCTCCATTTGTTGGAAAAACATGAAGACGCAAAACAACAAATTGGAGGAGGAGCTCGGCCGAAAATCGCTTAAACGGTTACAAAGCGCCAATTATATTGATATATATATGGTATATATGCTTTCGGCCCCAATAGCCGAGTGGTTGGCGTTATGTACTGCCATTATGAAGATCAGGGTTCGAAATCTGGCTCGAAAAAAATTAATTCTTCCTTTTGCCAAGCCATTGGATACACTTATAGTGCTAGGGTACTGGACCTAACTGCCTTCTGTCCAGTAGCCGTTAACGTTTCTGATATCGACGATAACTTCCAGAGCCTTTATTGAGGTATTTGCTACAGAGGTTTAATACACTTATTCATTAGGGTCGCCCACTATTACTAGTGTTGAGTAAGTTAAGATTGGTGATATGTTAATGTATATAATATGGCTTTTCCACGGACCCCAAATATTTCCCAATATTTTCTTTATATAATATAATTGGCACTTTGTAACCGCTGAATCGATTTTCGGCCGTGCTCCTTTTCCAATTTGTTGGTTTTGCGCCTTGATGCTTTTCTAACAAATGGAAAAACAAACAAAGCGTAGGCAGCAAATGTTTTCAAGAATTTGAATGGAATGCTTCCCTATTCAGCTCCCGTTATCTATTCCACTCCACAGGTGTAGTGGCCGATTCCGACAACCAAGAGTTGGAGTTTCCTTAAACCAAGTTTCTGATGGGCGCTCTCAGAGAGCAGGTATTCGTGTAGGAAACCGTGCCGCTGTTGTAAAGGCAGTTTTTCGACCTCAAACCTTCTTTGAGTTAGTCCGAGGGTTAGGTCCGCGTCGAGGATATGACCTCGTATTGTACGTACGTTAAGAAAACTGGGGACATATTGTTGTCCAACAAAGCATGTTCGATCTGCAGACAGCTAAGTAGAATGATTAGCATTCTTACGCTGAAATGTCTGTAGTACAATCATATTGCGGGACCTGGTGAAATCGTTCAGTATCAATCCGTTTGGAAATATTTCGTCATGGAGGCTGAATTTTTCGAAAATTGCGCAAAAAAAATAACTTCTTTTTTCAACCTTTGCACATTGAGATGATGGCAGCGCTTATGCTCCAGGTGTATGCTCCAGGCGCTCATGAAAGGTATCCTCGATTTCATTGTCTTCTCTTCTGTCGGTCAGTGGGCGCAAATCAGCGATATATTAAAAAATTTCGCTTTGATGCGGAGTGAATGCAAGTACTGGGCGACGGAGTCTCTCTCCCGTCACAACTTCGACACCAAATTTACGCTCCTTTATATGGCTGTACTTCTGCACTTCGCACTTCTTGGACGGTGGTGATGTCAATCTTTAATTTAACGAGGACATTCACAGCTAAGCAACGGCAGCCCTCAAATCGTAATCTTTAGAACGCTTACATTGGTCGTCATCACAACCGCATGGGATTCGATTTCTCAATTTACCTCGCGTCCAAACTGGGTCTAAGACCGGAAGTCGTGAGCTGCTTGAACCATATGCAATAGAATCGTTTCTGGCCACTCTCAGGTGAATGGTAGTTAAAAACTTTCCTCACTTGCGTGAGCTTCTACACATGGTCCCATCCCTCATGCATAAAATATCTAAAATGAAAAACTATTAAAATTTAAAACAGTTTTACACAAGTAATTTGCTTCTTTTCTCCTCCAAGCTATAAGATCGATTGAACAGGGTTACATGTACTAAAGCATAAATATGTATATCACATAGGTATTTTGCGCTGTAAAATCGGCGGATAAACATGATATTCGATTTCACATACAAAATTTAAAATACATGTGTCAGGTGATAATAATATCAAGATTATCACGTTTATTAGCCATTTGCACACTTAAATTAAGACCCTTATTTTGAATGAATTAAATATACCGGTTACGGTTTATAAATCCATGTTTATATCATTTCTTTCTGCTCTAAGGAATGAAAAGAGAAAAATGTGTTTATAGCGAAGATCAGAGAGAATATGCAATATTTTGAATTTGAAAAAAAAAAAGAAACAAAAAATAAAAGAAATTTAAATGATTAGCCATAGTGATGAGTAAATTCATTCTAAATGCACATATCATTAAACATTGATTATTCAAGAACCAGCCTATGCACATTAGGGCGGAGAATTTTTTTATAGCGGCGAATAATAACATATTGATTCTTGTATTTGTTGTAAATACATTATAAAATTGTTTTTTGACTAACGAGATCTGAATTAAATGATAAAAAATCACATCATCTCTAACACTCTAATTCATTTTGTATTAGTATTCCCCGCATTTAACTATCGGCTACTTAACATCCCTGATAAAAATTTCAATTTGCAATTGCTGCAACTCATCAGTGCATAAATAATGCAAATATATTTTCTTTAAAAACAACGTGCATTAACAATTAACTAAAAAAAAAATATCTTTATACATAATACAACTTTTTGCCAATCTTTAGCATTTAGTAGTCATTAGGCACGGGAGAGAATATTATTAATTCATTTACTGTAGATATGTTTCCGTTTTATACAAGAGAACATATACACATACATGCATACGTATTAATCGAAACACTCTAATAAAAAATGTCTATAAAACAAGATTTACTGAATGGTTGCAATTCAGTGCGGCTTAACTTTCCAGAGACAGTACTTTATCTAAATTAAAATTTTTGGGTTGAAGCTGAAAATGAAGAAATTAGCTACTGTTGTTATAAGCTGTTTGCTTTTAGTGCAAGTAAAGATATTATGCAATTAAATAGTCTTTGCAATTTAATTTCATTTATATTGAATTTCATAGTTGGTCAATGCATTACCTGTTATAAAACGTGAAGCCATCGCTGCTGATGCCAAAGCACAAGACAATCCTCAGCTCTCCGCCGAGACCTCAATCGAAGAGGATAACACACACTTACCACTTATTCTTTATACTATTGGTGAAATAGGCAAATTTGCAAAGTGGGTGCTTGAGCGTGGCAGCGTGGTGGTAAATAATGCCGTAACTGAACTAAAGAAAATCCCAGACAAAGATGAATTATTGCAAGCCAATATCACACGCATGTCAAAAGTAGCTACGGAGGCTGCAGAGTTTAAATTTCAAGATGATGAAGAAAGCATTGTGAAATTATTCGGTAATATGATTACTTTCACCGATATGTTAACTGACTACGACGACATGGCAGAGGATTCCAAACTCAAGCTCACATTGAAGACAGCTCTAGAAAATAATGGCTACAGCCAATTCAATAACGAATTTCAGCAGAAGGTCGTGGAATTAGCTGAGAAATTCGAAAATGATTTTGGAGAATATTTCAAAGGTCTAACTTCGGAGGAAAAATTAAAGTCAGCCAAATTATTGCAATGGTACGAAGAGTTTAAAACGGAAACAAATCAAGAAAGGAAACTTGATAAGTTTGGCGAATTTTTTGACTTTTGATAACTGCTTACTTTTGCAAAAAATCATTTTTATAAAATAATAAATTTGCACTCTTTTACTCAGTGTCTGTTCATTTACTTACTGACGCAAAAATGTGCCCCTAAAGTTATAATAGTTTTTATCCAGAACTGCAGATAAATAAGAATTATTATCATTCAAACATACGTGTACTCTGTCGTACTTACGATTGCATATTAGTTCAGAATTTAGATTCAGATTAAGATTTATGACATTGTCTTCAATTAAAAAAAAATTATTTTTAAAGAGCGTTAGAGCGGCGGCTGCGGTAGCAGCATTCGGAAGGCCAAGGTTCGAGTCTTGCTTCGTCCGACATCCAAAAGTTATAGAAAAATAATTAAAATAAAAAGTAAAGATATATTTTCTAATTGCGGTCGCCCCTCTCCGAGTTTATTTCGGACATGAAATAAAAGCTCCACATAAAAAATTAGCAGCCGTTCGGAGGCGGCTTGGTACGAATTGAAAGCGAGCCCAAATATTCGTTCGAACTGTTTGCGCCAACAAACCTGGCGTTACCCAACTGTCCCTCAACCGAGGGAAGACTTAAAACCAGTGAAAGTCCAGATTGCGAAAGGTCGTGTTTACGTGAATCGATTAGAGGAAAGAGGACGGTCTTCAAAATTCATTTGAAATTCATGTGCAGCTCAACTGATGACTTGTTAAGTTTTTGGATTTTTCTTTGTGCAAACAAAGTTTTATTATTGACCACTCCACAAACTTGCATGATGGTGCAGTGAACGTGTCTCGCCCGCGGTCGCTGCGAATGTCGCATAATGAGTAATGCGTCTTGCATTAGAGAAAAAAGTAAAGTCGTAAACAGAAGATTTTTTGCCATTTTGTTCTTGTGATAAAATCGAACAACGCGTTAAAAGTTGAGCGAACTCGAGTTGAATTTTTTGTGATTGAAAATTGTTTAATTGATGGCGTGCTGTGTATAGAAACGGCATTTCGCAATTAAATGATTCCGTTCCTTTTACGTTATACCACAATATTAGTTCAATTTATCCGGTTCTAACTTTTTTTTTAGTTTTTTTTTATTAGATCCTATTACAATGAGACTTTCTGAAAATGCAAATTCAACTTTTGCAAAGAATTTTGATGTCAACATGCCATCATATTTTATATCATATTGGCGAATTAACTTACATATTGAAGTTAAGCGTATGGTAAAACATACAAAACAAAATAATAATTATTTTCGTTTTTAAGATTTTTAAGATTATGTACTTGCTTATTTTTTTTACTGGTGTGGGCACCACTAACGCGATTATAGAATTTATAACATTGCGCCATTTGTATCTTTTTTTCGCTTTTTGGCGCCAATTGGAAATACCCAGTAGAGCCAGGTCCTTCTTCACCTGGTTCTTCCAACGGAGTGCAGGTCTTCCTCTTCCTCTGCTTCCACCGGCGGGTACTAGATCGACATCCTTCAAAGCTGGAGTATTCATATCCATCCGGACCACATGGTCTAGTCAGCGTAGCCGCTGTTTCTTGATTAGCTGAACTATGCCAATGTCTTCGTATATCTCGTAGAGCTCATTATTCCGTTCCCAACTCGTAGAGGACCGCAGATCTTAGGCAAAACCTTTTCCTCGAAAACTCCTAACGCCGACTCGTCAGATGTTGTCATCGTCCATGCCTCCGCACCATATAGCAGTACGGGGACCTGTAGAGTTTGGTTTTCGGTCATCGAGAGAGGACTTGCCATTGGTGTATGTGTTAATACTGGTACCAAGATAGACGAAGTTATCTCCGACTTCATACAATAGTTATGACTAACGTGACGTGGGAGCTGTGCCGCGAATGCGAGGACTGTTTGTTCGATGACAGGAGATATTTCGTCTTGCCCTTGTTCACTACCGATAGGAGGTCTTTATATAGTTTGTAGAAAGCAGCTCACGGCGCGTTGTTGAGGGCAACAATGTCAGCATCATCGACGTATGCTAGCAGCTGTACACTCTTATAGCATATTGTACCTTATCCATTCAGCTCTGTCTATTATTTTCTCCAGCAATAAATTAAAGTAGTCATACGATAAGGAATCACCTTGCCTGAAACCTCGTTTGGTATCGAACGATCCTGACGGAGCTTTTAGTGTTGCTTAAGGTCAGTTTACATAGCCGTATAAGTTTTGTGGAGATACCAAACTCAGATATAGCGGCGTAAAGGGAATTCCTATTTGTGCTATCGAAGGAGGTTTAAAAGTGACGAAGTGTGTGTCGATCCTCTTTACACGGGTCGTTTCCCAGATTTAGCGCATGCTGAATATCTGGTCAATGGTTGATTTACCAGCTGATAAGGTCCAATCAGTTTGTTGACGGTGGGCTTTAGTCTTTCAGACTGTGGAGTCCCTTTTTTATGGATTGGGCAGAGCACACCTAAATTCCAATCGTGGGACATAATTATAAAAATATTTTTTCCGTTTAGACCCGAAACGAAAATCTGTCGCTAATGTTAAATCGTTAACAGATTATGTCAAAAGTTAAAATTGAAGTGTGCTGTTAAATCATAATAAGCCATTATAAAATTAACGTTCCTTTTGATAACAAAGCGCCGAAATGAAACGATTTTATTTCGTTGAGTTAGTTTTTCTTGAGAATCTCTGGCTAATACGTTTAAGTTATAGTCCGATCTGAGCCATTCCGACAAATGATGTTGTAAAAAATACAACTGCTAACCAAGTTTGGTTGAAATATCTCCAAATCTATGCGACCACTTTGCGTCAAAACAGGAAGGAAGACAAACAGCCTTCTTCCTTCTTTTTCTCATTAAAATAAAAAGCATATCTACACAAGAAGTTAAACGGCAAGTTTTTCTAAAAAAATAAAAGAAATTTTCTATTCGTTTTTTAAAGTTTGTCAAGGAAAAATGGTCTCCTTTGTTGAATAAATTTGCTAAATATAAGTTATCATTAAAATGTTTTCATACGGTTAGGAGTTTGAAGCTTGTGGAAGTGGTATATAGTAAGTAAGTAAGCCGAATCAGTTGCAAATTTATTTGGTAAATGCATTTGATAAAGGCATAATGAGAATGAAATCCCAATTTCAGACTGCAGGATGCCAGTACCTGAAAGAGTAAACATAAAAATTTTCATATTGTCCAGTTCTTCGAATAATTTAATCAAAACGTGAAATAAATCTGAAGATAATATCATCAATTATATAGAAATTAAAGCAAATTTCCACCTGCAAGTTGGGTATCCATTTTGATTCTGTCATGATCCTCATTATTAACTATGACTTTGACGTCAGCTGGGGTACAGAAATTCCGCAACCTAGCCCTGCTCAAAGCAGGACAGTCGCATAAGGGTTCATCTACCTTGTAGTTTCCCTCGATGTCTCAGTGACCAGGGACCCACGTTAGAGACTGCTCTATTTGGTCATCTCTTGTAGAGATCCAGCACTCATTTGGAGTTTAGCGTAAGCGAGCACAGTGCTTTTATTGAGCCACACGATCGCACCGTAAAGGAGCGTTGGTCATACTACTGAGACCTAGATCCATCGGCAAATCCTGGGGCTTACGTGTAGATCCTATTTATTACCTATTATCTTTCCAAGTTACATTTTTGTCCATTATTTTTAGAATCTAGTAAAACAAATCTTGAACTATATTAACCATTTGGCTGTATATGTCAAGATTTCAATTGTTATTTCAGCACATTTGATTTGATAGACTCACTTTTCTTAACGAAAAATATTATACTAACCTGTCTTTGCTTGTCTGTAGCTGAGCAGTTTTAAATCTCGATGCTTAACAAACTCTTGCTTTCATGACTCGACAAATTCCGTACGTCACACAGATGGCCACTGACTACTTGAATGAACTGTTTGCGGATGAAAAGTTCACCGACTAGCACTTTCTAACACCAATTTTCATAAGCAACATTACAGTATGGAAAAAGTATGTATAACAGACCCGGCCTCACGTTGTTGGGACTTTGGTTCAATTTTTATTTTAACTGGGAGAGGAGTAGTCTTCCCGTTAATCTAAGCAAAAAGTCGCCTAAGTACCAAATTTCAAGTAAATGGGACCACAAATTAATTTTTTATTAATTAAAATTCTTGCTTAAAAATGTTGTATGTTCCTCTTCTGATAAGCTGTGCAGATAACTAAAACTTAACCGGTTTTGGTTGGTTTCTGGCGTATAAATATATATTTTTATTTTATATAATTTTTAACAATCATGTACTCACACTCCTACTTACATATACTCGTATAAATCAAATTACGTAGAAACTATTTTTAGTATTGTATTATTATTTCTTTACAGCTCAAATATGCAGCTGGGGGATGAGTATCACTTCGAGTTACAGTTGGGAGATATGCGCGGTTTCCGTCGCTTGGATCCACGTCGAAAATTGGCACTTTTTCTTCATGGTTGGAATGATGAAGGCAGTAAGGAGTGGGTGCAAGATATGTTAAAAGGTGACTAAACATTATTAAACAAATTAAATTTAAATAATTCTAAACTCTTCCATTGCCAACAAACAGCTTGGACTCGTTTTGACCCAAATTACAGCGTATGTGTCGTTGATTGGGGTCACCTATCACAAGTCGACTACAAGACAGCGTCCATGTCGATATTTGATGTGGGCTTAACGGTGGCGGGTATTATTATGTCCATGGAACAGTTACGTCCGGAATATTTCTCACGCCGCAACGTTACATTGGCGGGCTATAGTTTGGGCGCACATGCGGCGGGCTATGCAGGCGCCATGCTTAATGGTGAGGTTGAGCAAATTATTGGTCTTGATCCTGCGGGACCACTTTTCACATTGCCCGCTGTTGTATCACCAGACTTTCGACTGGATCCCACAGACGCACAATACGTGCAAGTATTGCACACTTCGGCCGGTACATTGGGTGCGAGCGTTAAAATGGGACATGCAGATTTCTATCCGAATGGTGGGAAGGCGCCGCAGCGTCATTGCAAAGTATTCGTTTCGGATGTACAGAATAGTAAGTTTTATACATGTGCGTATGTACGTGTATATGTGTGCCCAAATCAACGAGGCAAGTCAGACGTACGAATTGTAATTTAAATGCTACATGCAACGCCAACGAATGTGTTAACAATCTACTTAAAAATTCATTTCTTTCTTCCATCTCCTTCGCATCCCACAGATGCGGTAGCATGCAGCCACAGCTCATCGGCTGTGTTTTTCAAGCAATCCATGAATCCGGCATTTCCGTTCGTGGGCAACCACTGCAGCAGTTATGATAATTTCGTGCTTGGCCTTTGTGCCCAGGGCCACCGCGGCCGCTTTGGCATACATTCGCAACGCCGCAGTCACGGTAATTTCTACTTCGTCACCGAACCACAGCCACCATACGTCCAACGCAGGCGATGGCAGCGACGACGACTAAACCGATATAAGCAGCAACAGTGGCGGCGTCGGCAGCGGGCGGACGAAGTAACAGCACTGGGTAGGAGCACCCTAAAGGAGTTAACGCCGGCGACAACAACAAATGAAATAACTGTACAGCCGTGGCAACGCAAATGGTGGCGTCGACGTGCGCATAACCGATGACTTTTTGTTTGTATACGTGCGTGGTGTGCTGACAATTGAAGGCCAACTGATGGTCTGATGGTATTTTCATTGAAATAAATGCATTGTTTGGCGAAAGAATAGCAAAGTTAATCGATGTAACTGGTTGTGTGATTTTGTGATTTTGTGTGTTTTTGTCAGATAGGAATGCGTGTGAGCCAATGTACTGTGGCACATACTCGTACATACACGTACATATGTGTGCGTGTACAAAAATGTGTTTCTTCATTGAGCTGCGGAATTTAATTCCAAATTCACTTTGAGCTCAGCAGCATTCACCGTTTACTTATGTATACGTTCGCGGAGGAAAGTGCGGCAATGGTGAGGGAGAGCCGCGGCTTTAGCTGTTCAGAGCTGCGGTTGGGAAATGCCATAAACTGAGCAATGCGGCGCAGCGCGTTGCCGAGTGTGGCATTTGGCGTTGTTGTGCGGTTGCAACAGCATTTGCGTAATTATGTGCTACCGCCGATGCCTGCCGATGATATTACAAGTACATGTGTTTGCATTGCATGTATGTGTATTACCGCCACCCCGACGCGCGACTACAATTGCGGTGATGTTAAGCGGCGTCGCCGACCTTTAGTAATCACGTACTAAATACCTGTTGTATATATACAGAATTATATATGTATGTGTGTGTATGTGCGTGTGTATACACATCTGTTTCAATACCTTTTTTCGGTCAATGCTGAAAATGTTGTTATGTCTGGCATTCGAATGCAATTTGTTAGCTCTCAAATGGGTATGCAACTGTTCGTTTATTTGTTACAAACAGCCAGCAATTGGAGCAGCCCAGCATTGGAATTTTACTACAACGCACCGTACGGCACTACACCATCTCGCTCACCTGTAGCAATAGGCCTCTGTTAGTTTGTTTGCGCTATGGAAATTCTCAGCTCCTGGTTATGGTTCTGTTGCTGAGCGTATCTTTGGCATGCATTCCTACGTACATATGTATGCAGTTGGTAAGTTCGTTTTGCCTACTGCTATTGAACGTTGGTATTCACACATTTGTAAGTAACTGATTTTCCGTGGTAGTAATTTGTGTTCATTGGTATTTCACTCCACTTCTGAATGGTTGAGTACATATTTGTGAGCAGTGAAAGCACAAAAGCAAGTGCTCGATACAAATATACACATATCAGTGCACATATGAATATGTAATGAGAGCGATAACATGCAGAGAATGAATAACAAAGATATGAACACAGAAAAATCTTAACTCAAAAAATCTCATCACAAATATTCTAAAAATAAAATAATATCTTTCTATACTTAATCCTAAGAAGCGCTCCACCGGTGTGAAATCGAACATTATTAAGCCGACAAAGGGTGATTGTGGACTTAGTATGTCCGAAAACTTTATTAAACTAAATGCCACAATTTGGTTGTTTTTCGTTGGATTATACCCTACGCACAACCGCAGGGGAATCAGCTTTCTCAATTTAGTTCGCCTCCAAAGTAATGTTTGTTGGCTATCCAGAGGTCTAAGACCGGAAATCATGGACTGCTTGAACCATATGTACGAGAACAAGACAAAGAAATATCTCTTCTCAATAAAAAAAATATTCTGCGCCTTACGGCTTGGCTCCCAGGTCACTATTGACAGTCATAACTTCGAGGTCGTAGATAACCATCTAGGAACCATCATTAATACCAATAATAATGTTAGCCTTGAAATCCAACGCAGAATCACTCTTGCCAAAAACTCTACTTTGGACTGAGTAGGGAATTGAAAAGTAAAGTCCTCTTTCGGCGAATAAAAACCAAACTCTACAAGTCGCTCAACGTGCTGATGTCGACATCCGTTGAAGCAGCCCTGGGAGTGTTCGAGAGAAAAGTTTTGTAAACGATTTATGGTCCTTTGCGCATTTGGCAACGGCGAATACCGCAGGCATTGATATAGTTCGGCAATAATCGAGACATGTGGTCCGGATGGATTAAAACGGTCCAGTATAGAAATATTTCGTTACAGGAACCACCGGTTGAAACAGAGGAATTGGAAGGTCTCCACTCCGTTGAAAGAATCAGGTGGAGACCGACTTTGCTTCACTTGGTATTGCCAACTATTACCAAATAATGAAGAGAAGAACTCCACAGAATTTGTTAGCAATGGATCGGTTCTAACATTAAATACTCCAAGCTAATTCAGTTGAATCTGACAAACATCTAAAAAGATCTACTGATTAATTATATTGGAGCCCTCAAATCGAAAGTTGTTAGTCGAAAAAACTACATTTATTGTTGTTTATTTTATTTATTTATTATTAGTATAGCACTTCGAAAGGGATTATTAAAGCTCTCCGTTAGTGGTAAACTGTTTCTTTTAACCGGCTTTTTTCAAGCGGAAAAAGGTTAAGGTAAGAACAATGAAGCGACTATGAATTTTGGCCAGTGGTTACGTTGGCAGGTAACAGCAAAAAGTAGTACCTCAAAATATTTTATTCCTACTAATTTCTAAAACTTCAAATTTCAAACTTTCTGTCCGACACCCCCAAACTCTGAAACATGTTACTTTATCTTATGTATTTTAATAGAGATGAATGAAGAGTATCTTGGAACGATGTTAGTAAGCGTTCTTTTTTTTTAAAGCAACCAGATTTTTACTTCATGAACTTGAACATTTTCTTAAAAATGTATACTCAAACATTGTGGCTTCCACATTGAAGCAGATATACAACCGTCTAATCCAAAAATTATTTTATAAGCAGCAGTAAAGATCACTGCTAGGCACTTTCTCGTCCGATTGTTATACTAGAGTTTTCCCGCGATTTTGTCCGCATGGAGTTTGAAGATGGTTCTGATAAGATTCATTACTTTTATTATATTATTAATTTTATTCAAACTTATAAACTATTGTATATTATACTTTATCTTCCACCTAATAAACAAGTGGAAGATGAGTTTCAGATCGATTCAATTGTTTGCATCTTCCCGGAAGAAAAATTAAAAGTAAGTTCGATTTTTTCGAATTGATCGGTTCCAGGTCCAAATCCCCAAAAATCCTTACTTATCGACTGCGTACACCCTCGAAGTTTCCGATCTCTTCGGCCAGTAGTTTAGGAGTGGTTTTTTGCAAGTTTTCTCTCAACATTTGACGTCCTTTTCGCACGCTCACTCACTGTCAGTAACTTTGGCCGACCGCTTGGTGTTATATTTTTGAATAAATTTTTTTCTCCGGTTCAATATATTTTTAATCATTTGAGACATAAACTCACCATATTACAAATATCTTTAAGAAGTTTATTCTCGTTGCCCCTTTTTTACTATTTTTTTCTACAATATGTCCAAAGTGCAAGCCTGTTTTGATTCAACCATGGTCCACCAAATGTGAATAAGAGTCTTGCTCAAAGGTACACCAGCGGTGGTATGTGTGAAAAAACAATATTTCCTTCTTACGAATGATTATAGGTATTATATATTTAACTATCCGATGAATCCACGTTTTCTTAATACCAAAATTTCTAGTTTTCAGCACAAAAACTTATATCACTAAATAACTGGGGTGGTTAATGAATCTGCTACAATATCGCATCTTTGTTTTAATTTTCCAAATTTCTGTCCACAATAACCCACTGCACACTTCTTCATCGCTTTGATTTTTGAAACATGGTATTTTCACAAGATAGACATCACCCATTTCCCAAAAGCTTTTCAGCAGATAAAGAAAATATGCGAAAATCGGGTTTTCTATTAAATATTTTAAATTATTGCGCATTCGCTTAGAATTTTGTTTATTTTAAATGTTTTTGACATTATTTTCTAATGCCATTCGTATTACATGACAACAAAGGTTACTACATATGCAAATTTTTGTTAACAAAATAGTATTAATTTTTAAAATTTTTCAAATTTAAAATACATTTGTTCGACATAAAACTATTCAAGACGTTTTAATTTTGAGTGTTATTAATTTAAAAAAGATTATAAAACAAGGCTTTAGAATTTTATAAGCAAAATTTTACGTTGTTTTATAGCCAAAATTATACAAATTCATTTTAAAATCTTCGGCAACTCACAAAATTGAACGAACTACACCAATAAACATATGATTTCGCTTTTGTCGTAACCTTCTATTCTATAATATAAATCTTGATTTTAATAAAATAATAATAATAACAATTATAATATACTGATGCAAAAAATAAGGTTCTTTCACATAAAATTTTTATTCAAAAATATAAACTATCTGACATAAAAATTTTTTTAACTTTTGCTTAATGATTGTGCTAACGATTTCATCAAAAAACAAATAATTAAATTTTTCATTTTCTAAAATTAAATAAAATATATAACAAAAATTGCAAAGCTTTTTAATGTGGGCAAAGAAAAAAGTAATAGATATTCACAAAAAATTCAAAGGCTTTGATTGTTTTTTATAAAATTTAATGGAAAAAAATCCTTTTCACCGGCTTAGTACGTTTTCATAAAAAAAATATGTATATGAAATATTTTTAAAGTGTCGATAAATTAAAGCATAATATGAAAAAGGAAGGTAGTTTAATATAAAATTGACAGAAAAAGATTTTTTGACATTTTATATAAAAAATATACTAACCCGAATGAAAATAATTTTATTTAGATAGATTTCAAAAAAAAACACAATACAAAAGCTTTGAGATTTTTCTGAGTACGTTTTATTTTTCTATATTTTCTTTTGTTTACATTGAAAGGTTTTGCATTTTTTGTAATCTATATTATTTTACTTTTAGAAAGATGAAAGTTATTTTTTTAAAAAATAAAATTGGTAGCTGAAAAATATTTAATGGTTAATATTTGTAATAATAATATAATATTTTGAGTGAAAATACTTTTTTTTGTACTATGTCAAGGCAAATTCACACATGGTATTAGCAAGTATACAAAAACAAGAAGCCTATGTATTTTGTTTTTGTAATTATAGTTTCGGAAAGTCAAAAACGAAAATCGTTCAATGTATTTTGTGTGTGTAAACGAACGTTCGAAATACCAAAACTTATTTCTCATATATTTAGTTTGTGTAATTTTTGGAAATGGAAGGAAGAACAAGCAATCATGTGATGCGACAACTTTACCTTTTATAAATTCGCTTGGTATTATGTCTTCAAAATAAGATGTATTGTCATAAAATCTTTTTCTGTCAGTTTAGTATTGAGTGAAACTATTTTCTTTTTTGTATCATGATAATAGATATGATAGCTTACAACAGACAAATAAATCTTAGCAGAGCCTACATATTTAAAATTCGTAACTTTTATCAGAACCGTATTAAAATTTCTAAGCCCATAAACTTATTTGAAATCGCCAACACGAGAGTCTTATATCATTAGTTTTTTTAAAGACTACTAAAGGAAGTCCCGGGCGCCGTCAAGAAATAGCAGATTCTTGTGTCGGAAGGTTGAAATAGCGATTGGCAGTTTCTAAACGAATTTGCGTGGTTATCCTATTTCTTTTAGTTATCAAAAGATAGACAGAGTTCACTCCATCTTCCCCAATAGCAAAGACATTCTTTCACATCTCTTTACAGTTTATGGTAAGATTTTAATACACATACCAAAAATGCCTGCCATTGAGAAATATTATAAATCACTTTAGGTATAATGATTTCTTAGGTGTCGAGTAAAATGTTTCTAATATTTTTATTAAGTATGCAATTTTGTTCGAAGAGCATACTTTATGAGTGAAATTATTAATAAATTTTATTTCATGTTCTTACTTTACTTGTAATTAAACATCTAAACCATGGACTATGCAAAATACCTAATCTGAGACTAAAGTTTCTTCAACCACATTCCTGTGCAGTTCATTATCCACTCAACAGGATGAAGTGAGCT
The DNA here is from genome assembly GCA_037013455.1 of Ceratitis rosa. Lineage (NCBI taxonomy): Eukaryota > Metazoa > Arthropoda > Insecta > Diptera > Tephritidae > Ceratitis > Ceratitis rosa. The sequence goes on from JAWMAG010000003.1 coordinate 12,344,368, forward strand.
TGTAAAAACTTTTAATTGTGCGCTGATATCTTCATGTCTAGACGTGGCTTTATTATTTATAGTTTAAGTGTAAAACACAAAACGGATACTTGTAACCGTTTTCTTATTTATGAAGCAGCTTTAATGCCTAGATGTATGTGTGTAGGTATGTGTCTTGTGCCTGCATATAGTTATTGCCTTGCAAATGACCGCACTGGCAACACTTCTGACGCTGCAACAGCAACAATGAACACCTAAGGCCATACACAAAGTAGTTGCAAAAGCCATAATTAAATCTTACTAATTTCAATTTTACCCCCATCGGGGCCGGAAGAACTCTTGACGTTTACGATGTTCAACCAACAATAACTACATACATACCAACAACAGTGGTACTTAATAAAACAAGTAGAAAATTAATAACAATAACACATTACTCGAACATGAAAATCATAAATAAAAATATGGGAAAAAGGAAGCATTTAACACTGCCAATACGTGGAAAGAGCCTTTTGTTTTTGTTATTGTTGGAAAGAAGAAATACCGCCTAGCAAAACTTGCACAACATAACTCATGCATGCCGCAGACAAAGTAATAAATTTTATAATATGCAGCAACAACAACAGCAACAACATCGAGGAAACAAAAGGCACAACAGCAATAAATACATACTCCGAACAAAACAAAAACTAAATAATTCACATACTACAAAGTTCAGAAAACGCTGTCCAAAGTCCTGCCGGCTAGTTGGTCGGTCAAGTGAATTTGTTATTGAATTCACGTGTACAGAAATGGAGCAGCGAAGCAATGAAATTATGTTTTGCATTCGGAAAATTGAATTTAAGGCATCCTTCAGCATGCGTGTATAAATATATATGTATATATACGTGTACATATAAGAACGCGCAGCGAATGAAAAAATAAAAACTGTCCAGCTAACTGAGCATTCAAGTGAGTGTGAGGGAACATACCTAAAGGTGTGGCGTATACGTAACATTTCATCACAGCGCTAGGGTGTGCAGTGTCTGTGTAGTAGTAATAGTAGTAGTAGTAGTAGTAGCAGTCGGTCAGTACGTTTGTACGTTCTTTTAAAAGAAGTTGAACGACAGGCAATGTCAACAGCTGCACATACATACGAGAATGTAAAATAATGTATGTACCTATGTACATATGGGAATAATTTATACGCCCTGCAATATCCTTTAGCAATAGTTGAAATCTTGAAACGAGATGGGCAAATAGAACTTTTTGAAGTGCCCACACATATACACACGCAAGTTCTATCAAACAGTCTTATGCAAGTACTTTAGATGCAGCCAATTTTGGTAGAAATCTCCCTGATTTGGTGGGTATAACAGGTGGATATTTACTGAGTTGTAGCGGGGAGAAAGCCTGATTGTGTTTTTCGAACACTTCAAATATACCGAGCTGAAAGTTAAGGAATAAAAATCATTAAACTAAAGTCCTTAAAGGTGAGTGTTTTTCTTCTTCTTCATTGAGCACCGCGATTATAGACAAATCAACAAAAGCTGTTTGGTGCCAGTTGGAAATAATAATAAGTGAGGGGAGGTCTTCCTCTGATTCTACCGGCAGTACCCATCCAATAATTTTAAGGCTGGAGCGCTTTCATCCATTTGGAGGGCATGACCTAGCCAGCTGTCCCTTTATTCACTAAACGATATCAATGTCATCGTACAACTTGTACAGCTCATCGTTCTATCATCTGCGGTATTTGCCGTAGGACCATAAATCGTTCACAACACTTTTCTATCGAAAACTCCTAACGTAGACTAATAAGATATTGGCATATGACATATTTCGTTCACTACCAAACCCATATGCTTCACTTCCTTAGTCGGTTTGGAAAAAGCAGAACTCACCCCACGGTTGTTGAGGCCAATAATGTCAATGTCATCGGCGTACGGCTCGAAGAGGTCCAATCCTGACGGAGTTTCTGTTTTTGCTAAACATTAGCTTACTGCGCCGTATAAGTTTTGCGCGGATGCTGAATGTATTGTCGAATGCTGCTCTAAAATCGACGAAGAGGTGGTGTGTGTCGATCCTCTTTTCTTTTGTCTTTTCCATAGTTTGGCCAATGGTAAATATATGGTCTAAATCCATACTCTTTGCTACCACGAATCTAGCTCCACATTTTCGCTCTTTGTACGGCCGCTGTAGTAGACGTCACAAAGATCTACTCGTTTCCATCCTTGTCCCGACCTAAAAAATACGACTTTGACAACTGAGATGTCAGCCCATAGTGGGACGAGAACATCTTCTCAAATTAAGGGACCAGACATTATTCTATGAGTATGCCCTCAATTCGTGAGCCCTAATACGTTGGCAATGGCAGTCATCTCATCCTAGGCGTTGTTGAACTTTTCATTGGAGCTTGTTTCTACGTTTGATTAGATTTCAACAAACCCTTTAACTAAATATGTCGGGGTGGCTACACTAAAGCTTAGCCTCTTCATCAGATTTATATATGGACCTTTTCTTCATTTTCCTAAAAACGGTAGCATATTATTCTAGAAATTCAAATGTCTTTGTAATTAACCCTTGTATTAATACGATGTATGACCTGTACCAATTCAGTACTTTTTCCGACATATTCTACAAATTTATTTCTGGTTAAATCGATTTAAAAGAGAAAGAATTGTCAAAGAGGTTGCAATCGCATATGAAGGCACAGGAAAGTGTATTTGTATGGACAATTTCGTTATATCTTTGTCCACATACTATACTTTACCTTGCTTACTTTCATATAACTTGGGTTTCCCGGATACTTTGAGGACGCAAATGCTCTATATACTAAACTTAATGGGCTCAGATAAGTCACGAGAGTCTTTATGTATCACATTTGATTTCTACGAAAAAGTGTGGTCATATCCAAATAAAGAAAATCATACACTCCACCATGTATTCGGGTAATCATTAAAATTCGATTGAAAAATGAACAAAAAATCGAAAGTAATTTGACAAAAATCATCATTTAATGTGTCATTGACTGCCAAAAAAATACTGTGGATGTGATGTTAAACCCAGTCCTGCCATTGTAGGAGATGCGGCAGTATGAAAGGAATTAACTGCAATAAAAAGGTAAAGTAAATGAGAGATGGACGAAAAACAAAGAAGAGTTGTGGCTTAAATGAACAACTGATATGTGCTGAAAAGTTTTTTTACTCTACTCCAGCCCCTGCCCCAATTTATGGGCGCCTTCAAATTTTTACAACAACTGGATGTACTTATAGTTTAAGTTGTCTACGAACGGCTGATGGAATTTTGTAATGAGCTGTTTATTTCACGTCAAATATAAATACAGCTTTGGAACAACTACTTCAAATATTAAATATCTGGTCACGACTCAAAACCTTGATCCTACATGTTATGAACGTTTGTTCACACCTTCCACGTGACAGAAAAAATAAGAAATTTACTACCTAAATAACTGGGTACATGTTTACCCAATCGCTGGTATGGTGTTACTAATTTAATTAAATTTTTTCTTGTTAAATAAGCAAATTTTCTTTCGATTATTTTAACTAAACAAGGAAAATCAGGAGAATGGAACTGAAATATCAGCTAAAGTAAGTGTTATGAGAAAAAACATCCTGGTATACCTATCCCGATATTCGAAAATTAAATATTATTATCGCATAGTTCGTATATTTGATTACAAAATAAGCAAGTTGTTTGTTTGTTTGTTTTTTTTTTTGTCATTGATACCTCCTTATAAAAATCCATCAGCCGTTCGGTAAGGAAATCATGGACCGGTTTCTCAAGCGGATGGTGACTGGTGATGAAAAGTGGATAACTCACAGCAACGTCAAACGAAAGTGGTCATGATCAAAGACGGTGAGTAAGCACAAGCAATCTCCAAGCCAGGAATGTTTTTTTTTTTTTTTGATGTTTGGTGGGATTGGCAAGGAATCATGCACTATGAGCTCACCTACGACCAACAGTTAATTCGTTCCAAGTAGCGAATTAATCTAATGTTTTGCGAATATGGATATGAATAATGGCATTACCTTCAAAATGGAAAAAAATTATCGAGAAAAATAGTGCATGTTTGACATAAATCAGATAATTTTATTTATGGTAAGTAAAGCTTTCAAATTAATTGCAAAACAAATATTCACGCTATTAGAGTTAATTGGGACTTAAATAGGCCGTTCTCTTATCTACCATGACTCTTCAAATTAAAGCCACTTTTGTTAATATTAAAAAAAAAGATATTTGCTGCAAACAATGGTCACATAAATTTTGCTATCTAAGCATTATTATAAAAATGCATTTTAATGCATTCAAAGTTTACCTTAATGCAATGAAAATTGAGTTATTTTCATGCATAACAAAATATTTTAATTTTAATATCCGTGCTTCAGCAACTTTAAACAACAAAAATAAAAATAATATTCCGCAACTTCTTTATTATGCATTCAAATCAGCAGGCGGTGAATAAAAATAATATAAATATACACACATTTATATGTATAGTATAAGAACACGCCAACCTATCGATTTATGCATTTACATGAAAGAGAGACGCCTACTTATCGCCTGACACTGCATAAAAATAAATGTTATAACTATACATGCATACATACTCATTAACGCCTATCTGTTTAAACTTATTATTTTCCATTCTCCTCACTTCAATGCTATTCAATTCAATTCAATTTGAAACAAAATTATCATTTAAAGTTGGGGAAACTAACGATGAAAATGCTGAGTGCTTGACAACTTGGTAGTTCGTCGGCAGGCTGACTGGGTGCCTGGCTGCCTTACGTTCTGACTAGTTGGCAGGCTGTCTGGCAGGAAAATATAGCGTTCACCTGCAGCAACTTTTCGACCCTCTTTGGTGTTCACAAGTGCTTGCCGTTAAGTTTGTATAGCAGATGTATGGGTGTGGGTGTGTAGATATGTGTGCGATTGTTTAAGTGTGTGTGTGGCATTAATGCAAACAGCAAACAATGACTATGAATGAGAAGAAAAAAGTTTCCAATGAAAAATTATGTTGAAAATAAACAGGAACACACTCGTAGCATGAAATTTACATAAAAATCATTTTTCAGTGATTCGATCGAAGAAGAATCGGTATCTCACTTCCTGCGTTCCGTGGTCTGACTTGTTTCACATTTATTTACTGTTTTTTTTATTTTTTATTTTTATTTTTATTTTTTAAGGTGTTTTCTGCTTAACTTTTTTTTCTTGTTATTTGAATATTGTTGTTGGTTGGTTGAATGTAAGTGTGTAAGCAGTCTTGATTATTTGTTAGTTTTTATATTGCCATTGGCCAATAGTACAGGGTGTAAAGGCTAAAAGAAAGAAATAAACAACAACAAAAGTTCTTTAATAAGAAAAAATGTTAAATAAAAAGTAAAACAATCGTTGTAAAAATGTTTAAACCAAATTGGACAAATGATGAAACTAAGTGTTGTGTGGTGTATTGTGCTCAGCTCGTACAGTGGCATACAATAATGTTCATTAGTTTAGACCAGAGTTATTCTACTAATGAAATGTTCGTTTTGTTAATATTCGTATGAAAGATAAACTAAAGGGAATGATTTTCTTCCATTTCGGCGCCATGTTATCGAAACGAAATGAAATTGTTACTGTTGAAATCGCACAAACTCAGCGTTAACGTTCATTTTAAAAAGGTTGCCTACTAAAATTTAATAGCACAGTTCAATTTTAACTTTTAACATTATCTGTTAACGAGTTAACTTTAACCAGAGCATTAGCATTATCTGCTTTAACGATAACATTACCAAATGTTTCAACCGAATGGAAATTATTTGTTTAACGTGCAATTTATCGGTACGATTCAGTCTCGGTTTAGACAAAATATTTTAGTATTTATGACAAATTTTAATTTAAAGTTTGTTGAAAAGAGTTATTCAAGTAATGAAAAAAGGTGGTCTTCACTAACTTTCGGCCAATTGAAAAATTTGAATATTACACTTTTCCAAATGTTAGAAAAATTACATTGTCTGAAAGAGAACTGAGCTGGCGCATTTATAGAGAAAGTGAGCTTGGCTGACCATGGCTTTACCAATTTCAGTGATGAAAAAACGTAATTCATACAGTATATTATTAAAGACTTTGCAATATATTCGCAATCAACAAAATATTTAAAACAATCTATAGTTTTTTACTGGACAAGTTTTGATAATATCCCTCCGCTATTCCAGGGTCAAATGAAATTGATGAATTAAAGGTAGTTTAAAACCTCCATTCTATGACTATTTACTTTATTTGTCAAGTATTTTTACAACGATGTCTTGAATGCAATGTAACTTGAATTCGCTAGAATTGTCCTAAAATGATTGAAATCAAAAGCTCGATACGACCATGCGAGGTACTTATTTGAGTTTGAATAACAAGTAAGTTTAGCGCAATAAGTAAGACAGATGGTTTTGTTTTAGCTTGAAAATATTAAAAAAGAGCGCTGGAACATACTGGGAGACAATAGATATGTTGGCTGCAGGCAAGCAGCTGAATACATACAGCGTGCCAAGGCCCAAGAACTTTGAGGGCACCAAATAGTTGATGAGATTATTTGAAATATGGAAGGCACAAAATATAATTTACAATGAAGTTCCCGAGGAGACTGGCAGGCAGACTCATTCTACCCTACCTTGCAATACCATCAAAATCATATCTGTAGCTAATCAGTTCTAAATCTCGACGCTTAACAAACTCTTTCTTTTCATCACTCGGCAAATTCCGTACGTCATGCGGATGGCGTGTCAATTGGGTGGGTGAAGGGTAACCCTTGGACTTATTACCATATGTGTACTGGCAACGATAGTGCCGACATCCTACTGGTGAGCAGAATGGGCATTAATATCCGCTTTATCCGAGCTTATATAGAACTCGAAGCTTCACAGTTTAAAGTTTTAGAGAAAGTATCTAAATTGGATTATGGGCTTTTTTATGCTTCATAAAAGCAGTTGTCGTCCTGAACGATGCTTGAATCAAATTGAACCTCTCCACCTGGTACTACAAAGAACCAACATGTTTAAGGCAGAACAGCCAGTATACCATAATTAACCTAACTTAAGTCGTATTTCATATCTTGTAAATATCTTTGCTTTTAATCTTACCCTTTTTTAATATGAATATATACCTTCGAATTTGAAATACCTTAAAAATACAAAATTTTTCGGACAATTTTGTTCTCTAAATATTTTTTACTATAAGAAAAAAATAGAAGATTTTAATAGCTGCTACATAAATTTTTGCTATCAGTCCATAATCGCTACAGCGGTTACAAAGCCCCAATTATTAGTATCCCAAAAAGTCATTCAACTAAAGATGACTTAGAATGTGTACAGTATGCACATAAGAAAAAATGTAATACATGTTTAATAAATGTTATTAATTAATAAATAGAGATGTTTATAAAATTTAAAAACTACTTTTTAATTTATTATGCCTTTTTTATTAACCACATTTTCTTACAATGTGTACCATAAATGTATGTTGATTAAGGCAATTCCGGACAAACCCTTCGCAAATACGTACATTTATTTACATTTATGTACATTTATATCTGATAGGCATTTAGAATTATTAACAATGGGGTTATTTCGGTTAATACTGATAAAACAGGCCATGGTGCTATTCACAAGGAAATATAAAATTCCAGCTTGGATCAAGCCAAAGCTAGGAGAGGCCGCTTTGCAGCTGAAACACAACGTTAAGTATCAGCGAATTGTATTGAATAGCAAATTGTCGTGGATACCCAATTTGGAGAAGCGCGTGAAGAAGGCATCAGCGGCCATGTATACATGTAAAAGGATTTTGGACTGTTGGGGTCTCACCGTTCCTCTCTCCCACTGGTTCTCCATTGCTATTGTTTAGCGAATACTTTTCTACCGAGCTATATTATGGAGGAAAGCTATGGACAAAATAACATATCTGGATAGCATAGAAAGAGTATTCAAACTTTCAATGATCAGTATCACTGGGGCACTTAAATCAGCAAACACCATCTGCAGCGCTACATCCATTTTTGAGCATTCTACCAGCAAACCTGGTGGCTAAAAACAGAGCATAGTTTCTATTGCGGGGCTACATGCTTCTCAGCAGCTAAATGTCAGGACTTACGGGCACAGTAGTATAGCGTTACCTCTGAGCGTACGAATAGACAACGTAATCCCGCGCCTGACTTTCAGAAAGCTGTTTTCAGGTACAATAGATGCAGGTGGTTCTAAATACTGTCTGTAAACAGAAGAGTTTACATTTACTGGGTGTAAGGCCACACGGGAGTAACGAGATGGCTGACGAACTAGTGCAAGCGAACATACTCTGGGATCGAACTAAGGGTTCCGAAAACTTTGTGTAGAGGCCGGACTCAAGACTGCTGATAGGACTATTAACGTGGAATTGTCTTTTGGCGTCGCACGCTTTTAATATAGGTCTGACTGGAGACAACAAGTGCAGATCTGTGAGTGTCCGGCATTCGGCAGACAAAGGTTATGTCTACTTGGGTCTTCATCTGCAATATCTATTGAGTCAGAACTTTAATTCGAAAATAACAGTAATGTTCTTCATCATAGAGAGACAATAGTAGTGTAGCACTGCAGCTTGGTCGTATGTAATGTATCTGGCAATACTATGAATGTATTATCGTCTATATCAGCCAACTCAACCTAACCTAGTTTGGTTTACATCAGAAAGACAGACTATTGGAAGGTCAGCTGGATCAACTCAGTATGTGTGTTGTTCCAAAAGCATAAGCTAAATATTTAATGGTTACTCCCTTAACGTAAATTTGTGTAAAACAATATAATATATAGTTTTTCAATTTAAAACCCAAATAAATTGAATATATGAATGGCAATGACAATACTCGTATCACGAATAATCTTGCAACATACTGCAGACTCATTTTCCGATCATTGTCCTCTTTGTCAATGTTTTTTTTATTTATTTATTTATTTTTTTTTATTTTTTTTTCTGTCCAACATTGTTTTAGTTGTTTCGTTATTGTTGTCATTGTTATCTTCGCTCGCACCGCTTAAAACTGTAACATTGTGATACAAGAAAATTCAACATGAAGAAAAAGCACATAAAACAAATTGAAAAAAAAGAAAACCGAAAATAACCAACGCCAACTTCGCACTCTGGCGCGTATTTGAGTACACACAGGGCTTATGCGTAACACATTCATTGAAATGGGCATACGATACTGCTATGAGCGGTGGGTTGGTTGCCAGTTATTGGTGTCGCTGCTACTTCTGCTGTGCGGCAAACTCCTCGAAGCGCTTGAATGGCCTGCTTTTTAAATATGCAAAATAATCGCCCACAATGGCTTGGAAAAATCCACAAACACACACACACACACAATTATGTATAAAAATGTATTGTGTAAATGTACATACGAGAATATGTATGCATGTACATATGTATGTGTATCACTATGGTGTTGTAAAAAAGCTTGTTGAACATTTTTGTTAATTTTTAACAGAATTTTCAATTACAGGAAGCTACACCAACCAACATACTCGTACATAATGCCATAAAATAACAAAAATGCAAGAGCAAAAAAAAAAAAATAAAAATAAAATAAAAATAAGAGTAAAAAATAACAAAAACCAAATTCATTGAACATTGCGTTCTGTGCGCGCGCTTTTTATGTGGCGCTAAGTACTGCACAAAGTCGCAGAGGAAGGGTATACAGCGCATTGTGTGTAGCAAGCCAACGCAAGTGGCTTGTCTGGGGGTTCTTCTAAAGTGTCTGTGGGAAATGATGATAACAATAACAATGGGTTTTGTGGCCGCTGCCGCTGATGCTGCTACTACTATAGCTACAGCTCGTGCTACTGTTGCCACTTGTATTACTTTGGCTATTCCGCTCATTATTGCTTTTATTATTATTTTCTACTCTCGCTGTGTTTTTGTTGCTGTAATTTTGTAGCCACCAACGCGATTTTGGCAATGCTGGTGATTGCGTATGATGGGCATGATGTTGCTAGCGGGTATAGTGATGAGTGTGCCATTATTGTTGTGCTCGTTTTAGTAGTCCTTTTTAGATGATGCTTTATTGTTGTTGTTGTTGTTGTTGTTGTTGTTGTTGCTGCTGCTGTTTCTGCTGCTGTTGTTGTTGTTGTAAAAGATGTTGGCGCTGATTGCGTTGATGACATCGCTATTCCCATTAGTACAGTTGTTCGCTAAAAGCGAGGTGACTGGCATCTTGAAGTGCGCTTTCATCCGCTTTTGTGGTCAGCGCTTCAACCCTTCACCGAATGCTGACAGGTCACCGCCCCGTCATTCATTGTGGCTGTGGCACGGCTGCTACCACCAATGTTGTGCCGATGCAATGCAAGTTTCGTGCTGCTTGGTGTCGTGGCTTGGCTTCTTTTGCTACATGACTACAGCGATTGTTGTGGCCTCGACGACACTCTGCCCGCACCTCACTCAGCACCTTTCATTTAGTTTGCTCTTACTTGGGCTATTAGTTTTTGGCCATCAAAGTTTTTAGTGTTTTTCATTTTTATTTAATTTGTTTTGTTTCTTGACTTAGTTTTTTCTTCATTTGCTTCCTTTGCGTTTTAGAAAGTTTGATCGCCAACTCAGCTCAGTGTGGTCGAAACAGATGACACAAACTTGGTGCCAACGAAGAAGTTTTTGTTTTTTCCATTTCGTTATTTGTATCTGTAAATGTTGGTGGGAAAAGTGGCTGGCAGTGGCTGAAGTTCGAGTTTTCGAAAATTTTTCGTTGGAATATTAAGAAGTTTTTGGAAATGTTTGACCGGTTTCGCCTTCTGTTTGTCTCAATAGTTCTTTGAATGTTTACCTACGGTTGGGCAAACAAGGCCAACAAATGTTAAATACAAATAATTTTTTTTTTTTTTTAAATAAAAATAGAATCGAGTTCTTGGCGAATTATACAAAAAACAATGTGTTGAAATTTATTTCACAAATATTGGCTATTGAGCTCTATCAAATAGCATGCCTGGTTTTTTCTTTGTGGATTTAATAAGACCAAGCGACCGTACATACTCGTATTGTTTGGGAGACTACCAATTTTGGGGATGCTTTGATTAACCTCACATGTCGCCTAAAAATATGCTACATTTTTTATTTCATTGTTTAAGCAAAGTTTAAGTTAAGCTTTTTTGAAGGTAACCCAGCAGTAAATGAATTCCTTATTGAAAATAACCAGCGAAATTAGTGAATAGTATCGCTTTCGAGTGAAAGGTAATATATCTAATATATACCGCTGATCGATTTATAACCATAGGAGTATGAATTATTGTATTCTGAAATTCCTGGGTCATTATTGTATAAAAAATCAAGAATCAATTCAGTTTTTGCCAGCAAATCCAAACCATTGAAGCTCAATGCCATTGTTAATAATTCTATTTTTGTATTAATATTTTAAATCTTTGTTTTTTATTTTATAAGTTTTGTCAAGGAATATTTTTATATTTTACTATTTATCTCATACCCAAACTTATTGGCTTTGTTTAACGCCTGGGATACCCGGGTATCCATTTACCGAAATTCTCAATTTTTTAATACCTTATGAGAATAAAAAGTGTTTATGTTTTTTTTAATATACCATAAATTTCGATTGAGTATTTGAGTAAGTTTTAATAGAGAAAACGCTGTAGCAATGAGTTTAACATGACCAATTAGTAATTGCACCTCAGGTGGTGGAAACTATTTCAATACTTTGGAGTAGAGGAGCTGCTTCCTACATTGAAAAGAATGTCAAGGTCACATTGTTGGAGGAAATTATAGTTCACTTCAGTATGGTTTGAGTGTTTGTCAGATTCGACATGTTTATAATATTCATGGTGAAGTGAAAAAAACAATGGAAGAAGTATCTAGAGAAGAATTTGCTCGGTAAGTAAATTTACAATTACAAATATACTATTGTATATATGAGCAATAATTATATAATTTTTATATAATCATGAATGTAGCAGAAAAGAATATTGAATTTATATTGTAATAACTAATAATTATAGAACCAATAACCGGCAGTTTTATTGCTAGAAATAAAACAGTGTGGGAGGAATTACCATCACATGAACTTCAGACTGGAGTTCCTCAGCGAAGTGGACCTCATCGCAGCACAGAAACGTTGTCAAATAGCGAAACGTTCAAACAAATTTTTGTAGAGAATAAGGTAGATATTTTTGTCCGAAATACCAATAACAAAGCTTCGTTTACTTTTGCAAATTACAATGCAGTTCATTCAGACTCGCCAAGATAATGGAAGCCTGCAACAATACCGGAAATTTATTCATTCTGTGCTTTTTTGATTTGGGCTGGTGCTAACAATTCAAATACTCACCATTGTCCACCATTGTGGACAGTGCTTAATGGAAATTTATCGCTGATGTATATGCCTACAGAAAATGTAACTGTTGATGAACAACTGTATCATTTTCGATGTTGGACAGGATTTACTCAATATTTAACTTCAAAACCGGATAAGTATGGTATAAAAGTCTACACACAGGCAAAATAAGCAATATTAATATCTCTTCTCTTCGCTGACTGATGCCAGCTGGAAGTACGAAGTGAAGCCAAATCGCTCTCCACCTGACCCTTTCATCGAAGCTGCTTCCACCAGCGGGTCCTGCATCGAATACTTCCAAATCTGGAGTGCTTTCATCCATTCGGACGACATGACCTAGCCAGCGTAGTCACTGATTGACGATAAAAGACAGTTTTTGGATTTCACGATAGAGTAACAATGTGTTCCTACATACCAAAAAAAAAAAACTACACTATGGACCAAATGCTCAGAAGATACACAAGTCAGCGGCGCTGTTCAAGATGGCCAATGACAATGTTTTTCAACATTTCGGAAATCGCTTCCTTCGAAGCATATTTAATTTATTATGAAAATAATAAATAGCGAAACGACGTCTGTTTCTATTGTATATGACGAATCCTCAAGTCATGCGTAATTATTCAGCATAAACTGCTATTGAATGTATCATAGGTCGTGAAGTGGCAAGTGTCACGCAAAGCTCTGGTCCATCGGTTGAAGAGGATTAAACAGGAAGGAAAACGGGATCGTAATACTTATGCTACAAGATGACAATAATAAGACGGCGAAAAGCACACCATTAATATTGTAAAATGCATAGAGTGTAATAAATAATATTGTTCCTGAATAAAACTAATTTCAAATATATATTGTATAAATATTATGGAGAGTACCAGGCTACCCGGTGCGAATGCTGTAAAGATTCAAGTTAAAACCAATTAAAAAATAAACAAAAATGAAAAAATGTAATATTAAATACATGATTTGATGCTTAGGACAGAAGATATTTTATAGAAAAAGTTTTATCAATTTTCCTTCGCTTTGCAGAAACTGCCAAATCGTTTTCTTCATCATCTCAATTTGATTATATTTCCCCAAAGGGTAACAATCATCGACGATATATTATTCTTCAATGAAAAAATTAAGTATCGTAACAAAATTCGAGCAAAAAAACCTAACACAATAATGATGTAAAAGATTATTCACGCTGTGGTAGACCAATGACCGCAATGCGAGCACTGTTTCGATTGCCTGGGAGCTAAACATTGCACAAAAAACCGTTTCGAACCCCTTGAAAAAGGCTGGATACACAAAATGAGCTCATTAAAAAAAAATCTTGTGGAACGAATTTCCATCTGCGGATCGCTACTGAATCGTAACAAAATCGACCTATTGCTGAAGTGGATGGTGACTGGTGATGAAAAATGGATCACTTACAGCAACTTTAATCGAAGCGGTCGTAGCCGAAGGGCAGAGAGTCGGCACAAATGGCCTTCAAGCTAGCATTGACAGCCAAGCAGGTTTAGTTGCGTGTTCCTGTCTTATGAAAAGAAAAAACTTCATGAACGAAAGGTCTAAATTAAATACTCTACATTTGTCAATGGCATTGATGGAACTAGCCAGAATCAAAAAGCCAATAAAATTTTCTTTTAGCTCCACACTTTGTCTCACTCTTTTGTTGCTGTCGCCTGAAGTATGAAAAACAACGATATGATGATAAGTTTATTGAATCAGAAATAATGATTACAAGAAATGTCGATACCATAAAGACTCTTCGATTCTACAACTTGTAGATTCTTATCTTTTATAATGTTTGAATAAATAAAAAATGTCTAAAATAAAAAAAATAAAAATATTTTTTTACCATATTGAGATACGATTGATCTAAATGCCGGATATATTTTAATGGATAATACAATAGTAAAAATAGCAAATTTTAGAAATATAATTTATTTTAATATTGAACCGTTTTGAGGTTATGGCCAAATTGTGAAGCTATTTTTATGTTTAGCTTTGCGTACTGCCATCCGGAAGGCCACGGTAATAATAACAATGATTTACGCTCTTCTTCCAATTGATAAACATTTTCCATCACCCCATAGTAGTGTACATACACGTATTTGTAGAACAACGCCTGTTATTTGTTGAAATATATGCTTGTTTCACACCACACACTCCTTCTCAATCTCTACCCCAGCTATTTATTCACTGTTTAATCCACCATAATCGACTACCACTCATGACCCGACCACAGGTGTTAACCGCGAAAAGTGCTAATGTGAGTATGACTTGCATCAAATGTCAGCGCGGCCACTTCTCGCCATTTTTAAACTCACTCAGCTCGAGAAAACATTATGAGATTGCCGCACGCAAAAAACACGAATCGCAGCAGCGACTACTGGAATGTGTGTTCGAAGTCTAAGTATGTACGTGTGTGTACAGAAGAGGAAACTTACTGGAAATTAATGTATCCCTGCCATTTGCCTAGCTTAGCTTAGAGCACTCCCTACACCGAGTCTATACTGGTTTTTTTTTTACACCTGCATACATCCTGCTGTGCCATCTGCCGTCCAAGCGCGGGCACTATGGACGAGAGGGATGAGGTCGCTTACGCCCACAAACCAAAAAGTTAAGTGTTTCTCCAAGTTATAGCGGAAGCATTTTACCTTACAACAAGAAAAAGTTTCGAACTGCTCACCCCACACCACTGGCGCTCCCAGTATGCCACTTGCAACTAATTCCAGCGTTAAGACTTCCGGTCGATGGTTTTAAACGGCCGCTTGCGGCAGTAAATAACGCGCAGCAGGTGCAACGCCCGCATTCAGGCAAAAGAGCATAGTGTAAGTAAGAGAGTGAACGAGTCAAAGGGCAAAACATAGTAGTTTAGTAGAAGTCCAAGGTGTTGCGCCTGGTAGCAAAAGACATACATAGTCGTGTGAAGGTGAGGAGAATGTAAAGATGGTGAAGGAATGTGTTGTTGCGCCATAAGAAATGAAAGTGGAAAAGTGAAGAAGTGGCAAAAAATTACAAAGGAATTCGCCTGAAAACGATGAAAGCTTGTTGTTGTTTGGTAAGTGAGGTTGCATATTGCAAATGAGACTGCGGGATGAAATATTAAGCGGCGACCACTCATTTTCAAAATGCAATTTTCGTAAGAGCCATTTACTTCCTGGCGCTCGGCAAGTGACTCAACAAACCTAAGACCATGTGCGAGCACTAACTGCAGCTAAGTCTAATAAGAAATTGCCTGAGAAGGAGTTGGGATATAGGAATTTTCGACGCAACTATAATGGTATTCTACGCTCCTCTTCTCTTGAGTATAAAACACTTTTTCATGACTGCAAAGAAATTCGTTATTGTTGTTCACTTTGCCCGCAGCCCGCAGCCCGGAGCCCTCAAACTCCTCAGTTTATTTTTGTTTGGAAACTTTTTGGCAGCAAGCAAAGAGTAATTGCTGTCACTTCTTAACAAATATTTCTTTGCCGTGCTTATTTTTATTTGCGTGAAATGGAAAATAATGACATTCGCGCTACGCGGCGAGGAAGTAAAGAAATATATATATTCTACATTTTCAAACCTTCATCCTTTTTAATATGATGTCTGCAAACACATATCACAGGACTTCAAGTTTTAAATTATTTTCTAAGATATTAGAGGAAATACCTTTATACCTTTCATGAAAATTATAAAATTTTGACTTGGGATATAGGGAGAGTTGTGATCCGAAATGGTATATGCCATTCATTATATGTGTGTAGAGCACCAAATTCTGTGTTCTTTGATGTTTTATTGAGGCATTTCTCTGGCAAAAGCACTATCTCGCTCCCTTTATAATTTCGTTTTGTTTTGCATATGAAGGCATACTGTGTTATACACCGTGATTCCTAAGATAATCAGGTGATTGCTTCTTTGCGAATTCTAACTCGGTCAGAGCTCGTATTGCAACAAATCCACATTATTGCCACTTGACTATAATTTTTCTTCCTACTTATTGACCAAAACACAGACCGTTTGGTATTTTCTACTTACTTATTCTTCTTCATGGGCATGGGCTCCGCTTATGCGATTATAGCCGAATTAATATGAACGCACCATTCCTTTTTTCTTTAAGATGTTGTGCAGCACCACACAAAACCAGATTTTCCTCACCTTAACCTTCCAACGGAGTGGGATTGATCCTCTAATATTTCCTCCACCAGCAAAACATTTGTTTCGAGGATTCCCAAAGTGTTCTACCTTTCAATTGCCTGCTCAGTTCAAAGTGGCGCCTGTTGGCAAGACTGATTCTGCGTTGGATTTCCGGGCTGTTCTTGTTGTTGCAACCGCAAAAATATTCCTCAAAGCAATTATTGGGAAATTTTGCGGGAGCGTCAGTCCTTGGCCGAATAAAAAAATCCGGGTCGTTCCGGTATAAAGACCTGACTGTCACGGGAACTATTGGATTTTAGACGCCTCTACGACAGGCATGCCTTGCCGCGGGTAAATTATTGCGCCCCTAACCCGCAGGGCTGTTATTATGATTGGTGTTTATAATAGCTTCTAGTAAGATGAAAGCATCTAAAACCTCGGAGATATGACAGTCAACAATGGCGTGGAAGCTAAGATACCTGAAAAATTATTTGGCATAGAACGGTTTGGAGAGGTCCTTCCCGATCCTGATGACAACTTTGTTGTGTGCCGATCCTCTTTTCACGGGTCTTTTCCAAGATTTGACGCATGGTGAAATCTGGTCAATGGTTGATTTACCATGTCTAAAGCTATACTGATAGGTTCCAATCAGTTTGTTGACGGTCGACTTTAGCCTTTAACACAATTGTTGAGGAGGCTTATCTTAAGGTATTTGGCTCAGACTGTGGGAACGTCCTTTTTGTGGATTGGACTTCAATCGTTCTTCACCGCTTTGTTCTTTTTCAAGCCGGCAATTGCTATTCGAGCTTCTTCATATTTAGTCAACAAAACATCTTTTCCATCGTCATCGATTGGGGTTTCGAGCTCACCATCTCCGGATGTTTCATTGTCACCGCCATCCAGCTTGCTGAAAAAGTGTTCCCTCCGTAAATTCAGTATACTCTAGGCGTTTGTCATTAGTTTTGTCGGCCAGCTTATGAAGCTCTCCGTACTGATGAGTTTCGAGCTCTTTCTTTTTTTGTCTGCTCATGTATCTTGCTTTAATTGTCGGTATCTCCCCCACTCTACGCATGTAGTGGTCAATCGTAACGTTGTGGTCAGCCTGTCTCCACTGCGATACGGTCATCATCAGCGTATCAGCTGTTACGATCTGTTCGGGAACTAAGAATTTC
Organism: Ceratitis rosa; assembly: GCA_037013455.1. Lineage (NCBI taxonomy): Eukaryota > Metazoa > Arthropoda > Insecta > Diptera > Tephritidae > Ceratitis > Ceratitis rosa. The sequence continues at coordinate 12,361,948 of JAWMAG010000003.1, forward strand.
GTTTGCATTAGTACCGAGGGAGCTTGAAATTTCGTCCCACCGGTTCCTTATATTGAGGTGCTGATGAGTGTTCTCAGAGAGCAGGTGGGCAAGTCGCGCAGAAAACCATTCGTCTGTTTTCATTGCAGTTTTTCGAAGTTGAGCCTTCCTTGTGCTTGTTGACGGGCATTCTTAACTGCACAGAGGCGGGTGTGTATCCAAGTTGCTTGAATAATTTTCTTGTGCTGGAATCTAGTACTACTGACAATCATATTTCGGTCACCGGCGAAGTCGATCAGCCTCAACCCATTAAGGGATGTTTCGTTGTGGAGGCTGAAATTTCCGACAGTTCTGCCGAAGATATCTTATTTGCCCACGCTTTCGTTAAAGTCGCCAAGCATAAATTTATTTTTTGCACCGTGGTGGGGGCACTCCAGGCGCTCATAAAAGGCATCATTAGTTACTTCGTCCTTCTCTTCCGTCGAAGCGTGGGTACGAATCAGCGATGCGTATTATGGTGAGACGAAGTGAATCCGACACAAATTTTGGAATCCTTAATATAGCCGCTGTAGTAACTGTCACAAAGACCTACTCGTGTCGGCTCTTGTCCTTTATATCGCACATCTTGAATGGCGAGGATGTTCGCGGCACTATTCTAATTAAGGATCGTTGTCCTTAAAACGTTTGCGAGGGACACATCAAAAGGGGGGTGTCTCATCCGTGGTTATTATCCCTTTTTCATTGTAGTTTGGTAGCGTATATTTAACCCAGGCCAACCTGGCTAGGCGAGTAGGTTTAATTTTTTTATACATTTATATAGCGAGCAATTTGTTCCAAGACCGACACCTGCTCCCAGCCAGACCTTTGGCGGCTATTAGACGTCAGCAAAACCTTAAACTGAATATGTCGGAGTGGTTTCTTCTCTTTTAGGCATGAACCAAGGCTCCACACGGGTTGGCTACCACATACTGTACAAGAGTTGCTCACGTTTCCAGGGTGCGCCAACCCATACAGCTGTCTAACACTTTGAGACTGCTATCAACCTTGTCTTTGCTCTCAATGCGCTAGTGTCCTTCTTTCCCTTACTTCTAAATGCCTATTCTGCTTATTATTACTTGTCATTGCATATGTGGTTTGATTTGCATTGCCAGAAATTTAATGATTTTTCCTGATGACAAGCTTGATGGTTTAAAGACTAAATTTCTTTTTAATTACTCTCTGTAGAAACTGTTGAGTTTAGCCACAAAGATGCTGCTTATTTTATTTAATGACTTATCTATTTCATTGAGATTTGTTTATACAAGTAAAAATATGCTTTGTTTGTTTGTTAAATCCAATTATTATCAAGAGTATTTTTGCCTAACAATAAACAAGAAGGAATTTACTGCTTACGAACCACCTAATCATAAAGTATTGCCACAAAAATGTCTAACAAAATGCACAAACGCCGTAAAGCACAATTTTTTGCATACATACACACACACACACACACGCAAGTATGCGGACTTTTAAATCCTTTTCGCATTACAACGAGTTGACGCAGCTCAGCGGAGATCAGCAAAGAGCTTTAACTTAAGCGTTGCTTTTCTTTGTTAAATTTTTTCCAACTCCACTGGCTTCTTAATAAATTTGTAGTGATAAAATAACAAGTATATTACGAGAATTCCTTACGAAAGTGCACTTCTTTGCTGGCACTAATACTGCAAGTATGAAGGAACTAAAGTTGCTGTTGTTGATTTTGTTGATGCTGCTGCCGTTGCCCTTGCCGTTGCCCGACGTGCTTTGTAACAAAATGCCATAAAATTCTACGCTCATTTGCTTTCGTTAGGCCTTCGAGCAACTTGTAACACTACACGTTGATGATATGTCAGCGAAGAAGGAGCCTTGTTGCATAGCACACACACCCCGACACAAACCAATTTGTATGCATGTAAAGAAATATTTTTACGAGTATGCTGCTATGTGCGTGTGTACACATACAAACACACGTACATGCATACGTACATACGTACATGTATAAGTGCTTTACGAGCATCTCCTTTAAGTGGGCCGGCAGCAGGTTGTACGCGTTTGTATTGTATTTTGTCTTAGAGTTTCTAAAATATCCCGACTAACAAAATTCAAAGGCTGGGCAATCTCCTTGGTGGCTGCGTTGGAAGTCAGTGTTGAGCGGCAAATTGCATGACGCCACTGACATAACGAGTATCAAAGTGCGAGTCGTTATTGGCTCGGTAGGTGGGTGGGATAGGGTTTCGGGTTAGCAAGCGGAAGGACTCATAAAAATAAGCAACAAATTTCATTGTTTATTGCTTTGCTTCTTGGTGTTATTGGATTGTTTCTAACACTTCTCTGTGTTGCTACTCAAATGTGGGGTTCCTTCCTTCAGTGAGCGCCGCCATCAGAGTAATTGTAGTTGTGTTAGTGTCGTTTAGCATAATTTATAAGTGCGGAATACATTTGCTTATAAGCTTGCTTATTTCGTTTTATATTTGTATGTATGTATGTACGAAAAGATAAAAATCTATACATACCTATACATATCTTATGGAGTGTGTGTATGGATGTAAATTTTTCGTATATCCAAATTCATTGGATAGTTTTGTTATTATAGAAATTATTCTGCCTGCAGTTTGGGGAACTTTTCTAGTTCATTGCACTTTAAGTTGTTCGTTTAAAGTTTTCTCCTTTGTTTAGTTTTCTCGTTAAATTTTAACGAAAGTTAGTTTCACTTTCGATGAACTCAGTGCGTAGCTTAGAAGTTTTTATAAACACAATTTTTCTGTTGCTTTTAATACTTTATATACGGCAAGCTTTACTTTTTACCTACTTCACACATTCTGGAACCTACTCAGCAAGAGAGGCAGTCAGTAGCAATTTTTAAGCACGATATGCTGGGTTAAAACAAGTTAAAATATAAAAAATTTTATTACAACATATTCCATTCAAACAAAAAAAAAATTTATTTCTGAAAATATTTTTCACCGATTTTGAAAGGGTAGTGAACTTACACTTTTTGTGTTAGATATCGAAGAAAAGGTATGTAAAATGGGTATGAGTGGGGTAAGTATTCACAAAGTAAGTATTTCAAAGATAACGCAAGATAAAAATAAATAAAAGTAGATATGTCAGTAATAATGGAAAACAATATCAGCTAACTGGCCGCCATGACTACACTTGCAAAACCGCATCCTTTTTATCCAATTTTCCATCACCAAATCGCAAAGTGGTAGCCGAGTGGTTAGCATTGCGTACTGACATTCGGAAGGCTTGGGTTCAAATCCCGGTGCCACCAACATCCAAAAGTTATGGAAAATTAATTTAAATAAAAAATTAAGTTAAATGTTCTAATTGCGGTCGCCCCTCGGCAGGGAATGTCCACCCCTCCGAGTGTATTTCGGACATGAAAAATATATAACAAAAAAATATTCCATTCATACAAACAAACAAGGCCTTTCGCTTACTAAAAAAAACTTATAACAAAAATAATTTAATATTTTTCGTAAACTTTATCTATTTTCACCGCAAGTTTAGAAAATTATTGGGTTTTTTATATGCATATACCTATGTTGTTCAAAAATCAAATTTTATTTCCACAAGAATATTTTTCTAATAAATAGCACTCCTTTTATTAAATGATACACAAAGTTTTTTTCCTTCTGTTCTTATGAGCAACTTGCACATGATCTCCTTAATTAGCGTAGCTAAGCTTACTAAAAGTGAATAAACAACAACGGGACTGCAGTTTCATTCTTGATCAGTTCAGCGTTATACCAGAGAAAAGAAAACACTTAATTTTCAGAGGAATCTTAAAAATTTTTTATTCAAAGTATTGACCATTGGTTTCTACACATTTCGCCCATCTCTCAGGCAAAAAAAAACTTTTTCTCTTTCGAGGCAAACCATTCGACGAGCCATTTTTCAAAATTAACGAAGCACTGCTCTGCAAGGGAGTGTCCCATCGATGCGAAAACGTGATAGTCGGACGGGGCGAGGTCTGGAGAGTACGGCGGGTGCGATAATATTTCCCAATTAAGTGTTTTTAATGTGTCTTTCACCAGTTTAGCGATATGAAATGGCGCGTTGTCATGTTGCAAGATAACTTTGTCATGTCTTCGGGCCCATTCCGACCGTTTTTCGATCAACGCATGATTCAAATTGACCACTTGTTATCGGTAGCGATCCGTGTTCACCGTTTCACCAGGTTTTAACAACTCGTAGTACACCACACCACACTGGTCCCACCGAACACAGAGCATTATCTTACGGCCAATGTGATTTGGCTTTGCAGTCGATGGGCCAGCTTCACCAGGGGAAAGCCATGATTTTTTTCGCTTCGGGTTCTCAAAATAAATCCATTTTTCGTCCCCCGTGACAATTCGATGCAGAAAAGATTTCCTTTCGAATCGTTGAAGCAGCATTTCACAAACGGTTTTTCGATTTTCCATTTGTCTATCGTTCAGCTGGTATGGCACCCATTTTCCATACTTCTGGATCTTTCCCATGACTTTTAAACGTTGGCAAATTGCTCCTCGAGTCACATGTAGTGTTTCTGCCAATTTTTGTTGCGATTGGGTTGGATCAACATGAAATTCCTCGTCTTCGAACCTTTTCGCTGCACCAGGATGTACATTGTCTGTCAAATCGAAATCTCCGCATTTAAATTGACGAAACCATGTCTCACATGTTCTAATCACTGTAGCATGTTCACCATAAGTGAAATAAGAAAAGCAACGAGTGCCGCAAATGCGATTTATTTGCAACGAAACTCGACATATTCACTGAGGTAAACAAATATGACGCTATTATTTTGGCGGAATGTGACTTGCGTATTTTTTTAGGTTAATGTCAATAGAAAAAAATTACATACATGCCAAATCATAGAAATTTATACATATTGCTAGCGACATCTACTAGTAAAACCGGCACACTTCAACAAACACACCTATATATAAATCGCAAAATGGCTGCAAAAATGGGTCTCATTAGTCAAGATGATTTTTTAATGAAAGTCCAGATCATTTTCATGCATTTCAAGGACCCAATAAGCAAAGACACAATGCTGCTGATGATCGGCCGGCTGGAGTTCTTGTTTTAACTGAACTTTACAAACCCAAGCCTTCATACAAAATATTCCAAATAAATTTTCTTTATATAATCCAAAATTTCGGATATTTAGTGTTTGCCTTAACTGAGGTTTATTTATTTATAAACGCTTCAGACATATTCTTCTTGCTGCAACCCTGAGGTAAAGTCTTCCAGTCAGGGTTTTACAATATGTGCACATTGAACCCGAAATAGGAAGAATTTTATATGCGTGCACCGAGATACAAATAAGTCGGAGTGGTTTTATAATTTGCAACATAAACATGCATACATACGTGTACGTGTATGTATCCACCTATAATAATAAATATATTATATAACATACTCTAATATGTATGTATACATACGTGTATATGCGTGCGAATGTCTTCATCTTTGGCACGCACACCCGTCTGGCTAGTAAATTTTTTTATTAATTCGGCAGAAAGGAGGGAAATATAGTCGCAAGTAAAGTCTACTAAGCGTGAAATTAAATTTTTACTTATATTAACTTCCAATATTCCTAGTTTACTGTTAATGTAGAAAAGTTGGTGTGCATGTACATGCGTGTATGTATGTATCTAAGGATATGAGATAATATCTATTGTTGTTGTAGATAGATATTAACAAGTTTCCTTTTGTGTCTAGGCACGCAATAGTTTCTTTATGAGTTTTTGGTTACGTTCTTTTCTATTAAATTTTATCGCATTTTTCCATTATTCCATCCATCTATGTACAAGTAGTTTTATCCACAATGCTGTGGGCGGGATTTATGATTTAAGTTTATATGATACATTTTTTATTTCTCACATATTTTTATGATTAGGCACACACAAGTATGTATGTATGTAATATACAAGATGTTGGTATGGTGAATATTTTTTTTAAGATGTACTTTGTGGATTAAAAAATTGCGTAGTTACATACAAATGAGAGAGATGAAAAGCTTGTCGACAAAGGCGACTTACAGAAGGTTTCAAGAAAGGAGCAAACTCTTGTACGACCCAGGGATGTGATCAAGTGACTGATGCCCAGATTATTTATGGAGTTAAAACTTCTCCAGCCACTCGGTACCAAACGAGGTTTCAGACAGGGTGACATTTTATCGTGTGATTCCTTCAATTTGATGCTGGAGAAAATAATAAGAGCTGCAGAGCTAAATGGAGAAGGTACAATATTACGTATGTCAATGATATCATAGGCCTTAACAGCCACGCCGTTTGTTCTACTTTCTACAGGCTTGACAAAGACGCAAGGAGAATGGGTTTGGTAGTGTACGAGGTTAAGACGAAATATCTCCGGTCATAAAACAAACAGTCGGGGCCTCTACGACTAGGCTCCCACGTCACTGTTGACAGTGGTAGATAATTTCAGATACCTAGGGACCAGCCATTTATAATGTCAGTCTTGCAATACAACGCAGAATTGCACCTTCTTAAGTTATGAATGAAACATTTCTCTTATCTTGCGCAATATTTCTAAACACACTAACGAAAAACAAGAAAATTAGACCAAGTTCGTGTCCGTAAATCAGTCAAGAATTGAAGTTCTGGTGTAAAGGAGGTAGAGTTAACTTAGAAAACAACATATCTACGATTTTTTTTGAGTTCTGTTGAAAAATTAAATATTGCATCTTGAGTCAAGCCGAGGTGGATAGATGAAAGTCCATGTGACTATTCAGTAGCGCTTCCTTCATACGTCTTATGTATCTCCCAAGGACAACATGGCTTATGAAGTTTCAAGTTTGTGTTGGGGCTACAAATTTGCTTAAGCATGGATAATCCTACACCCGATTTCCCTTGCCTATTTTTAGTCATTAGTTTTTGCTTCCTGTCATTTGGGATACTTATGCATATATGCATGCACGTGTGTACATATGTGTATACGTTCCCATGCTTTTATGCATAAGTAAAATTCTCAGATGAACAGTGAGGCAATAAAATTAAGGGTGCCTGGATGATATTCGACAGCTTGCATTATTGCATGCTTAGATGTTTGCCTGTTCCTAAGTGATGTAAGCTTGACTTACAGAACCACTGAAGCATTACCTTGCTTCACAAATTTTGAAGAGTCAAAGAACTCAATAAATTCTCAACGCAACAAATGGAATGGTCACCCCCGCACCATATCCAATTTCTCACCCGGAACTCATCCCTGAGCTTTACCCAATAAATACATTGTGTGTAAAGAGAAATGGTCACCCCGCACCATCTCTAATTTTTACCTATGGAGTTCACCCCCGAACTCCATTAAGAGCCAAAAGGCTCTATGAATACATTTAAGGGTATTATTAGCATCACCTTCCCTACTCCTAAACACCCTCTCCTTCCTACCCCCCAAGTTTAGGCAAAACTAATTCGGCCCTTTCTCAAAAGATGGTTCCACGTGCAAGTTGTGATGGATCTTGGAAGTGATTAGCTACTTCAATGGAAAGGTTTTACATCTCTCAACAATCATTAGTGTACGTCTGCTTTTGATAACAAAAATTATTTTTTATCTCTTCGAAAATGTTCAAATTTATGTTAAATAAACTGCATTTGTGGGAAATTTTGATTTTCTATTTTACTTGTAAGAAAAATTTTGCGTCAAAGACAAAGGGCGTCCTGGCAAACTCACAAAGTTTGAAGATAAGGAATGCTGCTGAAATCCGAGGAAACAATTGATGCGAAACGTTATCGACTACAACTAAAGCGTATGAGCCGTGCACCATGTGAAAAGCAGCCAGGAACAACCGAAAGACATGACATGGTAATTTTGAAACGTGATAATGCTCGGCCCCATGGCTGTAACATTCAAAGGCTACGTGGAAACACTGTAATGCTCCTTCAGAATACTGGCTTCTGTTATATGATGCGGAGGCAGCTGATGAGTCGGAACGGTAAATACCGCAGCCAATGGAACGATGAGCTGTACAAGATTTACGGCGACATTGATATAGTTCAGCGAATCTAGAAACAGCGGCTGCGCTGGTTAGGTCATGTGTTCCGAATCGATAATAATATTCCAGCTTTGAAAGTTTGCAATACAGTATACACGTACGCCGTATACGTGGAAACAAAGGCAGAGGAAGACCTGGCTATACTTGGTCTTTCCAATTGGCGCCAAACTGCGAAAAGAAGAAATGTACGGCGCAAGGTTGTTAACTCGACTATGCAATGTCTACTTCTGTAAGAAGAAGAAGAATAAACCAGACCTGCAATCAGATATATGGTAAAATTTCCAAATTCCATAGAAATAGTGCGCAAAATTATCAAAGTTTGGTTAAGAGGTGCGAGCTGCCTTAAAATCTTAGGAGGCTATAGGTGAGTGGTTAGACTTGCATACTGACATCCAGAAGACTAAGGTTCGAGTCTTGGTTCGAGCAACATCCAAAAATTATCGAAAATTAAATTTCTTAATTGTGAATGGCCTCGGCAGAAAATTTCAAGCCCTTCGAGTGTATTTCTGACATGAAATAAAAGCTCCATAAAAATCCATCGGCCGTTCGGAGGCGTCTTAGAACAACTGTAGGGTCCTCCATTATTGGAAATTTAAATATATATTTACATTGCCTATGATGTCATTGACTTAATATGACCGACGGAAGTGAGGTTAAATATTTAGACTAGTAATTTTTTCAACTAAAGCAAAAGAACCCTTACCAAGGAAAATGTGTGGAAGGCAGTTAAACTTATTTTCTTATTTTGAATACGACTTCGCCGGGTTAAACAGAGGCCATTCTAAGTGGAGATAGAAAGATAAATTAGCAGGAACTCATTATTATAAAACATTGCTGTAGAATATTCTGAAACTTCTAAAGGAAATCCTCCGAAACTTACATCTGTGAATTTCCATTACCATAAAAATCTCAACCGTCCTGTTTGAGTATTCGCTTACAACTAACTTGAATGATTCATTCCGGGGAATTTTCACATAATTTCTAGCATTGCAGCTCTACACCACATTCTATGGATTCTGCGCATTAAAAATGCTATGGTGAGTTTCGGTTAAGAGAATAAACATGACGGAGCATGAGAACTGCGAGAGATAACATAATTGTGCAACAGGTGTTTTCTGGAAACATGCGAACTCCCACAACCTTTCATTCAACAATAAAGTGTCTGCTTCACTCAGCCTCAAGCTTTGTTTACTTTTCGAATTGCATTGCTTTATGCGCATATTTACATGCACTTCGTTACTATATATATTGTACATGCATACATACGTATATTTGTGTGTGCTTATGTATGTATGTATAGGAACATGCATAAATGATTTGAACTATGACTCACTTTTTTCTCTACAATAAAATTATATAAATACATATATACATATGTACGTTCATAAAACTCTGTCTATTGTGTGTATATAGTGTTGAACATTTGAAAAATTTACATTTGTATAAATAGTTATACAAAGCTCATATCTATGAAAACTTGTATTTGGCAAAAGTTGCAATGACCAGGAACACATCATATTTCCGGTGTATTTTTTTGTATAAATTAAATATGCAACAAATATTTTCTAGACAGCGTATGTGGGAGGAGAGTACGAGTGCATTAGTTTTGATAAAACTACTGTCATCCATATTCATGCCCGTTCGTCCGCAACAATGGTGCAGCGGAAGTGGACAGATAAACAGGAAAAAGGTTACATATGTAATCATTTTGGCCCCATAGCGGCGGAAGCTTTTCAACTGAAAGTTTATTCTTCATCGATTTTTTTCACATATCCAATATACATAAGTTTTTATGGTCAATATTTTTCACTAAAATTAAAAGCTTTAAATGAATTAAAAACAACATACAAATTCACTGAATACATTATTAAATACATTATTGGACTCAATTTCAATTAGCCTGCGTTTTACAGAAGAACTTAATAATATTTGTCTAATACTTTTGCTGCTTCAAATAGTTTCTTTTTGCCCCTGTTTACACCTACTCTGTCCATCCTTCTAGTAAGTATCTCCCTTAGATTCTCAATGGGAATGAGATTCGGTGAATGTGCTAGCCACATAAGGGTATTAATGTTTTTATCTCGGAACAAATTTGATACTAGTTTCGAGGTGTATTTTGGGTTGTAATCGTGTTGAAATGACCACGAAAGTGACATATTCTACTCGGCATGTGGAAGTATTACGCTTTCAAAAAATATCTTTATACATAAAGTGATCCTTAATGTCATTTATTTGATGCAGGGAGACCAAACCCAGGAAACCCTTCCCATATCATAATATTACCTAAGTCATGTTTAATAGTACCGATACAATATCGAGAATCTAAGCGCCTATTGTATGATCGGCGAACTCTTCTCATTCCAGCCGAATATTTCAAATTAAATTTTATTTATCAGGAAAACTACGGTGTTAAACGATTTTGGCTGCTCTGTAACTTTCTAAGTCACATGCTCGTGCCCTTCTTTGTTCTATTCGGCTACTAACTTTTATGTTAAGGGCCTTAACTACTCCTAACGTCGACTTTTATGGATTCTTCTTTTATTTCATTAGTATTTGAGAGTCCTGGTACCGTGTTGTGCTTTAGGTCGTAATTTAAACTATTTATAATGAAACTAACTGTTGATTTATTCACACCACATTTCTTGTAGGTGTCTTTTTGAATTAAACCAATCATGTAATTATTAATAATACGTCTCTTCAACTGTATTAAATGTTTTGTTCCAGGCAATACCAACTTCTCATGACCTTCTTTTAAATATCTGGAATTTAAAGCGCATCGCAGTTTTGTTTTGACTAGAAATGGAGGAACCTACAGTTCATTCTGAGCTACCTCTGAAACCTCGATGGGTTTTTATGTTATGTTGTTATTCATGACAAGAATAACATTCTCTGCCGAGACCCGACCACAACTCGAAAAATTAATTTTCTATAATTTTTGGATGTAGGTTGAACCAGGTCTTGAACCCTGACCTTTCGAATAGCTTTATGCAATGATATCCTCTCGGATATTGCAGCCGTTGAAAGTAGAAAAAAGAATATTCGAAAGCATACAAAAAACTTTGTATCCTCGAACACTCTGTAAATGACACCACACGTTGTTGTAACAATAGCTAAAGGCATGTACTTGAAAACAGATTGACGTGGCTCGACACGGGCTACGAGTTGTCAAAAATATAATGTACGCGTTCATATGAGAGCGAACCATTTGGTGAACACACGACCACCCATGTAGCAGTGGTTGAATTAGATCTTTTTTCTAATTTGACAGATGACAATGATTATATGTGAATGGTTGTTAGTTGTTCTTCGTTGCTGTGGCTTCCACTTTCAATATGATTTTGCAGCTCCATATCCGATTTACTGCTAAGCGCCACCCAACAATATATTTCATATTAATCTTTTTCAACGCCAAAATACAAGTATCTTCTCCTCTAATGCTTAAGCTCATAATGACATAGAAAAATGTTAGATGTGTATATCGGAAATCGAGAACAATGCCAAGCAATCCATCAGAATCGTTCAAGAAACTCATATGGAATGTGTGGTAAATGAAATAGAGTCTCTATTATCTGAAGTAACGTGGGAGGCAGGTATCTTAATCTTAATTTTTTTACAACAAATTGAGGAACACACAGTTTATTCTAGTCCACCTCCGAGCTACTGGTGGATTTTTATGAGGAGAGTTTTGTTATATGTCAAATATAACACTTCGAGGGGTTAACATTCCCTGCCGAGAGGTGACCGCAATAATAGAAATTATTTTTAATTCTTTTCTATAATTTTGTATATATGGAGCTAGGCTATTATACACTGCTAACCACCCGGCTTTAGCCACTGATATTTACACAGTAAAATTTACGAATATTTGATACACATATCTCTTTAAAGACACATTAGCATACCACCCCCATTATAATTTACTTTTTACTCAACTAACAATAGTAACTACTGGCTTGCATTTCCTAATAGTTTTTCTATTTTTATATTATTTTCTTTTTTTGTTGTTTGTTCATTAGTTTTTATTTTGTTCTCTAGTTAGGGGTTATATTACGAGTACTAACAAAAGTTGTTTAGGAAGAAAAGTTTAGGAGTTGAGAAAAACAACTCGTTCAAATGTTTTGACTTTCATGTTTTTATCACATCAAAAACTTTATATTGCAAAAGCGTTACTAATTGGCCATGAAGAGTATATGTATATACAAATAATAGACAGGTGAAAGAGTGTAAATGATTTTTTGTGATGAATGAAATGGACGGTTGTGTAAATTTATAGTTGCCCTAAACTAAGTACATATAATATTCTATTTATAACAATTAATTAGAAAATTCACATAATAATTTTTTGACTTACTGCTATAGTGACTCAACATTAAAGTGGCTGGAAAAATGTTTCATAATATGAGTAGATAATAATTGTAAGAATTTCATTTTTTTGCTAAAATCGGTTATCGAGTTCGATTTTATATGTCTTTTCGTTTTGCTTGAAGAATTTTGGAATTGTCTTTAAATGTTCCTTCCTACTTTAATTATCCAATAAATAATTCAAAATCGGAAAACACTTGTTTTCTATGTATTTAAAATGTAAAAGTATATTCAACTTTGAAAACCGCTCTCTGCAATTTCATGGCCAATGGAAGCGTTTCTCAGTTCAGAAGTGTTTTACATTCTGCTTTCAGAAAGTTTTTTTCCAATAACAAATGAGCCGACCCGTAATCAAAATGTTTTATGGCTTAATGATGATTTAGAAAGCTTACAAAATAAGTAGAATAAATTATTCAAGCTCTATAAAAAACCGGGCAATTTTCAGATTATAGTGCTTATTCAGTAGTTAGATAAATAGTATATTTGAATAACTCGTGTTACAAGAAGTATATGACAAAAGTTCGAAATAATATTACTTTAAATCCGAAGTGATTCTATAGTTTTGTTAATTTGAAAAGTAAGACTTTTGGGTTTTCATCATCTATGAAAATGAATAATGAATTATCCAGTGATTGTTACACATTCGACCCCGCAGCAATGCTTTTACCATTACTTATTGCCTTAAATTTCCGCTGATATTGTCTATTACCATCTTAATACCCTTAAGAGCTCAATTACATGCGGTCCGGATAATATCCCAACTAGTGTACTTAGATCTTGAGCTATATGGTATATATATATATATGGTATATACCATTAACGAACATATTCAATGCTTCACTAAGGCAAAAATTGTTTCCCTTTCTTTACCTCTACATAAATGTATTAGTAGATCTTCTATTATAACATATCAATTAGCTCATTCTGTGTCATTTATTGATATCTCACAACAACTTCTCAACGTAAAGTGATAAATTGCAATCTGTGCAAACTCGTTTTACTGTATCAAACCCTACTTACTAAGAGTTTTAAATAATTAAGTAATTTCCTTCTCATTTTTTCGAGTAATTTATAGCAGCTGTCTTGGGTTCAGGGCCATCCGGATTGTCACTGGTTTTCGGTCACCGATCTGTTGGATTTTTCGATTATCCTTCAGGAGTCCCAAGGACGGTTGAGCTGGAGGTGGATAACGGTCGGTTCGTCGTTGCCAATTCCAACCAAAATTCAGGATTTGAAATCATTTTAAATATAAAAATAAGTACCAAAAAGATGTTGCACGTCGTAGCATAATTTAAGTGATTTGGTTCCCGTACTGGTTCACCCGGAAGTCCAGACTTGGCATAACGGCATTCGAAACGTGTGATTTGTATAAAACTAAAAATAAATAATTTTTGAGTTTATTTTCTTTTGCAACGGTATTGCTTAGGAATTGCGCTAAAATTTAGAGGACATATTTTCAAAACTCCTTTAAAAACTTCAAACACATTTTATAACTTTTTGGAATATTTAAATATTGCTTTTTTTTTAATACAAATCTCTCCTTTCAAGATATTTAAACCAACTGATAGAAATGAGTCTGATGCATATATTTTACATTTAAAATGAGTAACTTTTGTTTATTTATTCTTAAGTTTGTGAAACCGAAATGCAGCAAGGAAAAGCTCAAAATATTGGACATCATTTGGATTTCCAGTGTAAAATAGTTGAGCAGGGAAACATTTATAAATTTATAAAAATATTATGATAGGATATATATCCTTTTCTTCTTCTTAATTGGCGTTTGCACAGCTTATGCGCAGCCAAGTTCATCAGAACGTTTCTTTCCTTCGTCGTCGTTCGACGCCAATCGGAGATACTCACTGAAGCCCATCAAAGTTTACGACACATTTCAGTTGAAATACATGTGTTTGGATAATACGGCTAGTTTTAATTACATCACAATATTTTTTTTTTCAAAGAAAGACTAAGCTGTATTGTATAATAGATTATAGATTTGTGTATCTAAATCTTTAAATAAAATCCATCATACTCAGTATGTTTGTCTATATTAATATCTTGTAACGTTTATTCTATGCATGTGGTATGGAATATTATGTGAACAGCATGTCACAGATTTAATGACAACACTTAACTCAGTTATTATCCTTCAAAGTGTTTCAACATTTCTTTTTTTGTTTCGTTTTGTTGTTAATAATCAGCTTCTGGTAGTAGCACATGCCACTTTGTCACAGCCACCGCAAAAAACATGCTTGACAATTTTGTATTGTTGTTGTATTGCTGCATTGAAACGAATTGGAAGTAAGCAACAAATATAAACACTTGAAAAGCTGCTTATGGTAAGCGGCACGTTCCCACACTAACCTACTCACATATGATACATACATACATATATTATACTATGTGGTTACCCAATAAGCATTAAAAAGTGAGAAAGGAGAGTTCTTAAACCACGTGGTCCTTTTGGTATTTTTTCTCACTTATATTCGTTTCTACTAAATAATCGTAAAAAAAATTTATTTTAATTTAAATCAAGGCTACATCACGTTAATCAAAAGAATTCAATCGATTCGGTTGAAAAATTTGGAAATGTTATCGTTAAAGCAGTTAACAACATACATAGATTTTATTTCGTTTTTACCCCGAACGAAATGCTGTAGTTTCTGTAAAACGTTAACAGATAATGTTAATCGTGAAAATTGAAGTGTGCTGTTAATACCACTGTAGGCGGCCATTTAGAATTTTGCGATTGTAACATTAAAAATATCCTTTCGTTTCGATAACATGGCGCCGAAACTAAACAAAATCATTTCGTTAAGTTTATTTTTCATATTTACAAATCGAAATGGCAACGTTTCGTTCGATGAGCATCTCTGTTTTAAATGAATAAAAATCGTAATATATTTGTATAAGTAGTTTTCTAATATATTATGCGACTTAATAAAGTCTCAGACCAATTATTCTCATACATATAATAAATAAAAATATTATCAGATTAAAAAATTTAAATTATATTAAAAACATTTACAAAATTCAGCTAAGGCCATTGTGAAGGGGTGTTATGTAAAATATTCCTACCAATAGTATTTAAGTTGGCAAAGATATATCGAAATCTATAGAATTTAAGAGCTTATTGAATTCTTTCTATGTTCTTCAAATTGGCACATTCAAATATGTTGTAGTGATAAAAGTAATATTAAATAATCTATGTGGAACATTTAAGTTTATCTTACGAAAAAGGTTTATAAGAGTTTGATAGGAAGACCTTCAAACGTAATTTAATTTTGAACAAATGACAACACAGTATAGAGTTTTTATAGCATAATGATTATAAAAGCAGCTTTACATATCCTACGATTGGAAGCTAGCATGGAGCACAAATTAGCATTAAAATGCGTACGAAATGAGAATTTTGAGTCGAAGTAGACACCAACTTCTATTAATTCATTGACGAATTTTAGGAATGAATTCCCTTGAAACTTCGTATCTGTGGCTAGACAACTTTTATTAATATTTAGTACTACAAGATTTCTGAATACTTTACTCTTGAAATTTCTTGTTATAAAGCAAATTTTAGATCATTTTCATACAAAAGAAATATTGACGTAGAAAATCAGGATTTAATGTCTAATGTATAAAATAAAGAACAGCGGGTCTAGGACATTGTCTCATTGTCTTACGCTACATTATACGTCGGAGAAAACACTTGAATTAATTCTCTCGGCCGAGAATGCCAACCCCTCCGGATGTATTTTTGACATGAAATTAAGGCTCCTCTACATAACCGCCATTGATTTCGATGCATTTCTTAAGTCTATGGATCCATTTCTGAAAACAGTGTTCAAAATTTAGCTTTTTATGCTTATCAAGTTCAACATGAACCGCGTTAATTATCTCCTTTTAAATTTTTTTTAATATTTGGAAATAACCAGAAATCACTTGTTATTTCAGCAGTGTTCCCATAAGTCGTGTTGCCATGATTTAAAAAGTAGCGCCGCAAATCCTCTTTCTTCCTCTTTTCCAAGAAATTTTTGAAAACTTTTGGTAAGCATTCTTCGATGTGCCATTTTGCAGTTATCGTCAAACCCTTATAGTGGAATAGCAGCTAAGATTTTAGATCGGGTGAAGTAAACTGACATCATTACTTTTGCTGCTGATTTTGATGCTTAGATTTTACGGGTGAGTTTGCTCCTGTTGGGCTCTATACCATGCACTGCTGTTTGGTTTCTAAGTACGATCTAGATAGCACCAAGATTCGTCACCAGAACCGACTTTATTAAAGTTGATAGACTGATCATTTTCGAATTTGTTTAGGAAAATTTGAGCAAAATGCACTCGGGGCTCTTTTTGGGACTAATTTAAAATTCGTGGTACTCATCGAGCAGATTTCTTATGTATCCCAGATAATTACTTAATATTCGCGATACAGCTATGGCATTTAAGTCAGATTGCCAATGAATTACAATCATTTCTTTTGTCAATCGTAAGTCTTCATCAATTTTGGACTTCACAAGAGCTACAGAGACATCATCAGTGGAAGATTTTGGTCGATCTTCTCGGGGCTCGCCCTCTACGGAAAAATGCCCGGTCTGGAATCTTCGGAGCCACTTAGAAAGAGTCTTTAAAGACGGTGCAGTCGTTCTATATGCAATTTGGCATTCAATGAATATTTGTATCGGCTGTAAGTAACGCCGAAACCCGAAGAGAATCACATGGCGAATTTCTATCCTCAGACTGACTTTTGTTAATCTCCTCGTATTTTGATGGGGCTTTAAAGCTTCTCTTATATGAGCTTTTATAAAATACACTCATTATGCAATAAATGATTTTTAGAAATAATTAAAATTTGCTAAATATGTATGAAAAGTCTTTAAATATTTTTTCCACATATAATTAAAGTTCAGGAAAAAAACTATTAAGCTATTTTCCGAAAAATCTTAAAAAAGCTCGGTTATTATGGTAAGTGCTGCAATTTGGTTAATTAATTACTTTTTGATTAACTAGTCTTACTACGAAGAATCGTCGGGATAATTCTGTATAGTCTCGCGTTTATGTCGCATCCGTTGCGCTAATTGGGTAGAAACATATATTATATATGCAAGAGTACTACAAATGTAGGTAAATTTATGGATATAGGTATGTATGTATGCACATATTTGATTGAGTACACACTCATAGACACCGTCAACTGTTTGGCTACTGCGGTTTGTATTCTGATGCGGTGTAGTGGTATGTGGTGGCGTTTTGCATACGGGCCACAAACAATGTAGGTATTTACGTAATAATCGCTTTAATTGAAACGTTTTGTCAAACGTGGTATGCGAGCATACAGATGTACATACAGATGTACATATTTATATATATTTTTGAATATATGCTTGTAAATATATTGTAAACGTTAAACACGCGACTTGCCACAAGTGATTCGAATTTATAAACACATTTGCGCTTAACAGAACGCGTACATTTGTATAATATTAAGTTTTGAGCTTACATAACCCAATAGAAAATTTAAAAAAATTGTAAAAAGATTTAATCCCTAAACTTTTTCTTGAGAGTTTTCAATACTATATGTATTAAAGCAAATGAATTGTTATGTAAGTCTATATATAGAAACTGATATAATTAATTGTAAGTTCAAAAGACTTTCAGTCCATTATCCTTCTAAGGGATTTTGAATAGCTGTTAGACATCTATATTTGCCAAAGGTTAAATCAAAATAGCATTTCGATGAAGTATCACGCATTGATGTAGCCTTTAATAATATTCTTCCCGAGGTCATAATAGAAATTCTTCAAGATACAGACCTTGCACAGCCGGTTGTAAAACACGTGAAATGCCTCCAGAGGAACAGGATAATCTTTGCTGAGATGGACAATGCCGTTGTCACCAAATATAGCACAAGGAGTACCCCTCATGGGGGAGTCTTATCTCCTTAATTATGGTGACTCTCCGCACTGAGCAGGCTGGTAGCATACGCCGACGATATTACCTAACAACGACTGGCAAGCACACGCAGTGTTTTATTCCAAGAGTAAGACTCTTTTCACAAGGAGATATAAACAATTTCCTTTTAAACCACCAAGGCTAAAAGACATGGAAATTACTCTCTCTACCGAGGTGAAATATCGCGGAATAATCATAGCGAGCTCAACTGGAGCCGAAAGCTATCTCTGCACTCTACGCATGCAGCCATTGGCCATTGGGGCTAAAACCGTTTATTTTTCATTGGAGTTATAAAGCGAGAATCAGATATATTATATTCTACGGGATCACCTTCTGGTGGCCGGCACTTGAAAAAACTACTTTCAGGAGCAAACTGGATAAAGTTCAGAGGTTTTAAGCTATTCTCTTAATTTTCTTCCCCTGCATTTTTACGGTAAAGCTATGATATTGGACGCGGTTCAAGGAATTAAATTCACATATTTTATTTGAATTTAGAAAGATAAAGTACAAATATTTTCTTGAGCTGAAAATAAATGTTACATTTTTTGTGACATTTAAATGTTTATTAAGAAATAATAATATTTAATATGCAAAGTTATACTTTGCATTTTACAATTTGCATTTTGATATCATACTCCCATACTCCTTCATGCCGATTAGATTTTGAGCAATCAGATCTGTGTGCGTATACCCACTGACCTTTTTTTTTTAAAAAATCTCGTCAAAACTGACATCATCCACTGTTTTGCCATATGGCCTTTAGTCATCTGTTGGGATATGGAAAAATTTGTTCGAAGAAGCCTTGATCCAATTTGTTTTTGAAGCAAAAAACATTTACATTTCAATTATAGATGTGTTGTTGCTTTATATGGTATGGTTTAGAAGGCAATGAAATAAATGGTAATTTGGTGGTGCATGTCAGGTGTATGGGGTACATGTGATATCAGTTCGGGATTAAGCTCTTTTAGTTTTGACGGATAATCATCTGGTCTTATCAAAATGCAAAGTTAAAAGTTTGACATTCTCCATTTCATGGAGGTTTTTTTTCACTGATTTCTTCATTTAATCTGAATAGCAGACAACGATAAACGTCGATTCAATGATTCGGTTTCTAGCAAATAGCTCATATTAGTTTATACCATTGCAAATCCACACTAGAGCATATAAACTTACCGAAATGATTTTCTTTCGTTTCGGAGCCATGTTATCGAAACGAAATTAAATTTTTAATGTTTAAACCGCACAATTCTAAAAGGCTGCATGCTATGATATTTACAGCACAATTCAATTTTAACATTTAACATTATCTATTAACGATTTAACATTAACGAAGGCATTTCCTTCAAGTACTTCCACTACTTTTTACGTTTCCAAAATGCTCTACGTATATGTGTAGTAACGAGCTGGTGTAAAGACAGCGGACTGTATATTAATCCAGAAAAACCAAACCAGTTCTATGTATCAGTAGGTACAAACCGCCTCCTTTTAAGCCATCTATACTACGGAGCGTGGAGATCACCCTCTCTACCAAAGTCAAATATCTCGGGAAAATCCTAGATAGCAGGCTCAACAGAACACCGCAATAAGTTCGAAGAAGGATGCTTACGCTTTCAAAACGGCGATAGGAAAAAAGATGGGGTCTATACAGCGGCATTTAGACCAATCCTATTCTATGGCGTTACGGTATGGTGGCCGGCACTGGAGAAGGTAATTAGAGCTGCAAGGCAATTAAGTTGAATGCAACTCAACCTTGGAAGTACTGCAGTATAAGACACGCTAAAATATTATATCTTGTAAAAGTGCCGAAAGCGATGGACTACACCACCTCCAGTATGTGCGTCGACAATCTTTTTTCCTTCTTCGAAAGTTCCAAACAGAAATTAATGGGAACACACCAGCGCCCTCGATTAGTGAGATATATCCATCTTTACACACACCTCAAGGCTCGATGAAATAGAGGACTGTGGAATCCACTCTCCGATGCTCTCAATAAATAAGACCATGAGACTACCAGACCACCGTAGCGTCTCTCAAGCAGAAAATTTAGCAAACTCGGAAGCCGCCGAGAGAAGCAATGTGAACAAATCTTCATATAAAGCAACCCCGACGGGGTTTGGGTACCCGGATACATTGGCATAGTAGGCAATTGCAAGGCAGACGAGCTAACGAGAGAGCCCTTCTATCCACAATAAAACATGCACACGATTTGTCCACGGCAAAGTATATGCTTAAACTGGCCTTTACCAAGGAAAGAGACTCAAGATGAATGAGATCACATGCAACATGTCCACACAGCTTTTAGAAATACACCCGGAGATCTTGACGGGCGACCATAATTAAAAATCAAACCAGGACTCTAACTACGCAATGCTAACCACTCGGCTATTGCGGTCGCCAATATTTCCATTAGATTTCAGAAATCTACATATTTTGATTTTTGTTTTAATTTCCATAAATTTTTGCTTTACAATGAAATGTTTCGCATTTTTTATAATAAAAATTTTGTTTCAATTTGTTTTCAATAGATGATATCAATAGAACAAAAATAAATCAAAAGCGACAAAGATTTTTATATTAGAAAGTTAATACATGCATATTTGAAAATATTCGTGACTGAAAATACCTGGTGCAATGGTTGTAAATATACGAGGTGATTGAAAAAGTTCAGTCAGTTGGTGACTTTCAATTTGTTTTTGTTAAATCTAAAAATACGAAATCCTCTGAAATTACTTTATTAGTCTTTCTTTCAAACTAAACTGCAAATTTTAGAACGTTCGGCTGAAATGGAGACTAGATACCGCAAGATAACGGAGGATAGGTCAGACGAAATTCCACCACCAACGCAAACAAAAATTCGCCACGTGATGATCTTCGGGTGTCCAGAACGGACGAAGACCCACGATTGACACAAGATGTGATTGCTAATGAATTGGGCTAGAATGCCGTGGCCGTATCGCAAATATTAAATAACCATCTCGGATATACGAAGAAACTTGCTCGATGGGTACCACGAATTTTAAATGAGGCCCAAAAATAGACCCTTGTGCATTTTGCTCAATATTTCCTAATAAATAAATTCGAAAATGATCAGTCTAGCAACTTTAGTAAAGTAATTACTGGTGACGAACCTTAGTTCCATATGTACGATCCATGGTATTGATTCCTACAGGAGTAAACCCACCAGTAAAATTTAAGCATCAAAGATCAGCAGCAAAAGTAAAGTCAGTTTACTTCACCCAATCTAAAATCCTAGGTGCTATTCCATTTGAAAACAGTCAGACGGTAATTGCAAAATGGTACGCCGAAGAGTGCTTACCACACAGCTGAAATAACGAGTAATTTTTTATTTGGGATCGATATTCCCCGGATATACCACCTTGTGAATTCTGGTTATTTCCAAAAATTAAAAAAAAAAAAAACAATTGAAAGGAAAGGTCTTTAATGGCAACGATGAGATAATTAATGCGATTAATGCTGAACTTGATAAGTTTAAGAAGCAAGATTTTGAAGACTGTTTTCAGAAGTAGATCTATAGGCTTAAGAAATGCATTGAAATTAATGGCGATTATGTAGAGAAGTTAAAAAAGACATAGATTACGATTATATACAAGAAAGAATAAAGAATAAATAAAAAGTTTTTTTTTTCTGGTTAACTTACCGAACTTTTATTAACCCCCTCGTATATAAGAAAATTCCGGAATCCAAATTTTTAGACACGATATTTACAGCCATTATCAGCCTCTGAGCTAGTCTCACCCTGTTGTTTTTTTAGCCTGAAAGGAACTAGTACTTGGACGAATGGCATACGGATAATTTATTTCCAACATTGCTCTGTACTCATGTATATTTCGCATGCAGCAGTCCAATGTTTGTATGATGTAACCAACAAAAAAAAAATATATATATAAAAAAAAAATTGAAAAGGTAAATAATAAAAATTATTATTAAACATAACACAAAGAACACAATATCCACATATCTACACGTATGTATGTAAGTAGATATACGTATACTTGTAGAGCATAATATGCTACATTGTTTATGGTGACAACATAATTTTTTAATGAGTAGTTAAAATATTATGTAATTAACAATAAATTACACGTTGCACAATATAGTACACATTAACGCATACATACACTTACATATATACAAACATATTTATAGAATATACATTGTATATACCCTTTAAACAGTTTGTTCCGCCTTCAGAATATATTACTCCAAGAAGTGTACTTCTCCTTACAAATTTCTCTAAAATTAGACCGACTTATTTGCAAAACTTTTTTGGACCGTAAATTTTGATTTGAAATGGGAATAGAAAATTTTACTCGTGATATCTTGAACCCTAATACTATAACTTTTTTGGATGACTCATATTAGTCTTCTGATATTAATTCCAAACGTAGTCAATTGGGTATGTACATATATACATACACATGTATATGTAATATAATATGTATATAGACAGACTTCACACGCCCAGCATTCATTATAACAATTGCAATTTTTTGTTAACATCATTAATGAATTGCTTCGTTCCGTTTCGCGTTATCTCCATCAAACCCAAGTGGCGTTAGTGTGGGTGCTACCCAAATACTCGTACAAAGCAAAGTTATTTGCCATTTGCCTGCTGCCGATTACCAACGTCCAACAGCCAAGTGCCAACGGCTGCTGGTTGCTGGCTGCTACTGCTGCTACTGCTGCTGACAGTCATTGTATGCTGGCGAGATAAGCGCTGCTCAGCACAACATGACTCGCATGCCTATTAAATAATTTCCAACACTTTGCGGTCATTGATGTTGAAATCGGTGAGGAGGGAGCGTTTAAAAATGCGGGTTAGCTCTTGTTAAATAAATATATTGTGTGTGGATGAAGAGTTCATACTAAGCGTTTTATGACATTTCACCTGTTAATAAAGCACTTATGTACATATGTACGAATATAAAATATACAAATATATGTATGTAAATGCATAAGTTACAATTTAATTGATATCGATTACAGTGTCAATTGAATACGTGATGAATTTAAATGATTAACGAAATTTGATTAAATGATTTATTCAATTAATTTTATTTCTTTATTAAGTATTAATTTGTCATAAAATTTTAATAGTATTTACTCATATTGTTGCACCTGCGCAATTGTATATGTATATACAATATATTTGGGCGAACACGTGTCAGAAAGATAGCTTTTTGGGTAGCCAAACTTTTGCTCTGTTGCGAAAAATTTTAATGACTGACAGGGTTAGGGGCGGGGCACAAATGAAATATTTTTGAAAACTACCACTTGTGATAAAAACTTAGAACGATAGAGTAAACTACAGTCCAAGGACGAAACTATTTTTTTCGCTCATAAACAAATTTAAATGCCAGAAAAGCTACCTTGACTCAAAACTCTTTTTAATTAATGTTCTTAACGTAGCAACAGTAAAGTGTAAAATTAGCGTAGTAAAAAAGTTAGATATAGCTTAAAGCAATACGATTGCTTCCTTCGAAAATCGAACGTGCAGCCTTTCGATATGAGCCGGACATTGAATACGGTGCGCACGCATCAGTTCGATATCGTTCGATGTCTGTCGTTTGCCCGCATTGCGAAGCACTGAATTTTCCAAAAGAACCGGCCAGATTGGATTGACCCTGAGCTTTGTTGATAGTGATTGCAAGCGCTAGTCGAACAGGGAACTGTAGTTGCTTGAATTGATACGGATTGTTAGGGAATGGAGCAATGAGGTTGTCTTCAACTTTGAAAAATCCCATCGAAACAATTGTTTCTATTAGGCTCCTCCTCCTAGGTTGCAGAATTTCGACTTAGCATAATAATGGGCACACTTCTAAGTCAACGAAAATATAAAAATTCCTTTGGATAATTCACTGTTTCATCCGCTTACACAGCGCTGCCTTTTGAGTTATTTGTAATGGATATACTTTCAATGCTGGGTTGAATAGTGTGGTTGAGATCGCAGACATCTTAGTTTGTTGCAGCGAGGATAGCTAGCTCAATCAGCCACACACGATCCCTATAATTAATTTCGATATTTCAGAATACTCCGTGCATCTCTCTTTTGATGTCACTAAATTGTGGAGATTATTGGGAAGTCCGATAAATTGGGATTTTACCGTTCTCCATTTCCGGTAGCTGTCATGCAAATACATATGCCGATGGCTCATTTTGCAGGCAGGTGGTTAATGTATATGCCCCCACAAAGTTGAATATTTAAGACAAGCATTGATCTCGTCTACTGGTGTTGATAGAGGAATAACGGGCAGTGTATTTGTGCAAAAATTAAAGTCGGTTGGTAATTTTTCGAGATATGCATATCTTTAGAAATGAACGTAAGATTTAGGTGTATCTATGCTCATATCCAAATCACAAAAATTTAGTAATCGTTTCCCGTAAAGAAAGTATTATTAATATTTCGAGCAAATCGAACTTGATTTCAGGTCACTGTCTCATTTCTAGGATATACTCGTATCATCCATTTCTTGGATATATCATCCAAAAATTCAACTAAAATGAATCATGCATACTTATAATTAAAAAATAAACGATCCACTTCGCGTAAAAAAAATTGAAGAAACAAGAAGTATTAATAAGATTTTTCGTAAATGCCACCAATGTACCGAATTACAAGTAAATAAAACGATAAATACAAATTTTTCGATTAGATCAGTTCCTGGTTCATTTACCAAAATCTTTTTTCGTGCAAACCCTTACAGAAACCAAAGGAATCTGGGGAAATTTAACGTCAATCGGTCGGTAACTTTTTGAGATTAACAGATCTTTGCAAACGGACATAATATTTTTATATATAAAATAGATATAAAGATAACAGTGCTTTGTAATGCTGAAGTGATTTTCTACTGAGTTCTTCCTCGTTCTTTTATTTCATATCAGAAATATACTCGAAGGGCTTAACATTTCCTACCGAGGCTCGACCGCAATTAAAAAACTTAATTATCTATAATTTTTGAATATTGATCGAACACTGCGAGAAGTTAGAAGAAATTTTCCTTTGCCATATTCAGCCCTTATGTAAATTTCTACGAACTCAATTAGTGGAGCGGAAAGGAAAGTTTCGGGATTCATCCCGAACATTACATTAATCAATGTTATTATGACCAATAGAAAGCATATGAACATACTCGTACACACAAGTTGTTAAGTTGTTTGTCAAGTCATTTTTAAACAATGCACTTACACCGTTTTGATATTCTTCATCAGCGATAGCAACCAATACGTATATTACACGCACAGCGATTTTTTTCGAAATGGTATTAAAATATTAAATATCACACCTAATCGAGTTTTATTTTATTTTATTGTGTTAAATAGCTTGTAAAAAAGCTTGGTCACTCAACACCGTCTATATGTTAAAACCAAATTTTTTCGAGTTATGATGTTAACGTTTTCTTTATTCCTAAAAACTGGTACCCAGCAGTCCTTCTACCCACTCCGACAAGAATGGAAAGGTGGACGGACACATCTAAATCAAATCTAATTATCTTTGAAGTGCATATATACATATGCGTATAATGTAAAGAATTTTCCAATGAGAGGTGTTACAATATTTTGAATAGCCTGCTATTCCAGTAGAAGTCATTTTTGAAGCTGGTTATTTTTGGTATTTGACAAGTAAAAACTACGCCAGTAACAAAAGATGCTTCAACAACACATTGAAATTATTAAAATTCACTATAAAAATAGTGAGAACTTCGTGGAGACGGATCGTAAACTAAAACAAGTACCTTGCCAGACCGTACCACGGAAATTGATTGGAAAAATGAAGCTGTTGGGACAAGTTAGTGATGTGAATAATAAAAAAAGTACACGTCGCTCAAGAACATCTGATAATATTGCTGCTGTAGCCCAAAGTGTGGAAGAAAACCCAGGTTTGTCCATTCCTCATCGTTCTGTGGGGCATTCCACAAAGGTCATATTTAGCATAGAGACATGGGTCGTAAAGCTTGTAAAGTAAAGTAGAACTCAAGCCGGCCAATTTCATCAAAAAATCATCTTATCCTTCGATGGTTACGTCAATAAGAAAAATGTCCGCAGAAGCTCGGACAAGGTTTATTGTTGAAAAACCTCTTCATCCTCAACGTGTAACTGTTTGGTGCGGTTTATGATCCGGCGGTATCATTTGACCTTACTTCTTCGTAAATGAGGCTTGAGCAAAAGTTATCATAAATGGATTGCGCTATCTAGAAATTATTAATGATTTTCAAAGGCCGGGATGGGATGGTATTGATCTGTGCAACGTTTACTTCCAACAAGATGGCACTACGTACCACATAAGCAACGAAACTATTAAGGGAAAACTTTAAAAGAGGTGACCACAATTGGCCACCGAGATTTTATGATTTACCACCTTGCAACTTTTTCCTCTGGGACCCACTAATTAAAACCCTGCATATTGAAAATCTGTATAGCATGTGCATAGTCAGGCATAATAACAAATACTTTCTCTAAGTGTAATCTAAATTTCATAGAGTTTGAGCTTTGTACTAAATGCTCAAGGTCAAACGTCATTTTAACTCACTTAAATGGCGCAATTATACTGAAATGCTGGTGAATGCTCCAACTAAAGGCGAATGAGCGATAACCAGTATTCATGAATTTACGCATGCGCACTAATAGAGTTGAACATAGTCGGTGCAATGCTAAAATGTTGTTAAACGTGGAAAACCCAAAATTAAACCATAATTCGTAGTAAAGTAAACGCATGGAGAGCGATAAAGTACAAGTAAATGGTGAGTAATACACAAACTACGACGTCATCGCTGACGCCTTTGACTACATTGAAAAATATAAAAAAAACGAAATATAACAAGTTAAAGCAAACATCAGAAAAAACAACAACGTGTTGATTTTTATTATGCAACAGCTCAAGTTGCACGTTGCAATCGACGTAAAAACCCACTTTAATAGTCTAGAGTCTGGTTGCATGCACTTCGGAGTGACTGTCCGACAGCTTGTGTGTTTGTTTGGTCGGCTGCTGCATCTACCGTTTGGCTAATGACTGAGTGACCTACTCTGGCAGCTGGTAGTGATATTTAAGATTGCATTAGGAGAACAGGTCTCTCAAAAACTCATTTTCTCATTGCTTTGCATTGGAGAGTGTTAGCAAATCCATTCACTGTTTTCAACGGCCTTGCATGAGTGTATGGAGAATTGTTTGAGTGTAAAACATTTCTGTTGATTCAGTTACGTACATATGGCTCTCACTGTCAACACTCTTAACCCTACTCAACTCCACCTGGTTTAGTACAACTTTAATATGTTTATTTACCTGTATGTATGTATGTGTGTATGTGTGTATTTATGTATGCATGTTTGCATGTAGGTATGCAAGTGGGCAATACTCAAAATTTACTTAAGTTATGCTTTGCTATTCGATGGCTTCTTATTGCGCCAAGACTGGGCTTCTTACACTATTTTTATTTTCGAAATTGTTATTGTGAGCACACACATTTTATTTTATTTATAATTTGGCAAACAATTTTGTCAGTTTGATTTTTTTCATAGAAGCGAGTACGCGCGTTTTGGGGCTTGCTTACGGATTGCTTTATTAAATTAACTGATATAATAAGTTAATTTGTTTCTATAAAGTTTTAGGTATGATTTTTGATCAATATTTTAAATACTATATACTACAAAATATTATATTTTATTGTGTTGAAAAGAAATTGTGGGAAAAATGCCGTCGTAAAGTTACCTTTAACAGCAGTAAAAATATATATATATGTGTATAACCAATGTTTTGGTACTTAACCTTATTTTTTTAACAAATGTTGTGTGTTAAAAATAAAAAAAATAATAATAAGAAAATAATGTAATATTTGTTTCGAAGATTGTCGCGTTTTCTAATTACACTTTTTTGGCAGCAAAGGCCTACAAAGTGTTAACAATAAAGTGTTAAATTAACCAAAGTTTTAAAAATATATAGCAATTTTACAACTATTATTATTGAATCAAAAATCAAATATAGTGTTTGCATACAAAATTATGAACACAAAAATATTTAATTGTTTGTGTTCGATCGCAATTGTGAGTGAGGAAGTATTTTATCTGCCGAGATATTTGAAAAAAAAAATTATTATTATCTATGCATATGTGTAATTCAAGAAGTTGTGTAAAAGTGTTTCAACTTTATGGTTGGTATTCAACAGAAATGATTTATGTATCCTTTCACTTTTGATCGATATGAAAATCGTCGTCGAAATTCGTCAAAAATTGTAAGAATATTACTTAAAAGTCAAATAAAAAAGTCTTTGAAAACTAATTATTTTTTTTCGACTTTATTGTCTTTTTTGCGTGGCTTAAAATTAAATAATTATTAAATATTACAATATCGCTTTAACAAGAGCTAATGGAAAAATATATATTACATATTTACAAAAAATTTACCTGCCTAACATACATTTAAAACATTATAAAATGGAATTTTAATTTATAACCTCAAAGTCTTTATAATCATATTGCTATCAAATCATACGCTAAAACTTTGATCACATAAAAAAGTCTGTCTGCATTAAGCTAAGCAAACTGATCGTTAAGCAACCTTCAAAAGTCAAAGTTCTATTTAAGTACGAGCACTTCGTTAGCACATTTGAAGGTAACCAACTTTTTAACCTCTATTAAGTAAGCTCTCCAACGAGCTGATGCTGTGCATGCAGAAGGCAAAATATTTTTTTTTTATTTTAAATTTGAAACTTGAGAGAAGAATCATGTAAAATCAATAAACAATTGTGAGTACAAGTGTGAAAGTGATCCAAACATATTTTGTATGCTATTCTGGCACTACAGAATAACAAAACCGATTTCCACAATGTTGCCAGGAATTTATTTATTTTATTTTACATGTTTTTTTATATTTTAGCTCTTAAGTAGCTTAATAATATTTCGTAATAGCCAAAAAGATTACCATTGCGAACATCCAGGGTTCGAGTTCTATTCAGGGAGGACCAACATTCATTGAGGTCACCCCAAGTTGGAATATTTAAATTACTGAAATAAAATAAAAAGCTCATAATAAAAATTCATTGTTGCCACTCGGAAGGTCAGGGTTCGACCAACATCCAAAAGTTATAGAAAATTAATTTTAATTAAAAAGTTTTTCTAGTTGTGTTCGCCCTTCAGCTGGGAATAGCAGTGTATTTCTGACATGAAATAAAAAATCAGTAATTAAACATCATCTAATTCAAGACATTAAGTTTTTTATTCTATTATTGATCTGACTACTTATTTGTTCGTGTGCGTCACTTCTCCGCTGCTCAAAGCCTTTTACGAAAATATTCATAAAAAATCGTATCTAAGCATTTTTACTTTTTAGTTGAACGTGTCAACAACCCGCAATCGCGCTGAATAAAAACAATTCCTAGCAAACATTTGTTGATGTCCGAATCCTATCAATTTTTCCCAATCTGTCGGTGATGCCTTTCCCGAAAATATCGAACTTGATTCCGAAGAAACAAATATATCTCAAGCGAACCATTAAGATGTCTATTTTTCCATAGATCGGCCTTCGGTCTAAATAAAAAGTATTTCATGTGAAAAGAACTATAAATACGAATTTTTCGAATAGGTTGGTCTATAATCCAGATCCCGGAGGGAAAGTAGTATTTCTGTTAATCTAAACAGAAATACGAATTTCTAGTTAATCGAAATATGTCGGTCGGCTTTTAGTCTACTTCTCGGAGAGAAGAGTAGCCTTCCTGCTAATCTGAGTGGAATCCTACCTTCTTTACATATGAGCCGAGTTCCAAGTAAATCGAACTATTACAAAGAGTTTCCGAATAGGTCAGTTCCTGTCCTACTTCCCGAAATTTTCGTACATACCTTTCCAGTAACCGTAGAAACAAGCTGATATATTTTCAAAATAATCTATCAGGTAGTTTTGGCGAACACTGAATGAGAGGTTGAAACTTTATCTAACAAGAGTTAATCTTCGGCGGTTAATACCTACCAATATGAAATCGGAATCGATTATCTCTGAGTGAGTGCTTTTGTATTTATTGCGAATTATCGTTTGAAAATTAATGTTTTTAGAAGTTTTAAATAAGATAACAGCATTTGTCATTGTTAGAATTTTAAATATAATTGGCTGTACTTATAGGAATTACGAAGATATATCAGAATCTTTGAAGAAAGAGCATATGTATTTGTTTTAGTGAATCTTTACTCTTTCAATAATTTAACAAAAAACGGAAATTTTAAATTCAACTCTTACATATTTAAAAAGTTTTGAATTTCCTACAGGGCGAAATGATCTATCATTTATTTATATACACGTACAATATTTTTCTGGGTGTGCACATACATATGTACATATTTCACTTGCAATATATTCATCGAGGTGCTGACAAATAATTGGGTCAGTGAATTCAATCAAGCGATTATCAAAGGAGACATGAGAAGACATGTAAATGTATAAAAAAATTAATAGATTCATAATATTTTTACTAAGTGAACTAAAAAAAATAGTAAGTTAAACTGTTAAATCTCGAATTACCTTAATAGTATTCTGCCGGCAAAGACTTTAACGTCAAATTAAAATTGTGTTTATTGTTATTTTTAAACACCATTTGTGGCCTGTGACTTTTTCTCACATTAGATAATTTTTTTTCATTTTTTTTTCTCCTCTTTGATTTGTAAATTTTTGAAGGTCGCATAGCTGTGACGCAAGTGTACTTCAACATTCAGTTCAAAAACCTACAAATTGCAAATTTAACTCCAAACAAATAGCTTTGTAAAAACTTAACGAAATTATACATACATACATACCATACATACATACATGTATATGCAAATTTATTTACATATTTATATTTGAACATATAAAAAGCAAATAGCCTGTGCGGTCGTATAAAATACAATAACACATTTAAAATTTTAAATATTCAACTTTCGTGCATACGTATCTGTGCATGGATAAGTGTTCCCGGTGAAATGTAAAAATGCCCTAAGTGAGAACTATAAAATTTGGTAGTTGAAATAAAAAATGTTTAATATTTTATTTCAAACAAATAGTTGATTTTCATCTGCCCTCCTGCAATTTGTAGTGTTCGTTTTGATGATTTCCCAACAAATGGTAGGACCTACAGACCTTCCCATTCTAAGCCGCATTGGAACAACTATTGAACTTTTGTGAGAAGCTTTTATTTCAAGTTGCTGATAGGCGGCCGCAATTTTAACAAAGAGGAAGTGCTATCTTCGGTCATCCCAAAGTCTTTATACCTTTCATGAACTCATCAAATATAATGTAAAGTGCAAAATTCGATATCAATGATTTTCAGGGTCAATATTTATTGCAGTTTATGGTATGTATGTATTGTATAATACCGAAATTCGCCATTAGACGCTCTTTTTTGACACATTTTTGATACAAAACTTCATATCTGAACTAATCTAAATATATATATAAAAGGCTTTGTCCCATAGCCTAAACCACTGATCGTAGGTACCTAAAACTTGGAATGTGCGGGTCGCGTATGACGTAGGCATCCGACAAGTTAAGATTCTGCTGGATGTGGACCTGGGACTGATCCATTTTAAAAATTTTATTTTATTTTAAAATATTTTATTTACAAAAATGTTGGCACGGAGGTAGCTTTGGGCTTAAATTACTATGATAAGCACTTTATCTTGTGGAAAGTAGGTCTGGGGTCAATCTATTCGAAAAAATCTTATTTATGGTACGATTTACAGGAATTTGGCACAGAGCGAGCTTTTTGCCTAAATTGACGTTCGAAATACTTTTTCTTCCAGGAAGTGGGCTCACAATCGATTCCGGTTTTGTTTAATATGTGAAATATGCCTATATCAATGAATTCAAAAATTTTTTTCAGTAGTGATCTGTCTGAAAGAATTATATTTAGGGTTCGATTTGTGATTGAAAATATGGAAAGCTCTTTACCATGCGGACGAAGTAGCGAGCATACTCTAGTCGGTTATATGAGAGCTCTATGATATAGTCTTAATATACGCTCTTTTGAAGGATGTTTCATGTCTAACAAAAAGGTTTCATATTGGGTCCTCCAATTTCGATGATTTTCAGTGTTTATTTACATAAGGCGAATTTCATACTCTTAATTTCTTTTTTGCCACATTTTTGACCCAAAATCTATGACAACAAATCGGTTGTATGGTGCTTTAAGTTATAATCTTCCGAATTATTATATATTATGTTTTGATGGATTTATGGCCCAAATCTCAAATCGTTCGTATATAGTATGTTATAGTGTTGCAATGAATGATGTGCTTAACCAAACTTGAAATATCTCAAAACTGCTGAACTAGTTTGCGCACAAAAAGGCGAATATGCCTAAATCAGCTCGTGATTCATGTATCTGAGAGGTAAACAAATCAATTTTTAACAATTTTTAATGTAGATTGGATCAGGAATTGAACCCTGACCTTACGAATGCTAGTATGGAGTGCTACTAACTACTCAATTATTGCTTCCTTAAGATTACTGTATGTTAGTTCTTTATTTATAAACATTTATATATTACTTTATTTAATTTTTTAAAAGCCCTAAAAACGTTTTATTTAAAAAAGAATTTTTGTTGAAATTTTATATATCTAAATTTAGTGGTAAAATTTTAATACCTAAAACAAACTAAACAAAATGTCTATATTTTCGCAGCAAATCGGCTTGGAGGCTAAAATAAATGGCAATACAAGTTAAAACCAACGATACTCTTTGTGGGCGCATATGCGTAGAATGGTTTAAATGTTTGTGCATATGTATTTCTTTGAGCAATTTTGGTGCTTTATTTTGCATTTATACATATGAACGATATTGCAATGTGGTTTTGCATTGCTAGTTTTTTATTTATTTAAATTTATTTTTTGTAGAGAAATTATTTTAATACTCTCTGTTTCAGTCTACAAAATTTATTTATGTTTTTTGGGAAATATTTTACGCTCATGCCATTTTTGATATTTTTTTTTTTTTGAATATTTGGGAATATTCTGCTCGTTTGTGTAGTCAACTAATTGAGCTTTAAACAAAGCGCCTGCTCATTTTGGTATTTTTTTTATTTTAATACTTCTCCTCCGTGGTTGGCATGAGTTGATTATTTGTTCATTTGGTTGCAGGTGTTGTATGTTTATGAGCCGTTGCAATTTATTAAGCTTTCATTTTTTGTATTACATATTTAAAATGATTAATACTGCTATGCATGTTGTGGCTATTTAGCAGTGAAAATTGTGCATTGTCAATAAATAAAATACATTTTATGCAATAATGTTTTTTTTTTTTAATATACATACCTACATATGTACGTATGTATGCGTGCAAAAGTGAAATCGATTGTCATTGGAAAAAATGTATTAAAATGTATTAAAATGTTTTGTCCTGAAAGACTGATGGATTTACCCTGATAGTAGAGGGCTGAAATTTTAATATGTATTATGACGTTTGACGATATTGTGAGAAGTGAACCCGGGACCAATCTTTTCGAAAAAAATTCATTAATTTTTAGATTCGATTTGCATAAAATTTGGTACATAGTTAGCTCTTTACCTACGCTTTTCTCCAGGGAAGTGGGCCTGGAACCGGTTTATTCGAAAAATGTGTATTTCTGGTTGGAATTACCTAATATCTGGAACATAGGTAGCCTTTGAATAGATTAACATATAAATAGTTTTTCTTTTCGGTAGTGACTCTGGGACAGAATTTTAGAATTACAATTATACAATTTTTGTATTTAAGAAAAAAATTGTTCTGATTAAAAATGTGAAATGAAATGTAAAGGGTGGTTAAATTTTCAAGGGCCGATGTTGATTTTGAATAAAACACAAACTATTTAGGAAATTATTGAAATTTTATTTTATTATGATATATTGGTATTACTCAATTATGTATGTAACAAAATATCGGCCAAATGAGCGCCGCGACCTCGGCGGCACACCTCCATACGATGGTCCAAATTTTCGATGACGCTGAGGCATAATGGAGTTTCTGCCGTTAATGTGCCGAATTATCTCATCCTTTAGCTCTTGAATTGTTGCTGGCTTATCGACGTACACCTTTTCTTTCAAATAACCCCAGAGAAAAAGGTCCAACGGTGTCAAATCACATGATCTTGGGGGCCAATTGACATCGCCATTACGTGAGATAACACGGCCATTGAATTTGTTGCGCAAAAGAGCCATTCTTTCGTTAGCTGTGTGGCAAGTGGCACCGTCCTGCTGAAACCACGTATCGTCCACATCCATATCTTCCAATTGTGGCCATAAAA
Organism: Ceratitis rosa; assembly: GCA_037013455.1. NCBI lineage: Eukaryota > Metazoa > Arthropoda > Insecta > Diptera > Tephritidae > Ceratitis > Ceratitis rosa. The sequence continues at coordinate 12,396,508 of JAWMAG010000003.1, forward strand.
AATTCGTTATCATCTCACGATAGCGAACACCATTCACAGTAACTGCCTGACCGGCCTCATTTTGGAAAAAATACGGCCCGATGATGCCGCCAGCCCATAAACCGCACCAAACAGTCACTCTTTGTGGGTGCATTGGTTTTTCGATAATCACTCTTGGATTCTCATTCGCCCAAATGCGGCAATTCTGTTTATTGACGAATCCACTGAGGTGAAAAAAAAAAAATTTTCATAATAAGTCTGGATAACTTTAACACGTTGTTGGATTGTGTATCTCTCCATGGTTCAAATTGAGTAAGTCTGAAATAGAGAAATGTCAAATTAAATTCGGAAAAAAACTTGGCGTTTAGGTGTGGTTCACATTCAACATCGGCCCTTACAATTTAATCATTTTTAATATACTGGAAATACAAACAAATAATATTATTATAGTCTAAGAGCCCGCTGAAGATTGCCGGACTCTTGTAATGGTTCAAACTCCCGCCCGGACATCAACACACTCTGAAAACTTGTATACAAACTTATGTCTTCGGAATTTATTTTTTATTTTGTTTTATTTTTAATTTATTTATTTTTTGTCATATATAAGTTAAGTTAAAGTACAATCAGAGTATAGCAATGTCCAGCAATGAGTAAGGTCATATTAGAAATTAAGCGGAAGAAAATACCCGAAACCTGACCTTCATACTCTTTTGTATTTGCGTCTTTTACCCATGTTATCAGCCAAAGTAACCACAACCTAAAATTCTTAGTCGCGACGTTGTGCTTACCTATGTTGGTGAACATATGAACATATGTACTAAAAATTGAAATTATGACACACGCGCCGAAATGGTTCATTTAGCTTACAAAGCTAGCTTTTTTGCTTAGATTAACAGAAATATTACTTTTCTCTCCGGTCTACATGACCTGAAACCAACCTATTCGAAAGAATTATATTTATTTTTACTTCAAATTCTTCTTTTTTATGGGTAGTGGACCGACCTATTTGAAAACATATAGTAGGTACAACTTCCTGGCTCGGTTTGGTTAAATTTTTGGATGCTTTTCCTAAATTGAATACTTTTTTTCTTGAAATTTGACTTAAGAACAGATTCGATTTGCTCGAAATATTAATAATGATTTCTTTACGAAGGGATCACCGACAGATTTGACAAACATTAGTTTAATATAAGCATATATCGTGCATTAGAATATTCGATTAGCATTTACTTAAAGTCGTGTGCTATTTTAGAAACAGTTCCAAAATAGCGACAGCGTCCATTTGCAGTTTTAGTTGCTGTTGCTGTAGTCGCAAAAACATTCCCCAAAGTACTTTTTGGGGTATGTTGCGGGAGTGGCAGCCGGAAAAAATCCGGTTTGTGATGACACAAGATAATTATTTCTCTATTGGTAAATTAACAGTAATTTATGAGATTTATTGATGTATTTTCTCCATGAAATTCCTTTTTTATTTTAAAACTAGAACCGGGCCATTATATGTGAAACAATACATCATTGAAATGGCCGTCTCGTTAATTTTCGCAATTTTCGATCGATTTGAAGTAATTTTCAACCATTTCTTGTAACATTTTGAGCGGTAACTCAGCCACAACTAAACGAATGTTTTTTTTTTCAAGTGCTCAAGACTTAAAGGTTTATCAGCATAAACATAGTCTTTCGTGTAGTCTCACAAACAACCCACGATGTCAAATCGCAATCGCCAATCTCAATAAAGTCGTATTCGTGTTGTGTGGCATCTTGCATATGGAAATAGACTTTATATGGCTGTAGGGGTAAATTCAAGTACGAAATACGCCGTAATGGACTGTAAGAAAGCCACAACTCTTGAAAATGTCGAGAAATAGTAGATACATTTGGGACTTTGGCTAGACTTTCACTTAGAGTAGCGATATTGGAGGTGGAACGAGCAAAGTTATGGTGCGCATCCCCTATAATATCTGTAACCTAACCAGTATTTTCAAATTGCTTTAAATTTTACCAACTGCTTGAAATGCATCTGGTTTTAACAATTTTAATGCATTGTGTGGTTGTTAAGTGATCTATTTTCATAAATGTCTGATTTTTACCTAAAACAAATCGGGTTTAGTTTGACAGTTAAGTTTGACAGATATCAAAATATAGCTCTGTACTTTTGAAACCACTAAATGGATAACCCTATATTGAATTTTACGCATATCAGACGTTACTCATACGCTGAGTAGTTCCCTTACAAAATTGAAATAGTTCAATAAGGAAACTTAAGCTAAACTCATTCATACACTTATTACAAGGAAGACGTAAATTCCACATTCATGGCCCCGAAATATTATTGAATGGTAATGGGTATTTTAATATTCAGAAGAGCACTCTTCTTTTTTTTTAGTTTTTATGATTAATTTTAAAACAAAATTCAAAAAAAAATAACATTGTTGTATGTATATGTATACATGTATGTACTCGTATGTTTGTAGGAATTCTATTTTGGTCTACCTCACGTATGTCTGCATTTTACGATACTTCACTGTCACTGTCACTGTTGGCTCATTGAAATGCCAAGCAGTACTTGCGTATTGGTTTCACAACTGATACAAATCGCGAAGTGTTTGTAAACAAAACGAGAAATCATCGTTAAATGCATTGCCGCTCATACCAAAAACCGTAAACATACTACCATAATAATCGTTTATTGACATTTACATTGAATGGTCACCGAGCGTGTGATAGCTGACAGGCGTCACAGCAAACACATTGATTTTGTTATTATTGTTATTTTTATTGCTGTTGTAATTACTATTATAAATGCGTCACAATTCTCTTTTGGCAAAATTGCTAGCAGAAAAGGCACTCTCCACGTGTTTTTTGAAGCCTCTCTCTATTCACTTGGCTAATCAGCTAAAACCATTGGCCAATGCTTTGCCAATACTTTGTTGTTTGTTAGAGTATGTATATATATATATATAAGTGGCACTTTGCAACCGCTGAAGCGATTCTCGGCCGAGCTCCTCCTCCAATTTGTGGTTTTGCGTCTTGATGTTTTCCAACAAATGGAGGGACCTACAAGTTTATACTAGGCCACCTCCGAACGGCTGATGGGTTTTTTACGAGGAGCCTTTATTTCATGTCCGAAATACACTGGGAGGGGTGGACATTTCATTCATTTTTCATTTAAATTAATTCTCCATAACTTTTGGATGTTGGTGGCACCGGGATTTGAAACCGAGCCTTCCGAATGTCAGTACGTAATGCTAACCACGCAGCTACCGCAGCCGCGTTGGTATAAGGTTATTAATTTCGGTGAGAAATTTAACTGTCGAAGTAAACATGTTTTGTTTTAGTTAAAAGTCAGGCATTTATGAAAATGGTTCTCATAAAAACAGCATACATCGATTGGGTGTTGGAACAACTACCGTCCACGATTTTTCGGACAAAATTTTCTTCAGCAACCACTTACATTTCTCACTCAGGAGATACGTAAATTAGCAACATTTAAGGTTTCGAGAATGCTGAAATAATAATATTAATTATTAATAACAGAAGAAAGGCCTTTACACCAAAAAAAAAAAAACTCTAACTTTCTGGTCCGTTTTTGGTCCGGAGGTTTGATTGGGACTTATGCACTTCTTTGAAAACGGCAATGACGAGATCGTCCCAGCTGATTCGGAGCATTATGGTCAAATGATAACCGACTTTTATTGGTATACAATAGAAGAGCACCCCTTGAACAATCTGGGGTCTCAACGAGATGTTACCAAATGCCACACAAGCCGAGCGGAAATGGCTTTATGGCGAGGGAAATTTCCTGGTCGCATAATCCCTTGTCTTGACGATGTCAAAGATCGTGCGGTTCGAGACCGTTGGAATTTTTTTGTAGGCTGGCGCGTATGACCGTGTTAATGCGGACGGTCGTTAACTTTTGAGCACTTGAGTATCGACGTGCGTCTAGTTATGGCCGAGATACCGCTCAATATGTACATAAAAGTGGGTGGAAATTAGCTCAAACGGATTGAATTTTGAAAAGGTTCGTTAGGCGGTAATTTTAATGATGGAGAGTTTCACATACTTATAATGTCAAACAAACTTTTTAATAAAATAGGAATTTCATGCAAAAAATTATTATAAATGCATTTTATTTATGTTTATCTTCAAAACCTCTAAATGGTTAACACTCTTGGGATTTCTAGGAAAAAATTATATAAACTGGTTCAAAATATTAGAAAAAGAAACAAATTATTATCAAAATTTGAATAGAATTAATTAATAAAATTAATAATAAAAAAGGAGTGTCGGGAAAAAAAATTATTTTAAATGTACCTTATTTACGTTAATTTTCGAAAACGCAATATGGATAGCTCTGAATAATATATATGTATTTATTAAAATATGCTTGTACGATACAAGTGTGTGGGCAATTTCATATATTTATGCGTACGTTTGGTTTGACTTTGAAATTTTATGCAAATGCGCTTGAGGTCTTCCACAATATGATTTTCATGTTACCACAACATAGAAGAAGTCAATGCAGACTACCAAAAAAAAAAAAACAAAAAGCAAAAAGCGAGTGGTATATCGAATATAAAAAAGTTGACTTGAACTTCAAATGTTGCAGACGTTCATATGTTAATACATACATACTCGCATACGAGAGCATAAACATATTTTTATAATCGACTCTACGTGCACTCAATGTTGGAACGCGAGACAGTTTATATAAATATTATTTATAAAGTTATGAACAAACTTAAGCGCAACGAAAAATAGTAAAAAAAAAAATTTACAAACTTAAGAAAGTCAAGGGCAACCAAATACAACATTCGCGTGTGACTTATAAGTTTTATCAATCGTGGATATTTTTCGTCTTCTTATTAGCTCATGTGGATTAATTCACATATTTCATACATACATATTCGTACTATCTCAGACTTTTTAAAATGTCATTGACTATTAGGGGCGAATTGAATAAATTACAATAACACTGTCTACCTCGCAATGTTGCGATCGATCATAATACCGTCGAAGTGCAATAGATACCGAGATTTGGGAGGCCAGACGCACATGCAGACCAAAAAGAGATACCAAAATTCGTTGTTGAGAAGGTTGCCCGCAAGTTCCATAAAAAGATGTGGTGACTTACCAGAGATTTCAAAATGGGAGCATACCCATGTAGAATCCAAGAAGGTAATCTGATGTCCAGAATATATTGAGTTTATGGAGGGAGCTCTTCTCCAGCTCGTTGAATGATAGTTATATTACAATAGCGGGATGTGATGAATCCGAATACTCAATCGATGACAATGGAAAATATATTCCAAACCCGATTATGTCGAAGTTCGTCTAGCGAACGATGCGATACTGCTTGTACCAGCCGTGACTACGGCAGCCAGGCAGTCAAAAAGGGATGCCCTAGATGTTGATGTCGTGTGATGCTTATGGCTATAGTGCTCGAACGACTCTTCCTCTTTTTCGTCCCTGCAGCAACGACAAAAATTATTAGAAAGGTATCATATTCTACTACCGGGAACTCCCATTAAACAGTGTTCAGATAGAATATCCGTTTTTGAATTAATGGTGAGCCGGCCTAGGTGTATTAGATCCCTTGATCTTTTAACTTTCAGCACAGGCTAAAGCTGTCTAGTCACGTCACAGGTTCTTTTGCTAACCTATCTGGTATTGGTAGTTTCGGTGGAAGCCAGCTCATCCCCAATACAGTTGCTTGTGATGGCTCTATGTCCGGGCACCCAGACCACGGCTATATTGCATCTAGACCGGAGCTTATTTAAAGAGATTCTGCATTTCAACGCCACTTCTGGTGTGTTGTAATTACATTGAAGGGATCTGATGGTAGTTTAGTTATCCGAGTATTGGTGAGTGAATTCCACAGCCTACCCTTTCATCGAGTTTAAAGCCTGAAATCCGTGAAGATGGCTTTGTCACTCTGTATTTTTCCTTTCGTTCCTGTTCTTCTTCTTGTGAAGAAGATATAGTCAAAACAGTAAGTAGAAAAACCATAATCTAACTGCGCGGAAGACAATATCCGGGCGTGCCCTGTAGGGTAATATCTTCAAGGTTGAGCCGCGTCCAATCTAAAAGCATTAAAGCTTGCTGGAAGTTAGTCGTACAAATCCATAGAAAGAAAATTAAGAAGAGTTTTAAAAGCTTTTGATGGAATCTACAATAGACCTACATTCCAGTAAACACCAAACGGTCTTAAGCCCCCATAATTTTGCAATGACAACTTTGCTTGCGTAGAGCTCAGTGATAGCCAGCTTTGATCTTTCCACCATGTTTAGCTCTAGCTGAGTTTGCTATCTAAGGTTATTCCGAGATATTTGACTACGGTAGAGAGAGTGATTTTTGAGCTTTTTAGCTTGGGTGTTTTAACCACCTCCTGTTTATATCTTCTTATGAAAAGAACCATTTCGGTTTTCGTTGGATGAAGCACTATGCTAAACCTAGAAGCTATAATCTTTTGCAATCCTGTATAACTCTTAGCGTATATAACATTGAAATCATAGATAAGCAGATTCTCTATAGTACTACTGTACTGTACAATAATTTGAGAGGAAAAGTCCTCTTTTGACGAAGGAAGAACAAACTCCACAAGTTTTTCGTTATTATTGGCATCATATTGTTAGTACGGCTTTATTCGCGGTGAAGCTTCTTAATTTCGTCTGCAGTATTTATTCTTAGATTTCTCGCAACGGAGCGGAATATTCGTACAGGAACAAATGCTGGTATTCTTATATTCCCCCCAAGGATTTAATTTAATACCCTAGGTCTTTGTGCCCCTCTCATCTCCTACGCCGGTTGGGGGTTTCTTTGGCAAAATCTGGATCAATTTTTCATGCTGCTACAGTTGTTGATTACATTGGTCACCTGCGAATGCCATAACTCAAAAATACGCGTCAAGAAAAGCAATTTTCCGCACCACTCAACAAATATGAGTGTATGTGCGTGTGGCCGCAGAATGATGCACGTAGCGTAATGCTAGTATAGATACGAGTATACCCTTCAGCGAATCGCACTAGTGCGGAACTAACGATGATCTAGCCACCTTGGTAGGGTACTAGCTCCCGCTCTATCTACAAACCATACATTCAACTGTCTACTTTTACATAACGATGTTCTAGGAAGTGACGATGGCGCCCTTCTGCAGAACTTTCGAAGTCGTCTTAATATAGAACCAAAGTGACCGGTCCTCAAATGGTACGAAAATGGGTAGACATGGACTTGTCAGATGTATGTACATTTATTTATATATTAGTGCAATATTTGTAATTCAATAAATTAAAAAGTAAATTAAAAAATGTTGTATATTGTTAACGTTTCCAAATTTTGTCTAAGTTTTCATTTTTGCAAACCATTCAACGATGTGCGCGAACAACTAATTCTACAGCAAATGGATTACCGATCATATTTAGCAATATATGTCGCTTCAGTAATTCGATATACAGCACAAAGTGTCCCTCTCTGCATCCGTAATGCACTAGCTACGATTCAATCACCAAAGCGGTGGCATCGGACTAGCGCATTTAAGCGACTGACACCATTTTCGCTGAAGGGTATGTACATACATATATGTATCCACGTACAGGCGTCTGTAAGTTTACATTTTTATACAACTGTACATTAATGATTTGATCTTCGAAAATAAATGATATATCAGTCTGGTCAAAGGTTATTTATACACACTACACCATGCACACATACATACATATGTGTATGCATATGTATGATTAAGTGTTATTACGCGCGCAAACTGCCGCCAAAGAAGTACACGAGTGTGTATCGGTGGAATTTAGTATGCTCTACATATGTAGGTATGTATGTACATACGAGTACGTGTATATACGTGCGACAGTTATGAATGGCAACCCATTCGCTTAATGGAAGATTGTGTTGTTCAACGTTTTACAAATCCTGCCCTAAACAAACACATATTGTAAGAGTCCAGCTCATTTATATACGGAGCACGTGTATGTTTGTATACTTTTATTAACACGACTCCACCTTCAAATCACAACTTATGTACTTATGTACACAGGCAGCAAGGCACGCGCCAAATGCATGTACATACGTGTATTATGTATGTATATCGGGGCAAGTTGCATATCTGCTCATAAAGCTTATTAACATTTATTATTCAGCACTCCCACTTTGGAGCGGAGACCTCAGAAATACCTACATATACATACATACACATGCACAATAACACGTATGTGCTCGAATAACGCGAGTAGCCAGACAGCAAGGTTCTAGTGTATTCAAGTTATCAGAAATTCCCTTTTTTCCTTTCTGCATTAGCTTTACCATTGACTTTTACGCAATTTACTCTGTCTCTTACCTCTGTCCTTTATTTCGATTTTTTGCCACTTTCCACAATATCCGTGCTTTACTAAAACAGCTAACAACGCAGCAGTACGGCAAAGTGCTCACCTGCACACATACCTATGTACATGTGTATATACACGTAAGTACACACACCTCTCTATAACTTTTTTAGAGAAAAAAACTAAATCAACACGTAGAACACTAGTTCGTAACTAGTTTGGTAATTTTTGCAGTCATGACATTATTTTTGGTCCTAAGATCGTACGCGCATCTAGAATACTGCAAACATTTCGTCCGTCAATCCGGCGGTAGCCAAGTAGCTTGATATATTTGCTTATGAGGAAATCTAGTACTACCGACAACCATATTTCCGGCCTCAGCGAAGTCGATCAGCCGGAGGGCTCTTTGGGTATGTTTCGTCTTGGATGTTTCCCGACTGTTGTACCAAAAATACTCTCTTTGCCCACCCTGAATTAAAGTCGCCAAGCACAATTTTCACATCGTGGAGCGGATAGCTCTCATAGTCGTGTTCTAGGCGCTCGTGGACACATCATCCTACTCTTCCGTCGGAGCATGGGCGCAAGTCAACGATTTGTTGAAAAATTTTGTTTTTATGTGTATTGTGGGGAAACGTTCATCCACCGTCGTAAATGACAGTACTCGGGGATGGAGCCACTCGAGGAAAAGTTTTTTAGACAGCGATGTTGTACGAAATATCAATTGACGACCATGCAACAGAGTCATACTAGTAAAACACTAGTTAAGGTAAAACCCATTAATGATCTACCAGCATACATTTAGCGAACATTATTATTTTGTCTTCTGAGTCTTTCGAGTACCAGTTCCAAAGTAATACTTTTACTATAGCCTTCTTACTATTCTTTCCTCCAAACATATATATACCGACAATTATTATGCTTTTGCACCCCTGTTCTAAGGTTTAACGCACCCGTCTGACTAATGCTTACTTTCATATGTCAATTTTCCACAACTAATGAGCTGCATGTATGACATGAACAATTTTCAAGCCATCTCGCCATCAAATACGGTAAGGTCAGCCGCAATTGCGTGGGGCAAGTGTGCTGGGGCATTCAGCTCTCAAATGGCGGGTATTTTTAATACATACTTGGCTACATACGAAACCTGGAATGCAGCTAATTTAAAATGCGCAGACCACATTTATGTGAAAGGTATATGTGTATGTAGAGATATAGACTGTTGTGGGCAGAGATTGAAAATAATTGTTAACCATTATTATATTTTTGCTTATCAGAGAGAAAAATCTAATAAAAATATTTTTCTGATCGCAAAAAAAAAAAACAAAATCAAATAGTTTTTGTCGGACGTTAAATAAAAAAAAATATTGTTTACCATAATTTAAAATTGCATAAGCAATTTTTGTTTCCACTTTCCACACGCAGGCGTAGTGTGCTAATGATTTTTTATATGTATTGTATTTTGCAAGCTTCAGAAAGAATGTACAACTAGTGAAAATAAAAAAGGAAATTTATTGTTCAGAAAAGATGATTCTTTGGGAAAAATTCTATAATCTATAATGAGCACAGCACATGAGGAAATTGAAATATTTTCAGATAAACTCGTTGAAAGCAAGATAAATTTCGGAGTGAGATAGGTATGGACAAATACCAAAGACATAAAATAGAGAAGTCTAGAAGTCATCTTGTCTGAAAATTCGTTTGCTAACGAACGAGTCGGAGAAATCCTTCCCATTACAATTGCTTTGTGTTGGTTAACGTCAGTTTAGGCAGTTGTATAAATTTTGCGGAGATACTAAATGTAGAGATAACACTTTTTCATGTTACCGAAAACTGGTTTAAAATCGACGGAAGGGTAGTGGGTATCGATTCTTTTTTGCGGATCTTTTCAATGGTAAATTTTCCAGGTCTCTTAAGCCATCCTGATGAGGTCCAAACAGGATTTGATGGTTGACGATAAGTTTTAGAGTTTCTAAAAAAAGCAAAAAGTAATAGACATACACATTTGTATTTGTGATGATGTACCAGAAATGAATATTATTTCTATGCTAAGCAAATGCACTTTAAACAAAAAGGAGAATTGTTTTGTTTTTATTATGACGATATAATATGTATAATACTGCATATTAGGATTTAATATTAAGTCTCATGTATACAAAATCAGTCCGACGGGGCTATATGATATAGACCTCGGATTTCGATGATTTTCGGTGTTAGTTTTTATTTGTATACATTGTATGTGTGTTTAAAACCAAACTTTTTGCTCTTAGATGCTTTATTAATGAAGTTTTGACCAATGTTAAAAAAATCCTCAGGCTGAACCCTCCCCGAGGGTGCCGACTGGTAATGGATCCAATATAGCGAGCACGTACGTTGTCGGGTATCCAGCAGGGATCAGGTATCAGTGCTATGTGCGATACGCGTTTCCATGTCGAGGATCAGCGTGGCGGGAGCCCCCAAATAGCCCGGTCTCAAGCGCAGCCTCCTCGAACCAGGTCGCACCAGGATGTATTCATGACCTTACCCGGATAATGCGGATCTCTCCTCGGGTGGGCACACCCCTTCTCCGCTACTCTTGGAATCATGAGAGATTCAAACAATAAAAATGTTACACAAAACAAAAAACAAAATGAGACCGGCACTCTTAAGAAACAGCCGGAAGAGCTGCTGCTCACAAACCAGGGGACCAATGCAAAGCAAGGTACCCCTTTAGGTTGGCCAACGACAAAAGAGGGTGGCGGATCAGGTCCAACCCAGAATTGCCAGCATCATTGGAGGAAGAGAGGGGATCCTCTGCGGGATATTCCTGGTACTGGCGTAGTTAACCTAGGATTGCAGATTGTTGCCTCGGGTACAGGAAAAGCCGTCGCAGGCCCCGCGCGGACCTCCTTCTACCCCTACGGCTTCTACTAAGCCCGAGGAGCTTCAAGATCCCAGAACAACAAGCTGCAGATGTAAAAGTCTTGCAAGGAGGATTATGAAGAGTTCGCCCTAAGGAAGGACCTAACGAGCAAAGCGGAAAATAGCAAAGCTACGTAAATTCTTGCGGAGATAGAGTGGGCCAAATTAATTCTGCCAACTTTCACTCTGTACCCAGAAGATAGTTCACATAAAGCCACGAAATGGGATAAATCGGCAGAGATCCCGGTGAATAAGCCGAAACGAGTGAGAACTCAAGGTCCATCTTTTGCTGAGGTTACAAAGGAAAGCAGCCTCCTGGAAATAGTCGATTACAACCAGGGGTATGGTTAGGTGCTTAGACCCCAATGGGATTGGGTCAAGTCGGAATTGGCGAGTATCGCCCTCCAAGTATTTTTAGAAAATCCTGGAACACCGCCATCCAGTAGAGACGCGGGCTGGTTCCAAGGTAATACTAAGATTGCAGCATGCGATGACGTAAGATCTGTTACGCTGTGCAAGAAAGCCGTGAGCAGTCTTGAGGAGATGCGAGACTGAGAGCGGTAGATTTTAAGGACTCGGCATCCAGACCAAGAGCCAGAGTCTGGTTCACCGCAAAGACGGAAGAGCCGGATAACATCATAAAAATTATAAGGTTTTTCAATCCACCACCGATTGGAAAGTTATAAAGGTGGTCAAGCAGTGCTAACGCTAAACAAAAAATCAGTCTCAACACAGGAAAGAACGGGAGGATGATTAAGTTCAGGTTCGGCTTCGACCTGACCGCGACTTCATCCTCACGGAATTCTAATATGGTTTTAATATAATTTTTATCAGATTTTCATGTTGTTGCTTTTATTTAATCTTAGAATATTAAAATGTATTAAATACAAAGAAATTTTTCCCATATACGTGCATGTTAGTCTAGGCAAAGGGAAATCTATATTCCAGATATCAAGCAAATTGACTTTGGTAAAGAGCCACCTACATATGTTCTACATATTAAGCAAATCCGAGCCATCCAATCGGCCACTTCATCGAAGAAAAATATTCCCAATGGTAATTTAAGCCCAAAGCTACTACTGTATCAAATCTTATTTAAATCAGAAAATAAATACAAATTTTTCGAAAAGATTGGTTCACTTCCCGCAAGAAAAAGTCTTCCCCATGTCAATTCAGGCAATAAGCTACCTTTGTACCTAATTTCATATACATAAATTAAGAGATTTAAAATTAAATCAGTTTTTTTTTCGAATAGATCGGTCGCAGACCCACTTTCCGGAAAATTATCGGATGCACACGTCACACGTACGTGTAGAAGATACCCTATCAGGTTTAGGTTGCTCTGAGCAGTCGTTTACGCTGTTGGTTGATCCGTCAGTCATTCAGGATATGACCTTCTATGTATATATATATATATATATATATATAGATGATCCAACATAAAACAAATTAATTGTTCTGTTTAAGTCTTGGCGTCCGACTCTCTTTTCAGCGTGCACTCTGCAGATGTTATGTTCGTTCAAACTTTTTAACTTGCCATATTTGCAAATATAATAGATTAGAGTAATTATAGTTATCCAGATGTTCAGTATGAAGAAGGAAAGCCCACAGTTTTTCATTTACTTTTTTGTAAATACATTGATATGTATTATGATATATCCATGTAGCTTAATTAACTTTATACTTATTAGATATTTTAAACTAAATTAAATATAAAATTCTAAAAAAAAATGTGATAAAGTCCATCAGTTGGCCACAAAATTTGATCCACAAAACATAACTTCATGCAGCAATAACAAATTTCAATAACCACAAATCAAAATGATTTTTACCTCCAAAATACAATCGAAATAGAATTGAATTGAATTAAATCGGAATGGACTTTAGAGTGTTGAAGAGGAGTTTAGTTATAACATATATACATACATATATAGTCAAATGTTGCATGTCAAATGACAATTGCTGAATTTGCATTTGCTACACACACTCAGCCAAATGTACCATATTTCATATTATGAAATATTATAAATATTAATAAATGTAAGTGTCAGACTTTCACGTGACAAAATCACAAAATCGAAAAATGTCTACGAAAATTTCATATTGAAAGGACATATTTAGAAATGTATATACATACATATGTATATTATAATATTAGTATGTACATACATATATAATTATACTATTATGTACATAGATACATGTTTGCTTTGATATGTGAGCTCAGCTAATATAGTTGTACTCATTCAAGTGGTGCGTGCTTCAAGCAATTTTGAAATATTTGTATATTTATACACCTATTGTACATACATATGTATATGTATATGTGAATATACCTACATAGGCACGACACCCAAAATATATTGACAAGCGATAACTTGCTTATCGATGCATATTATTTATGACACATTAACCTATTGTCAGCAGAGGTCTGTATGTATTGAGTGTATGAAGTATACGTTATGCATGTAGCAATGGTAAGGATATTAAGAGAAATGTCTTTAATTAGCTTTAGGCATGCAATTCAGTGATATATGAATAAATTATAATGCTTAATATTACAATCATCAAAATATATTTTCAGTTTTCATATATGATTGTGTATTTATCTTTGCTATACATATGAGAAGTCAAGAGAAAATGTTCAAGTATGGAAGCTATGGTATTTAGAGTATGTTAGTTGATATTTTATTGAAATGCTGGTTACCTATTAACGGCGAATCATTAGTTGTTTTCACCCTTCATGCTTGTGCAGTATAATGGGAAAGATGACAATTTGTATCGCTTGGCCTATATTCTTAATTTATCTGCTTCACATTCCTGACCCTAAATAGTGATAAGAACCATTTTATCAAGCTTTTAGTAACTCGTTCTTTAAGAAAGAGAAAAGCTGCATCGAAAATCGAATTTATCTTTAGACAAGAATTAATGAGAAAATCCATTGGGTCGCCTTTTATAAAAAAAACAGTAGCTTTTACTTTGGGGTTTAAGCGTGAAGAACTGGAGTGTGAAAAAAATATTAATTTTTATAATTCTTTTAGCGGCCATATTAATTAATAATAATAATTTTTGTTAAAAGTGTTTAGTGAGCTAAAGGCCTGGTTTGTTAGTATTGAATTGTATAACAAAAATATTCTATTCATACAAACAAACCAAGCATTTAGCCCACTAAAAACTTATAACAAAAATAAATTTTTATATTTCCTTAACCCAGGAAGGTCGCAGAAGTTGGAAAAATTTGATATTAACTCTGCCGGGCACTAACAATAAATCATCGAAAATTAAGATTTTCTAACGTAAGTTTAATTGCGCTATTATTTTCGCATACTATGCCGAAAATGAACACATTTGGTTTGACAAATATCTTTTATACAGAAATTTTTGTATAAACATCAATTATGCAGTTTTCAAATAAATAAAATTTAACTCGAGATTACTAACTTTGAATTGGAATACGTTAGTCTTCTTTCTGATTACTTAATATATGTAAAATCCAAAAAATTAGCAAAATCGTTCTACCTTCTACTGTAATCTTTCCTCTAATGCGCATGTTTTGAGTACCTTTTATCCCAACGTGCGACGCTCATTCACATTTTGCTGATACCCTCTTTATTGCTATTGCTCTCATCTTTCGTACAGAACCTGTCCTTCGAAATATCATCTTGACTGCAGCATCTGGGGACAGGAAAACTCAAGATTTATTGTTGAAAAGCTCCTCCATCCTCAACGTGAAATTATTTAGTGCGGTTTATGGCCTGGAGGGGTCATTGGACCTTACTTTTTCGAAAATTAATGTATGGCCGGAATTGTATGGGATTAATCTAGACAACGTTTACTTTCAACAAGGCTACGCGCTCCACAAACAACGAAACCATAGATCTTTTGAGGGGAAAGTTTCTGTGAATATCAAAATAATACCGCTGGCGTTGGCGCTTTGTAAAGCTGAAGCAATTTTCGGCAGGGCTTTTTCTCAAATTTGTGGTACGCGTATTGATGTTTTTCCAACAAAATGAAGGGACAAACACTTTATACTAAGCCACCTCCGGCTGGTGGATTTTTATGAGGAGCTTTTTATATCATGTCAGAAATACCATTAGAAAAATTAATTTTCTATAATTTTGTATGTTGGTCGAACCAGAAATCGAACCCTGGTCTTCAGAATGGCAGTACGTAATGCTAACTTTTCGGCTATTGCCACTGCCGAGGCCGATTTTTAGTATACCGATGAACAAAATAAAAATTTTTGGTACAAAGTTGCGGCAAGTACGCACCAGAGACGAAACAGAATCTGATGTGTGACGCTAGCTTGTCCGAGGACTCAATCAACTCTGTCGAGGGAATTTTACTACACGTATTACACGGATTTAATGTGAAAATAAATAGGGTAGAGATAAACGCGGTGCAAAATCATCGTGCCCAAAATGCCAGAAATGCCGCTGTGAAGAACATAGAACCTCAATAGTTGAGTTATTTTCAATTATGTTGGTTTTATACTAAAGCCAAGGAGGAGACGAACTTAGCTTTTGATACAACTAGAAACCCTTAAGAAATAGCACTTGATTTGGTTTTATCTCGAAAGTTTATGAACGAAATAACACAAAAATATACAATTTTTTGTTACTCAAGCGCATGGGGTTCTTTTAACACAATTTAGAGAAATGCCGTCTTCGATTGGACGAACGTTACAAAACTAATAATGACTTTCCAGAGTTATATTAAATTAATTTAAGACCAGCAAACAATTGTTCACTATATCTCAGATAACTTCTATTTACTGTAAAAACTTCATTGGATGGCAATTAACTGCAAAAGTCGACATTCGCAGCGAAGAAACCAACTTTTACTAAAAAGACATTTAGCCAGTTAATTGCGGAAAGAAAAGAATATTCGGTGTATATTGCTGAAATTTTTAATTTCGAATAGGACTGCAAGCTCAAATGGGCAATAAAATGATGAAAAACGGCGAAAGCAAACAAAAACAAATTAAAAATCGCACAAGTGAAAGGGCTTGACTGAGGAGCGTCTAGTGAGTTTGCTAGTGAGTGGCATCTGCAGATATTCTTTAGGCAAAGGTAATAAAATAATCAAACCACTTCGAAATGGCAAAAGTTTCACAACACAAACGAAAAGATAACTTTCTTCATAGTCAAACAAATTGAAGACCAAATGAAGATGAAATGAGAAACTAATCAAAAGCGAGAATTTAATAACAAAAAAAAAAAAAAAAATTAAAAAGAGCAAATAAAAATCACAGAAGAAAATAGCGAAAAAATGAGGTCACACAACAAGCAAGTAAAACAGGAAATAGAAGAAGGAAAAATTACTTAACGTAATGGCGGGACACTAATGAAGGACAATGAATGCTACTTACTTTGCCGGAAGTGCAGTGCAACTCTCGGAATTTCTTTTCTGCAACTCTCAATTCACCACTTTCCTGAAGTTAGTTAGTCCGAAAGGTGCCACTTGCTTTCTGTATCCTTCATTGGGGTATAATTAAAATTCTCAAGGATTTAAAGTTTTGCTGGCATACAATTGCAGTTTCTCGATAGTTCCAAGAGCGTGCAAGTGAATAAAAAATATTAAGAAAAAGAAATGAGAGAGGAATGTGCGGATTCAACTTGAACGTGTGACCAGTCAAATGGCTGAGTACAACAAACTTACTCGTTATAACTATCATTTCTATTGACTCTTTTACATGTACGTGTGTAGGGGGATCTTATGTACATGTACCTGTAATGGTTACGAATAATTTATAACAAAGTGTAAATTGAATTAAGAAATAAAATCATAAATTTGTAAGTACATAGAGCATTCATTCAGTACTGGTAGATAACTGAGGCAATACTACAACTCTATTGTGGAAATGTCAAAATGTATTTTAGAAAAATGTAAAGTTATTTCAAAATCACTCAGACGTACTTGTAATGATGTGTCTTTCAGATAAATTCAAGCATTTCTTCGAGTGAAGAGATTTTTGATTTGAACTTCTGCATACATACCTCTGTCACCTCTCAATAGAAAAATTATTTATTTAAATTTATAAAAGTTACAAACCTTAGTTAATACTGTAGTCATAAATTTATTCGTAGTTATTCCTTTTTATGCACTTAAAAAGTAGTAGCAAACTAAACTGTGGAACGCTTCAAAAGAGCTATTCTACGTTTAATTTAAAAATAGTTGAAGCATAACTTAGTGGACATCATAAATTACCTACAGTAAGCAAACACACACTATAAAGCATACAACTACATAGGCTTAGTATAATTGGACGCAAACTTTTCTGTTTGAGCTTAGAAAATAGCGAATGGCTTAGACTGGGAATACCAAGTAAATATAAAAAATTATAAACATAAAATAAAATAAAATAATGAAAAAATAAATATTAAATAATATAATTTACTAAAAAATAAAATAAAATAAAATAAAATAAAACATATGGTGAAACTAAATAAACTACTTAAAGTAAATTAAATGAAACAAAATGAAATAATATAACATCAAATAAAATAAAATAATAACTAATGATATAAATTAAAATAAAATAAAACAAAACACATAAAACAAAATAAATTAAAATAAACTTATATAAATAAAATGAAATGAAATAAAATAAAATAAAATAAAATAAAATAAAATAAAATAAAATAAAATAAAATAAAATAAAATAAAATAAAATAAAATGAAATGAAATAAAATAAAATAAAATAAAATAAAATAAAATAAAATAAAATAAAATAAAATAAAATAAAATAAAATAATAACTAATGACATAAATTAAAATAAAATAAAACAAAAAAACATAAAATAAAATAAATTAAAATAAATTTATATAAATAAAATAAAATGAAACAAAATAAAATAAAATAAAATAAAATAAAATAAAATAAAATAAAATAAAATAAAATAAAATAAAATAAAAAAAAATATAATAAAATAAAATAAAATAAAAAAAGAAAATAAAAGAAAATAAAATAAAAACAAAATAATTTAAATAAAATAAAATAAGATAAAGTAAAATAAAATAAAATGAAATAAAACAAAACAAAATAATTTAAATAAAATAAAATAAGATAAAGTAAAATAAAATAAAATGAAATAAAACAAAAAAAAATTAAATTAAATTAAAAAAATAACATAAAATATTGCAATATAAAATAAAAAAAAAATAAATAAATGAAAAAAAAAATAAAATGAAATAACATGAAATATAAAAAATTAAATAATATGATATAAAATAAAATAACATGAAGTAAATTAAAGAAAATAAAATAAAACAAAATGAAATAAAATAGAGAAAAGAATATTAAACAAACTAAAATAAAATAAGGAAATATAGTAACATACAAAAGAAAGCATATTAAAAAATGAATTCAAGTAATAAAAATAAAAAAAAAATTATTTTTTTTTTTAAGAAAATAAAACAACATAAAATCATATAACATAAAATGAAATAAAATAAAACAAAATAAAATAAAATAAAATGAAATAAATAAAATAAAACTAAACAACATAAAACAATAAAACATAATATTAAATTGAATAAAATAACGAAATGCAATAAAGGGATATAGAACATAAAATAAATAATAATCCAAATAGAATTAAAAAATGGAGATAAAATGAAACAAATAAAAATAAAATAAATGAAAATAAAATAACTTGAAGCAAAATTTTATAACATGAAATAAAATTAGATTGAATAGAATTAAATAAAATATAATAAAATGACTTAAAATAAATAAATTCAAACGAAAATAATTAAATCTATAATGTATTTTAACTTAGATACTTTAAATAAATTTATTACCCGCTTTGATATTATATTTATATATATAAATGCGAATTTGTATACATACAAATATTGCTGGTATGTTAAGACTGTTATGCGAAGAAAAAATTTTATTTAAGATACCACTGTATCCTGTATCTCTACAATTTCCTGCCAAGCTATTGAACGAATTTGTGCTCATTGGTTTTTCCCCGCTGTGTATAATTAACTCGAATTACCTGTGTGAATTTGCAATATCAGTTGGTTTCAAATTATGAAAATAATTATAATATTTCAGAAAATAGTTTTGTGCAATCATGTGCAACTATTTGGTTTATTTTCAATTTTCAAACTGAAGTCCCAATTCGTCTGCAACCAGAAGCTGCACACACATATTTTACTAACAATAGAGCAAGCTCTGACCGTTAGTGTGTAAAAATAAATATTTACGCTGGTGAATGCTCATAAATGGCCTTACGATGTTTACTATCATCAAAAGCAAAGATTTAACTGCATTATACTATTAAGAACCCTTTTTCTGACTTATTTGGAGAGCTTGGTTACGATAAAAAATTAGAAATATTATTGATATATGTATTTAACGTACCTTAAATAAATCCACTTTCCTGATTAGTCCATTTTATTAGTTTACATTTTTTTGTTGTACATATCATCCGAGTGGTGATAGTTGATTAAAGAAAGTTATACATTTTTTTAAATGTTTTTTATCAATCCAAAACAAAAAAAAAAAAAACTTGCAGAAATTTGTTAATATATGCAATTTTAATTGCTACTGCACATTTAAGAGCACTAAAATTTTACCTATTACCTTTTAAAGCTTTTATTTTGTGTATTAAAAGGAACAAAAAAATAGCTGAAAACAAGCATAGAATAATCACTTTTCAAATACGACTAAATTACTATACAATGTGTGCAACACATGTTCGCATTTGTGGCAACATATTTTCATAACCATCGACATTGTAGGAGCCCACATTTCCAATTACCTACATGTGCTCATATATATTTACAATTAGGTATGTATACATATTTGCGCGCTTCTCTTTTTTTTGTATGCATAGTCTCGTATGTGCGATTGCAGTTTAATTAAATGTATAAATTTCACAGTTATTGCAACAATAAAATGTTTTCGTGCCACCATCTATGCGAATATTGTTGCATATCTGTGGGCGCAAGCCAAAATAACAAAAGCTCTAGCTAAAATAGGTACTACACTCACGTCTAACCCACATAACAAAGCTTGCCAAATACTTATTTATTGTATATCCGTATAATATTTAAAGTTGAAAGCCGATTTTAGAAAATAAACTCAATGGGAGAATTATCGGTTGTCGAATCTAGTACAACAATTGCTACAATATTATTAATATATATTAAAAAATGAAGTTAACTTCTTTTTTTGATGCACTAGATTTTGAGATTTTATCTTCACCTACAAAATTATTTATTTGATTTCATTATTATTGACTTTCTGATTTTATTAAGTTTTGAAAAAATTAATTTTAAATTAATTATTAATTAAATTTTAATTTAATTTAATTTTAAATTTTTTCAAACTATTTTTTGCCCAAAATCGTGGGTAATACAATAATGAGAAACAAACAGCTGAACTTAAAAACATTCATTTAATAAATTACTTTTTAATAATTTTGGATGTTGGTCTGGCCAGGGCTTGAACTCTGTGACCCTCCGCATAGCAGCACGCGCTGGTACCAACTCGACCAAAGTGTTTTGATTACTGGGATACTTTATATATGCGTGAGTATTTACGTGTAATTATGTTTGGTAAATCTATTGTAGCGTTCGGGTCAACTTTTGAGAGTTTATTACATGGTTACACATTTACATAGAAATTTTGTTGGTTTATTAATTATAAATAAATATATATAAAAATTATGTGCGGTTGGCTGTTTGATAATTCGTTTAGTGTTGCCTTTCATTCATTAATTTTAATAAATTGTTTTGAATTTGAAAATAAAATGGCGTAATTTTATGTAATTTTTTTTTATACCGGATCTACTATGTAATTGAGTAGAATTAAGGCTGCTTAAACATATTGCTTTAGTACGCCTGTGTAGCTACATATAAATAGGTTAAACATACGCAGCAAGTAAAGGAAGACGAAAACATACTAGTTTGTTGTAAACCAGAATTATACTAGTATTTAATGGAGAAAAATATACTAGTTTGCAATAGACCAAAATTACACTAGTATTTAGTGGTAAAATATGGAACAGTTTACAAAATTTCGAGTATATGAACTAGTATATTGCGGAAAAATTCATACCAATTTGTAGTTTTGCAAAAAAAAACCAAGACTCATAAATAACTAGAAGCACTCATTAATAGACTAGCCATTACAACAACAACAAACATATATTTTTGTGGCTTTTTATATTTTGTTAAATTTTAAAAAATTATGAACAATCCCAATAAAGCTTCAGACACATAGATCGATATCTGATCCACTTCTTGAAAAGAAATAATGTACAAAATTTCAAGTAAAGCGAACCACAAGTGCGATTTTTTAAGGTCAAGTTTCCCCAGAAAACGTGGTTTTTTCAAAACAAATTTTATTTATTAAAAAAAATATTTATAAATCTATGTTTTTGTAGATAAGTAAACGTAGGCGGCTCTTAAAATTGCTGCTCTAAAATGAATCCTCTGAAAGCAAATTTAATATTTATCTTTAATATTTTTTACCCGCTTTCCAATTTATTTCTTTAAATAAGAATGAATATTTTTGGTTGTGGTACATTTTTGGTAGAGACATTTTAGGAGTAAAATGCCGTTCAGTTCATGTTGATAAGTTGAATAGGTTTCGATAAAAAGGCGAATAATGTATTCGAGTGACCGAATTTACCGCTTGGCGCGCTTCGCCCTCCCCTTTTCTATACTTACTTCTTGGCCTTGCGGACCTTCGGGACTAATTCTATAACATTTCTAAGAGTATTTTCTAGCAATTTACAAAAATAAAAATTTCGATTTTTTTGAAAATTTTTTAGAGGAACCTGGCCTTAAATAAGTTGGTTCCTAGACAACTTCCCATGAAATAAGCTTTTTGAAAACCATTATCCAATCTACCTGAGCACAAACAAAAAATTCATTAAAATCGAATTGGTTTTTAACTAGTATGTTCCCGTTTAGTTCCCAACTGGTACTCGTATATTATGGTACATGGTATATATGAATTGGAATATAACTCGTATGCAGCTGACACATACACTAACAATTTACAGTTCGTAGGACATCGCTGTATTAAAAATACAAGTTGCTTACATGGAAAATAGATGGAAGATGAATTAGTTGGTCTAAAAATATAAAATAGTTGTGTTCTATTTAACAACTAGTATTATACTCTGCAGGGTATATACATGCACACATATTTATATGTATCTTGCATTTGACACTGTTCACAAATTCATTAAATAAAGTCATTCTAACTGGTAATGCATTTCGATGTACATATAACCATTTTATTTGTATTTTAAATGAGTAAATTTTTTATATCATTTTGGTCTATTAGTAACATTTATTCTAGCTAATTCTGTCACTGATAATTTCTTTGCAGTTTTTAGCTACTATTTTGATTTTGATGTTTATTTATTTTTTAATACATTTGCAGACCGCCAAAATTTGTAGTTTATTAAAATTTATTTACTCAAAGCTTTAGAACTCCATAACTGGCATGCATTCGATATTATAAAATCCATGTTGATAATAGTAATAGATTTATGTTCGCCGCAAAATTTTAATCTTTATTTCATTATTTAAACTACATGAAAAAAGGCATTTGATTTGAAAATTTTTACGGTGAAAAACTTCGCACAATACTCCTTTAACACTGCCTAATGCACAAAAACTACAAACCAATTTAATTTAACGCTGAATTTGAGTGAAATTTTAAATAATATGAATTGCCTATGGTCATAAAATAAACTATTGCATATACATATGTATATGTTGTAATACACACATACTCGTACATACATATCATGTATAAAAAAATACGAACAAGTTCGTTGAAACTAAAGCCTATACAAGTTGTCAAAATCACAAAAGCTTTTGCTATGCTTTTCATAAAGTGAAGTTAGAGGCGATTTGTGAAAATTAATTTAAAAAATGCCTGTAGACAAATACTGCACAAACACATGCTGTTAATCAGAATAGCGGCAGGGGAGGGTTACAAATTGAAAGAAATGTTTGTATGCAAATACGACAGTCAACCAGGCAAGCTGGCAACACGACGTTAGATAGAAGAATTGAGAAAAAGAAAATGCTAAAATACTTTATGAAAAGGCATAAAATATTCTGGTTATAAAGTTAAAATGGGATATTTGAAAGTTCTTGTAATTGGCATATGACGGTGGCTAGCTAGTAACAGCTGGTGCTATGTGGCGGCACATTGAATTTATTATGGTGACAAAATGGTGGTTTTATGCTGGCGGTGGGAATGCTTTTTTGCTTTGTTTATCTAATTTTTTCTTTACAGCAGCGCTTGTCATACATACATTGAATGCTTATGCTTTTTATGGTTACACTCATACCAGTTAATTGTTTGAAATTACATTTTCTGTTTCATTTAAAATCATGTAGGATTTTAATTACTGTAACTTTAAGAAAGGAAGATCTCAGTTCAAGTGCAGACGAATATCAATTATCTACTATTTCTATATGCATATATATAGTTGGCACTGCTCTTGTCCTCATATTCTTTTTGAACTTTCAACTCAGGTTACCCTATTAATTTTGAACATAAATTTTCTCTATAAAATAAAACGAGTGCAGATAAGAAAAAATAGCCAGCATCTTATATGATGGATTTAGGCCAGGGAAAATTTCCTCTCCCTTCTCTTAAAACTTTATTCAGCATAACAATGTCTAGGGAAAGGTTTCAAGACCGGAGCACACTCAATCAAGTAACTGATGCCCAGAATATACCAAATATGTGGAGGGAACACTGCTCCAGCCTGCTAAAAGGCAATTAGCGCTTTGTAACCGCTGAAGCGATTTCTCGGCCGTGCTAGTCCTCCAATTTTGTGGTTTTGCGTTTAGATGTTTTCCAACAAATGGAGGGACCTACAATTTATACTATGCCGCCTCCGAACGGCTGATGGATTTTTATGAGTGGCTTTTATTTCATGTCCGAAATACACTCGGAGGGCTTGACATTCCCTGCCGGTGGGCGACCTCAATTAGAAAGTTTAACTTAATTTGTTATTTAAATTAATTTGCCATAACTTTTGGATGTTGGTCGTACCAGGATTTGAACCCGAGCCTTCCGAATGGTAGCACGCAATGCTAACCACTCTCCGAGCCATTCGATACCAAACGAGGTGTCATGAAAGGTCATTCCGCATCGCGTGACTTCTTTAATTTATTGCTGGACAAAATAGTAAGAGCTGGAGAGCTAGGCCAATGATATTGGCATTATTGGCCTCCGCCGTGAGTTCTGATCTCTCCAGACCGGATAAAGAAGTGAAAGATATGGGTTCGGTTATGAGCGAGAGAAAAACGAAATTTCTCCTGCCATCAAACAAGCAGCCCTCGGATTCGCGACTCGGCTCCCACATCACTGTTTGCCCTTGAAAGTCCAGTACTTTGACTCCATCTTCAGCAAATATTTCAGCAACTCTTTCTATTGCTGCAGATAGAATTGGAGCCCAACCCAATTTAGGTACACTGAGGGTTTTGGAAGCCAAGAGATGCCCATTTCTCATTTTCTTACTATTTGTATAACTTTTTTATCATATACCACAATACCCGAATTTACTTTACTGACACCATGGGCAAAACTAATCTTAAATAGTATCAGTGGTGGGATTCTCTGTTGTGTTGAAATGATTTTCGGATCTTTAAATTAACTTAACGATAATTTTAACGACTTTAATATTATGATTCTTCGTATCTGGATGCTATCAGTTGAAACGGTTTATTATATGTATTTGTATAAAGATATGTAATCGATAACTCAAGATTTTGATGGTAAGTGTTAAGTACCCTCGATTTTTTTTTATTTGGAGCTTCTCTATAATGCGAAAAAACCATAACATTTAGTAAACACTGTAAACCATTGCATCTCATTTGATTAAAATAATTGCTATCACAATTTTCTTTTGTTTTTGTCAGTCCGTTTTGTTAAACTGTGGTGCCACTTTTATCGCTAAAAAGGAGTTAGCGTATTGCATAATCGTTAGTGTAAGCGATACAATTCGCAAGTTTGCAATTCCACAAATAGTCTCGGCAAAAGTTATTGAATTTCACTACAGGATGGTTACGGTCGTCAAGGCCATGGGTAATGTAAGATTAGCCAGGATACACTACGATAAGGCCATCGAAACAATTTAATACTTTCTACATTGTCCAAAATTTCAGGTGCTTTGGTAACGCCCACTTTAAGTTTAATTTTTTATTTTATTATATTGTTTCATATTATATTATGTTATAAATAAAAAAGTATAATAAACACAAAATTTTATTCTAATAAAGATAAACTCAGCCTTACATGTACAAAAATACAGAAAATATGTCGGTATATTTAGTTTCTATACATACATATAAAGGAAAATTTATTGAGAAAAATTCTTGTTTTATTGTATTCATTTTGTATGAAATTTAAATACATTTTCTAGTTATTCAAATATTTTTTACATTAAAAATTAATTACGATTTCTCTTATTTGATTACGTATGTGTGTAATATGTATGTATATATGTATGTGAATACCACATACAATACACACGTGCAACTCTTAATTACTCATAATTACATACGTTTAGTGAAACAAAAATTTCACACCAACTTCTCAAATTCATTTGGCGATTTTTAATTCGATTTTAATTCAATTAGTACAATAAGTAAGAGATGCGTATTTCAATTAGTTTTGTAATTGGTTAAATACGAGCACGTGATTGTTTGTTTGCTTGTTTGTTTATTTGTGTGAGCATTGATTAATTATGCATTCAATTAATGATGATGTTCAATAATTTTGAAAAGCCAGCCAAATGCTGAAATTACACCAATCGAGCAGTCAGCTGCTTACATGCATACACAAACACCCATGTATTCGTACATACCTATATACGTGTATAACGGGCTGCGGCGCCCACGCAATCATAGATTTGTAATTCCAAACAACAGCATTGCACAAACGATTTACGCCAATTGACCGGCGATTTGCTGCGTCTATAGAATGACCACAAGCGCCCATGTACAATACTTAACTTGCAATTGTTTTTGTAGAGTGGCAATATCAAACGTTTGTGTTGTGTTCGGTTCGGTGTGTGTGTGTGTTTCGCAAGGGGAGTCAGCATTTCACATTTTTGTGAATGTTCTCTGCGCTCGCTGGTTATTGGTTACTGGTCTTTGCGTGTTGCATGTTACAACACGCTTATTGTTGTTACTCAACAGCATGTTCCAGGGGCATAATGCCAACGGGAAAGTCGTTCGTTGAAAGTCAATTACGTGAATATAAATCCGCTGATCATTCTGCTACATAGCGTGTTCTCCATGCTGTCATAACTTGCATGCCACTTATGTATGCGCGTCAAATGTCAAAATAATGAGCTGCTCATGAAGGCGCGTAACGCTCGTAAATGGCTTAGATTAAGGGTAAAATGAGGAGCGTAACTGTGGCCAACACAAAGCAACTTTTCAATAACAACAACAACAATAACACACACACACACATTATTTCATCAATACAGTGTGCGTTGGATACAACAACAACATTAACACCTACCTTCTTTTAACTGGTGTTCTAACATTACGCGCTGTTGCTTGTTGCCAATTTCTATGCTAATACATACGTGTACATATAACAGTGTTGTTTATAATCTCATTTAACGGCTTGCATAAATGATTTGAATGGTAAAATTATTATTATTATAAAGTGATTCTTGTGATTGGTTTCAGCTTTTAAATATTTTATTATTAATTTACAAATATTAATTATCTCTTTGCAGTATTAGCTAAAAGCGTTCTGAGAAAATGCAGTCACTTAACTTGTTTTTAATTTGCCTACTCTTATCCTTCATCACGGCAATCACAACAAATGCTCAATTCACAAATGGCTTGGAAATACAAGAAGATTCGCGTGAAATTGCATCAGCAAATGTAAGGCATTTAGCACCAGAAGATATTCCAAAATCACGTCCAAAACGAGGCATTTTTTGGGACTTTTTTCAGAAAATGGTGACAACAAAGAATTTAATCGTTGATGTGAGTAATAAAAATTAAACAAAACTATTTTTATCTTTTACGATATATAAATATTAAATGTAAATTTCTTTCATGTTTAGCAGTGTGAGAATTATGACAGCAAATCATATCTCAGTAGTAAGTGAGCTACACGATACTACATTATGATCCTCTCGGTATGAATTTGGTTCAGCCAGTCTCTTTTGCTTATGGTACAAATATGCATATACATACCTGATATCTGAGATTATATGTTCATATAATATTTCAATTTCATGGTCTTCTTCTTCTTCGTTGACATGACGACGCTTACGCCATTATGGTGGAATCAAATGAAGCCACAATGTGATACTAACAAACGAAGTGTGGGTCTTCCGCTTCCTCTGTTCCCACCAGCTGGCACCGCATGGAAATTATACAAATCACACGATATAATCAACTTATCTCGTCATTCTGATCCTCTCGATATTAAATTGATTCAAATGATGTTCAAATGAATCGACGAAGTGCTTCCATCCATTTCAACGACATGACATAGTCAGTGTAGACACTCGCTGTTTGAGATATGTAACAACTCAACGTTCCATAGTCTACGATATTCATCGTTTCCAATGCGCAAACAGTCGACTTTACTTATCAATTGCCTGTTCAGTTCAAGTAACACCTGTTTGGCGGTAAGGATGTGTTTCCTAGATGGACGAAATTATTTACGACTTTAAAGTTATGGCATTCAATCGTGACATGGGCAGCAGAGTCAACCTCTTTGAAATTGTGTCAGCACCGGCTCAAACAGCCGTTTAAGTTTCAGTAAATTTTCGTGTTATCGAAGGCATCCTCAACGGTATTTTCCAAGCTTTGACGCATGGTAAATACTTGGTCAGTGGTGAGCTTACTAGGTCTATAGTCACACTGATATGGTTTGCTCAGTTCGATGACGGCGGCATTTGTTTTATCACACTATAAGTGTTGAAATCAATTCAGTTCCTTCTGTGAATTTTCTTTTACGGCCTCAATCTAGTCGAAATAGGTTCCACGAAGTGGTAATTTGAGTTTTGGAAACAAAAAAAAGCCACATGGGACCAAATCCTTTGATTACGGTGGTTGACCGATGGTATTGAACGTGGTTTTGGTCTTAAAATCATTCACAACTACAGGCCGACGGACGACGTTTTCGCGCAAACGCCTCAAAACGCTCACATAATACTCTTTATCGACCATCTGTCCCCGTCTGTCCCTTTCTAACGAATTCATGATGAACCAAACCGCGAATACCCAAAAAAACGAGATCCGGAAAATTTCTGGTCGTTATGTATTAGATATTCGGAGGGCTTATCCTTCGATATTTGTTGGAGATCATTCGGGAATGCTTAATTCTGACGGTAGCTGATCCGTTAAGCCATCAGCTGCAGCCGATTGGCTATTCTTTTAGCAGGCAATTGCTATTCGAACTTCGTCATAGGCGGGTAATGGATCCTCGATGCCTTCATCATCGATTTAGTGAGAATTTGAGTTCTTTATTTGCTGGTGTTTCACTCTCAAAAAAATTTTCCCCCAATAAACATTGGCCACAGGATTACTTCCTTTCTTAATCCAAACAATTACCCTGCCGGCCAGTTCTTCAAGTTCTTCATATGTACCAATTTCCATTTTTTTTTAAGTTGCGGCCGGTCGCATCATATTTACAACTGCCCCTGCTGCAATCCATATTTCATTCACATTAAAATATATTCCTATTGAATATTTCAAACCATAGAGATTTAGCATCGAACTTATGAAAACTTAAATATTCAAACAGGTGGGAATACCAAGTGAAACCAATTCGCTCTTAACCTGTTCCTTTCAACCGAGTGGAGACCTTTCTGTATTGCTTCCACCGGTGGGTACTGCATCTAATACTTCAAAGTGGGAGCATTTTAAATGAATCAGACGACATAACCTCTTCATCCGCTAAGCTATGCCAATGTCACCGTCTAACCCGAAAACACTCAGGGCCGCCTCATCGCATGTCGACGTTGTCCACGCCTCTGCACCACATAAAGGACTTGTAGAGTTTAGTTTTGGTTCGTTGAGAGAGGGCTTTACTTTTCAATTGCCTACTCAGTCCAAAGTAGAACCTGTTGGCAAGAGTTATTTTACGTTGGATTTTAAGGCTAACATTATTGTTGGTGTTAATGTTGGACCTTAGATAGACGAAATTAACTACAACCACGACTGTTTGTTTGATGACAGGAGATATTTCGTCCTGCCCTCGTGCAATACCAGACCCACTAGCTTTGTTCCATGTCAAGCTTGGAAAAGGAAGAACTAAAGAAGTGGTTGCTGAGGCCTATTTTATCAATTTCATCGGTATACCCCAGCAGTTGTAGAATCTTGTTTGTGCCTTGTCACAAATCCAAAACCAAATTTACGTTCTTTTAAATGGCCGCTGTAATAAATTTCACGGGGACCTACTCGATTCGCACTTCTTTGACGGCTGTGATGTCAGCCTTTATCCTTTCGAGGACATCAACCAGCTGAGCAGCGACACTTCACCTTTCAATTACCATCATTTAGTTTTTTTTTCAATTACATTTGGATCAACAAAAAACTGTAAGGCTTGGAATCCTAAGCTTCCTATTGATTCATTCCCTTTTATTCTACTGTAATTCGAATTGTTTTTACTATTTCAGCAATACGTTGATACCAGAGATTCTCTCAGCGAAGTTTATAACTTATTGAATGACGGATTCAGTGATCCAGCTCCAATGAAATCGACATTAAGGCCACCAACGAGTACAGCGGTAAGCAAAATTCGTAAATTTGTAAATTTTTAAATAAAACAATACCAACTTGTTTGCATTAATTCACCAGAAAACCAGCGATGAGGATCAATCTGGTAGCAGTGAAATGTCTACTACAACCGAGGCTTACAGAGTATCACGCTATGAATTGGGACGCATTTTGGGAAGAAACTTTCGCGGATTAGAACGTTTGACCAAAATCGAATTTCAGGATGCATTTAATGTAAATAACAAAAACGATTTGTTTATTTTGCATTTTTCCAATTTAATTAATTATTATTTATTTAATGCTAATTTAGCAATCACACTACAATATACAAGAGTACAAAGAGGAAGCTCGGAAGCAATTCGCAAACAGCGTGGGTGTGGAGAAAGTGAACAAAATTAAAGGACTAAAAGCGACATTAACTGGTTGATGTGAAAAAAAAGTATAAATTAATGTAAAATACAAATTAATATATTGTAAATATAAAAAAAACTGTTGATTCATAATATAGAACATAAGCAGAAATCTAAGAATTTGAAAAAGCAAAAAAAAAGTTAATAAATTTCAGTTATGGTAATTTTATGTTGAATCAACGATTTGTAAAATAAAATATTTATTAAGTTTCCGTATTTCACATGTAAATAAGTATGTATGAAGCTTGTAGATATTAATTTTAAATATTTTAATTACCAATCGATAAGAATCTTTGTATGTATGTAAAAATCATGGTATTTATCAATTAATTGAAAAATTATGCTTGAGATAAAATCGATTTGCGTTATAGTGTAGTATTTAAATTGCCAATTGTTTTGCTGTGATAGGACTTTTTTTTTATTAAATAATTGATTTGAAAACACAATTACCGTATTCATTTTTAATATGTTAAGAGATATAAAATATGATGCTATTAGTTGTAGCTCGTTAATATAAACTAAATTGTAGTTTTATTATTAATTTCATAACTTCGTTAATAAATTATGGGAAATATGCATTAGCTTTAGCATAATATATATATATATATACTCGTACGAATATATATATTATAGGTATATTGTATTCCTATGTACATAAAAAAACTTATATTAACAATTGATTCTTAACAAACAAAGATGACGACGCTGAGATAATATAATAGATAGTATAATAAAATAAAATAAAGTAAAGTAGTTTTAACATACTTCTTCATATTTCTTCGCGTTGGCACCGCTTACGCAATCGCGCCAATCATTTCTTCTCATAGCTGTTCGGTGCCAATTGAATACAGCAAGAAAAACCAGATTCTTCTCGACAAGAGTTCTCCAACCAAGTGGAGGTCATTCTCTTTCTCTGCATTCACTAGCGGGTACTGCATCGAATATTTTCAAAACTGTGGCGCTTTTCATACATTCGGACGACAAGACCTAACCAGCGTAGCCGCTACCTTTTCATTCGCTGAGTTATGTCAATGTGGACGGAATCTTATAAAGCTAATCGTTTCATCACCTGCGATACTCACTGTCCCACATACGCAGAGTACCTATAAAACTTCCGCAAAACCTTTATCTCGCAGACTCCAAAAGCCGAGCTAACAGATCTTGTCAACTTCCACGCTTCCATACCATTAAGTAGGAGAAGAATGATGAGCAACTTGAAGATTTTCGTTTTTATTCGTTGAGAGCGGCCTAAACTTTTCCATTGCGTACTCAGTTCAAAGTAACACCTGTGGCTATTAATGCAGCTCTCTGAGAGCACTGATCAGGAATTGTGGAATGGAATTCAAAGCTCCCTACGTACTACAGCAAACTTTTGGTATTTTACAGAAGGTTTTAAGACCGGAGCTGACTATTGTAGAACACAACAAGATGATCTAGTAACTGATACCTAGAGTATTCTAAATTTTTGTCGAAACACTTCTCCAGCCTACCGAATGGCAGTAAAAGTGCCACACCAGAAGGTGGCGAACCAGAGTCCCCAATTGTTGACGATGGAACAAACGTTTCCTTTCCCGAGAATGAAGAACTTCGAATAGCAATCGGCCGCTTGAAAAACAACAAAGTGGCGGGAGCCGATGTAAATACGGCGGTGAAAAACGAATAAGGAGCATGCATCAGCTTCTTTGCAAAATATGGTCGGAGGAAAGCATACCTGACGACACGATCCCATGTGTGATCTGCCCAATCCACAAAAATGGCGTGGGATAAGCCTCCTTAATATTGCATATAAGCTCCTATCAAGCGTATTGCGTGAAATACTAAAGTCCATAGTCAACAAACTGATCAGACCTTTTAACTGTAGCTTTAGACATGGTAAATCAACCAGTGACCAGATATTCACCATGCGCAAAATCTTGGAAAAAACCCGTGAAAAGAGGATCGACAAACACCAGCCCTTCGTCCATTTTAAAGCAACCTTCGATAGTACGCAAATGAGCTGCCTCGTAAGTCGCAATGACTGAATTCTGTATCCCCGCAAAACTTATACAGTTATGAAAACCAACGTTAAGCAACACCAAAAGCTCCATCAGGATCGAAAATCATCTCTCCGAGCTGTTTGATACCAAATGAAGTTTCGGAAAAGGTGATTCCTTATCGTGTGACTTCCTTAATTTATTGGTGGCAAAAATAATACAACTGCGGAGCTGAATAGAGGAGCTACGAACAGCTACTGGCTTTCTCCGGACTGGTTAAGGAAGTGAAGGATATAGGTCTGGTTGTGAACGAGAGCAAGACGAATAATTCCTCCGGCCGCAATATCCGAGTGGTTACCATTACGTACTGCCATTCTGAAGATCAGGCCTCTAGTCCTGGTTCGACCAACATCCAAAATTATGGAAAAAAAAATTTCTAATTGCGGTCGCCTCTCGGCAGAGAACGTCAAGTTCTCCGAGTGTGTTTCTGACATCAAAATCCATCGGCTGTTCAGAGCTGGCTTAGAATAAACTGTAATTGGGAAACATCAAATTAGTGAAGGAGCTCGGCAGATAACCGCTTTTGCGACTAAGCGCCCACGTCACTGTTAATAGTCGTAACTTTGAAGTCGTAGATAACTTCGTCTAACTTGTAATCACTATTGCCAATAACATGGCTGTGTCATGTGGTACGGATGGAGAGGAATAATTTGTCGGTGGAAGTAGAGGAAGACGAAGACCTCCACTCCGCCAAAAAGACCAGGCAGGGAAGCATCTGACCGTACTAGGTATTTCCAATTGGCGCCAAACTCGGGTATAATCCTATAAGGGGTATCTACATCAGTAAAGAAGGTATACAGACGCGATGGTCTACTATGCAAATGTCTATCTACAACTTCTTATTTGTTCTAACGCCCTTGGACATTGTCAGTAGCACAAAAAATTAACCGAACCCAAATGTCTTTAATTGTATCGGCCAGTAAGGCACTTTGGATAGTTTCCGTTAATCTATTACTAAATTCACAGTACGTTGTCAATAGTTAGTATATACAACCTCTACTAAGTTTTTGTTCAAATGTCTTTTTCTTCTTCTTCTTTTAACTGCATGAGTTAAATGCTGACACCTCTTAAAAGAGGTTAAAATAAACTTTCAAGTGTAATAAAGCAAGCTAAACTTCTGTATTTGCACAAATATGCTTGAAGGTATGTACACGTATGTGCGTAACTATGTAAACTAGGGGGTCCCTGTGTCAACACATTAATACCCAGATGTATAAACATTTTTCGAAACTTATATAAATACTTTCATACATTTACACATACATATTTGCATTTCTTCATACACACATCCATATACATACATATTTACTTGCTTTTAGCAACAACACATCCACCGGATAATAACACATCAAATTAAAAAGTTTATGTCGGAATTTTATTGATAAACTTTTGGTCGCAATAGTCGTTGTCGACGTCACCATTGTACTACTGCATCTGTTGTGTTTTTGTCCTTGCCACTTGTCGCATGCTTTGTCGGAGACATCATCATCGTTGACGGCAACTTTGCGTTCGGTTACCCGTCTGGGGTGTTCCAGCAGTCAAACAGTCAGCTAAGAAAAATTAAAACTTTAAAAATATAAAACTATATACGTGTATACACCGAAGATGCAATGTGCTAACTGAAGCTACAACAAACATTAGACCACTGCAGTGCTGTTGTTGGTGACAGTGGCAAGAGCATACACAAATCAAATCACTGGTATTGGTAGTGGAAAAAGTTCAACGATTTTTTAAAAACCACTAAAAGTGTCATAATTCGATACTCACGAGACAACTGCCTTGCTGCTTACATACAGATGTATACGTGTATATTCATATGTACATATCTTCAAATTTACTCTACATTTCCTTTCCCTTGTGAAAATTTATGCTAATACAGTGGTCAAGCGTGCATTAATTTTAAGTGAAAAGTATCAAAATAATTAGATTAAATGAAATATAGCATTTTCGAAGTAATAACAACACAGTTCTAATGTGGTAACATTTCCAACCTTCCCTACAGCCTCTAAGTATCAAAGAACACAAGGAAGGTTTCACGGCGAAAAGCTGCACTCACAACAGACAACCAAACGGTTTACTTTTCGGCTTACACTCCTGCTCTCTGACAGCACTGATCAGCAACTCGAAGTAAGGAGACTGCGAAACGGCATCTCAAACTCTCTACTTACCGACGCTATGGAAACAACTGCTTTTCGGCAGTGCCGGAAAAAAGGCTGGTACAATGAAGAATGACGAACTGCAGTGGAAAGAAAACAGAAAACAGAACCTTGCGATCGACCACAATACGTATGTATTTGCAGAGGCCGAAATGAGTGAGTATGAAGAGCTTGAGAATCTGGCCGACAAGGGTAGCGCTCGAAAATTCTGCGAAAAGATACGGCAACTTACTTAAAGTAGAAATCAAGGTGAAAATCTGGTGACCAATGTGTAAAACATATCTGGTGTATGGATAGAACACTTCTCCAGCCTGCTGAATATGGCTGCGAAAAGCAACACCCGTCGCTGGTGAACTCGAAATTCCAAAAAGTGTCCCATTAACCGACTAGAACGAGGATCGAGTAGCGATTGCTCGCGATGAGCCTGCTGAGCTATTTAAATATGCAGATGAAGAGTTGACATGCATCAGCTTCTTTGTAGAATATGGTCGGAGGAAAGCATGCCCGAGGGTTGGAACTTAAATATGCCCTGTCTAAAGCATCAATTTGAAGCTGGAGAAAATAATAAGAGGTGCAGGGCTAAATAGCCAAATTAAAGTATTTTACAAGAGTGTACAACGTCAATGTCATTGATATCATAGGCCTTAACAACCGCGGCAGAACTAACGGTCTTCTCCAAGCTTGACAAAGAAGTGAAGCGAATGGATCTAGTAGTGAACGAGGACAAGACGAAATATCTTCTGTCATTAAATAGCGCACTTATTGCTTGACTTCCACGTCAGCTTTGAAATCCAATGCAGAATCACTCTTGCCAACAGGTGCTATTGCTACTAGGCAATTGAAAGGTAAAGTCCAAAACCAAGCTCAGCAAAAGATTTTGTTGTTGTAATTAAATTACATTTATCCTGAGTGGGGTGAAAAGTAACCTCCTTGGGATTGAAAAAACCCAAGCGGCAGGATAACTTTTTCATATGCAGAATCTTGCCCAAAATATGGCGTGTACGCTCAGTACTAATATTTGTAGCAGCTGCTAGCTCGCGCACCTTCACCATTTCGTGTATTTTTTTGAAATTGTCCTCTGTGACCGTATCGGTAGGCCTGCCGCTGCGGACTTGATCGATATTGGAGTTGCGGTCACCACGAAACTCTCGAAACCAATATTTGACGGTGAAGCATTAGCCTCATAATATTTTATCAACTTTTCTTTTATTTCCTTTGCCGTTTTGCCTGTCAAAAAATAATGTTTTATGAGAGAACGAAAATCGTTTTTGTCCATACTCAATATGATGCCAAACACGTCAACAACAAACAGCTGTCAAAACAAAACTAAGGGCAGTATCGCACAGAAATTTAGCATGTTTGAATATGTTTTTCATTATTGGTCTACCAGATCTATTTGCACCGATAAATAGGCCAACTTCACTAAGAAAGCTCTAATGATACTTTACGAAATTTCCTGAATGCAGCAAGGAAGATTGGTGGATATTAGAACCCATCACTGTCAGTAAGATCTAGTACTGCCAAAGTAACATGGCTTTGTCTGCGAATTGCATGAAACTATTGTAAAAGTGAATTTTGTGATTTGCCCTAAATATTAGCAGTAATCTAAGGGGAGCAGAGCTCAAGCTCTCAAACTGTAAAAGTATTTGATACTGATGGAAGTCGAGGAAGAGGAAGACCTCCACTCCATTGAAAGGAACAGACGGAGAGCGACCTGGTTTCACTTGGTATTTCCAGCGAAAAAAAGGGATGAATAGCGCGCTATTATTGATTTGGCCATAATCGCATAAACCGTATCTACGCCAAGAAGAGCTGAAGCTTCTTTATTTTACACAAATGAGGAGACCTATTGTTCTCAGCCAGCTTCGAAACACTGAGTTTTTAAGAATCAATCCGCACGTTGAAAATACATAACTTAAAATGATAAGGTACATTTTTAACTAAAATGAAACTACTGTGCAAAAACCTGACAGTGTTTTTTTTTTTAATCTTTCCTTTACTCTACATGAAACTTTTCTGTACAAAACAAAAGAAAACTCTAAAATAAGGAAATGTTTGTCAAGCGTCGAACAAAAGCACAAATGGACCAAACTTAAGCCAACTACAAACGGATCATTGCAATTGCAACTGCTGCTCTGAGTCTGCTGTGAAATGAAGCTGCAACTGTGGTTGTAACTGCAATTGTGCGAAATGACGTTTGGCTCGAGGCACCGACCAACTGCAGTAACCGACAACTGAAGCGAATGAGTTTCTCTAGTGCACACGAATGTGTATATACATATATAAATGTGTGTACATATATTTATTTAAGTGCAACAGAAAGTGTGCACGGCGAATTCACAAAATAGAATTAAATAAAATACTACGAAACCGACGCGTGAAAAACTGTACATTGCAGTGGTTGTACGCTTATGGTTCGCCAAGTCAAGCCATGCTGTACCGCGATGCGGTTTATTGACATTGTAAGCTGATTGTGTGGCGGTAGTGTCAGTTGTGTTGGAAGTTTGAAAGTTCTTAAGTGACGTGCAGCAGCGTAAACTTATTCACAGTGGTCAAATATAAATTTAAAAAATTAGAAAGAATTATCCATATTTGCTAAGAGTAGCAATTCTATTATGAGGTAATTTCAAAATTTAATCTGAAACGAAAAATATATTTGATCAAATAATTGCTTTATCCAGCTAAAAAATATTACATTATTCTAAAACAAATTCATGCTATAAAACATGATACAATAATTTAAAAGTAGTTTCAATTAGAGCTCAAGATTTTGTTCGAGTATTTGAACAACGAGTACTCGCACACTCGTTCATTGCTCATTGCTCGAAAATTTTCGAGCTTGAGCTCGAGCAATTCGAGCCTTTTCGAGGATTTTAAATCAAAAATTGTACTTTCTTCCCAGAACTGTTTTCTATAGTTTTAATTTTATTTATGCAAAGTGTAAAACTCATTGGAATGTTGAAGAAATTTTGACAAGCAAAATTGAAATTTGAAAAATTTCAAATTATCATTTGAGCAGTTGAGCAACGAACAGTGCCCGATACCCGGGTATCTGGAGCTCTAGTTTCAATCTCTCTTCCTGTCGGCTTCATAGCTATACATATGACATTATGACATTCGCCTTTTTCGTTGTTTAAACGTTCAAAAATCACGTATTATATTGTATATTGCAACACCTTATAGTGAACTCGAGTGTATGTCTTTCATTACTGTTTATTGCTACCTTAGAGAATTGTAAGAAAGTATAAGAAAGGGAAGAGATTCTTGCACCAAAATTTAAATAGATTTGCTGTATCTACATTTGAATGCAAATCAGTCTCACAGTTTTAGAGCAGTGCAATTTGATTATGAAATCTCTTAATTACGCTAAAAGTCGTTTAAGTCGATTAAATTTTCAAACTCTTTTGAATATTATAGTCAGTCAGTTAGGTTAGCAGGATCACGTGATGATGACAATGTTGGTTCTGTGAAGAAGATTCTTCTCACTTTTCTAGATGCTCAAACCACTTGGTGTATTTTACGAAGTTTAGCCTAGAGATACAAACTCTTCTAAGCAATAGAAGAAGAAATTTCCGAGAAATCGATGACGGAAAGCCCAGTGAGCTGGGCAGCGGCAGAAAAGTTGTTAGAGAAACAACCTTATGCCATGAGTCCCCACAACACAGTGTCTGGTTAATAAACCGGTTGTTATGCTTGTGGAGGTCCAGTGCCTACATCATGTGTAGATTTTACCGGGGTTACGATTGTACTCTAACCACAGTTCCCTGGTTTGTCCCAATGAGCAGAGAAAGCATACAATTTTTCCATAATAAAAAGAATCTAGCAAATTCTTTTCTTGCAGTCTGAGAAGAACGGGTTGAAACAAATACGTATGTTCAATATTTTAACATCTGCTTAGAAGATAACCCCAAAAATAATGAAAAAATCTCCAAGTTGAATATTTTATTAATGGCAAGATCAAGCATTTCTGAGCAAACGCGCTTAGTGTCAAAAATTTCGAAGTGAAACTACCTTTACTAACTTTATTTTATCAAGCATCCAGGTACAACGACTTCAAAAACACATCACCTGGCAGCAGTCCGAGGGATGCCTAATTACGGAGAAAGAAGGGAACCTGACATTCGTAGTGACGTGTCAACACTGGCTATTACGGCCCCGATATTTTCACCAGATCATTTCGGTCGCTTTATATTTGAACGCATGCTGCACGTCGTGGAAGTCTCATTGTCGAAAATGTCGATGAAATATTATAAATATTTGAGTCTGACCGTGATGTGAGCACTGTTTCGATTTTACAGGTGCTAAATACTGCACAAAAAATAATTTGGAATCACTTGAAAAATGCTGGATACACAATGAATCGCTACGTATGGGGGCCACATGAATAAACGAGGGAAACCTCATGGACCCAATTTCTCTCTACAAAACGCTGCTGCAACGTAACAAAGTCAACCCATTTTTGAAGTGTGGATCACTTACAGCAAAGTCATTCGAAAACGGTCGTGGTCGAAAAGCAGTGGGAAGGTTTGGTTGTGTGTTTGGTGGGATTGGCAATGAATCAGCTAGTAGAAACTACACTACGGAAAATCGATTTTGCCAATTTTTTGCCAATGGGACAAGGGTTTCTTGGAAAGAGGCATAACAATATTAACTTATCGAGCAAAACGGTTTTCTATCTATAATTTTTGTATCAATAAAATATTGGGTTTCTCCAAAAGAAACCGGCGATTTTTTTAAAAATAGTAAATACATATGTTTTAGTTTTATAATGAACTTTAATCAATAATGTAATTTCCATTTTGTTGGATGACCATTCGTCATCTTTCCGGTAAAATTATTATTCCACGCTTTTATCTTCTGGCTTTATCTGCAAGTGGGTTTTTTTAGCCTCGTCATTTTCGAAGGTTTTATCATTTTATGAGTTTTCCAAAGATCAAAACAAATGGTAGTCTGGCGGGGCAAAATCAGGGCTATATGGTGGATATATCAACAGTTCCCAGCCAAGCGCTCTCAATTTTTGTGACCAAATATGTGTGGGGCCTAGCATTGTCCTGGTTGAATATAACACCTTTACAATTGACCAATTCTGACCGCTTCTCGTTGATGGATGTATTCAGTTTGTCCAGTTGTTCACAGTAGACATCCGAATTAATCGTTTGGTCCCTTAGAAGTAGCTCAAAATATACCACACCCTTCCAATCTCACCAAACTAATAGCATAATCTTCTTCTTTTGGTGAACATCAGCCTTTGAAGTGGTTTGTGGCGCTTCATCATGCTTGGGCCTTGATTGTTTTCGATTGACGTTATTGTAAAAAATCCACTTTCAGCTCCAGTTATGACTTGCTTTTAAAACGGATCATATTCATAGCATTTAAGATGCAATGATGCGTTGAAACGACTTATTGAATGAATTTCTTTCAATTCATGTGGTACCCAAATATCAAGTTTTTTTACCCGATCCGATTCGATAAAGCCTTTATATCGTCATCATCAACTTCACTTGGCCGATCTGAACATAGCTTTTTTTGAGTGAAAAATCTCCCGAACAGAATTTGACAAACTAACTTCGACACTATGTTTCTTTTAAGGCCTTATCACCATACAAATTATGCAACTTTTTTCATATTAAAATTGACGCCAAACAACCAAATATCAACAAAATTACACGTACTTTTTTCTAAAGCAAGCTAAAAGTGACTGCTTATAACTGTCAAAAGAAAAATAAAAACAATTAAATAGTCACAAGCTCTTCAAAAAAATTGTCAACACCGTCTGTATATATTGGTATGTACAGTAAAGTTACTCAGGC
This sequence comes from Ceratitis rosa, assembly GCA_037013455.1. Taxonomy (NCBI): domain Eukaryota; kingdom Metazoa; phylum Arthropoda; class Insecta; order Diptera; family Tephritidae; genus Ceratitis; species Ceratitis rosa. The sequence continues at coordinate 12,436,878 of JAWMAG010000003.1, forward strand.
TTAAACTAGTCCCATCTCATTTTGAGACAATATGACTAAGTTACCTCGAGGCAATAGCAGTAGTCGAGTGATTAGTTGTGGGCGCGTCCATACCAAAGATCATGAGTTCGAAGCCTGACCAGATAATTATCCACAATTATAGAAACTTAATTTTAAACGCAAGCTTTTCTAATTGCGTTTACCCAACATCTCTGGGGTACTTCTGACAGAGAATACAAGTTTTTCATAAAAATCCATCAGCTGTATGAAGACCGTTTCCCATAAACTGTAGAAAAAACGTTAAGACGCGTTTGCGATTCTGCAGCGCAAATTATGTATGTAAATATTGTAATTACGATCGGGTAAAGTAATCGTGATCTTGCAAAATTAGGCACTGAATTTCTCTCTATAGCTCATTCGTTAAGGGGCTTCAATTAGAGGCAAAAATACTAATTCATTAGTTAAATATATTAGGTCAAGTTCGTTAAAAAGTTCGTTCGGTTTTTTTTTATTGATTTTTCAAAATATGATAACTTTGTGTACATTCTTCCGATTCAAGTCAAATATGCGCCGTTTTGTTCGTAAACTTATTGTCATTATACCCCTCTCATAGAAGGCTGCATCCCTATTGGCAAAAAACCCGGAGATCCAATTTTCACAAGCCTCTCTTGATCCCAACTGCTCACCATTATGCGCCTTCGCCATCGACAGGAAAAGATGGTAATCACTTGGTGCCGGGTCCGGACGATAAGGTGGGTGTATTAGTACCTTCCATCCGAGCTCCTGGAGCTTCTGGCGCGTCACCACAGACGTGTGTGGCCTGGCGTTGTCCTGATGGAACACAATTCAGCCTCTGCTGATTGAAAGATGGCCTCTTCCGGATGAGTGCTGCCTTCAAGCGGTCCAGTTGTTGGCAGTACAGGGCCGAATTGAGCGTTTGGCCATAGTGGAGCAGCTCGTAGTAGATGATTCCTTGCCAATGCCACTAAACACACAGCAAAACTTTCCTGGCTGTCAATCCTGGCTTGGCCACCGTTTACGCCGGCTCACCGCGTTTCGACCACGACCAATTTCGCTTGACGTTGTCGTAAGTGATCCACTTTTCATCGCCAGTCACCAAACGCTTCAGAAATGGGTCGATTTTGTTGCGATTCAGCAGCGATTCGCAGATGGAAATTCGGTCCATCATGTTTTTTTGCGTTATTTCGTGTGACATCCAAACATCGAGTTTCTTTTTGAATCCAAGGTTACGCAGCGATTGGTTCCAAACGGTTTTCTGGCTTATTTTTAGTTCCTCAGCAATTAAATACGTGCTCACGTGATGGCCTGTTTCCACTATTTCCATGATTTTATCGCAATTTTCGACGACAGGCCTCCCGACGCGTGGTGCATTTTTGACATCGAAATTACCTGAACAGAGCCTGGTATACCACTTTCGCGCTACACGTTCATTTACAGTGTCGGGCACACAAACTAAATTAATTTTTTCAGCCGCTTTGGGTGCTTTTTCGTCTTGATCGAAGAAAAATTGTAAAATATAGCGGATTTTCTCTTTGCTGGTGTCCACCTTTGACGAGCGCTCTCAACGTACTGAGTCAATCAATCGAAAAACTGTCACGTTTTCAGCGCCGTATAGTATGACATGATGCGCCACGTAACACTAGTACTATGAACAATAACGTCATCTCTTAGATAAAAACCGAACGAACTTTTTACTTGACCTAATATATAAACTAGTAGGCACAAAAAGGCCTAAAAAATTTAGAAATTAGTGGGTTAACATTGAATGAAGGAGTTTTTTGAATGGATTATTAAGTACGAATAAAGGAATGCTGATTTTTCGAATAACATCATCTTTAGCATAAAGCACATTTTCATCTTGATGGGCTTATTAATCGTCAAAATTTTTTTTTTCAGGTTCTGAGAAACCACGAATGATTCTCGAAAAACAAATGCATTCACAATAAATCGCTGTTTGGAGTGGTTTTTGGGCTGGAGGCCAATATATGGTTTCAACAGGATGTGTGGACATGTGGCACGTCATACAGCCCGTGAAACACTTCAGTTGGTGCATGAGACATTTCTAGGTCGTGTACTCTCTCGACTTGGTCTCATCACAGGCCTTTTGCAACAAGCCCACAACCACATTTGCTTTAAAGGAGGAGATTCAAAGTTGCATCAATGAAATGTAGGTAAAAAGTAAAAAGTGAAAAACAGCAACAAGTGAATGCGGCACATATGTAGCTTAATGGGATAACCATTGGCTTGTGCTGTGGGCATCTCAAGTTCGGATCCAATTCGACAAGGGTGTTTGGAATTCTGATGAGGAAACGTGGTGGTTTCCGAAGTAGCAGCTATGACTTCTACCGTCCAAACTGTTGTTGTAATTTCACTATTCCAAAAAATATATGGTCTCAGGCAGCTCCATAACACTAAAACCCAGAAATTCAGCCAAATTCATTTAGAAAAAGTATGCATGTGTAATGTGTTTGAACTCGACTTGTCCCCTTTTAAAAAATTTACTTACACATATGGTTAACGTTAATCATTTTTATTATTGGAAAAAAATAAATTCTGTGTAATTTCAAAACAAATAAGCAGTTTAATGAAATATATAAAAACGACATTATCATAAGAATAACAATTTTTGTTAAATATTGTGTCAATCTTATTTGCAAAGAAAGTTTAACAAAAAAAAAGATCATCTCAAAGGAAAGAGAAGATAAATAAGCGGAAAAATCAATAAATGATAAATTTTAAACACATATTTACCATGGACATTACCATGGACATTATTTAAATTGCTTGAACATGCAAAACTATGTACCAAACACACTCAATTTGTGTATTTTTATTGTTTACAACACTATCGAAGCTAGATTTCACTGCAGGGAATGTTACAAAAAATAATACATATTTACTACATATGTATTGAATTTGAAGATACACAATCAGCCGTACTTACGGAATTGTCTAAGCATAACGCAAAAGCTTTTAATTTGATGATAACCTCTACGAAATGAGAACAAACGGCGATCTGACAGATGAAAAAATACAAACACTGCCGACTGCCTTTAGGCTGTACATTAAACAGATATATACATATGTATGTACATTTTGTTTATTAATTTATGAATGTATTAAATTTTTTTGTTATTTGTTTTATTTCATTTTCATATTCATTTTAATAATCAGCAGTAATTTGAATAATACATTCCCTAACAAAAACAATAAATCTAATACAATGAAAACAGAAATTATTTTATTAAAGCACGATTCAAATAATTTACTGAAATAATATCGTATGTGTAAATTAATTACATATTAAAACATGGTAAATAATTTTTTGCCTCCCATCGCGATGTTTAAGCTTTTAATAGATGAAAAGACCATATATGAGCAAAATATATCGATTTTTGTGAAAACCTGCCTTTACAAAAAAAAAAAAAATAAATAAATAAAATGTGAGGAAGACCAAAAGTTGAGTAGAACCCAGTCAAATGCCCAACTCTTTCATTTGTGGGGCGGCTGATAAGTTCGGACCCTAAATTTTCTTTGAATATACAATAGTCACCCTCAAGTGAAATACACTTTTCACATTGCGAATACAATGCCTTTATACCACTGAAACACTATTCTTTAAATTTCTCTTCAAAATGGGTTTCTACGAGTGCTTTCATCTCAATGTCGTCTGAAAAGCTTTTTTATATTTGAAAAAAGGAAAAAGTCAATGAGAGCCGGGCCCGGACTTTAGGGTGGATGGTTAATTTCTGTAAATCCAGTAGCTTTTAAGACATTCCTTGTAACCCGGGCGGTGTGAACGAGTAGGTTGTCTTGAAGAAACCTTACTCTCCGCGACATCTCTTCTCTACGACTGCCTCACGTGCCTTACTCAACAAAAATGTGTAATACTGGCCGTTCATTGTAGTTTTCTTTGGCAAGTAATATTAATAATAATCCCTGGCTATCTCAGAAAATGGTAACCATAATCTTTGATGCCGACTTTTTCACTTTGAATTTTTTTTGGTGATCTTTTCCCTTTCTTCGAATCCTGTTTGGACTCCGGATCATACTGACCATCCCAAATTTCATCAACTGTTATGTGAGCTTAGCTAAAATAATGATGTTTCATGTGTGTACTTTACACGAGTATGTCTTACAAAACAGTTAAATTAGGGTACGTGCAATATATTTTCCAACTCCTGATAGTTGACTTCATCTAGTGTATACCTTTCATGATTGTTGTATTACAAGTTTACGATCAGGGAACCCTTTGGTTTTGTGAAGAAGTTTCCTCTCACTTTTTCACATACTCAAGCCACTTGGTGTATTTTACGAAGTTCAGGAGATTAATTATGTCTAGTGATGCAAGCTCTGCTAAGCAACCGAAGAAGAAAATTTCCGAGAGTCGATAATGGAAAGCATTGAGAGCTGGGTAGTAGCAAATAAATTGTTTGAGACACAGGCCATCCTTCCACCATGAGTCCAAACAGTTTGCGGTTGATAAGCCGGTTGTTACGCTAATGGAGGTTCTATTCCCTTCAATCAATTGCATGTGATTTCACTCTGTCATCTGCTGTTGGCCCTTTTGGTGAAGGCTAGCCTTAACAAATACATACTACGCCGAGGAAAGAGATATGCCTACATCATGTGCAGAGTTTACCTGGATTATTACTGTTCCTGGTCAACTCATCGGCCCGCAGTTACCTGGGTAGCCTAACCACGGACTTTTTGCATATACGCACTCGTATATCTCGTAATCGGGAAAAAAATTAAAAAATGTCAACTCTATCCATTTTATTTATAATAAAAAGCATCTATCAAATTCTTTTCTTACTTCTGCTGCCTAAGAAAAACTGCTTGAAACGTATATTTTAACAGATCCATATTTGTGTTCAATATTATAGCATCTGCTTAGAAGATAACCTCAAAAATAATTAAAAAATCTCAAAGTTGAATATTTTTTAAGAGGTAAGATCAAACATAAGGTATCTGAGCAAACACATTTAGATTCAAAAATTTCCAAGTAGTACTACCTTATAGAATTTTTGTATTATGCAAATTATTTTGTGAATACTTGAAAATTGTTCGAACTTGAACGTGAAAACTCATTTTTAGGCATTACTAATAGAAGAAGGTTTCTTTCATAAGCAAGTTCGCTTCAATTTCAACCAGTAATCAGTTAAGGGAAAATACAATACCAAAGTTCTCTGCAAGTAAAGAGGAGCAGAAATTACATTAGTTAATAAAGCAAAACTACAATACCCATAACAAAACCTAAGGGTGTCACACAAAGGGGGAAAAGTGCGCAAAACCCGCGCATTAGAGAAAATATTAAAGTAGCAATCGGAACAATTTTTGCCAATTTATTTTAATGCTTATATATTAAATATTCAGAGAAGATTTACCATGATAAAATTGAATTATGTTTTCCTGAGATATGACCATTCTAAGTTGAGCAATCTCTAGTTGAATTTTTTGCTTTGAAAAATGCTTATTTGATGCATGTTCATACAAAAATATTTGTAGAAAAGACCCTTGTTAATCAAATACGTCCGTTTCTGCGTGTTATACAAGAATATTAGCACTATTAACCTTACGCTAATTTTTTATTCAATTTTCTTTGGATCATAACTTTTTTAACTCATCGCAAATCAACGAAATATTTCAGGTCCATAATGTATGATTTTTTATATATAGCGTTTGATGTCTAACTAATCTGCAAAAATCGTTTATATAGATATATACAGAGTGTTTAATGGTCCGATCTGGCCGCTTGCGACAAATGATGGTTCCAGTGCATCTGTGTAACAAGTTTGTTTGAAATATCTTCAAAACTTAGGGACCAGTTTGAGTCTAAACAGGAAAGACAGACATACCATATATATTTTGCAACGTTTTCTTCTGCAGCTTTTATTAAACTAAAAACCATACAAGAGAAGAAGTTGAAATTTCTAGAACTTGGTACGAATAATGATAAAGTATTCCGAATTAGTTGGAAAATGTTTGATATTTGCATTTTCCTATGAATAGAAAGATGTGAAACAAATCTTAATTTCCGTAGGGTGCCAGAATCTGAAAGAGTAAATATAAACATATTCTAGTGTTCAAATCTTAGAACAATTTTAAATAAACTAATTTGTACGACGTTGGAGAGGTACGTGAAATAAAGCGAAGATCAAGGCGAAGGTGAAGTTGTCACGTCATATGATTGCTTGTTCTTCTTTCCATTTCAAAAAATCACACAAACAAAATACATTGAACAATTTTCATTTTTGACTTTTCGAAACCATAATTACACATACAAAATACATAGGTTTTTTGTTTTTGTATTCTTGCTACTACCGTGTGTGAATTTGCCTTGGCGACGATAAGGCTAGAACTGCTAACCGATATTAAGCGACGATGATAGACTTTTATATAAGAAACTCCTAGCTAAACAATAGTTTATTGAACGCTGTAAGAAGGATATAATCCAGACATGTCAATATCCAAACAAAAATTCCACTGTATAAAATTAAAATAATATACATATATAGAAAAATCAATGGGTAGTTTTGTGAAATAAGGTTTATATAATGGACCAAAATTGATTTTCAAACCTTAATAAAACAAGAAAGTTCAATGTCAATGTTTTAATTATTATTATTTCTAACGATAAAAATGACTTTAAAAAATGTAAGCACGGTACTTTTTCAAACGGGATTAAGTATGTGTGAAAATAATGCGATTAATAATTTCCGAAAGCAGTTCAATTTGTTGCTAGTAATTATAAGTTATTATAATTGTTTGATACGCATTACGTATGGAATTACATGGTTGTATGTATTAAGGTAGTCGTTATTTAAAAATTTTGTTTGTTTCGTATGAGTATCGACAAAGTCAATCAACTCAGATTTAATAATCACTTTGTATTTCATATAAGAGTCCCCATATTATCTTACCCTTTCAGCTTTAACATTTAAATATTTTCATTTGCGTAGAATGTATTTTTATTTTAGCCAAATATTTCAAGACCCTCAATCTTCATTATCCTTTTATTAGAAAGCCGCGTTCAAACACGACTTTGTCCTTATGGAATTTAAAATGTTTTAAATTGGTTTTTAAAGATATTTAATTTATGGTAATACATAAATTATGAAATGAAATTTATGGATACTTATTTATTATATTTTTGGTGAGTTTTAGTTTTTTCACTGAAGACCATAAATAGTTGTACCTAGGAAATCGCCTGCTAAACAATAAAGTAACTCCCCAAACAGCGTGACAGCATTTGCAAACGATGCGATCGCTAAGAAGATATCATATTTGCTTCACCCTTTGACCAACAATAAATTTAATAGAAACGTCTTGCCTGCTCCACCGGGAGCATCAATAAAAAAAAAAACAAAAAATATCTGCAAACACTACTTCGATTATTATATTTTGTAATATATGTATATGCCTTAATTCAGTTGTTGGAGAGCCTTCACTACGTGACACCATTTTTGCCACGGAATTGATATTGTAACTGTCCCCAATGCTATTTGGTTTTGAATGGATCAGTCTCCTGTCTATTGCACAAACTTTTAAATTAAACGATTTAAAAGTATATTAGATTTTTCGAATAAATCGGTCCCAGGCTCGGTACCCGAAAATCCTCTTTTATAGGGGCATACGTCATACGCAGAACATACGCTAAAAGATCTCTACGATCAGTGGTTTAGGCTGTACTTTAATCCGTCATTCAGTCAGTACAAAGCTTTTTATATATGTACATATATACATATATAAAATAAGAATTGAAATCATTAGAACGTGTGATAGTTCATATTTTGGCGTAGACGCAAAAATTACATCATCAGCTTCAAGAATTATTTATCGAAAAGGAAACTCCTCATCTCACTTAGGAAAATTAAGTCATTTGTGTAGGGATAGACTTTTTTCATCGAAAAATTTTTTTCTAATGTGTATTCCCACGTCCATATAGTATATATTGTAGAAACAAACAACAAGAAAAAATTAAGCTCTGAATCAAAAGTTAAAATTATATGTGTAACTGAAACTTAAGGCGTCAATTGTCATAATAAATGCTAATTAAATTTTTTCATATATTTACGAGAGTGTATAATGTATGCCAAATGACAATTACGAGTACTTTTATTTGCTTTTGTTCAAGATCAAAATGTCAAGAGCAGAAATAAGGAACAAAATACAATATCGTAAAAATAAAATTTATTTGTAAATAATATGACTCATAACTTACTTTGTAGAATTATATAAATATAAAGAACTTATGTATATGTTAATATACGTATAATTATGATTAATTGAGATTACCTAAGCAATAACACGTATGCCTCTTCTCCCAAAAGGTCATAAGTCAGATACTTACACAATTTTAGCGAGCTTCACCGTTTTATTGATCCAGATATCAATGTGGACCCTAAGTCACACTATATGGGCATTCTTAAGTTATGGTTAAAGGAATTAAAAGAGTCTTATGTTACTGAAGCTTAATATACAACATTAGTAAGGCTCAAACATACTTTGATAGGATATAATCCATTAAAAAGCAATTTCTCGTGAAGCACTTCATTTACTGTAGTATAAGACATTTCTAAGTCGTATACTGTCTCATTTTGGTGATCAGAATTGGCCACCTAGATCGTGGGATTTAACACCATTAGGCTTCTTTTTATGGGGTAATTTAAAGTCACAGGTCTATTGCATTAATGAAATTCATCCACAGCCATATATATGCAGAATACCAATGGTAGCCACAGAAGTGACAAACAACTGGCAAAAATACCTGTAGAAACTGAAAAAATGATCCGAATCCTCTAGCGAACGTTTTATCCTGCCCAGCAAGTCGAACGCGCCTTCGAAGAAGGGATCTGCCATTATTTTGAAAAGCGCCGTTTTTACTTGACGTCCATTGGTATTAATGGAATAAAGTAGTAATTTATTAGTTGTTAAGATTTAAAACTTAAATAATAACTCTCTTTGATGTGTAAAAAAAGAAAATATTTTTTTTATATATTTTTGCAGCGTAGTCATTGAAAACTTCGAAAATACATACGATGTATGTATGGAAAGCCGTAGAGAACATTCGTAAATATCCCAATCCCATATACTTTTTAATTCATAAAAAAAAAAATAATCGAAAGCCTAAAAATTGTGTTTTCTATGTAATTACAATCTTTTGTTTATTTTGGAGCCTCCTTTACTAGTTGTCTGCAACTTTTTAACCTTTCCGCTCTTGCTAGTGGTAGAGAAATGCTTGGTGTAAATTTCATGGTTTAAATAATAACAGGCTCAATATCTCGTAACTTTATTATTTTAGAAATCAGATTTCATTGTTCCGTTTAGAATTCCACACATTTTTTTCTCTTATATTTAGAAAATTGTAAAACGAATTTTGAATTTGACGAGCCTTTGCATTATTTCTGTCTTGATTCAACACTCATTCTAGTACACTTGACATATCTGACTCATCTTATCATATTCATATTATAATAAAACAATTTGGTCAACACTCAATTAATCAATAAACAACCTTTTAAATTTTTTATTAAGTAACCTTAAAAATCGGCTGAAGAATATTTAGCTGAACTTTCGTCACTAAACAAACACCACTCACCGTTACTCGCGCGGATGAGCGGGAGGTAGGCAAACCGGTGAAATAATAACAATAGTACTAATTTTTACATTAATTTTATTCAGTTTCATACATGAATTCATATTTATACAAATCTCAAATAAACCGCCGTCAAAGTGTCAAAGAATGACGTAAATATATTAAGGGATTATTTAATCACGGTTTTAAGTTTAGAAAAAATGATGGGAATACTAGTATATATAGTATATATGTACATATACTTATACTTAAAAAAAAAATATATATATAATTTCCTGAAAACACATATGTATGTATGTTCTGCGTCCTTTCACAAATGTATGTATATATTGTTCATTCGTGTTATTAATTTCAGTCACTCTGTATCAATACCTGCTTATATAATTAGAACATTCGTCATTTGTCTGTTAAGTCTGATATCATTTTTATAACAATAACACAGTATTTACGATTACTCTTTTGCTACAATTTAATAATGACCTTTCAAACACTTGTAAATTGCGCTAAAGCTATTGTTAATACATTAAATTATCAAATATTGTATACAAAAAAAAAAAAAAAACAAATAAGGTACAGTTAACAGAGCCTTCATACTTAATTAAACACTACTTACATACGAAATAAAGCATTTGAAGCATATACGAGTACTATAAACATATAGAGATATACTTATGCATACAAATGTACATCTATTAAAAACCAACTGTCGGCGGAGTAAAAGTATGCATATTGAATGATCTATATCTATGTACGAGTATATACCTAATAATTAAATCATTATAACCCCTTTTTGAAAATATGACAGCTAAAATTCTAAATATAATATAATAATTAACATATTCCAAGAAGTTAACAATACGGAATATTGGAATATTTTCCTATGTGTTTAGTGAAATTATTAAGTGTTCTAAGTTTTAATTTCATGCTTAAGTATTATAGTAACAAATCGAGATTTCAGCTGTCAGGGTTATTTACCTCTTCTATATAAATACAATTAATTTTTAAAATTGTCATAAACAAAAACTTGTTTTTCATAACGGAGCAGTTTTAAGTGCCCCAGAAGCTATTCTACGCGATCAATGCCAGTACATTCATATGTATGTGCAATTAAATGTATACATAGTAAAAATTATATAGGTATATATACTCGTATGTTAAATATAGCATGATTTGTAGTGACTTCAAAGATTTATCAGATAAATGTATTTTTCTTCAAAACATGAGAGTCCTATATACCCTTATTAGCGAGCATTCTACTGTTCATGCTTCTATGCCAAAAAATCAAGGGTTCAAGGCAAATCCAAAGTTATAAAAAAAAAATTCAAGTTCATTGGAGGAGAAGTTCGGACAAAAATCGCTTAACTTATACCAACCACATAATATTGTATTTTGCAGCCAATTCAATAAAAAACTGATTACCACCGTCAAGTAGATAGCTTAATTAATGGTTAACCAAATATATTTGATGGTTAAACCAAAAATACCCTGTATACACATAATTTAGAAACGTGATCTTATAATAATATACGAATTTGTAAAGTACGAAGGGAATTAACAAAAGTTCGATCAGATTTTAGACCGATCGGCTAAAATGCTGACGAGAGAAGATGCTGAGGATAGGTCAGACGAAATTCCTCCACCAACGCAAATAGAAATTCGCCACGTACAATACCAATACAAATATTCAGTGAATGCCAAATTGCATATGGAACGATTGCACCGTCTATAAAGACTCTTTCTAAGTGGTTTCGAAGATTCGAGATATTCCGGATATATTTCTGTAGAGGACGGACCCCGATAATTTCGACCCAAATCTTCCACTGATGAAGTCACTTCAGCTTTGGGAAGTCCAAAATTGACGAAGACTCACGTTTGACACTAGAATGATTGCAAATTAATTGGTCTTGAATAACATGGCTATATTGCGAATATTAAGTACTCATCTAGGACGCACGAAAAAATATGCTTGATGGGTACCACGAATTTTAAATGAGGCCCTAAAAGAACTGGATTGCATTTTTGTTCTCAATTTTTCCTAAACAAATTCGAAAATAGTCAGTCTAGTAACTTTAATAAAGTCGTTACTGGTAACGAATCTTGGTTCTATAAGTACGATGCAGAAATTAAACAGCAGTTCATGGTATGGAGCCCAACAGGAACAAACCCACCCGTAAAATCTAAGCAAAAAAAAAATCAGCAGTTAAAGTAATGATGTCAGTTTACTTCACCATATCTAAAATCGTAGCTGCTATTTCACTGGAAAAGAGTCAGGCGTTACCCTCAAAATGCTACACCGAAGAGTGCTTACCAAAAGTATTCAAAAATTTGTTAGAAAAGAGGAAGAAAAAGGATTTGCGGCGCTACCTTTTACGGAGATTATTAAAGGGGCTAATGCTGAACTTTATGAGCTCAAAAAGCAAAATTTTGTAGACTGTTTGCAGAAGTGGCTTAAGAAATGCATTGAAATCAAAAGCGATTATGTAGAGAAGATCAAAAAGAACAAGGATAGCGAATAAATGCAAAAAAAATTGTTTTTTATTTTTTTATTTGGTCAACTTACCGAACTTTTGCTAATCCCCTCGTATATATGTAATATGTGTATACATACGTATATGTATAGTTGCAAATTGGGTTGACATATATTTGTCGTATTGATTGAAACTACCGTTAAGTATAAAAGTAAATAAACTCAGCTTCGTAATATTAACATAAACTAGTTTAAGAAAATCGACTATTGAGATTTCGGCTTTTATAAAGTAGCGTATAAGAGGTTGAAAATATTATATTTGTTATATAGTTTTTTATGATATTTATAAACAGTTTTTAATGAATTTCTCTATAGGAAAATATTTATATTTACCCACCGGAAGGAAAGATTTCTCAAACTCATTCATTTTGCAAAAGATATATTTTTTTTTCTGGAAAAACTCTCTCCAAAATGAGTGCAAATCTAAATAAACAAGAGAGTTGGTTTAAATTATCGTATTTAGGCAGCCGCAATAGCCGACTGGTTAGTGGAAGGTTCGAGTTGGTCAAAACCATATAAAATTAATTTAAATAATAATTTAGTTGAATTTTGTAATAGCGATCGCCCTTCGATAGGAAACGTGAAATAAAGGCTGCTCATAAAAGTCCATCGGCCGTTCGGAGGCGGCTTAGTACAATATAAACTGCAGATCTCTCCATTTGTGTGGAAAAACATCAAGACGCATACCGCAAACTGGAGGATGAGCATGGCTGAAAATCGCTTCAGTGGTTATATGAGTATATATGTACGAGTATGTCGTCTAAAACTTTTACGACGTAGACCAAAGAAGTTTCAGTAGGTCAGCTAAAACATCAAAGAAGTGTTAAAGATAGTGTTATCCAGTCGAAATCTTTAGAGAATTTGCAAGAGATTTAAAGCTACTGATTACCATTTATTACTCATCTAATTCGATTTTTACTACTGATTTGATTATGAAATGAACCGATGTGTAACTCATTCGAGAATTTCTAAATTTCGATCACAAATAGCACGGGTGCTAAGGAAAAGTTTTCTTTTCGATGGAACGACGGAAAAAGCTCAAAAATCTCATTGCATTGATTCCTTCAACCAAGAAATAGAAAAAATCGAGAGCAAAGCAAAATATTGATTTTTTTTAACGCATGGAGATTAGCAGGCAAAATTCGAAATTAATAATAATTTTGGACACATCTCATATACAAGTTTCAGAAATGGCCAACTTTTTTGACTTATTGACATACGTGTATATAGTAAATCAACTAACACCTATACAACGAGCTCTACGGTTATATTGAGTTTTGGTTCAAAATCATCATAACCGATGAGGCTCATTTCACATTAAATGATGCGGTTAAAAAGTAAAACTGCCGCTTTTAAGTCGACGGAAATCCTTTTTGAGATATTTGATGAGTCCTTCCATGTTCAAAAAGTGATCGCTTGGTGCGGCGTAGCGGCCAAAAATATACTCGGACCATATTTTTTTGAGAATGAGGCTGGCAACACCGTTACGATCAATGACGAGCGCTGGAGAGCGATGCTACGTGACCTTACGGAGATTACTGAAAATGACATGGTCCACTTTTGGTTCCAACATGACTGAGCAACAGCATACATTAGTCGTGATTCAATGACGCTACTCCGCCCGATGTTCGACCGACGCATCATATCGAAAAACGGCAATCCCGACTGTCCGCCGCGCTCACTTAATTTGACGCCCTCGGAATTTTCTGTGAGGGTATTTAAAGAGTATAGTTTGCATCGGCATGCCGTAGACCAAACCTCAGCTCAAAGCCAATATTCGCCAGGAAGTATTACTTATTACCACCGAGACGCTGGAAGACAATTTTTTGCATCAAAAATAAAAACGGTAATTTGTTGGATATTTTATTTATAAGAAATGTAAATAAAATAGAAAACAACAAATAAAGTTTGTGTAAAAAATATAAACAAGTTGTTTATATCAAGAGTTATACAAGTTTCAAATGCTATCGCAACAGATGGCGCACCCTGTATGAAGAGAGCAGAGTACTGCTTTCTATTGCTATGACCATTACTTAGCCATATTCTTCCTTTCTTTTTTTACATCTGTTTTAACGCAAATCTCTGTGAGTTTCAGACATGCGCCTTATATCAATGTTTCATTAGTTTGTTTCTCAGAACCGACCAGAGTATTCCACGATCCATTAATATATCTCGCCAAAACTGAGTGATCAGCTTAATCGTATTAATAGCATTTAATTTATTTAATTATTCCATTCCATTCCTTGGAATTATAACCAACAGGAATCAAGTTAAATATATATATATATATTTTATTGGAAGAGCAGGATTTTTTTCACGAGATCTTTCTAGGCTGGAATATTTACGTACATCGGGGACATATATGGTACATAGCTAATCGCTTTTGTTAATACGCAAGGTAAACATCTTTGTTGAAATCTCCAAAGCAATAGCATTTTTTCCACCAAATACGATTCACAAAAATTATTACAAAATAGATTACAAAAATGGTATTTTTTCTAAATTTTTTTTATTAATTTTTAGTATTATCTTTAAAAATATAGTACTTATAGGTCTGCAATTTAAAAGTTGAATCAAATTTACAATCCCACTGACATCACAAATTATGGTTTAATGCAAATTTCGAGAAAATTAATCACAAAATACACACATATACAATACGTACATACATAATAAAGTTGTCGAGTATTTAACCAAAGCCGTCAACATTTCACTGAAACTTAAATAATTTATTACTTTATGTGGCAAAATTTCGAAATAAAACGCCTATTAAAATTTGGATAACTACAATATTGCACCTCATAAAATTAGTCAATGCGAAAGAACATTCGAATGGCAGAGATGATATTTTGATTACACAAACGCCATGAAGGTATTTCGCTATTACTGTTGTTTTTTTTTCGCCTTAGACAGTGCCTGCAACAGGTTGAGCTACAGCGGGATTGTTGTTATTGGAAGCTACTGCTGCTGGTGCTGCTGCTGCTGCTTCTCCACTCAACGGAGCCAGTGGTACTTTCTCAGTGGGAGCATTCGCCACTGGGAATGGTGTTGATGGGCCGTCCGAATTGTTGTCGTCTGTCAATTTGTGCTTCAACTCGTCGTACTTCTGGGCCACTGTACTACCGAATTCCTTAGCTGAAGAGCCAATTTTATCGGCCCATGGTTTGGCGTTCTCTTGCAAGTTTTCGGCACCCTTTTGTATTTTACAGCCTAAATTCTTAAAGAACTGCTTAACTTCACCATCTTCGTTGCTCTGTGAAGAGTCGCCACAGTCAGCGTGGACATAAGTCAAACAGAGGGCAAGTGCCAGCACTACGACCAAAGTGAACGACTTCATCTTTTGTTTGTTTGTTTGTTTGTTTTTTTTGTTTTTTCAAAGCAAATACGTAAAATGTAAAAAATTTAATTATTTTATTTGTTTAATTTCGGAAAGTTTGAAAGTTCAACTGTTGCTATGATTTTATTTGATTATTAAGCGCGTTTCGAAATAACACGAAATGGTGCGAGCAAAAGTCGGAAGAAAACTGAACCGAAAACTTGCAGTTATCAATTGCCTAAAGAAATGATTTTCGCTAAAACAACACATCTCGAGCTTTTTCGTGTGAACCACAAGCTACTTTGGGTTACACAGAGACGGGCGGTGTACGATCAAACCAGTTCATGTATTGTTGATTCACAATAGTCTACAGTGACATTTTTGTCTAATTTAACGCCTAAAATTATGCAAGACCTACTTGAGTATATTCAAGCAAAATTGTTCGTTGCCTCCACTGTAATAGTGATGGTGCAAGGAGATCATTGCGGTTATGTAAAATATTGTAAAATAGAATAATAGTCGCAAAGTTTTAGCAAGTTTACATACAATTTTGAAATAGCGGTATATTACCCATTACCTTAACCCTTTTAGTGCCGACCAAAAAAGGTGTCTATGCGAGAATTTCACAGTTTTATTAGGGCTTTGGAGAATGCTCATAAAAGCCAAACGAAAACTATTATTTACATGATTCAAAATGTAGTATACTAAAGATCAAACAATAACATTAGTTTTTCTCTACTCAATTTAAAACTAAAACAGTTTTTTTTCTTTCAGTGAAATTTGATCATTTATAACGTATTAAATATTTATTTGGAATTAAAGTTTTCCCGTAATGTGCATAGTAAAGCGCTACAAAAGGCTGGCCAATATATCGGCTCTGCACCTCTCGTTAGTGGCACTAAAACGGTTAATGTCACTGACATTACGAAAGTTTAATAAGAAAGGGCAAGGGCTGCCTAAACAATGGGCGGAAGGCAATGACAACTGAAATGTTGTATTCGCCTTTGCCAGCATAGGAAGGAGGATACCTTCATCATTTTAATGTGAGTAGTTTTAGATGTAACTGGCATCGGTAATAAGAATTTGTCTAAAACAGAATAATACAGCGCTGAATAATATACAGCCAACTCATCGATCAAACGACTAATTTGCCGAAAACGATAGTAGTTTGATGAAATTTCCCGAGTAATGATGGAACGCCAGTTTTTTCTTCCCTTTGAAAATCCCACAAACAGAATTGAGGTACACTCTGAAAAGTGTGTTCTATTGGAATCACTTGAAAGAGTGCCAGAGTTCTCACTTTCTCTTAATACGCTGGACTACGTGTATACCAATGATGCTATATATCACATACAGATTATCATTCACCAGCGGTTAACGTTTTCACAAGTGCGCATGGGGTATTAGCTCTGTTCGGTGAGAAACGTCAGTACAAGTTTTACTGGCTTTTTGTCTCACCTAATGTGGTCCAGTAAAATTCAGTAACAATTGGTACTGCCCAAAAACTTGCCGAAAACACTAATTGTCATCGGCACCGTCCGTGCAACATATTGAAGGAAAGTAATGATTAACGCATTTCAGCCTTAGTAGGTAGAGATAGGAATGGCGTATGTTGAAAGAAGTGAAGGAGTGACTTTGATAACCATAATAAATTGAATGTTCTGGTAATAATCTTAAGTATTGTACATCAGAGGAGTAGGAACCATGGTTTCATCATATATTATGACATCTTTGTTAAGGATTTTTGCGATAATAACGGTATGTGCATACATAATATACTACATAATTCTTCTTTCATTCATTGGCGTGTTTACCGTTTACGCGATTCAACAACAGCGTGCCATTTGTCCCTTCCTTCGTTATGTGGCGCCAGTTGGAAATATTAAGCGAAACCTGGTCGCTCTCCACCTGATCCTTCCAACAGAGTGACCTTCCCCTTTCTCTGTCTCCACCGGCGGGTGCTGCTTCGAATACTTACCACACAAAGCTGAAGCGCTTTTATTCATTCGAGCGACGTAACCTGGCTGCCGTACCCACTGTCTCTTCATTCTCTGAACTATATCAATGTCATAGTATAACTTGTACAGCTCATCGTTCCATCGCTTTCGGTATTCGGCGCAGCCAATGCGCAAAGGACCATAGATCTTTCGCATAACTTTTCCATCGAATACTCCCAAGGCTGCCGGGAATAATGTGTGACTTGACTTGTTGTTAGTTTTAGTTCGCCGAGAGAGGACTATACTTTGCAATTGCCTACTCAGTCCAAAGTAGCACCTGTTGGCAAGATGTATTCTGCGTTGAATTCAAATGCTGATATTATAATTGGTGTTATTGCTGATCCTTAGAAATACGAAGTTATTTACTACCATCAGAGTCAAACAATAAGTATGTCGACTTTTTGTTTAACGACAGGAGATATTTTGTCTTGTCCACGTTCACTACCCAACCCATATCCTTCGCTTCCTTATCCAGTCTGGAGAAAACAGAACTCACGGCGCGGTTGTTGAGGCCAATAATGTCAATATCGTCAGCGTACGCCAGCAGCTGTACACTCTTATAAAAGATTGTACCTTCTCTATTCAGCTTTGCAACTCTTATTATTTCTCCATCATCAAATTGAAGAAATCACCCGTCGGAGACTTTGTTTGGTACTGAACGTCTCGGAGGGGTCCTTCCCAATCCTGACTGCACATCTGGTGCTGTCCAGCGTTCGATTACATAGCCGTAAATATAAGTTCTGCAGGAATACCAGATTCAGATATAGCGGCGTGGAGGGTCTCCGTACTTACTGTGCTCTCAAATATATGATATTTAGGAGGCTAATTCCTCGATAATTGGCGCAAAAAGTGGGAATGAGCAGAGCAAACTTAAGTTCCAAACGTCGAGCACGATTCGGAACGGATTTCCACATTGGTCCTACATTAGTATGCTGCCATAATAACCGTCTATTGATCATCTTTATTGAATACATTTTGCTTTTTTATTTTTGTATGTAGTTACATTTCTCACATAAAATAGTTCAATGAAATAATTTTTTCGTAATTGATTTTCAATGATGGTTGGATGTCTACACAAGAGGTATGCAATTAGTTGCATTTTCCCTATTCAAAGTCATCCATAAAATTTTAAATAAGAATGCGGTTTAGCCCAACGTCACTGCTTTGACCTAGACATATATACATATCAACATAGATTGCATACCGCTGAAGTGAGTAAACAATTGCCCCTTTCCCACACTCTGCCTTAGCAAGAGATGTTGCTGTTATTTAAATAAAAATCTTTGAAAAAGGTTGAACTTAAAGTTGAAAAGAGTATACATCACTACAGATTTTTTCAAATATATTAATTGTTTCCTTTGTTGTGGCAAAATATAAAGGAAGTTTTTGATTATAATGTAAATTTTTATAATTTTTATTAAATGTTGGGTAAGGACTTCAATGACCCATGCATTACCAAATTAGGCCCAGTTGTATGGAATCCAGACTATGAATTGCATAGTGATAAATTGGAATTTGTATAAAAGCAATTCTTACTATTCGTGTTAAGTAACTTACACTGGGATGCGAATAAAATTCTTTCTCTTTATAAAAATCGTTTACGGCTCAATAATTTGCCTTCACCGCATAGTCGTAACGCGATGTTTGAAGAATATTTTAAACTGAATTGATAAGAGGTGTTATCATTCCTTTAAGATCATCTAGACCCCTTTTATTGTGTTCGTGCAAAATCAATGTTTGAGCAAAGATTGTAATACACATTCCACCAGCTTTGATTCCTTCAAGCCTTTTTTCTATATAATCTATAGCAGCTGGGGAGCAAATCTGTAGCTGTATAGTGTAAAAGGCAAGTATTACCGCGACCTTCCGTGATCGATCTCAGATTCAGGGCAGTTCAGATTGCCACTGGGTTTTACCATAGTTCTGGCCGGACCAACATCCAAAATTATAGATCCAAATAAAAAAAATAACTTAATCTTTTCTAATTGCGGTCGTCCTTCGGCGGGGAATGACACGCCCTTCAATTGTGTTTCTGACATAAAATAAAAGCTTCACATAAAAATTTGTAAAATCTTTTCGAGGTAGCTTAAAATTATGTCTAGGTCTCTACATTTGTTGGAAAAACATCAAGACGCACATCATAAATAGGAGGAGGAGCTCGGCTGAAAAACACTTCCGCAGTTATAAAGCGCCTATTATACCTATAAATCATTTAATAAATAATGTATATACATACATATACCTATGTATATTTTTCAAAAAATAATTTGTAATTTTCAATATTTTTATAAATCCCCCTGAAATTCCCGATTTTTGTTTCTTTCCTCCCCTTTCTCTTCAAATTCGAAAATACAACGGAGCTAAGGTAGTTTAGATTTTGCTAATACTCATTAAGAATCTGAGATATTAGTTTTTTTTTATTATAATATAGACAGAAACTTCCTAATCTCTTATAATCTTATCGTAATATGGCGAAGTTATAAGTCCACAGAAACCAGTGGCAGCAAAGTGGAACTACATTTTTCCAAAAAAATATAACCTAAGCTCAGTTCTTTTAAAGTCTTAATTAAGTCTTAACCTAGTATTATTTTTCGGGCTCTAATTTTTGTGGCAGCCGTAATAGTCGAAGGGTTAGCATTGCGTAATGCCATTCGGATACGACTTAGTATAAACGGACCTTCTATTTCTTGGAAAACATCAAACAATTGGGGGGAAAAGCTTCGCCGAAAATCGCCACAGCGGTAACAAAGCGACAAACTGCTCAAATGATAATTTGAAATTTTTCAAATTTCAATTTTGTTTCAAAATTTCTTCAGTATTCCAATGAGTTTTACACTTTGCATAAATAAAATTAAAACTATAGAAAACAGGTCTGGAAAGAAAGACAAATGTTTGATTTAAAATGCTCAAAAATGGTCGGAAAAGCTCGAATTGCTGGAGCTCAAGCTCAAATATTTTCGAGCAATGAGCAATGAACGAGTGTGCGTGTACTCGCTGCTCAAATGCTCGAACAGCTCGTAAATGTTCGAACATAATCTTGAGCTCTAATATGTAAATATATATTTATAAATAATTTGAGAAGACTCTTTCAAAGTTTATAAAAAATTTTGGAATTTCAGGGGATTACGTACATCTGCTTTTATACATATTCTTTTTTTTATGTTTTAGGTGTTATGTTGTTATTTATATTTCTTAAGTTTGCTATTAAGCTTTCGGCTTTTTGAGTTATTTGACAAAAAATTTTGCTTGCAGGTGTTTTGGCTTGTCTTTCGTTTACCTGTCCGTTGTGGGTTGATTTTGAATATAAACAACATTATATATATTAAACATTGCTAAGCGGTTGTTGGACTTCGTTCATTGCTGATGAGTCATGAACACTCACAGTTATGACGTAGAAAACGAAGCTCAATCAGCGAGTTTTGTACTGCTGGTCAGTAACAATTGTTATTACTTTTAAAGGTAGAGCGTTCGGTGAGGCAAAATGTCAGTAAAATTTGCAACGAAAGAGCACAATTTTTCTGCGCAAATCACCAACATAGGTAATGACGATGAGCGACTAAGAATTTTGAGTAGTGATTACTTTGGAAGAAGCTAACAAAGATGCAAAAAATAGTATCTGAAATACATTAAAGAATAGAGATCAGCTTTTTGATATTTTTTTTTTAGAAAATTTCAAAAATGAGTTCAATCACTTTCTGTTATTTAAAATTCCCGAGGGACATTCCCATAATCGAAAAAAGTTATACTTTAAACTTTCGTTATAGGAATTAGTGTTTATTTTTGATTTTTAAACATGAACATTTTCTTATTTATATTTGTATATTTCGTATTTTTTGTCATAAATAAGTCAAGCTTTTGTATGTATGTATTAATTATAATTTAACCAGCTTGATTACATATAATAAATTGATATTTGGTTTTCTAAAGGAATTTATAACTTATTGTCCAACCACCAATAACTATAATTTCCACTGTGAGATTTATTAAATATGTTTGTTTATCTGTAAAAGAATACATAGTACATATAAGAAAATAAAGTCATATTTCCAGGGATGTTCAACAAACATAACAATATAATTCCATTTCGTTAACAAGAAAATTTAACTCCACGAAATGAAATCGTTTCGTTTTCAAAACGAAAAGAAATCGTTAGAAACCGCACAAACTCATCGTTAACATTAATCTTAAAATGGCTACCTGTTATGTTATTAACAGCACACTTAATTTTTGACATTTAAAATTATCTGTTAACGATTTAACATTAACGACAGTTTTTCGTTTCGGGCAAAAACGAAAAAAAATCATTTTGATAAGTGCTTTAATGTTAATGTTTCCAAAAGTTTCAACCGAAACGACAGAAATATTTCGATCAACGTAAAATTTATCATTACGATGCAATTTAAATTCCACAAATTTATTCATTTGGCTTGTACGATATGTTTCACTTTTAAATACATACATATGTTTATTGCAAAAATAACTCGTTTACATATACATACAAATGTCACGTGTATAACACTGTTAAATAAATATATACATGCATATATCACCTACACTTAAAATTTATAATATAATAATCATTTTTAAAGTTAATAACACGTAAAAATCACTCAAACATTATCCCCAACTTCACATAAATAGTTTTATACTGATTTTTGTGAATAAAATAAAAATTATTACGCCAACAAATACACCAATTAATCGAATGGCTTGAGTAAACTTCTTATGAGCCTTTCTTTTTCGGTCGTGTTGGTATCGCCTGTCTGCGTGCTGTGACATCTGTCGGTACTCGTTTGGTATCAAATATGCTCGACTCCGCTAAACTACCTAATTGCATGACGATAATTAAGATAAGGCAGATGAGCACTTTAAAGCAGTATTTGAAGAAGCGCATTTCTCTACTCCTCGCTTTAAATTGATTATTGTGCAAAATGTGCGTTCTCGCGCTGCTGTCTGGGCGTTGATATGAATGCTGTTGATTGCTGTTGCGAAAACTGGATTCTGTTATTGTTGATTCACGAATGCAAATTAATAATATATCGATTAGTATTGGTGGCGACGTGTTGTGGACGTTGTGAATATTCAAAGTATACTGACTGTCATTTACTTTATACGTTTGAGTTTTGAACTAAATGGATTTTCGGCGCTGATTCGAAGCGAACCGCAAATTTATTTTCAAGTTAAACGCCAGCATCAAATAAATGCATAACCGGACTGAACAGCTGTTCGATTCTAGCCCTATTGTCTTAATGATACAATTTTTTAAACTTCCTTTTCTTTAGTATATTAATTTTGAGAATTTGGTTTAATTTTATATTTTCCACTTTTCGATCAAAGTTATATTTGTGAAATCACTATTTCATTAATATATGAAAATACAAGACCAAAAAATACAACCAAATGCTTAACATCTGAGAGAAGACAACTTGCTCAACGTTCCGCTTTGCTTCAAATAAGCGTCTTGAGAAATAAGGGGCGGTGGAAGGGTGACTGTTAAAGAGGTACGTATAGTTGAGACAATCTGAGCAGGAAAAAAATTATTACAGTTTCTCCAAACAGGTTCGTTCTCAGCTTGGGGTTTCAAAAACACTGTCAAGGCATCAGCAAAAAGTTCGTAGGAGATAGGAATCTCGAGGACGACAAATCCGGTGAAATTTTCTACGAAATTTATGGTACACAGCCGGAGCCGTTCAGTACCAAACAAGGTTTCAGACAGGGCGACTGTTTATCATGCAATTGCTTTAAATTGATGCTCGAGAAAATAATAGTCAAACAAGCAGTCGACGAACTTGCTTCGTGACTCCCACGTCGCTGTTGACATTCATAACTTCGAGGTCGTAGACAACTTTTCGGCCTAGCAACCAACCTT
This sequence comes from Ceratitis rosa, assembly GCA_037013455.1. Lineage (NCBI taxonomy): Eukaryota > Metazoa > Arthropoda > Insecta > Diptera > Tephritidae > Ceratitis > Ceratitis rosa. Next base: position 12,460,185 of record JAWMAG010000003.1, read on the forward strand.
ATTAATACAAATAACAAAGTGAACCTTGAAATTCAATGTAGAACCTTACTTGCCAAAAGGTGCTACTTTGAACTGAGTAGGCAATTGAAAAGTAAAGTCCTCTCTCGACGAACGAAGACCAAACTCCACAAGTCACTTATCGTTCCCGTCTTACTATATGGTGCGGAGGCATGGACGATGACAACATCTGATGAGTCGTCGTTAGGAGTTTTCGAGATTAAGATTTTGCGTAAGACTTACGGTCCTTTGCGAGTTGGGAACGGCGAATATCGCAGCCGATGGAACGATGATGACTATATGAGATATACGGTGTCATTGACATAATTCAGCGAATCAGGAGGCATGAAGACCCAGATGGAGAGGGACCTAAATTAACTTTGTGTTTCTAACAGGAGCCAGATAGCGACGAAAAGAAACGAATGGCGTGCTATTGTTGGTTCGGCTATAATATCGTAAGCAGTATTTATACCAACTAGAAAGAGGAAGTGCAACAGAAGAATAGTTTAAGCAATTGTGAAGCGCTAATTTAGATTAACCAATGCATAAAAGAAGTTATAATTTACAATTATGTTTAGGAAAAAGAACTCACATATTCCATAATCTCTTTTAAGCTAAATATGTATAATATTTAGTCTAACAGTTCTTTGGTCGACTATTGCCGTTGCCTTGACGAAAAAGGTAGGTTTTTAACAACCCGCCAAGAATTTATTGTACCTCTGTGTTACATTTTGATTATCAAAGAGACAGGTGCAATCGACTGGCTATTTAAGATAGTCCTCGGTCGATGGTAAAGCAACAACTTTTATTCAAATTATTAGTTTTTTATGATAAAAATTTTGAACATTCAAAAATTTTAGGAAAACGTTATCAAAAGAAATCTGTAAAAGTTCCGGTAAAATGCACGAAAAATCTTTCATTTTAAATTATTGATGTTAAAGCGATTATTTATGTTTTTTGTATTAGGATTTTTATTTTAATCTCCAATTCGATCTATGTATATTGATATTCCGAGCTTCTTATCAAAACACAATTTTTCTGCGGTAAATCTAAATGACACTTTCTTTATTTTCACTAAGGTTAAATTAATCATTTACTTATTCTTAAAAAAAAAAAAATTTGCCATACATTTTGCATAAACCAATTCATTTGATTCGCTTTTAAGTGCTACATACATACATATATACATATATACGCATTTAAGAAGAATTTAGCTCATCGCCTCATTTATGATTACGCAGACAGATTCCATTTGCATCGGCTACAAAGCCATCGGGGCAAAGTGTACTATCGTCTTGTTGTCCAGAAATTTCATTCTCTGTATCATCAACCGCACCTGCAGCAGTCGCAGCCGCAGCCACAGCAGCGTCAACCGCAACTTCAGCAACAGCAGCAGCTGACGCGGTTGAAGACGCGATATCAGATTGCTTCTCGTCCGTATTGGTAGTTTCTAAAGGATTGGTGGTTGAGGGCTCGTCACCGCTGTTCGGCTTTGCCACACCACTGCCACTGCCACTGCCACTGCCATTACCATTGGCTGTACCAATCAAGCGATCAACAAATTTACCCAGCCCGCGTATAACTCCTTCGCCAAAACGTTTAGCGGTCTCTTCCAATCGCTTTGCCTCTTTCTCCATTTCAAATACCCAAGGTTTGGCCTTCTCCAGTGTATCCTGCACCGTCTGTAGAAACTGCGTAACCTGACTCTGACCGTGTTGTGTGCCATTAGCAGCAACAGTGCTCGAATCAGTGGAATTTAGCGCAATTTCATCTTCATTACTCTGGCGTTCATTGACTTTTCCATCATGTACTTTATCCAAAGATGATTCATCGATACAAATTACCGCGGCGTTTGTTAGTGAAACGACACAAGTGAGTAACGTAAAAGTAATTAAAGTAGAAATTTGAAGAAATTTCATTTTTATTTTTCTTTTATTGTATAGAAAACAAAACAAGCAGTTGTTGTTGCAATATAAGTGTTTACGTCTCTATAAATATATGCGACTATGCGTTGTCAAAGAGTTTTGCCCGCAACGTTTGGTGTACAAAGCTTTACTAAAACTTGTTTTGAAGGTGTTGCAGTAGGTTGCTCAAACATTTCTCAGGCCTTCCCATCCACTTGTACTTGTTGGACTAGCTGAATTATATAGTTAGTGTAAATATACCTACATATATTTGTACATACCATTAGCTACATTTGTAGGTAAATGCGCCCCACGACCAGTTTAAGTGGCGGCTCGTGGATCGAAAACTTTCAGCTCATTGTTGTCACTCAACTGGTGGAATGACTTGCGCTGGGTATCACTTGTTTGTCGTTTATTGTTTTATATAGGTATGTTACCTTTGGTAAAAGCTGCAATTCTTCTTTCGTTTCTATCTTTCTTTTTTCTCAAAGCATATATTTCAAGTTGACACTGTTTTGTTGCTGCATATTTGTTTTGTTTTACAACTAAGGGCTTCGATTGTTGTGATTTCGCTGAGTGTACATACAAATTAGTAATCGGAACCTGTTGCTCGATTAAGTAGTAACCCTTCCGATATGAGCAAGCGAAGATATACGTGTATGTATGTATTTTATTTATTTATCTGCGGTTTGGTGGTTAAGCGTCCATTATTTACAACAAGTTTGCGTTTTTGTTTTGTCTTTCAACTTAAAATCTTATTTTCTTTCCACTTAATATTTTTGACACACATTCGTTGTGGTTAAAATTCGTACACAGTTTCTGCTTCTTCTTGATTATAAGGATCATACAGATGGTTAATGGAAAACGAAATTCAAACATATAATATGGCTATTAGTTCAGCTTTACAATCGAGCTTTTTAAAAGGTATTTCTATAAATTTTAGGGAGATTTAGAGCCTGTGAATTTTTTAAATGCATTAAAGAAAAGAGATGGTCAGCTAACGTACCGATGACATTTTGTCAATATGAAAAATAAACTTACGGAAATGATTTTGTTTCGTTTCGGCGCCGTGTTATCGAAACGAAATGGAATTGGTCATGTAGAAACCACACAAACTCATCGTTAACGTTACAGTTGCTTGTTTTGATATTAATATCTGTTAACGATTTAAAATTGATGAGAGCATTTCACTTCGGGTAAAAAAGAAATAAAATTTATTTTGATAACTGAATTCGATTGCAATTTTTTGATTATCGAGAAATGTATCTTTACGATGTAGCCTTGCTTTAATAGTGACATGCGTTGTATCGACGAAGTGCTGTTTATTCAAGATTAGCATTAATGTTTTTAAAATTGTAGCGGATATCAAGCAAGATTTACTAACCCTACGTTAACCGGATATAACTGAAGAAGGAAACTTTAAGTGGGTTCATGTTTGTAGACAGTGGCGGCAATTTAAAGCACGTATATTACATTTTTAAGTGAACAGCAAGTCTTAGTTTACAGGTTGCTTTTTGTCTTACTTAAAATACTCTTTCGAGAGCAAGCGTAATCAAATCTATCGGTTTTTTTCATAAATCTGATATGTTATTGTTCTCTGCGCTATCGCAGGTGCGACACGTCCAACGTGTTTCACTGTTTGCCTCACATTAAGCGGTTTGACTATATTTCGAAAAGCGATGACAACTTCTCATTTACATGGCGCTCTCATAAGATAGGTTGCTATGGACGGAAGGTATGTAAGATGGGTAGTTGCAGTATTAGTCCTGATGCTGAAGCAATTATAATACGGTTGTTAAGTTCGCAAGATGGCGAGCATCACGTTTATTCTAGGTCTCGCAAACTTTGCACTCTTGTAGTTGGAACGTCAAATTCCATAGCAACTTTCTGCAAGAGGTCACCCCTGCGTAAAAATATTTTATTTGGTTTTAATTTTCCATATTCCTCTTATATTTTAATGGTAACTAGTTTTTTTTTACTAAACTTCAATAAGTCAAACGCCATGTAATTTAGAGCTAAGCAATAGATGATTCCACGATGAATTGAAAATAGTTTCATTCTCTCTGCGAAGTCAACGTAGCACTTTTTCCGTTTATCCTCTTCTTTTAAAAAAATATCTAATAATATCTAATAAATAAAATTTAAATTTTGCAACCCTAGTAAGTTGTATGAAGTATCCGAAGAGACAGGGATTTATCCGCCAAAATTTAATTCGGTTAAATGGAAAAAGAGGCCCTAAGCGAATTTTACATACCTGTCTGTCTGTTTGAAAACAAGCTAATATGTTAGTTTTAAACATACAATATTTTATCAAAATTTTAAATACAGATGGTATATTAGTTTGAAGTCGTTTATATAATCGAATATTCAAAGAAAAAGTTACAACATATTCAATTTAATTTTTTCATATCCCAACATTCTTTCATTATTTCCGCTGTTTAGCACCAGTTTGGAATACCAAGTGAAATCTGGTCGCTCTCCACCTGACCTTTTTAACGAACGTGAAGGTCTTCCTCTTCCTCTATTTCTAGCGGTGGTTACTACATCGAATACTTTCAAAGCTGGAGCGCTTTCATTCATTCGGACGACAGGATGACCTAGGCAGCGTAGCCGCTCTCTTTTCATTCCATGAGCTTATTGTTCCGTCGCCTAACACCGCAGATGCCGAAACGGACCATAAACCGCACACAACAGAGCTGTCGAACTTATTTGAATATTAAATGATAGCTTTTAAAAAATATTTTTAAATGATTTTTTTTTTTAATTTGAAGTTCAGAAGGTTAAAGATTCGTAATAATTAAAATACCTTTTGTCGAAGTTTTTTGCGCTTGCTCAGCCTCTTAAATTGTATTAAAATTATATTAAAATCAGTGATATTGCGAAATCCGAATTTTTTCAAAATCGGATTTGAATTCTTTCATAACAGCATAATCCGTAACATGTTGACGTATTTAGTTTAATTTCTGCATGTTTCCGTGTTCTAAGGCATAAAAAGCTGAGAATTAAAAGTATGTTTTACGTTGGTCTTCAAAGCTTTCCCTAAACTATCTCTTGCTAACGTCCTCTGTGTGATCCAATTGAATTAAGTAATTAAGTTTGGAGTCAGTTAATTTAATACCTTGAAGCACGCAATTTTTATTTCGGTGGTATAGAGAAAGAAACTAGTAAAGTTTAATAGTTTCCATACTTTAATCATAACAAAATTTTTATTCAATCTATTAGTGGATTCCTTGAAGTGATTGCCGGGCATCAGCTCACTTAGGCCACCGAAATGCGTCCTAGCGATCTGAAAAAATATGAATACGATTTTCTGAGAACACCATTGAGCTTAAATTATTGACAGCCTCATGTAACTCTACACCGATTCGGTAAAAAAAGCATTTGCAAATACCAAGATGCCCTGAGTAAACTTCTTGAGTATAAAAATACAATTCTATGTATTACTACGCTTGAAATTAAATTTATAATTTATTAATTTTGCTATTATATTAAAAGATTAAAAATACTGCTCATGATTCATAATTCCAATTGTATAAGAATTACTTAAAAACCAAACATAGAATAGTTTTTTGAAGCAATACAAGCTATTGCACTTGAGCAATCACTCCGGCAGCAAAAAATTAACTTAATTCTGGCAATTCGAACAAGATTTTATTTTTGTTCAAATTTCTCTACTCTGTTAGGATTTAAGAACAACCTGTTATATAAAAATCGAATAAAAACTGCATTCACCGGATCAACACGGAATTTTTTCAATTAATGTTTTACTGAGAGAGACTGTTTACTGTTTAAAACTGTTTACAAATTTCGTTGAATGGCTGAAAAGTGGACCTTATACGCCTGGATCAATAAATTTCTAAATGGATTTTTTCCTTCAAGCCATGTCTGAGATTCTAAGTAGGTGTTATCAAAGTACTACTGTCAGTAAATATATAAAAAAAGAAATTCCCGAAAATTTTGGAATATAGAATTTTCTGAAAGAAAAAAATGTGTTTCCATCATAATTTTTAAATCACTTTATTTGAATAAGGACATATGCATATATAGCATGGTAAACGGTTAATGTTTTCTAAACATGAAACATATATATGTATGAATGCCTGTGAGTTTGTCTTTCTAATATCATGTAAGTATACCGCAATAAGTATAGTAATGATAAAACTTTCACTATAACATAATTTTTTTGTAGTCAGAATAATAAAAGTATTTTTACAATTGCATTTCGATATTTTTTAAACACTTCTACATACATACATACATACATCAATAATTCTTTTTTTTCAATTTTATAAATCTTTGGAATTAAATATCACTCAAGTAGATTCGAATCTATAAACATTATGCTCCAAGTTGAAATTACTTCCTCAATTTGCTGCAATTGCCCAAAGCATCCAAAATATGACCATGTCCACACTGTTGCTCAGCTTTAAGTATATCTGGATTTATCAATTCCACATTAAGCAGCTTATGAACTGAGCGTTCCTCCGAAGAATCACTTGAAAACTTTTCTTTGAAATCTCCAAATTTATCTTTTATGTCTGAGCCCAAATCTTTTGCTTTCTCTCCGAATTTCTTAGCGCCCTCCTTCAGTTCAGTGCCTAACTTTTTCGCCTGCTCTGAGACCTTTTCGGCACCCTTCTTTATTTGACAACCGACATTTTTAAAGAAATCGCGCACCTGATGCTCAGCACTATCCTCGGGATTGGCCACCTTCGGTCCAATAATGGGCACATCAGAGAGCGATGGCAAAACTTTATCAGTGCAATCGAGTAGGTCGCCTCGTACTGAGTTAGCGCAGAGACAAAGTAATGCAGCTGCGAAAATGAATATTATGTTTTTCATTTTGAATTTCTTTCAACTCTGTTTTTATTCTTATGGTATGTATGTTGTAATTATTCACACTTTCACTATTTATTTAGTTTCGTGGTTTTTGCCTAACAGTTGGCGACGTAGTGGTTGCGTTCGAGATCCGCTAACGGATACGCAATAACTGTGACTGCTACTACTTTCTGGCGAACGCTACGGTTTTTATTTAATTGACAATTTTCGAAAGAATTTATTTAATCAAACAATTAGGCGCAAACAACGCTGCGTCATGAGTAAATTGTGTGTATGTAGCATCTTGCTCTGTTCAGCACACACACACACACACACTATATACATATAATACATCCCGCTGAACTTGTCGCAATCAAGCATCGTTCTTACATGAGAATCTCTCGACTTATGCTGATTATGGGTTATTTATAATTGTGCTAGTATAAGAATTTGGCTTATGATTGTTGTTGTTGATTGTGATTTTTCAATGAAAACAAGTACTGAGCGCAAAAACATAAATATATAAATATACATACATACATAAGTACGAACTTGTTTGGCCATAAAATTCGCTCACTTATATATTATGTATAGAATATACAGTTCGGCATATGAGGAATGAGATTTTCTCACTGTTATGGCAATGCACGGAGCAAATGTTCCGATAACAACAATAAATTTATGCAGTAACTGAAAAATGTAACTCACGTGTGCGTACATAAAAAAATAAACAACATTATATGCATACATATACCATATGTACATACTTTACTATCAAATTAGGCTTTGTCTCAATTTAGATAAAGAATGATTCATTTATTTATGCGGAACATCTTATTTATGCACATTACATATAAAAAAAATGTTCTATTAATTTGGTGATAGGTGAAATGAGGTAGTATTTTTCTGGGAAATATGCGGCTCTTCACCACTAGTCACATATGAGTTTGGGAGAAGACCCGCCACTCTTGAAGTCATTCCTATTCTCGTTATTAAGGTGTACCGTCTATTAAAAGGCTACATCGTAACGATAAATTTCACGCTAATCAAAACATGTCGTACGATTCGGTTGAAACATTTGGAAATTTTATCGTTAACCCTTTTAGCGCCACAAACACCATTGCGCTGTTATCGTTAGTTCCGAAAAATGTCAATGTCGCGATAGCGCTGCTTTTGACAGTTCACTTTGGGCGCGCACAGGTGACGGTCGTATATTCTAACTATCTTCGATTGTACATTTTTTATATAAACATCGTGATTATCATTTTCTTTTAATATTAAAATAAAATTAATTAAAATTAATATTAATATTATGAATATTGAAATATTTTAACGGAAATCGTGAATATTTCTCTTGTTCATATAAATTATCTATAGAAATGCACTTTTTTACTGGTATTTTTCGCACATATAGATAAAATATGTATGGCACTAAAAGGGTTAAAGCAGTTATCAAAATAAAATTTATTTCGTTTTTACCAAAAACAAAATGCTATCGTTAATGTTAAATGGGTAACAGATAATGTTAAAGGGCTCGTCAATGTTAAATCGTTAACGGATAACGTTAAATGTTAAAATTGAATTGTGCTGTTGGTACTATAGCAAGCAGGCATTTTTTTTTTTAAAGTAACGTTAGCGATGAATTTGTGCCGACGAGAAGCAAAATCATTTCGTTAAGTTTATTTTCATATCAACCAAACGGAATGGCATCGTTTCGTTAGCTGAACATTTAGCCAATTATAAATATTATTAGTATAATACCCACTTAATGATATTTTCCATGACACCCAATTGATTAGTTCACTTCCTCGGAGTGCCATCCCAGCTAGCAAACACATCGATACCGTAACCGTGTCTAACGGATTTTCAATTAAATCAAATGCTAATCTCTTCAAATAATATCACTTGTAAATTGAGAGAGTTATATTAGTTTAAAATACCAGGCTACATGGGTTTCTTTAAAAAAAATGTATGTATACGTTTATAACGAAGACCGATTTATGGGCCACTTAATAGTACACTAGAAAACAAATTAATATTTATCCCAAATAAATACATTTTAATTTATAATTTGATTTCTATACTTGCCGAATACTTACCTGTAAAAATAATAATACTCACCACAAATATAATCCCAATTGAAAAGTATGCTCCCCTACAACCCTTCTTCTGATAAACCAAAAAAAATAAAAGTTAATCTAATAATTTTAAAGTTAGCTCTTCCTCTTTCGAATCAGTTTTGAGTGGAAGGTAGTTTTTTCTTTAATGATAAATTTAAGGAATATACATATTTACAATTATCGCGAATCAATAAATTTTGGAAAAGAAATTAATATATTTTTATTTAGTTTTATAATGCTAATTAAATAAAATATACTACGATTTGTATGCGGAAAGCTACGAACAATCCGCTCTATTTTGCTAGTTGGGATATTACCCATAACTCAGCGTGCGTATCAACAGTGAAGGCAAAATAATGAATACTATCCCAGACTTTTATTGCCCAATAACTTTCATGAAAAACTTAGTATACTTTTAGGCAAAAAATGTTCATGTTATACGTATGCCCATTCCATACCCAGCAGTTAATTCTTTAGTTATGCATTAAGAAATACCAATATTTTTCAGCATCGTTTCGTATGGTGCACACAACACGGCTTTTTTACCTGCACTGCTATTTTAAATCACAGTAAAATAGTAACGAGTCGCACAAAAAGTAACGGGATTTCATGAATGTGGTAACTACATCAGAAATTAATTTAAACACAGGGTGGTAGTATTTGGGCCTACATTCTGGCATTAGCAAATTTAAATTACGGGCATTATTTAAATGCAAGGAAATTATTACTTAAATTTCCATTAGCCACTGCTATTATTACGCACACAGTTGCACATATTTATACTGATGCAAATGAACATAAACGAACGTAACGTTTGAGCTCTACCCACGAATATTATGGTAGCGCTTAATAAATGGAAATGATTCGATTGCTTCTCTTTCATTGATGGCTGATGTTCTGTTTCGCTTTATTGATTTCTCACAGTTTGACTTTTTTGTTTCCTTTTGCTCTAATAATTATTGGTAAACTATACCACAAAGTCTCCGGGGTTTAAATTAATTAATTTTAAATTTTAATCTTGTACATATTGACCATTGCTCTCTAAAACCTTTTTCCAATTTTACGAGTACCTTCATAATCACATCAGTGTATAACTTCCGTGGTTAATCGGCGAAGAACTTGACCAGCGATTCTTCAATCGGTCCTTTTTGCAAGATCCGGGCTATATGGTGAATGCATCAAAACTTCGCAATCAATCTCCGTCAATTTTACTTGACAAAAAGTCTACACAATGACATAAAATGAAAACATTTACTTACTTTGCAGTTGAAAAAAATAGTTACCTTATCTAATTTCTTTAGTTTTTTTCTTCACTAAACCCTATCAAAAATCTACACCTTAAACCTACTAAAAATATCAGAACAAAAAGGGATTTTAAGACAAAAAAATATGTTTCCGAGAAGTGTTCTTAGCAAGGCTGCATCGTAACGATTTCACGTCAAACAAAAAATTTCATTCGTTTCAGTTAATTCATTTGGAAATGTTATCGTTTAAGCAGTTATCAAAATAAATTTTATTTCGTTTTTAGCCGAAACGAAATGCTGTCGTTAATGTTAAATCGTTAACAGTTTAACATTAATTGAAGTGCTCTGTTGAATCATAGCAAGCAGACATTTTAAAATTAACGCGGTTTTAACAGTAATAACTTCAACAAAAAAAATATTTCGTTTAGATAATTTTTTATACGAAAAAATAAAAAACGAATTGGGCATATCTGGTTCTGGGTGATCCCTAGCATCGATTAGCAATCAAGTCGGCTATCGGCATTGTATAGTATTTTCGAAAAAAATTCAATATTTCCCAACCAAGTAACCACACTACTATCGTAGGACCTAAGTTCTACCAAAAATAACACTCCTTCTATTTTTGACCGATTTTTTTCTTCCTTACCTTTTTGTTTAAATTTTTGGAAATTAAAAATGTTCCTTCAACGTAAGATAACAATAATTCTTTAACCTCCAAACCGCTAGTGAAACTGAAAGAGCTTGGTAAGTCGTAGGCATCCGATAATAAAGGTTTTACTGAAATTCTTTCTCTTAAGGGGCGGGAAGGGAGGCAAAAGGCGCCATAAACTCCGAAATTAGTGAACCGATTTTGAACAAAATTCGTGCCCACCAAAAGCTTGAGAAGTGTTTAAAGGACCTTATTTACAGGGATTTCCAAATAAAAGGAGTTGTTTTATATTCAAAGAAAAATAGCATGTTTTGAGATAAATGATCGGATGTTTACTTTAATGTAAAGATGATGATATGCCATTAATATTTGGAAAACAATATTATCAAAATAGCCACCAGAAAATGTTTCATAACCAAATCGCAAGTGCAGCATTCCATCTTTGAGGTCTACGTGTAGAATCAACGTTGGCCTGTTGTCATAGACCTTTACTTTGAAGTGGCCCCAAAGAAAGAAGTCGCAAGGTGTTAAATCACAAGATTTCGGTGGCCAATTGCGATCACCTCTTCGGGAGATGATTCCGACCGGAAAATATTGTCTTGAAAGATCATTGTCCATATCAATACGTAGGCTGCTATATATAGGTCTGGCCTAGGCAACACTAAGTGTTGACAGGTGCAATCTAACATTTCCATTGGAAAGTTTGATATTTTTTAGTATAACATCACTCAGAACGTTTTGTCATTTAATCGTGAATTGTTTTATTTACAGGGAATTAAAGAATTCATTTCGGCCAAAAAATGGAATTAACTCGTGAACATTTTCGTGCGATCATTTTTTACACCTTGCACGACAAGAGTGCATCGTTGAACTAAAATCTTTGTATGGCTATGAAGCACCATCCTGTATCACTGTGAAAAACTTGTACAACGAATTCAATCGTGGCCGACGCTCGCTCATAGACGAATTCCGTGAAGGTCGTCCAAAAACAGCCGTTGTGCCAGAAAACATCGATGCCGGACGTGAACTGATAATGCAAGACCGTCATATAACATACCTTCAGATAGAGGCATGCTTATGCATTTCTCCCACCAGCATACATTCGATATTGCATGAACACCTGGCCGTAAAAAAGGTTTGTTCTCGTTGGATCCCGCACAATTTGACAGTCGCTCAAAAAAAGGTGTGTGGAAAACTTATGTTTCAACAAAATAAATAACAACAAAAGTTTAATAAGAAAATCTTTGAACTATTAAGTACCATGCGTCCTAACTAATTATAAACATTAAGCGCCACTACACTAAATTAAAATAACTTCATACGCACAAGAAGGCAAGAAAGAATTTAATTGTTTGATTTATTTTCCAGTTTATTTTCATATGTTTTATTACTTCGTAGACAAGTATACGTACATACTTTTACCTAATTTAAAATGTGAGATTCAATATGTAGCTAAGTATTTATAATATTTATTTGTTTCGCATACACACATGCATGTGTATAAATTGGCATTAATTTTGTAAACATATTGAAACATCAATTATACCTGGAAAATAATTCTGCATTTTTCTTTCAGAATTCAAGTTTTTACTTTATGCCACCCACTCGGCGGTAATGAGGAGCACACAGCTGAACAGATCTCATGATGAGTATGATGAGTAAAGAAAATTGTGGGAGCGTAAATATATGAGGATATTCAAAAAAAAGATTTGAATGAGAAAAACCGGCCTAAAAATCTGTGGGAAATGAGAAAATTTTGTAACAAGATTTGTATGCGGTGCTACGTTTAGTAGCATAATTCGTGAGAATGTACATAGGCGTATGTATGTATGTAGTTAGATATCTGTGTTTGTTAGTTTGACATGTTGGTTGTTTTTGCAAATTGGAAAATTTGCAGGAAAATCGCTTGTATTAGCTGAATTCGCCAGTGCTCATGGCAGTGTGTTATTCTCCGCAGTTCGCAGCTGTTCGGGTATTTCGATTTGAAAAATTGCGGAAATTCGATTAGTGGAAATTGGAGTGCGCGTTGTTGATGATCACAATCGCAAGCGTCGCTGGTTGCGTCGTCGTTTATATTAAAATATTTTTATTTTGATTTGTTGTCGTTGCGGTGATGGGAGCGCTGCCAGCCTGTTGCTCGTGTCGCTGTTGCCAGTTGCCGTGCTAATAAACAATATATACATATGTACTTTTAAATATTTTTTAATCGCGTATATACGAATATGTAGGTGTACATATATATGTATTTAATATATTTTGTGCATGTGTTACATATATATATATATATTTAATTATTTATATTTCCACCCAAGCATTATTGAATTTAACATTGTTTTTCGGTGATTCTCTGTGATCCTTTAAAGTTTATTTTGAAATTGTTATAAGTATATAGTAGAAAAATGGTACATTATACGTAGCTACGAAAATTTTTATTGTGCATAAATAAATGAAGCAAAACGTATTATCAGAAAATATATATTCCCTAAAAAATTTAACATATAGTATTTAATAAAAAACAATGTGAACAGAAGAAAATAATTTATTGTTAAAATTGCGGACGTCAATAAAAGAAGGACGAAAATATTCATACAAAAACATTTTTTTTTCAAATATACATATGTACATATGAGTGCGCATAATATATTTTTGTGAACCTCAAAAAAAAAATAAATAAAAGCACATTTCGTACTCGCATGTTGTTGGTGTTAAACATATATTTAACGATTTTTTTTTGTTGTCAGACATGTATGTATGTATGTATATGTGTTTATATATTCATTCCTCAAACACGCCAAGTGACATCAATGAGGTATGAAGGCAGCGATGATACAATTTTATCTTGTGTTTCTGGTGTGATCTAAACATTGAAATATTTTATAAAGAACGCCTTCAACTAAAATCACAAGAAACAACAAATATCGCAAAATATTCATAGAAAACAAATTACAAATTTTGTGTGCCTATAAGTAGCTGAAACAATAAATATTACAAATATAAAAAAAAAAGTAAATAATAGCAAAAACCACAACAAGTACTTGAGACCTACTTACATACATACATATATAGAGTAAAAAATATGCACAGCAAGCACGAGAGCAGCGTGCAAGTGCAAGTAATAGTTCAATTGATAGCCGTAGCGGCTGCACAGTGGGTTGGCATTATTAACTCTGAAAGAAAAGCACAAAACAAAAATTTAGTTTTAAAATCGAAGTTATGTAAATTAACCATTAAAGTGCACTTAATATATAAATCTATACATCTAAACTTATTGTGCTGAATGACTGGCGAATAAATCCGTAGCTTCGTAGAGACCCCAAAAGAGGGTGGAGGGTGTGTTCTGTGTATAGCATAGCCATCTGAAAGGAAAGAAATTTCCTAAAATCTACTTATAACTTAAAGTAAAGATGTTTATGCACAATGAACTTAGGAACTAACGAATTTTATTTAATTTAGGCCAACTTAAAAAAAATATTACTTTTACGGATAGTGAAAGAGTGCAGGGTTCCATTTGCGTATTAATTGGATCGTAGATAGCTCTTTAATTTGCTAAAATAAAATGAAGTAAAACTTTATAAAATGAGATAAATAAAATTACAATTAAATTAAATATAAATTAAATTAAATTATATAACTAAAAAAAGAGACAATAATCAAAATAAAAATTAAATGAAATTAAAATAGAGTAAATAAAGTAAATTAAAATCAAATAAATTCAAATTAAATAAAATAAATTCGAATAAAATTAAAAAATCAAATAAATTAATATAATTAATTTTATAAAATATTTAGACAACAAAGAACAATAAGAACTGCTGGTTTCCACTTGTGAAATATCAATTCACTATACTCTTAATCATCAATTAAAAATAAAATAAATTAGTTAAAAGAATTGAATGTAGTAATTTTAGATGCACTATTCAAAGCTTAAATTCTCTGAAATAATTTTTATACAGCGGCTGCCATTTTCACAAATTTCATTCATCGATAAATGTCCATTATTTTTTCCTACACTCTTTACACTTTTCTTCTTCTTTACTGGCATAGATACCGCTGACGTGATTATAGCCGAGTTAACAACAGCGCGCTAATTGGAAATACCACAAAGTACAGTCAGGTTCATCTACCTTTTCTTTCCAATAATGTGGGTGTCTTCTACCTCTTCTGCTTCCATCGGCGGGAACTGCAACGAAAACTTTCAAAACTGGAGTATTCTTATCCGTCCAGACCACATGACCTAGCTAGAGCAGCCGTTGTTTCTTGATTCGCTGATCTACTATATGTCAATATTATTATATTTGTCGTGTAGCTACAGAATTTGCCATTCCAAACTCGTAGGCGATCATAAATCTTACGCAAAACCTTTCTTCCGAAAACTCCTAAAGCCGGCTTATCGGATATCGACATCGTCCACGATCCGGCGTCATATAGGTATGGTAGCGGGACGGGAACGATGAGCGCTTTGTAGAGTTTGGTTTTGGTTCGTCAAGAGAGAACTTTACTTTTCAACTGCCTACTCAGTCCAAAGTAGCACTTGTTGATACGCTAGATTTCCAGGCTGATATTGTTTTGGGTGTCAATACAGTTTCCAACAAAGATGCGTCAACAGTAACCGGGGAGCCAAGTTGAAAGTTTGTCGGCTGTTTGTTTGATGACAGGAGATATGTCGTCTTACCCACGTTCACTATCAGACCTATTCACTTCGCTTCTTTATCAAGGCTGGAGAAAGCAGAACTAACGGTTGTTAAGGCCTATAATACAATATTAATATCATCGGGATACGCTAGTAGTTGTACACTCTTAAAGAAGATTGTACCTCTCTATTCAGCTCAGCAACTAGAATTATTTTCTCTACCAACAAATTAAAGAAGTCGCACGATAAGGAATCACCCTTTTTGAAATCTCGGTTGGTATCGAACGGCTCGTACAGCTCCTTCCCGAACATGACGGAGCTTTTTGTGTCAGTTTAACGAACCATATAAGTTTTGCGATGATACCAAATTAATACATAGCGGCGTAGAGGCAGCTCCAATTCGTGCTGTCGAATGAAAAGGTGCTGTGTGTCGATCTTCTTTTCGTGGGCATGGTGAATGGTTGATTACCAGGTATAAGGCCACACGGAAAATGTACAATCAGTTTGCTGATGGTGGGCTTTGGTCCTTCACACAATGGGTTCGATAGGATAAATGTATCAGACTTTGGAACTGCCTTTTTTGTAGATTGGGCAGAGTACAATCGTCGAGCAAGCTTTCATCTGGGCACTTCCGTTTTATAAACTCTTTTTTCTATCACATGTATCATTTATTCAACTTGAACGGTTTTTGATTTATTCGAGGTACCCTCAGTAAATTGTTAAAAATATTAAAGCTTCAATCAATAATGAATGCAATATTTCATAAAACATATTTTATGTACAAATATCAGAAAGTTGTTGGGAAAAAAACTAACATATAGAAACATTTGTGTCACTTTACTTCTCAATTGACTCACAACGCAACACTGGGTTTCAATAAAAAAAAAAATTAATATGAATGTGAAGTCGAATCATCACATAATTCGCTCCGAAGATGGGGGCAGGGCTGTACATTTTTTTTATTTAAGAGATTTCAATGTAACATTCCCAACCCACAGTTTGTTATTCGCGACACTACCGATTGAAAATAAATACGATGAATGCGTACGCCGTGTTCTATAAATAAACGCTAAGCAATGGGGGGGTGTTGCGCGGGTGAAGTTAATGAATGAGGCGACGAACAGTTTACTTTTTAAATGTATTAAGTAAAATTAAAATAAAATAAAATTGCGCCTATCGGTCACAAGCAGAGCGCAAAAATGCGTGTGCTAACAATAATAAACAAACATATGCGTATACATATCGAACGTATCGAGGTAGTAGAAGTTAATTCGTGTGATTTGGTTTAATTTAATTAAATTTTATTTTTTCTAATATACATAAGCTTATTAAAGGATCAGTCTTATCTTAAGTGACTTTTGAGAACTATAAAGATATTATTAGAAAGCTTAAAAGTGTTAAAAGAAATAATAAAATATAAATTTTGAAAGCAAAAAATCAGCTGATCAAGTGCAATAGTAAAAAAAATATTCGGCGACCCACAAGCCCAAAAATTTCATGCATGAAGAGCATACTTTCAAAAATCCGCAAAATACATGTTCGAGTATTTATGTGTATATAAATATTTATATTTAAAAAATCGATTTCTTGCTTACTTTTTTATTTGGCACATAGCCAGCGGCTATACATATGTTGATCTTCATCTTTATATTCTACTTATCTACAAGAGAAAAGTATGTATATTTAAATAAAAAAATGTATTTTCGTATTTTTGTATATTCCTACATATATTTGCGCGAAATGCCTTAATGTACTGGTGGTATTGTGGCTGACTGCTGCGACAGCTGATGTACATAGCGTTGAAAGAGTCAGCATTAGGGCTGCTGTCACACAAGGAAGACATGTTGAAATTATGAAATCTGAAAGGTTAACTGAGCGAGTCTAAAATAAATAGACATAAACATAAATATAAATATAAATAATTATAAATTAATACAACAGGTGTGTTGTTTGTACGCTGAATGCCATAGACTGAATCTGACTAAGCAAATAATAAATGAATTTGGTGGGGACGCACATACACTTGCGCATATAAACACATAAGAGATATACACATATGTGCGCACACCTGTCAGAATAAATACATTTGATGAGCAGAATCAACCAACAGCTGAAATTTGTTTATTACCATTGCCTCGCTTCCTCGCGAATCACTCATACGCCCCAACATACCTAGTCACAATGTCTGAATTGTTTATGGATATGCACCAGCGGCGTACTACTGCACCGTGGACGCTAGCTACAAAACAACAAAATAATATACAAGCCAACAACAACAACAACAAAACCAGCAGCAGCAAATGCAACGGTATACAAAGCGCACGCAGGAAGCAAAGCGCTCGTGTACCAGATACGCGTTGCTCATCACAACAATCAACAACGACTGCCAGTACAACGACTAATGATATCTACGCTGCTGCTGATGATGATGTCGACGACGAACTTGCTAATGTGTTAAGCTTGCAGCTGCGTAAACCGAAAAATTGGCGTTGGGAGCTAAGCACTTCACGCTCTTGCTCGAATATCGCACTGCCGCGCATTCTGCTATACGATCACAAGGGTACGTTGTTGTTGGATGCAGACAATCAGGTGGAACAATGTTATAGCCAGCCGAAGACAGCAGTAACTCAGCACTCAACTGAAAAAGTGATTAGTTCAGAAAAACCACGTACACATAAGTCCCTTAGCAAAGCTGCCACTTCGAACCTGACACAGTCGATAAAACAGGCTTTGAATCGACAATTTAGTGGTTTACAAATACAAGAGGCCACACCCTCGCCAGTGCCGTCGTACAATAACAGCACCGTACACACACCATCTACAGAACATGCCTCGACGCTATCCTCCGCCATCGACTTCTACACCAATGACTTGCCCGATTGTCGAATAGAGCGACGTGCCAATTCCTTGAAGGGTGTGCGTTTCAAAGTTCACGACGATATTTCGGTTGTCAAGGGTATACCCAACTCATTTAATATCGATAGTTTGCCTACACCACCATCTACAACAACCAATACACCAAGTAATTCCTCATCATCTGGGCCACGTGAGAAGCGTCGTTATCGCCGTTCACAAAGTTCAGGTCGTTCGCCTGCAACCTCTGAATCGATACTAGAACGTTTTAGCTTCAATAAGGGCCGTTTTTCGTCGCCTGAATATGCGGAGGAACATGAAGTGTATCACGCCCCACGTTATTTTTTACGCACATGCAGGGCCGGTACATTGGTGGTGCAAGAAGAGAGCTTCAGTCGCTATCGTCGTCGGCGGCGGGCGCGTAACTCATCCACGGAGAATATACTGAGCGGTGCAGGTAGTGGCTCAAAGAGCTCGCTGAAAATGTCAGATAATGGTGGTGGTGCTCAGCGCAAACTTAATACAAACAAAACAACAAATTGTGTGCCGGAGGAGCGATCGTTTGGCAGTGCGTCGAATGAAATACAAGTGGCACATAGAAAAGTGCTTCCAGTCCGACGCTTCCGCAGTGATGGCAATGTCTTACTACACGAACAGCTAACGAGTTCGGACGATCATGATGAAAGTCAGCACACGATGACGACAGCGAGAGAAACAGAGAGATTGCAGCGGCCAAAACGCAAATACAGCGGTAATAGGAAGCAGAGCAGAAGAGGTGAGAGAACTCTCTTAGCATAATTTAAATACATAAGTTTATTTACAAATAATTGAATTTTTAACACCTTTTATGTTTTGTTTATTACTTGTAGGAAAAACATACTATTTATTTTTTAAATATTTATACAAATTTTTACATTTTCCAGCGTTGATTACCATTGATCCGGAAAATGGTGTGCAACCTGCCGGTGATACCTCGGAGTAAAGGTGATGGCCGCTCTTAACGTAAGGGTTGTTGAGTTCGTCTACCTCATTATTTTGTATGCATACATATGTATATACATAAATACTTATATTAGAACTGATGTTATAAAGTTTTATATAATATAAACAAGTAAGGTTTTATGAGTTCAAGAATTCATTTATTATTTATTTAAGTAAACGAAAACAAAGAATTGTTATGTAAAAACGAGTAAATGTTCAGTTTTAAATGTAAATTGTGATTGATTTTAAAAATGGTATTTTTAAAGAAACTAAATAAAAATGTTAAATATAAATTTGCTTATTTTTCGAATTAAATAATGCTGCGGTTGCGCTATATTAATTTATATGTCACCTATTCACTTTTATTATTTGAACTCTTGTATTCTTGCGTTGTCTCTAGTTTAAGGTCTCATTATAGGTACTTATGGTATAATCTCAGATCTCTAGTGTAAGCGAACCAGGCGCGATTGCTGGAGGGTAAGAGGTGCTAAAACCCCCTCCGAAATTCTCCTGAAAAATTTTTTAGAATGACAAATAAAGAGTTTTATTTAAAATATCTAATAAAGCTTTCCATTACACAATTTGGTTATACAAATGTTTTGTTTTGTAACAATGTGAACTTATCACCCCACAAACATTTTTTTTGCTTAAATCAGCTTAAGCCTTACAGTAAGAATACAAATATTAAATTTAAATTAAAAATATTTTAGCACGAGTTAACTCAGAGCCCTTTTCATACTAAACCCAGAAAAAGATTTTGTTATGTTAACTGGAGCTGGTAGCACATCCAAATGATTCTGTTGATTAAAAATTGAACAGTTTTACTGTCCAATTAACCAGCCGTAAGTAAAAAATAACGTTTTTCTACCTGTTGTTTCAATAGAACTTCTGTTACTTATTAACAGTCGTGACTGTTGTTATGTATATATTCTGTTGCAATAACAAACGAGACTGTTACATCGGTTAAGATTATCATTCAATCTGTTAATGAAACTGCAAAATTGCTGTTGATTTTACCAGGTGTGTTTGTTGAAGTTTGCCGGTTTTACTAGTAGATGTCGCTAGCAATATGTATAAATTTCTATGATTTGGCATGTATGTAATTTTTTTCTATTGACATTAACCTACAAAAATACGCAAGTCACATTCCGCCAAAATAAGAGCGTCATATTTGTTTACCTCAGTGAATATGTCGAGTTTCGTTCCAAGTAAATCGTATTTGCGGCATTCATTGCTTTTCTTATTTCACTTATGGTGAACATGCTCCAGTGATTAGAACATGTGAGACATGGTTTCGTCAATTTAGAAGTGAAGATTTCGATTTGACAGACAATGAACATCCTAGTGCAGCGAAAAAGTTCGAAGACGAGGAATTGGATGTTGATCCAACCCAATCACAACAAAAATTGCCAGAAACACTACATGTGACTCGAAGAGCAATTTGCCAATGTTTAAAAGCCATGGGAAAGATCCAGAAGTATGGAAAATGGGTGCCACACCAGCTGAACGATAGACAAATGGAAAATCGAAAAACCGTTTGTGAAATGCTGCTTCAACGATTCGAAAAGAAATCTTTTCTGCATCGAATTGTCATGGATTTATTTTGAGAACCCGAAGCGAAAAAAATTATGGCTTTCCCCTGGTGAAGCTGGCCCATCGACTGCAAGGTCAAATCGCTTTAGCCGTAAGACAATGCTCTGTGTTTGGTGGGACCAGTGTGGTGTGGTGTACTACGAGTTGTTAAAACCTGGTGGTACGGTGAACACGGATAGCTACCGACAACAAATGATCAATTTGAATCATGCATTGATCGAAAAACGGTCGGAATGGGCCCGCAGACATGGCAAAGTTATCTTGCAACATGACAACGCGCCGTCTCATACCGCTAAACTGGTGAAATACATATTAAAAACACTTAATTGGGAAATATTATCGCACTCGCCGTACTCTCCAGACCTCGCCCCGTGCGACTATCACCTTTTCGCATCGATGGGACACTCCCTTGCAGAGCAGTGCTTCGCTAATTTCGAAGAAGTCGGAAAATGGCTCTTCGAATGGTTTGCCTCGAAAGAGAAAAAGTTTTTTTAGAATGGTATCCATAATTTGCCTGAGAGATGGGCGAAATGTGTAGAAACCAATGGTCACTACTTTGAATAAAAAAATTTTGAGATTCCTCTGAAAATTAAGTGTTTTCTTTATCGAAAAAACCGACAAACTTCAACTAACACACCTGGTACAGTGATAACAGTTCAATTGGCAGTAAAATTTATTATTTCTTTCTTCACTGAAAAATAAAAATCGCATGAAATAAACTTTTTGTAGGATTTTTACATTTATTTATGTTCAGAATAGAATGTTCAGAAAATGTTTGAAATAGGCTATTGTTCTGAATATATTTACATAATTTATATTCAATTTTTATATATATCTGTATTAAAGTTTCATCCGAATCCGAGCAAATAGAGATAAATTTTGTTTTTGATTTCTGTCAATAATTAATGGAAATGGTTTGCTGAAACAACATATAATTTTAACACGTTAGTTTTTTGAAACAACAGAGACTTTTGTAATTTAGCCTTTTACTTCGGTTAATTCATTTTCATCACTTATTTTAATGATTTTTCGTATTAGCATTAATATAACAGTTATTATTTCTATCGATGTATGAACGTACCACAGTACGCCTGTTATTATGAATTTTGAACCATAACCTCGGGTTGCTGTTTTCGTTATTACACGACCCTTCAAATTTATGGGAAGAGCACTGTTAGCCCCGTTTCAGATCACCTTCTCTTTTTTCTTCAACAGCCACAGCAGTAACAGCTTTGGTAAGTGCGTTGTTTAATTTGAGCCTTTTCATTATATATTTTTATATAATATATGTTTCAATAAATTTTAAACTTCAAAAACTCACTTTTTTATAATTTGGGAATTTAGCGAAAGAGTTCATTGGCTTTATGCTTTTTCAGGTCATTGTTCTGTTGAAGTATTTTTGGGTTTTTAGTTTTATGGAACTGTCTGAGACCATATATGGAAGTGGTGAAAAAACTAAAGTTTTGGACGGTAGAAGTTATAGTCACTATTTCGGAGACTTCTTTTTCCAGACACCTTTGTTCGAATTGGCTTCGAACTTGGGATGCCCATAGCACGAGAAAATGGCCATTAGCTATTCTTCGATCGGAAGTAAATGATCCCCAGTCGTTTTCTATGCTTTCTTAGAATATTTATCAGGGCATAATATGGATGTGTCATCTGCGAAAGCGTTTCACTTTCGATTTATGGACTATCTGGAATAATATATAATATAGGTCCAATAATAATACCTGGCTGATCACCTGTTTTAATCGGAAACTCTTCAGGGATAATTTCCGATTATTTTACACTAAACCAACTGTTAGACAGATAAGACTAAAATATACCATATTATAGAATTGGTTAAGCAGAGATATATAAAAGTCATACAATAAACCTTTATGCCGAACTTTTTCGAATGTTTGTGCTACATAAAGGAATATTGCACTACAATACTCCTTGAACTCGAATTAATTTGGGACTTGTTCTACAGTACTATGTGTTTTACGAAAACCGATTTGGTGTTCTGGTATCACGATGTTGTTACGATGGAGAAAAGGATATATCCTATATAATTCTATTATATCCTATATAATAGAATTCTTTCGAACAATTTGGAAAGACAGATCACTAAGGTTATTGGCTTGTAAGTATACGTCTGGAGCTTACATTTACCATGAACTTTACTTTTGCATTTACCATATATTAATACTTGCAAAGGTTTTGTTGTTTCGTTAATCGTTATTTGGTAGTTTCGTACGAGTACACTATTTGATACTTTTTTTATTAATTCAAATCAGCTGTTTCTTTCGCTTCGTTGCATAAAAAGTTTATTTGCTTTATTGAAAAATGTAATTGAAATTTTGAAAATTTTTGATTTTGCACTTTTCCAAGGCATTTTCTTTCTAACTGAAAATGTACTAAGTGCCATAACACATGCGCAGACCCGGTGCGTTTTAGCCCATAGGTATATTAAGTTTATTGTGACTGCAGTGATGTATTGATCGCCTGATATGCTGTGTTACGTCGTTGTCATTATATCATATGTCACAAGCATTTCAATGATTTTTACACTTTATAAAAATAAATTCAAAATTAAAGAAAAAGTGACTGAGCAAAAAGTCGAAAAATTTTGTTCAAAATGTTCGAAACACATTACGATAATTTAAAGGTTCGTAGTCGGCCTCGAAGCTTTCTGAAATTAAACGTGTTTCATTTTTCCATGCTATCCTCTTTTCGTACAGGGAAATCGATCAATCGTAATTTAATTATTTTCATACCATTCATTAACCTGGGCCCGAATTATTTAAGTAGCAGAAGGAGAAAAGACGAACCCATCAAAATTTTAACCATTCAGATCAGAGTTTTTGAAGCCAGCCAGATCGAAAAATAATTTGAAATGTGTAATTAGCTATTCTACACATCATCGAAATCGGAGGACTGCATTATACAGTACTATTCTACGGACATATAATGAAGTGCACAGTGGTACTGAAAATCATCGAAATCGGGGGACCATGTCAACTAGCAGCCCTCTAACCCTCAAGTCAAAATCTTCATAACAAACTGGGTCTTGTCAAAAATTTCGTCAAAGCATTCAAGCGTGAAGGATCTTCTTTTCAAGATTTAATCAAATTGTTCCCAAATTGTCATACACA
Source organism: Ceratitis rosa (assembly GCA_037013455.1). NCBI lineage: Eukaryota > Metazoa > Arthropoda > Insecta > Diptera > Tephritidae > Ceratitis > Ceratitis rosa. The sequence continues at coordinate 12,484,111 of JAWMAG010000003.1, forward strand.
AAACTCCAAGAAGGCATATTTTTCGTTGTTCTTTGGTGCATTACATAAACGTCATTGCACCGCATTTTGCATAACGACTCGAATCTTCAGTTAACACAAGAACTCAAGCCGGCCGATCATCAACACCGTCGTGTCTGCATGAAATGCATGAAAATGATTCGGAATTTCATCGAAAAATCATTTTAACTGATGAGGCCTATACCTCGATGGCTACGCCAATAAGCAAAACTATCGCATCTGGTCCGAAATTGAATAGATTGCGCTCTGGAGATATGATTAATTGTTTTGTATGTCAAGACTACGCTACGTGTCACACAACCAACAAAACCACTTTTAAGGGAAAAGTTTCCAGACCGTAAGATCTCTCGGAAAGGTGATCACAATGGGCCATCGAGATCTTCTGATTTAACACCCTGTGACTTCTTCTTTGGGGCCACGTGAACGATAAAATCTACGTCAACAGGTCAATGTCGATTCAAGAGCTCAAAGATGGTATTCGTTCAGCTATTGAGGGCCTGCAATAGTCATTTTCCGATTTGGTGATACTGTTATCATAGCCGTGCCGGCCATGTGACTGAATTTTTTTCCCTTATTAATAGCATATCTTCCTCTTTACATTACAATAAACATCTGAAAATTAATCTAAATAAATTCCAATTTTATTTTTTGAATATCAAACTAACACCTTTTATTGGAAAACCCTATATTCCTAATACTAATTGAAATTTTGGTTTAGGTGAAGCCTATTTAAGGTTATGACTTTTTTGCTAGAATATACCACTAGTACAACTAGTACCACTTCATTTGAGTTGATGCTAGGTAAGTACGGGGAGAACAGTTCGATCTAATTAAAAAAATCCCCAGCACAAGTCACATAATTATCTGACGATATTATTAGTAAACTCCCTAATAACGTTTGTTAAGATCATAATTACTATTAGGTTCCAGAAACACTACCATACACGTATATAGAAGGAACTCTATCCTAGGCCTTTCATCTACTTAAAGGTCTTCCAGTTGTTATTTTACTCAGTAGCAGCAGAGTGCTGAACCTAAGACTCTTCCTTGCTTTTAGGAAGTCACATAATGAATAAAACCCTCGTCAATAGTCTGAGAGAGAAAGTTTACTGCCACCTTTTGAAATACTTTTAGCATAAATAGTCTTGAGCCTTAAATCATTTGTTTACTGTTCAGGAAAAAGAAGTGTGGCTTAAAAAAAAGTGCCACAAAGATTATAGATAATAATTAAAAAAATAATTAAAATAATATTATTTTATACTCTTAATTTTATTAACAAATAAATACAATAATATTATAAGAGCTACGTTCACAGTGATCACAATATTTTAAACTAAAAACTAAAAGGAAACATAAAAATTATATTAACTTTTATTATAATTAACATTGGCTGCCATCACTTGATTTCTAAATCGTTTTACTATATCTCCACCTTTTCGATGAATACCTCTTCTAGTATTTTCAATGGGATCAACCAGAATTTGCCGCAAAACTCGTCTTTTCGCCATAGTGAAACTCTGAACATTCACCAAAGAACCCAGGAGGACTATTACCACAAAATAAATACTGAATTTATGTAATAGTTTCATTTTGAATTATACTTGATATACGAGTATATATAACTAAATAAAATAATTTTTCAACTCTTTCCTTTAGAGTTTTGTTAGTAACTGAATACTCGGTACGCAGCGTGGGTGCTTTATATACAATTTCTTTTGCAAGTGCTGTAGTTGCATAAAATACAAAACCGCAGGGAAGTAAATTTAAAAATATGCGTCATATCCGTAAAGCAATGTTAAGAAAACCAAAAAGTTTCGAATAAGAAGAACTTGGATATATGTTTGTATAGCCGGTTATATGATTTTAAAAATTATTGCGCCCATTTTACGTATTACCACTTATAAGTTCCCAATACTTTATCGGTTAAAATAAACTCTTCTATTTTATTGAAGCATATTGAATTTTAAGTTAAAAGATAGACATACGTATTTAATTAATTAAGATTCAACAATTGTTGTTGGGAGCTATACATTTTTTGTTCACAATTCGACGTACACGTATGTATATATATTTTTCTGTATGACCACGTATAACTCGTTCCCGATTTCATTGGATTTTTACTGGATATATACTGAAGTTTAAATAAAAAACGGACTCAAACAAACAAACTTGGTTGGTGCAGTGAATTGGGTTCAGCCATTGCATAAGGAGTACTTAAATTATATAAATTAGAGTTATACATTAAATTCATTGTTTGAGCAATATAATGAGACTATTTTTTATTTAAATGATAAATTGATGAGGATGGAATTAATCTACAATTTTTTAATTCTAAAATAGCTGCAAACCCCTTTCTTGAGCGATTAAAAGTCGGCCAACGGTGAGTGACCTAAGGGACATGTTGGAAGCAGAATTAATCCCATTTCTAGAGGACTGTCATCAACAATCTGACATTTTTGGCGTACTGTAATTTTTTTGTTACCTTTAATTTTTTTCTTCTGGCCATAATTCTTGCCCGATTTCAAGTTATTTCTAATAACTTTCTTAGATCTGTGAATTTTTTAAGCAATCTGAACATTACTCAAGCCGTTTTCTTTATGCACCGTTATAACAGTTTTCTCTTCATTTGACAAGTATGGTCCTTTTGACTTGACTTTAAAGTCTATAAAACAACAAAATTGAATAATTAATATGATGCCAATAAATCCATGCAATGCCAGATTTAAGATTTTTCCAAAAGAAAAAAAATACAACTCACCTTTCACTGACAATAGGTACTCTAACGTTGACATGTGCAGACTAATTACAGTTAAAAAATAAATGGTTGCTTATTCAAAATATTTGCAGCTGGCATAATGTACCGTAGAAATTTTCTAAATAGCGTTAAATAATAGGAACAAATTGACATTCGGCTAAACGAAATGCGCGCACTGTATGTAAGCATCGGGTATTTTAACAACACGATGTCCTACGAATTGTCAATTCTCAGTCTATGCATCAGTTTCGTACTAAAGGGTGGTTAAATTTTCAAGGGCCGATGTTGATTTTGAATAAAACACAAACTATTTAGGATATTATTGAAATTTTATTTTATTATGATATATTGGTATTACTCAATTATGTGTGTAACAAAATATTGGCCAAATGAGCGCCGCGACCTCGGCGGCACACCTCCATACGATGGTCCAAATTTTCGATGACGCTGAGGCATAATGGAGTTTCTATGTTAATGTGCCGAATTATCTCATCCTTTAGCTCTTGAATTGTTGCTGGCTTATCGACGTACACCTTTTCTTTCAAATAACCCCAGAGAAAAAAGTCCAACGGTGTCAAATCACATGATCTTAGGGGCCAATTGACATCGCCATTACGTGAGATAACACGGCCATTGAATTTGTTGCGCAAAAGAGCCATTGTTTCGTTAGCTGTGTGGCAAGTGGCACCGTCCTGCTGAAACCACATATCGTCCACATCCATATCTTCCAATTGTGGCCATAAAAAATTCGTTATCATCTCACGATAGCGAACACCATTCACAGTACCTGCCTGACCGGCCTCATTTTGGAAAAAATACGGCCCGATGATGCCGCACCAAACAGTCACTCTTTGTGGGTGCATTGGTTTTTCGACAATCACTCTTGGATTCTCATTCGCCCAAATGCGGCAATTCTGTTTATTGACGAGTCCACTGAGGTGAAAATGTGCCTCATCACTGAAAATGATTTTCTTCGAAAATTTTCATAATAAGTCTGGATAACTTTAACACGTTGTTGGATTGTGTATCTCTCCATGGTTCAAATTGAGTAAGTCTGAAATAAAGAAATGTCAAATTAAATTCGGAAAAAAACTTGGCGTTTAGGTGTGGTTCACATTCAACATCGGCCCTTACAATTTAACCACCCTTTAGTTGTATACATATAAAAAAACATTTGTGGGTCATTTTACTTGAAATTTGGTATATCACTATATTTATTTTCGGAAAATGTATCAGATATCGATTTAAGTGTACAAAAACCCACAAAAATATGCTGTTATTGTTGTTGTTGTGAAAAAAACTAATAATGTGTGGTCGGAGCTTCTAGTTACTTAAGAGTACTGCCTTCACGATTTTCTACTCAGCTTGCACACCTGCTTTCTGAGGGTACTCATGGAACGGCGTCTCAAACTCCATGCGTACCGCCGCTACGGAAACAATTAGTTTTCCGCAGGGCCAGAAAAAGAACTGGCACGATGAGGAATGTCGAACTGCAGTGGAGAGAAAAATGACTGCCTACCTCGCAACCTTGCGATCGACTACAGCACTTGCGGGGTGGGATAGATACCTAGAGCTGAAGAGGGAAGCAAGACATATTTGTAGAAAAACAGAAGGAGGCCGAAATGCGTGATTAAATACACTGAATTTATAGAGGGAAACTCCTCTAGTGTGCTGAATGGCAGTGAAAATGAATGAAATGCTTCTACGCCGCTATGTCTGAATTTGGTAGCCCCGCAAAACTTATACGGCTGTGTAACCTGACGCTAGACAACATCAGCAACGCAGGCAGAGATGGGAAGGACTTCTCCGAGCCGTTCGATACTAAATGAAGCTTCAGACTTGGTGATTCTTCATCGTGTGATTTTTTCAAATTGATGCTGGGCAAATAATAAGAGCTGTAGAGCTGAATAGAGATGACGCAATCTTTTTTAAGAGAGTACAACTACAATATTAGCGTACGCCGATGATATTGATATACGAGGCCTTAACAACCGCTGTCGGAAGCAGGGTAAGAGAAAGACCTCCACTTCTTTGAAAGAATTAGGTGGAGGGCGATCTGGTTTCACTTGGTATTACCAACTGGCGCCAAGCAGCGAAAAGATGGGGTGAATGGCGCGCTAATATGGATTCGGCTATAATCGCGTATGCGGGGCCAACGCCGATAAAGAAGATATATATATATATATATATATATGGGAAAACTGAATCCATTAAGTTTTTCGTTGAAATCTCCTTAATCTCATTTGGTAAGCATTTAAAAAAAACTTAGCTCTTATTTTGACCACTTAAAGTCACTTAAGTTAGATTATGACCTATGTTCGATCTTCGTCGGCAGTCCAAAGTAGCAATCGAATCATTTCCCCGGCTTGTGGGTTATTCACAATTAGCCAGCTGATAAGGTGTATTTTGAAACGTCTTTACTGTGACATCTCACCAAACATATTTTTAATATTGTTATTACTCTCGTTATCAATTATAATCAATTTTAACAGATTTTTACTGGTAGACTGGTAATTTGTATAATAGTGGCTTATCATTTGGGTGATCCAAAATCACTTAGACTTTTTTAATTCAATTGCAATTAAATTGAAGTTTCTTTATAAATGTCCTCATTGTAAGGTAAGGCAAATTACAGATTTCGTTGCCTGCTTCTGTGTCTATTATCTTCACACAAATCTAAAGCCTTTCACAAACAACATTAATGAAGTCTGGAACATTAATAGCTCTTCAGAGTGAGGTTTTCCCACATACACGTACGTGATGCAACAAAAACTAAAAATAAAAAATATTCTGATTAAGAAAGTTGCACACTGAAAACCGCTATAATCGTCCGGCGTAGTTTCCGTGCAAAGGAAGGAAATTAAATGATTAGTGAGATTTCGGCGTAAGACTCGACGGTTTTCCCTATTTGAAATGTCAAAAAATCACGTCACTTTCCCTTACCGCAAATGAGTTGTAATGTTCTTGAGCGTCATAAAATGATTTACAACCACAAGTTGTTGTATTAATACTAATATACATATATTTATACTGCAGCAACAAAACACACACATAAATGCATTTCCTGCATCTTGAAAGTTCAAACTAACAAACTTTATGTTGTTATACAAATGCCCACATTTTTCCTGGCACGTACGAGTATATATAAGTGGTTATTTTGGTAAAAACATTTAGTTTATAAGGCAATACAGTAAAGAAAAGAGTACGGAAATTCGATATAATTAGCTACTTAAGTTTACTCTGTGATACTAAACATAAAATAATCAAAAATGAAACTTTTATCGGGAACACATTTACAATTTCTTCTGATAATCGTCCTACTAACTTTAATGCAGGTCCTGTGTTTTTCGGGAAATTTGTTAACAGATCCTTGTGAAAACACAAAGGGATGCGACAGATATCGTAATAGACGCGGTAAAGACCGCGTTCCTTTTTTAAGGGCACATATTCGGCTTGTTAATAAAAAAAATAATTAAGTGTCGAGATATCAACACCTCCAACAAGATAACGCACTATACCATTCCGTCAACAAAATTGTGATTTTTAAATTTTATTTGTAGTAATTTTTTACTTCTCTTGTATTTTATTTTATTATCAGTTTTCTTTTTATTGAAATACAATAGCTTAAGGTTTAATATTATAAGTATATGTAAAAAATATAACCATTGTATTTAGTATTAATAAAATAAAGACAATTTTCACAGCATAATATTACACAGAAAATTTTTTTTTAATACAAACGAGTAACGAGCAAACGAGAGCTTAAATTGGATGGAATTGAATATAGCTGAGTGTTTCAATAGTTCTTTAAGATTCTATTTATTCTTAGTTAAAATCAAAAAAGATTGTAATGCAAATATTTTAAATGTGTTAATATTCTATTAAGTTAACAAAGGTTTTTCAAAATATTGGAGTCAAGCCAACTGCATATTTTCTTATACCTTTCATGTACGTAAAGTGGTATATCAACTTTGACCCAAAGTATGTAAGGACCAAATGGAAAAGAGATCCGTAGATAGATCCATCAAAAGTTATACCAATCGGTCAGAGTCGACTATGCCATGACCGTCTGTTCGTCTGCTTGTACGCAAAGTAGATCCTTAAATTTTAAGATATTACAAAATTTCGCATGCAGATGCATTGTTACATTAATGCAATCATTTATTGGAACCAGCCAGACTATATATGATCTAAAGGTTGATCCATTTCGAGGTTCCCTACTTTTTTATCTTTTCCATTTATTTTATGAAGATTATCTCTTTCAAATGTTCGTTCGATATGTGGGAAGTGGCCGCGTCTTTTGTGTACACTTTCAGCTAAGACTAAGATGCTGGGCCTCAAGATGGGTGATGGTGTAGTGAATAGTGCGTGTGTGCTCAGTAGGCCGATTATCTTGACAATAAGTTGAGCGAAGCGCGCTAAATACATTCTTTGCAGGACATGAATTTTCGTAATCAAGTTGAACGCTTCGTAAACGTTGATGGAATGCAAAACAATACTAAACAAAAATAACATGATAACCCGTGATCTGTAAAAAAAAAAAACGCTATTGAAAAAAGTATCTCTCTTTGATACCCCGTTATAAGCTAACGTTGCTAATTTTTCAGAAATGAAATGCCAAAAATTTGATATGGTTATGGAAAGTATAAAGACTTTCGGCATGAAGGCAGCTTTTCTTTATTGTTTAATAGTCACATTTTGTACTTAGATCTGAGGGATTGTTCCGATGGTACCACATACAATTGTAGGTCAGAAGAATATTTACATTCCAATGTTGGAAGTCAGAAGAAAGCAATATCATCTCTTCCTTGTGGAGTTTCTGTAGGAAAAAAATATTGGTGCAAGTTTTCGTAAGGTGAAGGCTGTTATATTTTGAGAATCACTTAAAGGATATATATTAAGCTTTACAATATCCTTTTATAAATTAAGTCTATATCTTTAGACCATCCAATGTTTGTTTATGCTTATGCTTTATGTTGTAAATAAAATTCATAAAATGTCTGTCTCATTGTTATAGCAAATTTCGATATGGTTGTGCTGTCCTAATTTCATATCCTACCTATTTATGGAGTGACCATCGCCAGATACCGACGGCATCCACGAGGGCCGATATACACACGTACTTTAGCTTTCTTATGCATTTTGCGTATTAAACTTGAATTCCAAGTGAATTTACAGAATAAAGAAGAAAACAATAAAATAAATTAAATAATTGCGTGAAAATCAATCAAGGCTTTTACGGATTCTTTTAAATTCAGAGAGTATATGTCTGAAACAAAGAAATGACTGATAAACCGTTGGGAGATTGGTATTGCGGGAACTTTAGGCTCATGTAAGACATACGTTGGGCATGTTAGACGGAGGGCATAATCGTTAAGCTTATTTGTGGTTCCACATTTGTTCCAGCATTGCTTTATCACTCCCATTCCTGAAGTTGAAATGCCTCAATATTTCGTTTCTCTTAATACTTTGATTACCTGCTATACGGCCTTTTGATTTCACACGCCTATTTAAACCTATTCAATGAAATATTGATATTTATGGTAAGATTGAAGTCGGCATTTAAATATGATATTTTGTTAATGGCAGCTAGAAGAGTTTTTCGATATTATTGAAATCAACTGAAGGAACTGGAAGATGTCTGAATATAATCCGTAGTCTACAGTTGAAACAAATTGTTAGCCGAAAGCAACCCCCTGGCTACCACATTCAAACGACGAGCCACTAGCCGCAAGCAGTAGAAAACGGTGATGCCGAAGAGGCCAAGGAAGCCCGATGATAGCCAAAAATCGACAGGACATATCGCAAAAACTGTCAGCTCAGGAAAGCCAACAGAAAAGACAAATTTTAAATAGGAGCAGTCATTATAATGCCAGTAAATAGAGCAGTTATTCATATGTTCTCAAGGACTACGAAATGAAATGTAAAAAGATTGCCATGGTAGCGGATCTTAAACCAAAGATCATAGTAGGGATTAGAGACCAGTATTCCCTAAATCCAAAGGAAGGCGTCAATGGAGCAATATAGAGCTCTTTTGGAGAATTCTGATAAAAGAGACAAAAACAGGTTAAAAGAGTGCAGCAATCCTTCAATATGCTGCTTATGTACATAAACTAATCATAGCCAAATTGCTCACTTACTGGGCTCGAGCAAATGCAGAGTATTTAAAGAATCTCTAAAGGAATAAGACTTCTGCAAGCCAACATGCACATATGAAAACTTCTGACACACTTTTGATTCAAATACGATACAAGAGTCAGTGAAACAACACTGATGGAATCTCCCAAACGAAATATCATTCTCTACCAAATCCAATTGGCGGCAATTAGCCGAACATACCAGCAGAAATACTAAAGGTAGTAACCAAGAACCGCTCAAACATACTACTAGGAATGTTAACACCAGCCTCCTGTTTCCATAAATCTGAAACAGGCAACAGCTCCTTTTAATTAGTAAAGGAAAGGGAAATCCACCACACAGTCCATTCGCTTGATGCAGCTGGTAAGATTGCTGAAACTACGTACACAAAATGCCATAAGCTCATACGAGTTTTTTAATAGCTATCCTGGATGCACGGAAAAACGTGATTGAAGCATTAGAAGAAAAATTCCAAATACATACATATCTCAGCATAATTATGAAGAGCTACCTGAAAGAAGTCTTTTCCTAAAAAATTTCTGAAGTACCACGACACTTAGAGGTAACGTCAAAACTCTTGAATGTCAGTTACCCGACATTGTCACGATAGCGAATATGAGAGACACTGAAGATACGCGAGGTCTTAAACTTACCACTGAAAAACCCGAGCTGGTATTGCAAACCAACAAGCATATTGCTTTTGAAATGGACATGAGGACTACAATGGAGACTCTAGGAATACAAAATGTTGTCAATTGCCTGAGCTCAAGGCTTGACTCGAAGCATAACTTCTGGTCTGAAATCCGGCACTTTGTGGAAAAAGGGTCAAAAATAACATTGCATCAAGAGACCGAGCAGTAAAAACGGAACCTTCTGGATGACCTGCTCTATGGAGCAGAGTTATGGTCAGACTCTTTGAGTAAAAAAAGCCAACATAAAGCACGGCCGCAATAATGAAATGGTTAACATTGCGAACTAACATTCTGAAGGCCAGAGTTCGAACAACATCCAAAACTGAAGAAATTTAATTTTTCTAATTCCGATTGCCCCTCGGTAGGCAATGTCAAAGTAGAGAATGTCCAAGCGGGTGATCCAATAACTTTTTTTTAATAGATCACGCGTGGGTCGTTTTGTTGTTTTAGTCCAGTATTGTTTGGCATTTTATCATGGCAAGATTTATGCCTGAACAACGTCTACAAATCGTTCAACTTAATTACGAAAATTCAAGTTCTGTAAATGTGTTTCGCGAGCTTCGCTCAACGTATGGTCAACATAATCGGCCTATTGAGCTTACTATTCGCAACACCATCACGCATCTTGAGGCCCAGCATTCATTATTAGATAATATCCGAACAAATAGACCACGTCCAGCACGCAGTGTTACGGTCGTAGATGAGAGTGTACACGAAGCTCGTGGAGATTCGATTCGGCGCTGTTTGTAGCAATTCGGACTGAGGTATGGAACGACTTGGCGCTTCGCTCTATGGGACGAAGAGCAACCTGAAGAGATTCAAGAGCTATCATTTCACCCAGAAAAAACAACGGTTTGGTATGGTTTGTAGGCCGGTGGAATCATCGATCCATATTTCTTCAAAAATGACCCATGACTGCGAGATCGTATCCGTCAATGGCGACCGTTATCGCGCCATGATAACCGACCATTTCATGCCTGAAATTGAAGCTCGTGTTCTCAACGACATTTGATTTCAACAAGACGGCGCCACTTCCCATACATCGGATCAATCAAAAGATATATTGAGAGAACACTTTGGTGAACAGATAATTTGACGTTTTGGGCCGGTCTATTAGCCACCAAGATCGTGTGATGTCACACGACTAGACTTTAGCCGGTGGGAATAAGTAAAGCCGGCTATACTAATCGAAAACGTAAAAGAATGGTCCAGCGAAGTGGATATCTACACAAAATCGGAAAAGTCAAATATTCGTCTTGTTTATACAACTACGCAAAGAAGGACGACAGCCAGTGCCAAAATGGGCTGCATACTCTAGTCGGAAACCTAAACGCTGACAACATCTCGCATACTTCAAAACGGAAAAACGTTAAGATCTGCATAGAAAACAGACATGAACGCTATGAGATGTAAGCCTCGAGACGAGAAATGTGGAATATGGTTACTTTGAAGTAATGCAAAAAGCGGTCCCAGAGTGGGACACGGTTACTTGATAGAGAGTTCTTTATTGACCTGCAAGTGGTAAAAACCAATGCTGTGACAAAGCAAAGCAAAAATGAAAAGGTAATAAACCCATTACTACTACCATAGAAAAAAAAAATCTGCAATTTTTCCAAAAAAATCTCGTATTTGATTTATAAAAATCCGAGGTTGAAAACAGGTTGGATACGTTCGTGCAACCGAAAGTTTGTTTCTTACAGGAAGTCATATTTAAAAATAAATAAAGTTTTAATAATTTAATTTTAGAGTACTTTATTATTAAAATATTATAACTAACTACATTAATACAATACATTTTATGTCTATTATTAGTTGATTTTGTCTCAGCTCACTTCTCATTTTCTTTACTTTATTTTGTACTCGCTTAAACATCACAAGAGTAATAATTTTATTTTATTTGTACACATATATATATATGGATATGCAATTGCAATGCTTTTTAAGTATTAGAGAGCATTACTAGTTTCACTTCTTGTCAATTTTCATATTTTTGTCTGTGTAAATACAGCTGTCGATTTGCAGCCATAATTCGAGCTCTAAAATTTCTCACTGATTCTAGATTACGATCGTAATAAAAAGCAGCCCTCGATGGATATTCCAATGGATCATGCAATAGATATCCTACAGCAATATTGAAACACTGAAGGAACAACAGCACCGTTAGCACCAGCCATTGTCGCTTAAAATTGATTAAATAATTCATTCCTGGTAAACGACTAAACCACAATTATATATTAATAACGAGTGAAATAAAAATTTAACGGAGTAATGAACTCAGTTGTTGATTGTTCTTAACTAAATTTTAATTGTTGAAATTATCGTTTATATACAATCGAGCTGCCTTAAGGGTGAACGCATAAATGTTCGCTTACAATAAATGGTCAATAAAGATAAGGAAGTTTGAAATGAACTCTTTTATAATATGAAATAATATTCACTCCAATATATGGTACATTCATATATACAATCGAGTTAAATAATGTTATCACTAAATTAGGGAGTCGTGAATTTTAAATAAAAATTACTTTTAATTACTTATAAATAATTTACTTACTTAAGAAAATTAAAAACGTTTTCTGCGTTAGCTCATTATATTTATTTAACCATAGCGAACGTTTGTTAGTCCCCAATTAAGTTAAAAATAATACAATGCTTTCATAAAAATTATATTTAAACGATAAATTTTAAGAAATAAGTCAGTGAGTCAAGGAATGAAACTCATTATTTAAATATATTTATATTTATATTTATTAGAGTAATTATTATAAATATTATAAAATGAAATGAGAATAAAACGAGTAAAACTGATTTATTTTAAGTTTACGTGTAGTTAAATAAATATCAATTCGGAATATCTGACCTTCGATGAGAGCACCGAGATGCGCGTCTGGAAACAACAAAGTTTTGAAGCGACCGAGAAATTCCGAACCAAAAACGAAAGATCGCGTAACAACACTTGTCTCTTAAAATCAGCAGCCTACAAACTACAATAGCTCTACAGTGATTATGAACTAACATCTGCAGGATTTATTGAAGAATCACCGTCCGTCTCATTATTGTAATTCAGGAAATATTTCCTGTTAGAAAAGAGACTTGCAATGTAATCAATATTGGAGGAAAAAGCATTAAAATCATTGCATAAACATCTGAAAGTGTCTTGCATTTCAAAGTTTGTTTCGAATATGATCATTATGAGGGCTTTGAGTATCTAAACCATTTCAAAGAAGTGAGGTTTTTTACTTTTAATCTTACTGAGTAACTATATAATATTGATGTTACTTTCATCAACTTAAGAATAAAAGTCCCGACCACTTCCGGTTTGGCTTTGGAGTGTAGGCAGGTTAATTAACCGTAAAGGTGGAAGATCATACCTGTCGTTCCTTCACACAAAAAGCAAGAATTGCCCCAGAATATATCTTAAATCATTATGAGATTGATACACCAGAACAGAAAATATTCCAATATAGATTTAATAGGAAAAGTGAAGATTGTTTTATTGTAAAGCGATAATCAGCAAATCTTCATAAATGTTTCATCTGATTGTAACGAAGGTTAGTCTTCAAGGTTTTTCAATAAAAGTATTGACTCAATATTACATAAGAAGTGCTTATAATGACAATAGTGGTAATAATTCATTACAGTGAACCCCATTGGTTCTTTAAACAACAACTTAGTTTATTTTTTGCACAGTTTCCAGTATTTTTTTAAATCAGTATTAGAAGCCCATAAAATTGGCTTTTTAGTTTATTTTAATTTTAATAAATAAGTTACATTACAATTATTATTTATACATCATAATTATTTAATAGTTTAGTAGCGTTCTACTGAAAAAAAACTAGACAAACTTAGTACATATCAGTGAAAATAAATTCGGGTTAAGACTAAATTAAATATTTATTGTAATTTAAAAACTCTGATTAAAAATTTTGTTTTCTAAAATTATCACTCATATATAAACTATCACAGAGAAAATTGTACACACTTTGTAAAAATTTACATAAGTTAATAATTAAAAGCTAATTTATTTAAATAGGTTTTTTGTTCGCTGCAACTATTTTCGCTTTGAAATTATCAACGTTCGGTAGATTGCGTTTAATAAGGGCGTCTGCTAATATGGAATATTCCGTCGGATCCCTTATTAGGAAGGCTTGAACAAATATCAAATACGTCAGAAAAATCATCACCAGAAATTGCACCTTCATTTTAACGTAGATTTAATCCGGAAAACAGAGCTATAAGTGGAATAAATTTTGTTCGTCGAATTATAACCTTTAGACGGCGTCTCGCTTCAGCTGCTCGTTATTAACTAAGACTTTATTTTTCGGGTTCACTTTTATATTGCCTTAGAAGAAGTATGTATATCAATATATATGTATTAAGAAAACTTTCCCCAGCGGAAGTTCGCATACATATGTACATTTGCACGTAAGTATTTATTACTATATGAATCAGTTGCATGTTGTGAAGTTAGCAATAAATCTGCGGTAAAGACATACAATTGAGAACCAATTGAAGACACATTAAATGTATAGCTTTGTAACATATCGAACGCGCATGCTCTGTTTTACGTTTATGAATGAGCTCAATTCCATGTTTAGGCATTAGTCTTTAGAGAATCCAAAAAGCCATGGCAGACTACACGAGTATACATATTAATCACACTTTGTATGTACCAGAACTGACGTCATATATATAATGAAAAGTCGCGGTAATATGTACAAGTAACTTGATAAAAATTTACATCGAATATATTCAAAAAGAATTTTACCTTATATGGGAATCTTTAACGGACGGCTTAGCTGGGTGTCTGCAAGTGGGTATTAAACTAAAAAGTGTGAAGACGGCACAGGAAAAGCTTTAAGGAAAGTTCTTGTTAAAAAAATGTTGTAGTAAATTAACCCTTAACAGGGCGTGTGCGGTCACCATGAGGGCAGTGTCTCATAACAATATCTGTGTAACACTCTCCCAATATTCGATGGTACATGCTCGTTCTTTTCATGCATTTACAAAGACAGAACGATAATTAATAAGTTAAAAACAAAATAATTACAATTAAAAAATAAAAAAAACAAAACAGTTCGTAGCTATCAAAATAATTGCGCAATTTAAATCTCAGAAGATGTGCACTGCAGTATTTTTAAAAATAAAACACTCGGATGGCTTGAAATTCTACACGTATGCTGAGGGTGGTGGGTGTTGGTCGAAACAGGACTCGAACCACAGAGTTCCAAATGATAGTTCGCATGCTAGCCGCTGGATTAGTCTCTCATTCTATCAAGTTTGGTATCTGTATCTACCGCGATTATTGTAATCTTTCAAAATGAATGAAATATTAACTTATATTTGAAGTTAATTTTCTCTACACCGAAAAGCCAGTTTTAAGTTGAAATTTTTTCTCATTTGGTGTGAGAATAACAATTTTTGTATATTTGAAGAGTTGCTGAGGGTGAACGCTATTTTGTTCTCTTCAAGATTCGAAACCGTGAACTACGACTAAAAAAAGCGGTAAAAGAGAGAAATTATGATCCTGAATAATTTGAAACGCGGACTTAAGTGGTTATAACCAGAACCTGAGGAGAGATATAATACGAGACTCATTTATATATATTACCTTTAATAGCGACTGAAAATGAATTTTGATTATTATTTGGGCTACACAATATCACAGTGAGTGCAATTTAAACATGATGTTAATTCTTTCATTTTTTTAGCTAACAATAAATAAGCCTAATTTTTGAACTTGAACACAAATACTTAAAAATGAAGAAAACATTATTATAACTTTGCTGTGCCTATAGTACAATCACTTTTCTTTGTGGAAGTTACTTTTACTAAACTTCAATGGATCTAGGTAAATGCTCCGGTAGTAAAACAACTGCATCTTTGACACCCTTTTTTGGATCTTTTAAAAGCGATACTGCTTGCCCTGTAGAGAACTGAAAACATTTATCCGAAAAAGTCAATATTATTGCGAGAAAGCTCAGATTAAATCCTTTTAAAAGATTTAAATATTTTCAGCAGTACAGCAGAATCGCAGTTGGCATAATAATTTAGAATAAGCTTCAGATCACAAATAATATTTTAACAGAGTTCATATACATGAATAAATAAACTTTAGTTAAAGAGATACATAGGAAGCTGTGGTCTGGCTTTATCTAATAATCTAAAATAATAAATGAAAGGCTTTGCTCTGAGTGACTGACGGATCAACCCGCAGCCTAAACCATTGTGCATAGAGATCTGAAACTTGGAGAATGTATTCTGCGTGTGACGTATGCACCAGATAAGGTCCGGGATGGGGACTTGAGACCGATTTATTCGAAAAAATGGAGTTTATTTTTAAATCGTTTGATTTACATGAAATCTTTGACAGCAGTAGCTTTGGGCACAAATTATCTTTTGCAAAACCTTTTCTTTCGGGAAGTATGTATGGGACCGGTAAATTCGAAAAAATTTAATTTATTTTTAAATCTTTGATTTGTATGAAATTTGGTACACGGAGCTTATGTAGGTGGCTCTTTTCCAAGGAGAATTGTTCAGAAAAATCGTTTTTATTAGTCGATTTACTTGATATCTGGAACTTAGATAGTTCTTTGACTGGACTAATATGTGGATCATAATTTTTTTTCATATATTTTAACATAGTAGTTTATAAGTTATAATGAAAGAAACAACGTAGAAACCTAATTAGAACTATCTAAGAATTTCTTGTGGGCAAAGTCGCGGACAACCTCTTTTATTTCACTATAAGGAAATTAATGTTTTAATTAACTTGACTCATTATTCTAATTATGTTCGTCATATCAATTTATACGATTTCATACATACGTATATTTTGTTTAGAATTTAACCGAAATATACAACACATATATCCCCACATACATCCATAAGCCCACATCTGGTATATATAAATACCATATTCGTTTGTAAAGATCCGTATATTTCGAAAAGTTACCGACTGGTTGACTTGGATTTTTGTCAGAGTGTTCTAGGGTTCTTGGGAATGTTCAAGTTCGATTTGCACATAATATAAATAATACAATTTTATGGGAAAGGGATAACCAACAGATTGACAAAAATTAGAATGATTTGGATATATGTATAGATCATGCGTAGGTATGTTCGCGTTACAAGCTAATCCTATTAGTTCAACTCGAGTATGAATAAGTATAAATCGTGCTTTCATATTGACGATTTCGTAAAAAGAATTTGAGTGTATGTGTGTGTAAGAAATAATGACATAATAGAAACGTTAGTATTTTGCCTTAGTTGATGCTTCTTTTGTGGCTTTTATTGTTATTTTCAATACCAATTAGGACAAAAATACAGAATGCCACAGCAGGGTGTGGTCGGGTCTGCTAGTATAATATATTTAAAATTTCAGTTAATATAATACTCATTTTATCAACTACTTATAGTATTATTTACTGTATAAAAAAGATACTTTGTGGAGCTAAACTTAGGATATCAATGTAAAATAAATTAGTATAAAGTCATTTTCTCTTAAAATGGTAAGATTACACACTTTTATCGCACAATTCCATGCAACTTAAACTTCTAGTACCAAAAGAAAACTTTAGTAAATTTATCATTTTTCCATATATTTTTCTAGTTGGAATTTTGTATCGATAACCTTACCTCATCTACTCAGCAACGGTATAGGCAGACTCATCTGTATAAGACAGACACCAATAATAATTTCAGAGTTCTTATCCGACGCACTTTACCTATGGGTGCTACTTTGGACTAAGTAGGTAATTGCTAAGTAAACTGCTTTCTCTGCAAAGAAACAACAGAAACCATCGCGTAAGCGGTGTCTAGAAAGATCTTCTTAGAATAAAAAACCAAAAAATGCGGTAATTCGAAAACAATGAAACATTCTTATGTTCTCTATATCTATGCCAGGGTTGAACGACTTACCCGAATAATCGATTTTGCCTCCCTATTGATTTTGAATCTGAAAACTAGCTCTAAAGTTCAACCTTTTACAATTTTTTCGCTGTTCAACTTATATTCAAAGAAGAAGTAATTCGCGGAGTGGGCTTGCGCAAGTGGGAAACTCAATCGTTATGTATTTTCCCACCCCATATTCATATGTCACATATCATTTCATGAACGTTCAAGTGATTTTATTTTTAGTCAAGGAACGGTTATTACACTTTTACCACACTTTTATTAAAATCAATTACATGGCATTTTTTGTGCGGTTTTGAAAATTTCTTATTAGGATATAATATATAATAATAATTAGGATATAATTACGTAAAAGGCTATTCAAGCGATAACAAGGTTTTCTGTTACGAGCGAAGAATTGCTCTTTCCGGATTATTCATCTGTATTGTACATACTCGTATGCAACATAAACACACACATTATACAAGTATATGAAAACGAAAATTCTATATAAATTCAATATATGTATTTTATGGTTAGAATCGTCCAGACAACTTTAGAGAACAGTGTTCCACTTTAGAAACAACGTGTATTGCAGCAAGTCGTATGTGAGGCAATATAGTATACGGCTTTATTATAAGTTAAAGATAATCTTAAAGTAATCATTTTTGTTGTAACTTGAATTTATGCAGGACGGTATTTATATATGTATGTGTCCTCATTGTAAGGTAAGGCAAATTACAGATTTCGTTGCCTATTATCTTCACACAAATCTAAAGCCTTTCACAAACAACATTAATGAAGTCTGGAACATTAATATCTCTTCAGAGTGAGGTTTTCCCACATACACGTACGTGATGCAACAAAAACTAAAAATAAAAAATATTCTGGTTAAGAAAGTTGCACACTGAAAACCACTATAATCGTCCGGCGTAGTTTCCGTGCAAAGGAAGGAAACTGAATGATTAGTGAGATTTCGGCGTAAGACTCGACGGTTTTCCCTATTTGAAATGTCAAAAAATTACGTCACTTTCCCTTACCGCAAATGAGTTGTAATGTTCTTGAGCGTCATAAAATGATTTACAACCACAAGTTGTTGTATTAATACTAATATACCTACATATATTTATACTGCAGCAACAAAACACACACATAAATGCATTTCCTGCATCTTGAAAGTTCAAACTAACAAACTTTATGTTGTTATACAAATGCCCACCTTTTTCCTGGCACGTACGAGTATATATAAGTGGTTATTTTGGTAAAAACATTTAGTTTATAAGGCAATACAGAAAAGAAAAGAGTACGGAAATTCGATATAATTAGCTACTTAAGTTTACTCTGTGATACTAAACATAAAATAATCAAAAATGAAACTTTTATCGGGAACACATTTACAATTTCTTCTGATAATCGTCCTACTAACTTTAATGGAGGTCCTGTGTTTTTCGGGAAATTTGTTAACAGATCCTTGCGAAAACACAAAGGGATGCGACAGATATCGTAATAGACGCGGTAAAGACCGCGTTCCTTTTTTAAGGGCACATATTCGGCTTGTTAATAAAAAAAATAATTAAGTGTCGAGATATCAACACCTCCAACAAGATAACGCACTATACCATTCCGTCAACAAAATTGTGATTTTTAAATTTTATTTGTAGTAATTTTTTACTTCTCTTGTATTTTATTTTATTATCAGTTTTCTTTTTATTGAAATACAATAGCTAAAGGTTTAATATTATATATGTAAAAAATATAACCATTGTATTTAGTATTAATAAAATAAAGACAATTTTCACAGCATAATATTACATAGAAAATTTTTTTTAATATTGTACAAACGAGTAACGAGCAAACTAGAGCTTAAATTGGATGGAATTGAATATAGCTGAGTGTTTCAATAGTTCTTTAAGGTTCTATTTATTCTTAGTTAAAATCAGAAAAGATTCTAATACAAATATTTTAAATGTGTTCATCAAAGGTTTTTCAAAATATTGGAGTCAAGCCAACTGCATATTTTTTTATACCTTTCATGTACGTAAAGTGGTATATCAACTTTGATCCAAAGTATGTAAGGACCAAATGGAAAAGAGATCCGTAGATAGATCCATCAAAAGTTATACCAATCGCTTCAGAATGACCAGTTGAGTCGACTATGCCATGACCATCTGTTCGTCTGCTTGTACGCAAAGTAGATCCTTAGATTTTAAGATATTACGAAATTTCCCATGCAGATGCATTGTTACATTAATGCA
This sequence comes from Ceratitis rosa, assembly GCA_037013455.1. NCBI lineage: Eukaryota > Metazoa > Arthropoda > Insecta > Diptera > Tephritidae > Ceratitis > Ceratitis rosa. The sequence goes on from JAWMAG010000003.1 coordinate 12,503,862, forward strand.
ATCATTTATTGGAACCAGCCAGACTATATATGATCTAAAAGTTGATCCATTTCGAGGTTCCCTACTTTTTTATCTTTGCCATTTATTTTATGAAGATTATCTGGGAACTGGCCGCGTCTTTTGTGTACACTTTCAGCTAAGACCCCTATATTTTCCTCACTATTGCTGGAAGTGGTCTATTCGGTCGAATATTCAACAAATATAAATGCTGGGCCTCAAGATGGGTGATGGTGTAGTGAATAGTATGCTCAGTAGGCCGATTATGTTGACAATAAGTTGAGCGAAGCGCGCTAAATACATTCTTTGCAGGACATGAATTTTCGTAATCAAGTTGAACGATTCGTAAACGTTGATGAAATGCAAAACAATACTAAACAAAAATAACATAATAACGCGTGATCTGTCAAAAAAAAAACGCTATTTAAAAAAGTATCTCTCTTTGATCCCCCGTTATAAGCTAACGTTGCTAATTTTTCAGAAATGAAATGCCAAAAATTTGATATGGTTATGAAAGGTATGGCATGGAGGCAGCTTTTCTTTATTGTTTAATAGTCACATTTTGTACTTAGATCTGAGGGATTGTTCCGATGGTACCACATACAATTGTAGGTCAGAAGAATATTTACATTCCAATGTTGGAAGTCAGAAGACAGCAATATCATCTCTTCCTTGTGGAGTTTCTGTAGGAAAAAAATATTGGTGCAAGTTTTCGTAAGGTGAAGGCTGTTATATTTTGAGAATCACTTAAAGGATATGTATTAAGCTTTACAATATCCTTTTATAAATTAAGTCTATATCTTTAGACCATCCAATGTTTGTTTATGCTTATGCTTTATGTTGTAAATAAAATTCATAAAATGTCTGTCTCATTGTTATAGCAAATTTCGATATGGTTGTGCTGTCCTAATTTCATATCCTACCTATTTATGGAGTGATCATCGCCAGATACCGAAGGCATCCACGAGGGCCGATATACACACGTACTTTAGCTTTCTTATGCATTTTGCGTATTAAACTTGAATTCCAAGTGAATTTACAGAATAAAGATGAAAACAATAAAATAAATTAAATAATTGCATGAAAATCAATCAAGGCTTTTAGGGATTCTATTAAATTCAGAGAGTATCTGTCTGAAACAAAGAAATGACTGATAAACCGTTGGGAGATTGGTATTGCGGAAACTTGGGGCTTATGTAAAGCATACGTTGGGCATGTTAGACGGAGGGCATAATCGTTAAGCTTATTTGTGGTTCCACATTTGTTCCAGCATTGCTTTATCACCCCCATTCCCAAAGTTGAAATGCCTCAATATTTCGTTTCTCTTAATACTTTGATTACCTGCTATACGGACTTTTGATGTCACACGCCTATTTAAACCTATTCAATGAAATATTGATATTTATGGTAAGATTGAAGTCGGCATTTAAATTTGATATTTTGTTAATGGCAGCTAGAAGAGTTTTTCGATATTATTGAAATCAGCTGAAGGAACTGGAAGATGTCTGAATATAATCCGCAGTCTATAGTTGAAACAAATTGTTAGCCGAAAGCAACCCCCCTGGCTACCACATTCAAACGACGAGCCACTAGCCGCAAGCAGTAGAAAACGGTGATGCCGAAGAGGCCAAGGAAGCCCGATGATAGCCAAAAATCGACAGGACATATTGCAAAAACTGTCAGCTCAGGAAAGCCAACAGAAAAGACAAATTTTAAATAGGAGCAGTCATTATAATGCCAGTAAATAGAGCAGTTATTCATATGTTCTCAAGGACTAGGAAATGAAATGTAAAAAGATTGCCATGGTAGCGGATCTTAAACCAAAGATCATAGTAGGGATTAGAGACCAGTATTCCCTAAATCCAAAGGAAGGCGTCAATGGAGCAATATAGAGCTCTTTTGGAGAATCCTGATAGAATAGACCAAAACAGGCTAAAAGAGTAAACTAACCATAGACAAATTTTTCACTTACTCGGCTCGAGCAAATGCAGAGTATTTAAAGAATATCTAAAGAAATAATACTTCTGCAAGCCAACATGCACATATGAAAACTTCTGACACACTTTTGATTCAAATACGATACAAGAGTCAGGGAAATAACACTGATGGAATCTCCCAAACGAAATATCATTCTCTACCAAATCCAATTGGCGGCAATTAGCCGAACATACCAGCCGAAATACTAAAGGTAGTAACCAAGAACCGCTCAAAAATACTACTAGGAATGTTAACGCCAGCCTCCTGTTTCCATAAATCTGAAACAGGCAACAGCTCCTTTTAATTAGTAAAGGAAAGGGAAATCCACCACACAGTCCATTCGCTTGATGCAGCTGGTAAGATTGCTGAAACTACGTACAGAAAATGCCATAAGCTCATACGAGTTTTTTAATAGCTATCCTGGATGCACGGAAAAACGTGATTGAAGCATTAGAAGAAAAATTCAAAATACATACATATCTCAGCATAATTATGAAGAGCTACCTGAAAGAAGTCTTTTCATAAAAAATTTCTGAAGTACCACGACACTTAGAGGTAACGTCAAAACTCTTGAATGTCAGTTACCCGACATTGTCACGATAGCGAATATGAGAGACACTGAAGATACGCGAGGTCTTAAACTTGACACTGAAAAACCCGAGCTGGTATTGCAAACCAACAAGCATATTGCTTTTGAAATGGACATGAGGACTACAATGGAAACTCTAGGAATACAAAATGTTGTCAATTGCCTGAGCTCAAGGCTTGACTCGAAGCATAACTTCTGGTCTAAAATCCGGCACTTTGCGGAAAAAGGATCAAAAATAACATTACATCAAGAGACCGAGCAGTAAAAACGGAAACTTTTGGATGACCTGCTCTATGGAGCAGAGTTATGGTCAGACTCTTTGAGTAAAAAAAGCCGACGTAAAGCACGGCCGCAATAATGAAATGGTTAAATTGCGAACTAACATTCTGAAGGCCAGAGTTCGAACAACATCCAAAACTGAAGAAATTTAATTTTTCTAATTCCGATTGCCCCTCGGTAGGCAATGTCAAAGTAGAGAATGTCCAAGCGGGTGATTCAAGTAGAGGTACTTTTTTCAATAACTTTTTTTTAACAGATCACGCGTGGGTCGTTTTGTTGTTTTTGTCCAGTATTGTTTGGCATTTTGTCATGGAAAGATTTACGCCTGAACAACGTCTACAAATCGTTCAATTTAATTACGAAAATTCAAGTTCCGTAAATGTGTTTCGCGAGCTTCGCTCAACGTATGGTTAACATAATCGGGCTATTGAGCTTACTACTCGCAACAGCATCACGCATCTTGAGGCCCAGCATTCATTATTGGATAATATCCGAACAAATAGATCATGTCCAGCACGCAGTGTTACGGTCGTAGATGAGAGTGTACACGAAGCTCGTGGAGATTCGATTCCTCGCCGTTCGGAGCAACTCGGACTGAGGTATGGAACGACTTGGCGCTTCGCTCTATGGGACGAAGAGCAACCTGAAGAGATTCAAGAGCTATCATTTCACCCAGAAAAAACAACAGTTTGGTATGGTTTGTAGGCCAGAGGAATCATCGATCCATATTTCTTCAAAAATGACCGATGACTGTGAGATCGTATCCGTCAATGACGACCGTTATCGCGCCATGATAACCGACCATTTCATGCCTGAAATTGAAGCTCGTGATCTCAACGACATTTGCTTTCAACAAGACGGCACCACTTCCCACACATCGGATCAATCAATGGATATATTGAGAGAACATTTTGGTAAACAGGTAATTTGACGTTTTGGGCCGGTCTGTTAGTCACACGACTAGACTTTAGCCGGTGGGTAAGTAAAGCCGGCTATACTAATCAAAAACGTAAAAAAATTGTCCAGCGAAGTGGATTAATACGCAGATCTTATCCGGCTACGGATATTATAAGAAATATCTACACAAAATCGGAAAAGTCAAATATTCGTCTTGTTTATACAACTATGCAAAGAAGGACGTCAGCCAGCGCCAAAATAGGCTGCATACTCTGGTCGGAAACATAAACGCTGACAACATCTCGCATACTTCAAAACGGAAAAACGTGAAGATCTACATAGAAAACGGACATGAACGCTATGAGATGTAAGCCTCGAGACGAGAAATGTGGAATATGGTTACTTTGAAGTAATGCAAAAAGCGGTCCCAGAGTGGGACACGGTTACTTGATAGAGAGTTCTTTATTGACCTGCAAGTGGTAAAAACCAATGCTGTGACAAAGCAATAATGATTTGGTAGCAATAAAAGGACTATTACATAAAAAAAATGAAAAGGTAATAAACCCATTACTACTACCATAGAAAAAAAAATCAGCAATTTTTCCAAAAAAATCTCCTATTTGATTTATAAAAATCCGAGGTTGCAAACAAGTTTGATACGTTGGTGCAACCGAAAGTTTGTTTCTTACAGGAATCATATTTAAAAATAAATAAAGTTTTAATAATTTAATTTTAGAGTACTTTATTATTAAAATATTATAACTAACAACATTAATACAATACATTTTATGTCTATTATTAGTTGATTTTGTCTCAGCTCACTTCTCATTTTCTTTACTTTATTTTGTACTCGCTTAAACATCACAAGAGTAATAATTTTATTTTATTTGTACACATATATATATATATGGATATGCAATTGCAATGCTTTTTAAGTATTAGAGAGCATTACTAGTTTCACTTCTTGTCAATTTTCATATTTTTGTCTGTGTAAATACAGCTGTCGATTTGCAGCCATAATTCGAGCTCTAAAATTTCTCACTGATTCTAGATTACGATCGTAATAAAAAACAGCCCTCGATGGATATTCCACTGGATCATGCAATAGATATCCTGCAGCAATATTGAAACACTGAAGGAACAACAGCACCGTTAGCACCAGCCATTGTCGCTTAAAATTGATTAAATAATTCATTTCTGATAAACGACTAAACCACAATTGTATATTAATAACGAGTGAAATAAAAATTTAACAGAGTAATGAACTCAGTGGTTGATTGTTCTTAACTAAATTTTAATTGTTGAAATTATCGTTTATATACAATCGAGCTGCCTTAAGGGTGGACGCATAAATGTTCGCTTACAATAAATAGCCAATAAAGATAAGGAAGTTTGAAATGAACACTTTTATAATATGAAATAATATTCACTCCAATATATGGTACATTCATATATACAATCGAGTTAAATAATGTTATCACTAAATTAGGGAGTCGTGAATTTTAAACAAAACTTACTTTTAATTACTTATAAATAATTTACTTACTTAAGAAAATTAAAAACGTTTTCTGCGTTAGCTCATTATATTTATTTAACCATAGCGAACGTTTGTTAGTCCCCAATTAAGTTAAAAATAATACAATGCGTTCATAAACAATATATTTAAACCATAAATTTTAAGAAATAAGTCAGTGAGTCAAGGAATGAAACTCATTATTTAAATATATTTATATTTATATTTATTAGAGTAATTATTATAAATATTATAAAATGAAATGAGAATAAAACGAGTAAAACTGATTTATTTTAAGTTTACGTGTAGTTAAATAAATATCAATTCGGAATATCTGACCTTCGATGAGAGCACCGAGATGCGCGTCTGGAAACAACAAAGTTTTGAAGCGACCGAGAAATTCCGAACCAAAAACGAAAGATCGCGTAGCAACACTTGTCTCTTAAAATCAGCAGCCTACAAACTACAATAGCTCTACAGTGATTATGAACTAACATCTGCAGGATTTATTGAAGAATCACCGTCCGTCTCATTACTGTAATTCAGGAAATATTTCCTGTTAGACTGGCAATGTATTCAAAATTGGAGGAAAGAGCATTAAAATCACTGCCTAAACACCTGGAAGTGTCTTGCATTTCAAAGTTTGTTTCGAATATGATCATTATGAGGGGCTTTGAGTATCTAAACCATTTCAAAGAAGTGAGGGATTTTACCTTTAATCTTACTGAGTAACTATATAATATTGATGTTACTTTCATCAACTTAAGAATAAAAGTCCCGACCACTTCCGGTTTGGCTTTGGAGTGTAGGCAGGTTAATTAACCGTAAAGGTGGAAGATCATACCTGTCGTTCCTTCACACAAAAAGCAAGAATTGCCCCAGAATATATCTTAAATCATTATGAGGTTGATACACCAGAACAGAAAATATTCCAAGATAGATTTAATAGGAAAAGTGAAGACAGTTTTATTGTAAAGCGATAATCAGCAAATCTTCATAAATGTTTCATCTGATTGTAACGAAGATTAGTCTTCAAGGTTTTTCAATAAAAGTATTGACTCAATATTATATAAGAAGTGCTTATAATGACAATAGTGGTAATGATTCATTACAGAGTATCCAAATTGGTTCTTTAAACAACAACTCAATTTATTTTTTGCACAGTTTCCAGTATTTTTTTTAATCAGTATTAGAAGCCCATAAACTTGGCTTTTTAGTTTATTTTAATTTTAATAAATAAGTTACATTACAATTATTATTTATACATCATAATTATTTAATAGTTTAGTAGCGTTCTACTGAAAAAAAACTAGACAAACTTAGTACATATCAGTGAAAATAAATTCGGTTTAAGACTAAATTAAATATTTATTGTAATTTAAAAACTCTGATTAAAAATTTTGTTTTCTAAAATTATCACTCATATATAAACTATCACAGAGAAAATTGTACACACTTTGTAAAAATTTACATAAGTTAATAATTAAAAGCTAATTTATTTAAATAGGTTTTTTGTTCGCTGCAACTATTTTCGCTTTGAAATTATCAACGTTCGGTAGATTGCGTTTAATAAGGGCGTCTGCTAATATGGAATATTCCGTCGGATCCCTTATTAGGAAGGCTTGAACAAATATCAAATATGTCAGAAAAATCATCACCAGAAATTGCACCTTCATTTTAACGTAGATTTAATCCGGAAAACAGAGATATAAGTGGAATAAATTTTGTTCGTCGAATTATAACCTTTAGACGGCGTCTCGCTTCAGCTGCTCGTTATTAACTAAGACTTTATTTTTCGGGTTCACTTTTATATTGCCTTAGAAGAAGTATGTATATCAATATATATGTATTAAGAAAACTTTCCCCAGCGGAAGTTCGCATACATATGTACATTTGCACGTAAGTATTTATTACTATATGAATCAGTTGCATGTTTTGAAGTTAGCAATAAATCTGCGGTAAAGACATACAATTGAGAACCAATTGAAGACACATTAAATGTATAGCTTTGTAACATATCGAACGCGCATGCTCTGTTTTACGTTTATGAATGAGCTCAATTCCATGTTTAGGCATTAGTCTTTAGAGAATCCAAAAAGCCATGGCAGACTACACGAGTATACATATTAATCACACTTTGTATGTACCAGAACTGACGTCATATATATAATGAAAAGTCGCGGTAATATGTACAAGTAACTTGATAAAAATTTACATCGAATATATTCAAAAGGAATTTTACCTTATATGGGAATCTTTAACGGACGGCTTAGCTGGGTGTCTGCAAGTGGGTATTAAACTAAAAAGTGTGGAGACGGCACATGAAAAGCTTTAAGGAAAGTTCTTGTTAAAAAAATGTTGTAGAAAATTAACCCTTAACAGGACGTGTGCGGTCACCATGAGGGCAGTGTCTCATAACAATATCTGTGTAACACTCTCCCTATATTCGATGGTACATGCTCGTTCTTTTCATGCATTTACAAAGACAGAACGATAATTAATAAGTTAAAAACAAAATAATTACAATTAAAAAATAAAAAAAACAAAACAGTTCGTAGCTATCAAAATAATTGCGCAATTTAAATCTCAGAAGATGTGCACTGCAGTATTTTTAAAAATAAAACACTCGGATGTCTTGAAATTCTACACGTATGCTGAGGGTGGAGGGTGTTGGTCGAAACAGGACTCGAACCACAGAGTTCCAAATGATAGTTCGCATACTAACCAGTCGGCTATTGAGGCCGCCATATAATATGTTAAATTAATCGATTAGTCTCTAATTCTATCAAGTTTGGTATCTGTATCTACCGCGATTATTGCAATCTTTAAAAATAAATGAAATATTATTTATATTTGAAGTTAATTTTCCCTTCACCGAAGAGCCAGTTTTAAGTTGAAATTTTTTCTCATTTGGTGTGAGAATAACAATTTTTGTATATTTGAAGAGTTGCTGAGGGCGAATGCTATTTTGTTCTCTTCAGGATTCGAAACCGTGAACTACGACTAAATAAAGCGGTAAAAAAGAGAAATTATGATCTTGAATAATTTGAAACGCGAACTTAAGTGGTTTTAACCAGAACCTAAGGAGAGATATAATACGGGAACCATTTAAATATATTTATTTAATAGCGACTGAAAATGAATTTTGTTTATTATTTGGGCTACACAATATCACAGTGAGTGCAATTTAAACATGATGTTAATTCTTTCATTTTTTAGCTAATTTTTGAACTTTAACACAAAAACTTAAAGACGAAGAAAACATTATTATAACTTTGCTGTGTCTATAGTACAATCACTTTTCTTTGTGGAAGTTACTTTTACTAAAATTCAATAAATCTAGGTAAATGCTCCGGTAGTAAAATAACTGCATCTTTGACACCCTTTTTTGGATCTTTAAAAAGCGATACTGCTTTCCCTACACTGAACTGAAAACATTGATTCAAATATATCAATATTATTGTGAGAAAGCTCAGATTAAATCCGTTTAAAAGATCTAAATATTTTCAGCAGTACAGCAGAATCGTAGTTGGCATAATATTGTAATTTAGAATAAGCTTCAGATCGTTCTAGTTTCTACAAATAATATTTTAACAGAGTTCATATACATGAATAAATAAACTTTAGTTAAAGAGATACATAGGAAGCTGTGGTCTGGCTTTATCTAATAATCTACAATAATAAATGAAAGGCTTTGCTCTGAGTGACTGACGGATCAACCCGCAGCCTAAACCATTGTGCATAGAGATCTGAAACTTGGAGAATGTATTCTGCGTGTGACGTATGCACCAGATAAGGTCCGGGATGGGGACTTGAGACCGATTTATTCGAAAAAATGGAGTTTATTTTTAAATCGTTTGATTTACATGAAATCTTTGACAGCAGTAGCTTTGGGCACAAATTATCTTTTGCAAAACCTTTTCTTTCGGGAAGTATGTATGGGACCGGTAAATTCGAAAAAATTTAATTTATTTTTAAATCTTTGATTTGTATGAAATTTGGTACACGGAGCTTATGTAGGTGGCTCTTTTCCAAGGAGAATTGTTCAGAAAAATCGTTTTTATTAGTCGATTTACTTGATATCTGGAACTTAGATAGTTCTTTGACTGGACTAATATGTGGATCATAATTTTTTTCATATATTTTAACATAGTAGTTTATAAGTTATAATGAAAGAAACAACGTAGAAACCTAATTAGAACTATCTAAGAATTTCTTGTGGGCAAAGTCGCGGACAACCTCTTTTATTTCACTATAAGGAAATTAATGTTTTAATTAACTTGACTCATTATTCTAATTATGTTCGTCATATCAATTTATACGATTTCATACATACGTATATTTTGTTTAGAATTTAACCGAAATATACAACACATATATCCCCACATACATCCATAAGCCCACATCTGGTATATATAAATACCATATTCGTTTGTAAAGATCCGTATATTTCGGAAAGATACCGACTGATTGACTTGGATTTTTGTGAGAGTGTTCTAGGGTCCTTGGGAAGGTTCGGGTTCGATTTGCACGTAATATAAATAATACAATTTTATGGGAAAGGGATCACCGACAGATTGACAAAAATTAGTATGATTTGGATATATGTATAGTTCGCGCGAAGGTAAATCGTGCTTTCATATTGACGATTTCGTAAAAAGACTTTGAGCAACAAAGAAGTGACCCACATACATACAAATAAGAAATAAAATAAATAATATAATAGAAAACTTCATATTTTTGTCTTAGTTGATGCTCCTTTAGTGGCTTTTATTGCTATTTTCAATACCAATTAGGACAAAAATACAGAATGCCACAGCAGGGTGTGGTCGGGTCTTCTAGTATAATATATTTAAAATTTCAGTTAATATAATACTCATTTTATCAACTACTTATAGTATTATTTACTGTACAAAAAAGATACTTTGTGGAGCTAAACTTAGGATATCAATGCGAAATAAATTAGTATAAAGCCACTTCTAGAGCATTATTTTCTCATAAAATGTTGAGATTACACACTTTTATCGCACAATTGCATGCAGTTTAAACATCTAGTACCAAAAGGAAACTTTAGTAACTTTATCATTTTTTCACATATTTTTCTGGTTGGAATTTTGTATCGATAACCTTACCTCATATACTCAGCAACGGTATAGGCAGACTCATCTGTATAAGATCCAACACTGACGCCAATAATAATTTCAGAGTTCTTATCCGACGCACTTTACCTATGGGTTCTACTTTGGACTAAGTAGGTAATTGCTAAGTAAACTGCTTTCTCTGCAAAGAAACAACCGAAACCATCGCGTAAGCGGTGTCTAGAAAGATCTTCTTAGGATAAAAACCAAAAAAATGCGGTAGTTCTAAAACAATGAAACATTCTTATGTTCTCTATATCTATGCCAGGGTTGAACGACTTACCCGAATAATCGATTTTGCCTCCCTATTGATTTTGAATCTGAAAACTAGCTCTAAAGTTCAACCTTTTACAATTTTTTCGCTGTTCAACTTATATTCAAAGAAGAAGTAATTCGCGGAGTGGGCTTGCGCAAGTGGAAAACTCAATCGTTATGTATTTTCCCATCCCATGTTAATATGTCACATATCATTTCATGAACATTCAAGTGATTTTATTTTTAGACAAGGAACGGTTATTACACTTTTACCACACTTTTATTAAAATCAATTACATGGCATTTTTTGTGCGGTTTTGAAAATTTCTTATTAGGATATAATTACGTAAAAGGCTATTCAAGCGATAACAATGTTGAGAGCTGAGATTTCCGTTACGAGCGAAGAATTGCTCTTTCCGGATTATTCATCTGTATTGTACATACTCGTATGCAACATAAACACACACATTGTACAAGTATATGAAAACGAAAATTCTATATAAATTCAATATATGTATTTTATGGTTAGAATCGTCCAGACAACTTTAGAGAACAGCGTTTCACTTTAGAAACAACGTATATTGCAGCAAGTCGTATGTAATGCAATAGAGGACGGTATTCATGTGTGTAGGTCTCAATAGCCAATACTGTTCAAAATGGTAACACGACACCTACAGGACATTAACGAAACGCACAATAGGATCACAGTGAACATATCTAACAGCCGACGGCAAACAGTGCGAAAGGGCGATACCCAAGTTGTAAGCCGCCACCAAACGATTGTAACTTATTATAAAATTACGAAATTTTAAATAAAGTGTAATTGCATACTAATCACTCCGGTTTGAAACCTATCTATATATCGCTCTATACATATGTATACAGTAGAATTTCGAAAAGTTAACCGAAATGTCTTAAGGGTAATTTACGTTTTCGAATAATTTAGATTTCCAAGCTGTTTTTTAAATAGAAAATAATACAACAATAAATATGGGTTTTAAGAATTTATTTAATGATTTAGTTTTTATCATTGCAAAAATGATCTTACATTTCATTTGTACGGGATGGTTTAAAGAAACCATCGAGCCTTTTTTTTTCTTTTGTGTAATAGTTCTGTACCATTTTGAGCGCATTTTGACAAGTTCTACCACTTGATTTGTATCTTTCTTGTTTTCATATCACTCCATCAAGATATTAAAGCCGAACAACTCATATTTGGTTGTTGAGTACCTTGCTCGGTAATCGATTCATTACTCTCACTATCAGACTCTTCTGAATCTTCGTCATCTCCTGAAATTTGATCCCTGTTCCAATTTTCAATATCATCAATACCGCCGTCCACGCGTTTATAAAAACATATTGAGGTAATTCATCTCACACTGATTTAAGGATCGAAATGGCATCACGAATAGTATGTGATTTCAAAACATTTTCATTTGGAACATTTTGAAAAATTCACACGCTTGAAAAAGTTAACTAAAAAGTTTACTTTCTAGAGCCTTACGTGGGCGCGAAAATTCGTTAACTTAACCGAGCGTTTTACTTTTTCGCGAGTTAACTTTTCTGCCATTCTACTATACATATATACATATATATATATGTAAATCAGCATCGATTTATTTACCATTGCTAGTATTATCCGATTTATATGATTTATGCACAATTTTGCTCGATAACATTTTTCCATTTGAAAGGAATGTATTTATGCCTCTCTCATAGAAGACCGTGTCCCTATTGGAAAAAAATTGGATCAATCGATTTTTATATGCTATTCTTGGGACCAATTCTTCATACGATATATACAGTAACAGATGGTAATCACTTGGTGAGAGGTCCGGACTATAAGGTGGATGCATCAGAACATCCTTATCCAGCTTTTAGAGCTTCTGGCGAGTAATTATCGATGTTTGTGGTTTGGCGTTCTCCACAATTCCCCTTTTGTTGACCAAAGCAGTTGCATTTACATATAGAACGCGTGATGCAGATCATCAAAGCCTTTTATTGCAAAAATAAATTATTAATTTTTAGTAGATAACATTTTTGCAGTCCCTTGAAACACATTTGATTCGAACTAAATTTTTGCATAGCAGGAGGAAAAATAATTTCTTGCGATAATTTATTCGCCAATTTGTATGCCATTAATTAATATGAATCGATATAATAGAGGTAATAAACAGAATTCCATTATTTTTGCATAAAATTGAATGATTTAATTTTTTCTTTTCGTATGCAACTTTATTCAAATGCTTCTAAAGGTTTTTTGCGCCATCTTTAGCTCTTGGGCTAATCAAAACAGGGCTTAGGACGGTCGGATTCGACAATTTCTATGATTTCATCGACATTTTCTACAATTGGCTTTCCGCTCTGTACATCAAAATTACTGGAATGAAACTGAAATTGTGGATGATTGACTGTATAAGTATCAGGGCCATACTGTAAAATATAGCGCATTTTCTCTTTGGTAGTGTCCATATTTGGCGCCCGCTCAAACAAAGCTAAATCACTCAATTACAAAACTACCAGAAAAGCTTTTTCAGTGCGAAATGTCATATTTTTAACGCCATCTAGCGGGACCCGATCGGAGGCGAGATACAGGTAAATAACATCACCTATTGGAAAAATAGTGGATTTCTTCTTACTACACCTAATATTAACTGCGGTTTATAGCCGAGTGGTAAGCATTGTGTACTGTCATTCTTAAGACCAGGGTTCGAGTCCTGTTTCGACCATCATCCACAATTATAGAAAATTAATATCCCTTACTGCGGTCGCCCCTCGGCAGAGTGTATTTCTGACATGAAATAAAAGCTCCTCATAAAAGTCCATCGGCCGTTCGGAGGCGGCTTAGCATAAATTGTAGGTCAATCCATTTGTTGAAGAAACATCAAGGCGCAAAACCACAAGTTGGAGGAGGATCTCGGCCGAAAATCGCTTCAGCAATTTATTGAGTTAATTATGTATTTACAGGATACTTTATGCTAAATTATGTCAAATAGCTGACCTTCTTTGGAATTCGGCAACAAAATTACTCACTAAGTGCAAGCTAGGAGATATATATAGGTATATGGATACATTCCTTCGAAGTCACAATCTTGAACAGCTCGTAGCGGGTTTTTTTCTTTTGAGAGATTAAGATGGTCATGAGAAGTAGTGCATAAAATGACCGTCACTATTTGCTTAACCCTTCAATACCAGATTCTAACGTTTCCCGAATTCTCTTTTATGGCAGCTTTTAAGTTGGACACCTCTTGCTGCAATAAGTTTGTTTAAAGCTTTTGAATGTATTGCGGCAACAAAAATAATAATAGCTATCATTGTCACTGCCAGTGACCCGCTGTGAGGCGTGTCCTCCCTTGACTTTAAAATTATAATACTCGTTATTTGAGAAATACTTTTTTAAACAAGATGTTGCCGTTTAATTGCGTATTTGGCCTTTTAAATCTTACATATAAAAATATTATATCCGCTTGGAAAAATCCAGTTATCCCCAAAAATCTCTAAAAGTTACCGACCGATTGAATTGACATTTCGTCAGATTGCTTTTATGATACTATTCGTGAAATGGACTGACCTATTCGAAGAAATATTATTTATGGTACGATTTACTTGAAATTCGGTACATAGGAGGCTTTATGCTTAGATTAACAGGAGGTCCGGTAAGTGGGCCAGTGACTATGCGTGACAACGAAACGTTGGAGGTACAGCTAGTATATACTCGTATAGCATACCAACATTAAAAGTATATAACAAAAGTATATAATATATTTATAATTCTCTTCTTTATATATATTTAATAACGTGTACTAACATCACAATATTGATTCATTCAAAGACTTTGGTTGCGTTACCAATGCGTGTTTTGATAAGTCCATCCAATTCAAGATTATATTTATAATAAATTTCACGTCTTGATGAATATTCCAATGGCTATTCCGGCAGAAAAAATCCTACCGCAACAGTGATGTACTGTTATCACCAACAATTGCCGCTTAAAAATGTTGAAATAATTCATTTCCAGCGTACAACTGCAAAACAATTATAAATCCCGAGTAAAATAAAATGCTGACTGTTTATATTCGGATTTATATATTATCGGAATGCTTTACCATCGATGGTAATACAGTGGTAAAAATTATTAAGACAAATTTCAAACGAGCATTTTCATATTTTGTAATAATATTCACTTTTATATTATTTATACAATTATGATTTTACGATATTATAGAATTGATTACTGGGAACGATTGCTTTTTTCTAATGCTTACATAGATTTTCCAATGAGTAAATTGCTCAGTACACAGTACACTATGCAACACTAAATTTCTGGCAAGACTTTTGTGATCAGTAGTTGAATGTAGACGTCAAATCTCGAATTTCTGAATCATTCGTTTTGCCTTCTTAACTCATGTAAGAATCTGAGAGCAATACCTCGTTTTTTGCTCAAAGTAGATTTTTAGCATTATTTTCATATTTGGATATGGCCATATCTCGTAAACCGCACCGATTATTGTTTTAGTATCTGAAGCAACGTCTTTGGTATTGAATTGACGAAAAAATGCGAAATAAACTTACCGAAAAACAAATGATTTTCAATACATTTTATATCTATTATGCCTGTACTCGTATTTATAATAGCTTCATTCTTCTCAAGGCTGGGTCATCATCGTCGTCGGGGAGAATATTTATTGGTATATCATCGCCCATGTTTTCTTCATATGTGTTCAAATCCAGGTTTTCGGTGTATTCATTTTCAAATTAGTTTATTTTGCTTGACCACCAACATACTTCTGTAAGCAATACAACCAGTTTTTTTCGTTGTGTTCGTATCACGTTCCCATTGGTTTGGTGATCTGGTGAAAACGCTCATATTGTTCGTCCAGCTCTTAAGGCAATTGTTGCAAAAGTTCATCAAGCTGAAAATGAAATTATGAATGTTTTTCTGTGTTTTCAAATGTTATTCACGAGAATTATGGGTGTTTTGTTACACAAACCACGCTTAATAAACCAATTCTCTCAGAAATTCAAGATTTGATGTCGACTTTCAATTTCTGATCACCAAAGTCTTATCGGATTCGATGGCCGAATTCGTTATATATTTCTTACCAAATTTACCACTAATAGAAAACTCGATTTTGATGACATTCGGTGTCAATGTTTTATTTGTGGTGTATACCAAATAATGATGTTTTTCAGTACCAATCTGCAACAGATTACACTTATCTATAATAAAAAACTACACTTTTTCAGATGATTTATTAAAGTATCTATGATCCAACATCACAGATATGAACAGATTGCTTGAATTGGGACCGCATATTACAGTGGTCCCATCTGGCCGATTCTGGCAAATGAAAAATACGTAAATCTTTGTAATTTCACAAAACAGATATCATAAAGGATGACATATAGTAAATTATAATAAATATCTTGAAGGTATGAAGGAAAAATATTTCGAATGTAATTAAAATTAGATGCGGCCCAGCGAAAAGGATCTTTAGGCAACGTTATTTAGCATTTTTTACGAAGTTTTTCTGTCTCCTCTGGTACGGTGTTTGCCAGAGATCGTTGTGGATTGCGAAGTTTTTTACAATCCAAGGCGCCCTGAATATTGCTCTTAAGCCTTTGACTGTATCCTTTGAATTCTCTATATGCTAGATTTTTATGCTGAGTTCCGTACGTCCAAGATGGCTTTATAAGCATATTAAAAAGTATTACTTTGTTACCTATGTGGTTTTTTTTAAAGTTATTCCCAAGTAAGTAACGAATTTTTTTTGTGAAATTGCTTACCTTTTACAGAGATGGAAGGACATGTGTCTTTTCTCAGAGTAATGTTACTTGTTTAGACTTGGACCCATTGACACTTTAATTCTCTAAGTAGCTTACCACTATTCTATTATTTTCAAATGTTCTAGTAAACTATAAGTGGCCGCAAAGGTCCTTAATATGCATACTAAGTATTGCCATTTGTTGGAAAAACATCAAGACGCAAAACCACAAATTGGAGGAGGAGTTTGGCCGAATATAGCTTCAGCGGTTACAAAACGCCAATTATATATTTGTATAAGTATTGCCGTATCATCCGCAAAAGTCGATGTGGCGAAGTTTCGATGGGTGGGAACCCAAAACACTTCCTTGTGCAACACCATCAAATATTTCATAAAACTGAGTAGAACAATTTTTTTGCTTAATCCAATATGGAAGCATTTTAGAAATTCATAAATATTAATGGGCAGCATTCCATCTTTATGAAAAGCCTGAGCACCATCGATCAACACTGTAGTTCAATATTGCTTATTTTCAAACGCTGATCTTATGTGTGTTACGATTCTAAGCACCTGAACTATTGTGCTGTGTCTTTTTCTAAACCCGAATTGGTGATATGGTATGACATTTTTTAAATTAATTTAATCCGCTCGATAAATTTGTAATAATCAGAGAAGACCCTAAATATTTTAAAAGCATTAATTTCATTATATTTTCTTTTAGATTTATATTTAATAAATTACAAAATAATCATTATTTTATTGATAAGGTTTATGCCGTTGTATCCTACTGAACACAGTAGGGTATCATGTAAATCACATGAAGCTTAATATCCAACAGTGCTTACACATTAAAACTTAATTTAGGACGGAATTAAATTATTCTCTTAAAGTAACTTGCAAACACAAATGCTTAGTTTTTCGTTTAAATAATTTCACTTATAAGTATGTATGTATATAAAATCACAGAACAAATTGTACTCTTTACGGAAAGTTTACATTTCTTAGTAATTAAAAACTAATTTAATTAATGTAGTTTTTTGTTTACTGCCTTTATTCTTGCGCGCAGTAAACCAACTGAGATTTTGTTAGGTTTTATATAATCTGCAGCTAAAACTGATCCTTCAAGTGGATCTACTATTAGGCTCGGTAATGCCATCCTTTCAACGGTGTAACACTGCACAAATATCAAAGATGTTAGAAACATCATCACCAGAAACTGCACCTTCGATTTTTGTAAAAGTTTCATTTTGACGTACTATCCAAACTCCGTAAGAAGATCCAAGTGCAGTAAATGGGTTTTTGTAGACGTCGTCTCGCTTCAAGTGGAGTTTCGAACTGAAATGTTTTGTTCAATGTTCACGCTTATATATGCATATTTAAGTATTCTGAGACAATTTCCTTATATTGTATATATAAACATGCATTCCATTTATTATGATTAATGTGCATATATTGTAGTTAGCATTAAATCTGCGATAAAGAAAAACAATGCAACACCAACAAATCTTCAAATTTCAAACCTTAAATTACAATTTAATATTTCGGAAGTTGAATCAAGTAATTCGATTGGCGTCACTGATTGAGTTTAATTCCTTATTTAGATATAAATTGTCGGAGATTCCTGGAAAGCAAGGGAAGCCGTGTACTTGGTGACGCAAAACCAAAACGGAAATAAGAAACAATAACCGAATGAATTAAAATTAGAATTAATATTTCTTGGATTCGCATTATTCACACTTTGTGATTGGTCGACTCAATTCTGCTTGAGCGAGCGTCAAACATGGACAATATTAAAAATAAAATAAGCTATATTTTACAGTTTTTCTTCAATAAGGGTGTAAATGCAACCCAGGCGTCTGAAAATGTGAATAGCGTTTATGGTCCTGATACTGTTACAGGCCGGATTCGAAAAGAAAAAATTAAAGACTTCAACTTCATGCAAAAATAATGAATTTCTTTTTACTGCACCTAATATATATTTTTAAAATGATCGAATGTTGAAGATATTTAGATGCTTTTTAGCTGTTCGAGCAACTGAGCAAGTGCGATGTGTTTTTGTTTGTTATTCATTCTCCATCATTTTAATCCGAAGAGATACCACTCTTGGTTGACAATAACTGTATGTTCCTTTTTTTCTGTTTCGCATCAATTGATCACAGAAAGTGAAACCACTTCCTTTTCCACTTAATTTATGCAGCAGATTAGATTTATTCCGTCAACAGGTGGCACTGCATCAAAAACTATCAAAGTTTAAGTGTTCGTGTCTATCGGAACCAATCGGCACAGCCAGTGACAGTATTTACAGTTGCTAATACGAACATGGTTGTTTATTTCCGAAAATCTTTTCCTTGAAGATTTTAAATTCTTCATAGAACTTGTCGGTGTTCTTATTTAACGTCAACAATAACGGGATATTCGGTGGCAATTGGACACATCAAGTGACATCGGAGTGGGATGTTACTCTTCCTCTGCTTCCACTGGCGGGGACTGCTTCAAAATCTTTCAATGCCCTTACGGATCACAGAACTTATTACCGTACCGCAATCCCGTAATACACTGAACTGTGTCGATGTTCCCTGATTTCATCATCATCGTTCCATTGTACAATCTTCGGTGCAATACGACGGGAATGATGAGAGACTAAATTTTCTTGTTTGGACATATAAACTCGTAGACATTTTATATTTTATCATTTAACAAAACAGTTAAATTATTGAACGTAGTAAATTTAAATTAATTTTTATGAACAAATATTACAGGAGCTGAAACAAATAAGAACGTTAGCTCAAAGGATTATTACGCGGAAGAGTACATTCATTTGCGAGACGCTATCAACAACAACGCCGACGTCGCTGAAATTGGTAACCATGTCATTTTACCATCATCCTACGTAGGCAGTCAACGTCATATGCAAGAATATATACAGGATGCTCTGACTTTCGTGCGCGAATATTAACTACCATGTTTATTTATCACGTTCACATGTAATCCAAAATGGTCAGAGATTGCATCTTAGCTACTGCCTGGCCAAAGTGCAATACATCGCCATGATTTTACAGCACGTGTGCTCAGACAAAAGTTGAAGTCTTTAATAAGTTTCATTACTAAATTACATGTATTCGGTCCCACACGTTGCTGGCTGTATTCGGATTGAGTGGCAAAACCTCATGCACACAATTTGGTTTGGTTAATCGACAAAATCCGTCCTGAAGTAATCGATAGTATCATTTCTGCGGAAATTTCAGATCCATCCACCGACCAACTGCTGTTTGATTTTGTTACAACAAACATGATTCATGGTCCATGTGGTACTCTTAATAGTTCATCGCCTTGCATGGCCGATGGAAAATGTACTAAAAATTTCCCTAAAGATTTTACCAATGATACGGTCACACATGTCGACGGATACCCAACATATCGTCGAAGAAATCCTGATAATGGCGGACAATCATTTATTAAAAATATCATCAACACAGACATTGATATTGACAATCGTTGGGTGGTGCCACATTCGCCTCTGCTGAGCAAGACATATAATGCTCATATTAATGTTGAGTTCTGCAGTTATATGAAGAGCATCAGATACATTTGCAAGTATGTCCATAAAGGCAGTGATATGGCTATGTTTAGAGTGGAAAATACTAATGTGAATGCTACTCCGATGAAATCACGCTTTACCAAATTGGTCGCTACATCAGCTAAAATGAAGCTGCTTGGCGTATCTTTGGTTTTCCAATTCATGAACGGGATCCAGCAGTTGTTCAGTTAGCCGTCCATCTTGATCGTACAATAAATCCGCCTAAAACTACACTCACTGCATTTTTTGAATTGTGTAATCGTGTGGATGATTTTGGTGCCTTTGCACGAACATTACTCTATTCACAAGTACCACGCTATTTCATATGGACTCAAACAAAAACCGTAAGTAAGGCTCACCAGTTGCTGCACATCTCAATTTAGTTAAATCAAACGCCTCGGGGCGATTATTTACAGTCAATCCAAGGCACACTGAGTGCTTTTATCTTCGACTGTTGTTGGTTAATGTTACTGGCTCATTATCATTTCAAGATATACGTAAAGTGATTGGGTAACACTATCCCATGTATAGAGATGCATGCCTTGCACTGGGCTTGCTGGAAGACTACAACCAGTGGGAATGCATGATTGCTGAAGCTGCATTGAACTGTACAGCAATACAAATTCGTCTACTATTCGCTTTGGCGTTGACTACATGTTTCCCAGCCCGAGCACAGATATTTTGCGATAATCACAAAGGTTCAATGACTGATGATATATTGCATCAACATCGTATACGGTGCCGGGATCTAACCATAACATTCAGCGACGCAATGTACAATGAAGCATTGATTGCTATTGAGGATCTTTGCATTATCATTGCCAACTTACCACTTAGTAATTTCGGTATGAATTCGCCAAATCGAACTGCATCTGATTTAATGAAATGGCAGCGATTGTTGCCCGCACTGTCCCACTAATGAATGAGGAACAAAGAACCATTTATGATCGCATTATGCTCGCAAGTTCAGCTGGACAAGGTGGGTTCTTCTTTTTGGATGCACCGGGTGGAACTGGCAAAACATTCGTTATTTCGCTAATTCTTGATGATTCCACGTTCAACATACGCTGATGAGATCAACGCTTGCTTAAAATCACCTCCATTGTGGCGTAATCTTGAAAAATTACAGCTAAAAGTAAATATGCGCGTTCAAATGCTTCAAGATCCATCCGCTGGAACATTTTCAAAACAACTCTTAGACATCGGTGATGGAAAAGTTGCTATAGGTGGAACTAAATAGATGTACACACACAGGACATAAATCATGAGTGGCTTGCAGAAAGAGCAATTTTAGCGGCAAAAAATGTAGACGTTGACAATTTAAATCTGAAGATACAAATGTTGTTACCAGGGAACTTGGTATCATATAAATCTATTGATACAGTCTGCGACGACAGCGAAGCAGTAAATTTTCCCAAAGAGTTTTTGAACTCACTGGATTTGCCAGGCATGCCACCGCATAATTTACAATTAAAGGTTGGATCTCCGATTATCTTCCTTCGTTATTTGAACCCGCCCCGGCTGTGCAAGGGTACGCGATTAGTCATTCAAAAATTAATGAAAAACGTGATCGAAGCCAGCGTTTTAAATGGCTAGTTCAGAGGTGAAAATATACTAATACCACGGATTCCTATTATGCCTACAGATGTGCCAATTCAATTCTAATGTTTAATTAATGATGTATAATTTTAAGGAATATATTATAATAACTTAAAAATAATGTTTGCCTTTTGTTATTTTTATATTCCCTCATCGTTTACAGCGCTCCATGCTTATTTCACGCGTATACCACATTCTTACATACATACAATATACACATTCTAACATACACGTACATACTTACATCTTTGACATCGAAATTACCGGAACTTTTGTTCTAATTCATTCAAATACTTTAATAATTGCTGTTAAGGCTTAAATTTTGTCGAAAATCGACTATGGTTTACCAATACACGGCCATTGTGCAAAGAGCAACATAAAAATGATTTTTTCCACGTATCATGCTGCTGTTCGAAGGAGCATTCGTGCATTTCCAACATCCCCGATTCAATGCATTTTGGCGGAGGCTGGAATGCCTACCTTACAGGAGAGAATAGAATACACTACCATGAGGCTTATGCCAAAAGTCTTCCTCTGCAGAAATAGTATACTACACGACACTATCACAACAATGTGGAACGCTAACAAAGTACCAAATCGTAAGCCAACGCTATTTAGAGTGCTTGAGTATGCTAAAAATCTAGGAATAACCTCGCCACCCTCTTTAGTGGCTGCTGCCAATTCTCCACCTTGGTACTTATGCTACTCTTCATTTCTTCTCGGCCTTTCAAACTTTAGTAAATCAACCACAAGTCCAATAGAATACCAGCGGCTTTTTGAGGAATACAAAGCACCTTTCCGGAACGAATGGCAAATGTACTATACCGATGGATCAAAGTCTAAGCACCACACGTCATTCGTGGTCGTTCAAACTGATGGGACAACAGTAATCGCAGGCCAAATTACTGTTCAGTGTATACGGCGGAGGCAGTGGCAATATACAATGCAATACTCTTAGCCACAAAATCTAACAACAAGACGATAATCTGCACAGACAGAATGTCAACGATCTCTGGAATTATGAATATGGCCAACAAGTCACCCCTAATATCTGAAATACGGACCAACCTAATAGAAAACCGCAAGAAAATCAAAATTATGTGGATTCCTGGTCACGCTGGCATTAACGGCAATGAGTTAGCGGATCAGAAAGCAAAAGCCGTTGCAAACAAACCGTTATTTACTTTTATATATATGGTGAAAGGGGATATTTTCCTACTCATCGATAACTACTTCGAAGACCAGAAAACAGACTCTTGGAACAGAGTGCAACACCAATATTCGAACATTAATAAAACTGGCTCAAAACCACACCTTCCGCCGATCTGCCGAACGAACGATATTATTGCCTTCACTCGACTTCGGATTGGACACACCATTGTCACGCACTCGTACCTGCTGAATGGTTCAAGCGCACCCCACTGCGTATACTGCACTTCACCATCGCTTACAGTTAAACATCTTCTAGATGAATGCACGAATTTCAGTGCTATTAGGAAAACAATATTTGGGAACCAGCCCGTTTCGGAATTGCTTAAGGAACCTTCACATGAAAACATCCACAAGGTAGCTGATTTTTTGCGCAAAACCGGCCTTAGAAAGCTAATTTAATTTTAATTTTAAGTTATCTTACATAAAAAATTTTTTCTTTACTAACATAGATTAATTTTAATCCATGTACTGACAGTAAAATTTACCATTTATTTTCTACTTTTGACTGGCTAATTTATTAGTATTCTTAGACGATATAATTTTATTAGAGCAGTGAGCCGTAAGCCCTGGCAGCTAGTGCTTCTTTCTCTGTAAAATGATGATTGTATTATTATTTTTCATTTATAATAAATAAATAAATAAATAAATATTTTACATCTCGTACAATTCATCGTTCCATTGTAAAACCTTCGGTGCGATACGACGGGAATGATGAGAAACTTGTGGTTTTGGTTCGTGGGGAGACTATACTTTTGATTTGAGTACTCAATTTAAAGTAACACTAATTAACAAGAGTCATTTCGTCTTATATATTAAGACTTTTGGGTTGGGGTGGATGATAATGTACAAAGTTAATCAGACATTGAGTAAATTTTCTTGTTTGGACATATAAACTCGTAGACATTTTATATTTTATGATTAAACTCGCGGCCGATAATCACTTCAGCGATTACAAAGCGTCATTTATATATACATATATATATATAACTACCTCCAACAATTCTTGGTAATTTTTTTAATATATCCTGCTATCACCAAAGGCTCCCGCACAGTAAAAATTGTAGTGTTTCTGTTCATTGTAGAAAAGGGTCCAGTCAATACCATATCACGTAGTTGCTAATACACGAAGGGCTATCTTTCTCTTCAAAACCATTTCTCGCCTTTCGATGGCAATTGGATACAATAAATGACGTCAGGTTCTGTTCCATATGATGCTTCCACAGGAAAGTACTGCCTCGGTTGACGTGGATATCGCGTACGGTTCATCGTTTTATCGACCTCCACAAATCTTTTGCAATTTCTATTTGTCAATGCTTATGCGTAACCATTAGGTAAATAAATTTGTGGTAGCTATTTTTCACTAGTCGGAAGTTAATTTTTTACAATACTTGACAAAACTCATAATTCTACTTATGTATTAAACACTTACATATTTATAACTTCTGTTAAGTTTAATGGGTCGCCAACCACCAAAAACGCTAACTTGTTTTCTACTTAGATACATTCCTGTTGAATCTTTGAGGAGGGAGGGACCACCAGCATTATAGCATGTCGTCTTATCAGACATGTCACGCCTGGATCCGAGTTACCTTTGAGAAATCATAAGGGTCTTGAGTGCATTGCTAATAACTTAGGAAGTTATATTCTAATTGGTTTTTCGATTGTTTTAGGCCAAGTATCCTCTGGGTAGCCACGAAACATCCGTTAAGAGGCGAGCTAAAGTGAGAAGCCAGGTAGGGTTTAGGACCCACCACATTAAAACTATACTCAAATGAAAAAACCTAATAAACTTGAGATAGAAGACCCGTCACCTGGAAAGGTCAGCCCCTTGAATGGGAAGGTGTCGCTGTGCAGCTGATTGATGTCCTCATAAGAACTAAAGACTTACATCATTGCCGTCCAAGATGTGCAATGGGAGGGCGGGGCTACGACGGAAGAAGACGAATCCTTGTGAAATCTGCTGGTGTGGCCATATAATAAACAGCAAATTTGGTGTCGGATTTGTTTTGGAAGAGAAACTTCCTCGCCGAGTACGGACAGTTGATGAACGCCCACCATAATCCTCATCATAATGGAAATTTATTACACATCGCTGATTGCCTTCATGTCCCGACAGAAGTGAAGGACGATGTGGCCAAGGATATCTTTTATGAGCACCTAGAATGCGTCTATGAGCACCACCCTGCAGTGATGTTAAAATTGTACTTGGCAACTTTAACGCCAGTGTGGTCGAAGAAGGTATCTTCGGCGAAACTGTCGGAAAATTCGGCCTCTACGATGGAACATCCACAATTGCATTGAGGCTGATCGACTTCGCCGGAGCCGAAATATGGTTTCCTATAGTACTAGATTTCAGCACAAGAAAATTCTTGTCGCAACAAAGATACATACCAGCCTCTACAAACACAAGAAAGGTTCGACATCCATAAGCTCTAATGACAACGGACAGCCGGTTTTCTACTAGACTTGCACACCTTCTTTCTGAGAGCACTCATCAGCAACTTGATTTAAGGGAAATGTGGAACGGCATCCCCAACTCTTCTTTGCAGAATATGGTCGAAAGCATACCCGACGTTTGGAACCTAAGTGCGTTATACCCAATCCATGAAAAAGGGATCCACGAACTGCGCCAATTACCGTGAGATTACCCTCTTTAATGTCGCATATATGGTCCGATCGAACGTATTGTATGAAAGACTTAAGCCCACCGTAAAGATGAGAAATATGGAATGTTAGGTAATTGTGATCACGCCAACTAGTGCTGTAGAAACGAAAAGAATTTAGTACTGCTGCGAACAGAGCGTATTGTGGCAATTACAAATATCTGGTAATACAGTGGTGCCGCTCGGCTTAGTCACTGCATGTAAGGTGATATTATGCAAACAATAGCTTTCGCCGAATATCTCATACAGCCCATCATTCCATCGGCAACTCGCAACGCCGAATCATCAGATGTTGTCATTGTCCATGCCTCCGCACCATATAGCAGGACGGGAACGATAGCGACTTGTAAAGTTTGGGTTTCGTTCCTCGAAGTTATCACTGATTTCAAAGTTATGACTGTCAACAGTGACGTGGGAGCCGAGTTGCAAATGCGATGACTGTTTGTGTGATGACAGGAGATATTTCGTCTTGCCCTCGTTCACTACCAGACCCATATCTTTCGCTCCCTTATCCAGTCTGGAGGAAACAGAACTCACGGCGTGGTTGTTGAGGCCAATAATATCGATATCATCGGAGCCAGGCAGCTGTACACCCTTATAGAAAATTGTGGCTTCTATATTCATCTTTGCAGCTCGTAGGTAGCGAATGGCTCGGAGAGGTCAATGGTTGATTTACCAGGTGAAAAGCCACACCGATAAGGTCCAATCAGTTTGTTGACGGTGGGCTTTATTCTTTCATATAATACTCTCGACCGGACCATATATGCGATATTAAAGAGGCTTATTACACGGCAATTGGCGGAGACTGTGGGGTCGAATCGTCGGTCATTCTTTCGTCAGACCAAATTCTGCAAAGTAGATGATGCATGCACCTTGTGAGCTCTTCACCGCCATGTTTGAATAGCTTCTGGGGTCTTACTGTTGAAAATTCAATTTGGGGAAAGCTCATAAGGTCCATGGCAAGTAGCAATTTAGTTCCACGAACTCTTGAAAAACTTTGGCAACAAGTGACAGCGCACTAGAACAAAGTCACAATAGAAGACTGACAGAAACTAACAAGCAGCCTGCTAATCATAATAAGAGCTGTTATGCAAGCAAGAGGTGGCTAAACATACAAAATATTGAGGTAAAACTCAAAGAAATGATCGAATAGCTTCACCTTTGTTTAGCTCCACATTTTGTTTGTTTCACTTTTTGAATAAAATACGTTTTGGATTATGCAAATGTTAACCTACCCTTTTGTTTATAAAAAATGTTTCAGTTTTGTTTTGGTTTTCTTTTTTTATTTTATCAATGAATAAATTAACACACCGCAAACATTCGAGCAATTGCTTGAGGAACTGTACTTTCCGTAATAAAGTCGTGTTTAAAAATTAATAAAAATTTAATAATTTAATTTTAGAGTACTTAATAATATATATTTATATTATAACTAACAATAATAATATAATACATTTTATGTCTATTATTAGTTCATTTTCTCTTAGCAAATTTTTTAATTTTTGTTGTTTCATTTTGGTCTCGATCTTTAACAAATTTTACAAAAAATATAAATTTATCTTATATGTATTCGTATATAGGTACATATGTATATGCAATTGCAATGCTCTTTAAGTATTAGAGAGCATTACTAGTTTCACTTCTTGTCAATTTTGATATTTTTGTCTGTGTAAATACTCCTGTCGATTTGCAGCCATAATTCGAGCTCTTAAATTTCTCACTGATTCTAGATTACGATCGTAATAAAAAACAGCCCTCGATGGATATTCCAATGGATCATGCAATAGATATCCGACAGCAATATTGAAACACTGAAGGGACAACAGCACCGTTAGCACCAGCCATTGTCGCCTAAAATTGATTAAATAATTCATTTCTGATAAACGACTAAACCACAATTATATATTTATAACAAGTGAAATAAAAATTTAATGGAGTAATGAACTCAGTGGTTGATTCTTCTTAACTAAATTTTAATTGTTGAAATTATCGTTTATATACAATCGAGCTGCCTTAAGGGTGGACGCATAAATGTTCGCTTACAATAAATGGCCAACAAAGATAAGGAAGTTTAAAATGAACACTTTTATAATATGAAATAATATTCACTCCAATGTATGGTACATTCATATATACAAATTAAGGAGTCATGAATTTTAAACAAAACTTACTTTTAATTACTTATAAATAATTTACTTACTTAAGAAAATTAAAAACGTTTTCTGCGTTAGCTGATTATATTTATTTAACCATAGCGAACTTTTGTTTGTCCCCAATAAAGTTAAAATTAATACAATGCGTTCATAAAAATCATGGTATATTTAATCGTTAAATTTTTAGAAATAAGTCAGTGAGTCAAGGAATGAAAATAATGAGTAAGAGTAATTATTAGAAATATTATGTAATGAAATAAGAATTAAACGAGTAAAACTGATTTATTTTAAGTTTAATTAAATAAATATCAATTCGGAATATCTGACCTTCGATGAGAGCACCGAGATGCGCGTCTGGAAACAACAAAGTTTTGAAGCGACCGAGAAATTCCGAACCAAAAACGAAAGATCGCGTAACGACAATTGTCTCTTAAAATCAATAGCCTACAAACTAGCTCTACAGTGATTATGAACTACCATCCGCAGGATTTATTGAAGGATCACCGTCCGACTCATTACTGTAATTCGGGAGATATTTCCTATTAGACTGGCAGTGTAATCAATATTGGGGGAAAAAACATTAAAATCATAGCAAAAACATCTGAAAGTGTCTTGCATTTCAAAGTTTGTTTCGTATATTATCATTATGAAGGGCTTTGAGTATCTAAACCATTTCAAAGAAGTGAGGGATTTTACCTTTAATCTTACTGAGTAACTATATAATATTGATGTTACTTTCATCAACTTAAGAATAAAAGTCCCGACCACTTCCGGTTTGGCTTTGGAGTGTAGGCAGGTTAATTAACCGTAAAGGTGGAAGATCATACCTGTCGTTCCTTCACACAAAAAGCAAGAATTGCCCCAGAATATATCTTAAATCATTATGAGGTTGATACACCAGAACAGAAAATATTCCAAGATAGATTTAATAGGAAAAGTGAAGACAGTTTTATTGTAAAGCGATAATCAGCAAATCTTCATAAATGTTTCATCTGATTGTAACGAAGATTAGTCTTCAAGGTTTTTCAATAAAAGTATTGACTCAATATTATATAAGAAGTGCTTATAATGACAATAGTGGTAATAATTCATTACAGAGAATCCAAATTGGTTCTTTAAACAACAACTCAATTTATTTTTTGCACAGTTTCCAGTATTTTTTTTAATCAGTATTAGAAGCCCATAAACTTGGCATTTTAGTTTATTTTAATTTTAATAAATAAGTTACATTACAATTATTATTTATACATCATAATTATTTAATAGTTTAGTAGCGTTCTACTGAAAAAAAACTAGACAAACTTAGTACATATCAGTGAAAATAAATTCGGCTTAAGACTAAATTAAATATTTATTGTAATTTAAAAACTCTGATTAAAAATTTTGTTTTCTAAAATTATCACTCATATATAAACTATCACAGAGAAAATTGTACACACTTTGTAAAAATTTACATAAGTTAATAATTAAAAGCTAATTTATTTAAATAGGTTTTTTGTTCGCTGCAACTATTTTCGCTTTGAAATTATCAACGTTCTGTAGATTGCGTTTAATAAGGGCTTCTGCCAATTTGGAATCTTCCGTCGGATCCTTTATTAGGAAGGCTTGAACAAATATCAAATATGTCAGAAAAATCATCACCAGAAATTGCACCTTCATTTTAACGTAGATTTAATCCGGAAAACAGAGCTATAAGTGAAATAAATTTTGTTCGTCGAATTATAACCTTTAGACGGCGTCTCGCTTCAGCTGCTCGTTATTAACTAAGACTTTATTTTTCGGGTTCACTTTTATATTGCCTTAGAAGAAGTATATCAATATATATGTATTAAGAAAACTTTCCCCAGCGGAAGTTCGCATACATATGTACATTTGCACGTAAGTATTTATTACTATATGATTCAGTTGCATGTTTTGAAGTTAGCAATAAATCTGCGGTAAAGACATACAATTGAGAATCAATTGAAGACACATTAAATGTATAACTTTGTAACATATCGAACGCGCATGCTCTGTTTGACGTTTATGAATGAGCTCAATTCCATGTTTAGGCATTAGTCTTTACAGAATCCAAAAAGCCATGGCAGACTACACGAGTATACATATTAATCACACTTTTCGTGTGTACCAGAATTGACGTCATATACATAAGGAAAAGTCGCGGTAGTATGTACAAGTAACTTGATAAAAATTTACATCGAATATATTCAAAAAGAATTTTACCTTATATGGGAATCTTTAACGGACGGCTTAGCTGGGTGTCTGCAAGTGGGTATTAAACTAAAAAGTGTGAAGACGGCACAGGAAAAGCTTTAAGGAAAGTTCTTGTTAAAAAAATGTTGTAGTAAATTAACCCTTAACAGGGCGTGTGCGGTCACCATGAGGGCAGTGTCTCATAACAATATCTGTGTAACACTCTCCCAATATTCGATGGTACATGCTCGTTCTTTTCATGCATTTACAACGACAGACAGATAATTAACAAGTTAAAAACAAAATAATTACAATTACAAACCAAAAAACACAACAGTTCGTAGCTATCAAAATAATTGCGCAATTTTAAAAATAAAACACTCGGATGGCTTGAAATTCTATGCTGAGGGTGGAGGGTGTTAGTCGAAACAGGACTCGAACCCCAGAGTTCCAAATGATAGTTCGCATGTTAACCAGTCGGCTATTGAGGCCGCCATATAATATGTTAAGTTAGTCGATTAGTCTCTCATTCTATCAAGTTTGGTATCTGTATCTACCGCGATTATTGCAATCTTTCAAAATGAATGAAATATTAATTTATATTTGAAGTTAATTTTCCCTTCACCGAAGAGCCAGTTTTAAGTTGAAATTTTTTCTCATTTGGTGTAAGAATAACAATTTTTATATATTTGAAGAGTTGCTGAGGGTGAACGCTATTTTGTTCTCTTGAAGATTCGAAACCGTGAACTACGACTAAATAAAGCGGTAAAAAAGAGAAATTTTGATCCTGAATAATTTGAAACGCGAACTTAAGTGGTTATAACTAGAACCTGAGGAGAGATATAATACGAGACTCATTTATATATATTACATTTAATAGCGACTGAAAATGAATTTTGTTTATTATTTGGGCTACACAATATCACAGTGAGTGCAATTTAAACATGATTTTAATTCTTTCATATTTTTAGCTAACAATAAAAAAGCCTAATTTTTTGAACTTTAACACAAAAACTTAAAGACGAAGAAAACATTATTATAACTTTGCTGTGCCTATAGTACAATCACTTTTCTTTGTGGAAGTTAGTTTTACTAAAATTCAATAAATCTAGGTAAATGCTCCGGTAGTAAAATAACTGAATCTTTGACCCCCTTTTTTGGATCTTTAAAAAGCGATAGTGCTTGCCCTACACTGAACTGAAAACATTTATCTAAAAAGCTCCATATTATTGTGAGAAAGCTCAGATTAAATCCGTTTAAAAGATTTAAATATTTTCAGCAGTACAGCAGAATCGAAGTTGGCACAATAATTTAGAATAAGCTTCAGATCCTTCTAGTTTCTACAAATAAATATTTTAACAGAGTTCATATACATGAATAAATAAACTTTAGTTAAAGCAATACATAGAAAACTGTGGTCTGGCTTTATCTAATAATCTACAATAATAAATAAGAGGCTTTGTCCTGAGCGACTGACGGATCAACCCGCAGTCTAAACCATTGATCATAGAGATCTGAAACTTGGAGAATGTGTTCTGCGTGTGACGTATGCACCGGACAAGGTCCGGGAAGGGGACTTGAGACCGATTTATTCGAAAAAATGGAGCTTATTTTTAGATCGTTTGATTTACATGAAATCATTGGCAGTAGTATTGTAGTTTTGGGCACAAATTACCTGTTAGCAAAAGCTTTTCTTTCGGGAAGTACGAGTATGTATGAAACTGGTAAAGTCGAAAAAATTTAATTTATTTTTAAATCTTGGATTTGTATGAAATTTGGTACACGGATAACTCTTTGCCTAAATTAACATGAAGAATGCTTCTTCTTCCGGAAAGTGGACCCGGAACCGATCTTTTTTTACATAAAAATTGGAACAAAGATAACTCTTTGCCTGGATTCCATGGTTCGGTTTTACTTAATATGTGGAGCTTATGTATGTGGCTCTTTTCCAAGGCGAATTGTTCTGAAAAATCGTTTTTATTCATCGATTTATTTAATATCTGCAACTTAGGTAGTTCTTTGCCTGGAATAAAAGTTTTTTTTCATATATTTTAACATAGTAGTTTATAAGTTATAATGAAAGAAATAACGTAGAAAACATATTAGAACCATCTAAGAATTCCTTGTGGGCAAAGTCGCGGACAACCTGTTTTATTTCACTATAAGGAAATTAATGTTTTAATTAACTTGACTCATTATTCTACTTGGAAGCGTCACATCAATTTATATGATTTCATACATACGTATATTTTGTTTACAATTTTACCGAAATTTACAATACAATACATCTATAAACCTATAAAGATCAGTATATTTCGAAAAGTTACCGACTGATAGACTGGGGTTTTTGTCAGAGTGTTCTAGGGTTTTTGGGAAGGTTTCAAGTTCGATTTGCACGTAATATAAATAATACAATTTTATGGGAAAGGGATAACCAACAGATTGACAAAAATTAGAATGATTTGGATATATGTATAGATCGCGCGAAGGTAAATCGTGCTTTCATTATAGCATTATTTTGCTCTTAAAATGCTAAGATTACACACTTTTATCGCACAATTGCATGCAACTTAAACTTCTAGTACCATCGACTCAGCAACTATGCCGGTTTTCTAAAAGTTAACGAAGACAAGGCAAAAATCTCCTGTCATAAATTCGAGGTAGGCAGACTGATCTGTATAAGAGCCAACACTGACGCCATTAATAATTTCAGAGTTCTTATCCGACGCACTTTGCCGACGTGTGCTACTTTGGACTAAGTAGGTAATTGCTTTCTCTGAAAAGAAACAACAGAAACCATCGCGTAACCGGTGTCTAGAAAGATCTTCTTAAGATAAAAACCAAAAAAATGCGGTAGTTCGAAAACAATGAAACATTCTCATGTTCTCTATATCTATGCCAGGGTAGAACGAATAATCGATTTTGCCTCTCTATAGATTTTGAATCTGAAAACTAGGTCTAAAGTTCATCCTTTTACAAGTTTTTCGCTGTTCAACTTAAATTCAAAGAAGAAGTAATTCGCGGAGTGGGCTTGCGCAAGTGGGAAACTCAATCGTTATGTATTTTCCCATCCCATATTCATATGTCACATATCATTTCATGAACATTCAAGTGATTTTATTTTTAGTCAAGGAACGGTTATTACACTTTTACCACAATTTTATTAAAATCAATTACATGGTGTTTTTTGTGCGGTTTTGAAAATTTCTTATTTGGATATTATTACGTAAAAGGTTATTTAAGCGATGACAAGGTTGAGAGCTAAGATTTCCGTTACGAGCGAAGAATTGCTCTTTCCGGCTTATTCATGTGTATTGTACATACTCGTATACAACATAAACACACACATTGTACTAGTATATGAAAACGAAAATTCTATATGAATTCAATATATATATTTTATGGTTAGAATCGTCCAGCCAACTCTAGAGAACGTGTGTTGCAGCAAGTCGTATGTGATGCAATAGAGGATACGGTAAAATATAAGAAAAAAGGATGAAATTAAAAAGAATCTTAAAGTAGTCATTTTTGTTGGAATTTGAATTTATGCAGGGCGGTATTTATGTATGTCTCAATAGCCAATACTGTTCAAAATGGTAAACGACACCTACAGGACATTAACGAAAGACACAATAGGATCACAGTGAACATATCTAACAGCCGACGGTAGACACTGCGAAAGGGCGATACCCAATTTGTAAGTCACCACCAAGCGACTATAACTTATTATAAAATTACGAAATTTTAAATTAAGTATAATTGCACACTAATCACTCCGGTTCAAAACCTATCTATATATCGATCTTTGCACACTGATTTAAGAATCGAAATGGTATCACGAATGGTTTGTGACTGCAAAACTTTTTCATTTGGAGCATTTTGAAGAATTCACACACTTAAAAAAGTTAACTGAAAAGTTTAGTTTCTAGAACCTTACACGGACTTCAAAATTCGGTTAACTTAACCGAGCGTTTTACTTTTTCGCGAGTTAACTTTTCTGCCATTCTACTATATACCTATAAGTATTATACTAAATCAGCATCGATTTATTTACCATTGTTAGAATTATCCGATTTATATGATTTATGCACAATTTTGCTCGATAACATTTTTCCATTTGAAAGGAATGTAATTATGCCTCTCTCATAGAAGACCGTGTCCCTATTGGAAAAAAAATCGGAGCAATCGATTTCTAGGGCTACTCTTGGGACCAATTCTTCACCAGCCGTATCATACGATATGTACAGTAACAGATGGAAATCACTTGGTGAGAGGTCCGGACTATAAGGTGGATGCATCGGAACATCCTTACCCAGCTTCTCTACAATTTTCTACAATTGGCTTTCCACTCCGTGAAGCATCTTTTACATCAAAATTACTGGAATG
Organism: Ceratitis rosa; assembly: GCA_037013455.1. Taxonomy (NCBI): domain Eukaryota; kingdom Metazoa; phylum Arthropoda; class Insecta; order Diptera; family Tephritidae; genus Ceratitis; species Ceratitis rosa. Next base: position 12,538,055 of record JAWMAG010000003.1, read on the forward strand.
AAACTGAAATTGTGCATGATTGACTGTAAAAGTATCAGGACCATAAACGCTATTCGTATTTTCAGCCGACTGGCTTGTGTTTTCACCCTTATCGAAGAAAAACTGTAAAATATAGGGTATTTTCTCTTTGCTAGTGTCCATCTTTGACGCACGCTCAAATAAAATTGAATCGGCCAATCAAAAACCTGTCTATCGGAATCCGGTCCGACTTATACAACACTAGATACAGATAAATAACAATATCTTTTTTGGAATGATAATGGATTTATTTTAACGACATGTAATATTAACTGCGGTTTATAGCCGGGTGGTAAGCATTCAGTAGTGTCATTCTTAAGACCAGGGTTCGAGTCCTGGTTCGACCATCATCCACAATTATATAAAATTAATATCCCTAACTGCGGTCGCCCCTCGACACAGTGTATTTCTGACATGAAATAAAAGCTCCTCATAAAAGTCCATCGGCCGTTCGGAGGCGGCTTAGCATAAATTGTAGGTCAAACCATTTCTTGGATCGGAAATCGCTTCATCGGCTACAAAGCGCCAATTATAATATATATTAACCCTTATGTGATGTATGTAAATACCCATCAAACTTTTTAACTAATAGTTTATTATATAAAAAAAAGAAAATAAACATCGACATTTTTTAGCTAATTTAATTTATACGAAGAGAAAATAAACTTAGTTATGTTAAAATTTATTGAGTTAATTATGTATTTACAGGATATTTTATGCTAAATTATGTCAAATGGGTGACCTTTTTTCGAACTCGGTAACAAAAATATTTACTAAGTAGGGGATATATAGAGATACATTCCATTTCTTGAAGTCACAATCTTGAACAGCTCGTAGCGGTTTTTTTTTCTTTTGAGAGATTAAGACGGTCATGAGAAGTAGTGCATAAAATGACCGTCACTATTTGGTTAACCCTTCAATACCAGATTCTAACGTTTCCCGAATTCTCTTTTATGGCAGCTTTTAAGTTGGACACCTCTTGCTACAATAAGTTTGTTTAAAGTTTATGAATGTATTAAGGCAACAAAAATAATAATAGCTATCATTGTCCCTGCCAGTGACCCGCTGTGAGTCGTGTCCTCCCTTGACTTTAATATTATAATACCCATTATTTGGAAAAATCCAGTAATCTCCACAAATCTCTAAAAGTTACAGACCGATTGAATTGATATTTCGTCAGATTGCTTCTATGATACCTGGGAAGGTATTCGTGAAGTGGACCAGGGACTGACCTATTCGAAGAAATATTATTTATGGTACGATTTACTTGAAATTCGGTACATAGGAGGCTTTATGCTTAGATTAACAGGAGGTCCGGGAAGTGGGCCAGTGACTATGTGTGACAACGAAACGTTGGAGGTACAGCTAGTATATACTCGTATAGCATACCAACATTAAAAGTATATAACAAAAGTATATAATATATTTATAATTCTCTTCTTTATATATATTTAATAACGTGTACTAACATCACAATATTGATTCATTCAAAGACTTTGGTTGCGTTACCAATGCGTGTTTTGATAAGTCCATCCAATTCAAGATTATATTTATAATAAATTTCACGTCTTGATGAATATTCCAATGGCTATTCCGGCAGAAAAAATCCTACCGCAACAGTGATGTACTGTTATCACCAACAATTGCCGCTTAAAAATGTTAAAATAATTCATTTCCAGCGTACAACTGCAAAACAATTATAAATCCCGAGTAAAATAAAATGCTGACTGTTTATATTCGGATTTATATATTATCGGAATGCTTTACCATCGATGGTAATACAGTGGTAAAAATTATTAAGACAAATTTCAAACGAGCATTTTCATATTTTGTAATAATATTCACTTTTATATTATTTATACAATTATGATTTTACGATATTATAGAATTGATTACTGGGAACGATTGCTTTTTTCTAATGCTTACATAGATTTTCCAATGAGTAAATTGCTCAGTACACAGTACACTATGCAACACTAAATTTCTGGCAAGACTTTTGTGATCAGTAGTTGAATGTAGACGTCAAATCTCGAATTTCTGAATCATTCGTTTTGCCTTCTTAACTCATGTAAGAATCTGAGAGCAATACCTCGTTTTTTGCTCAAAGTAGATTTTTAGCATTATTTTCATATTTGGATATGGCCATATCTCGTAAACCGCACCGATTATTGTTTTAGTATCTGAAGCAACGTCTTTGGTATTGAATTGACGAAAAAATGCGAAATAAACTTACCGAAAAACAAATGATTTTCAATACATTTTATATCTATTATGCCTGTACTCGTATTTATAATAGCTTCATTCTTCTCAAGGCTGGGTCATCATCGTCGTCGGGGAGAATATTTATTGGTATATCATCGCCCATGTTTTCTTCATATGTGTTCAAATCCAGGTTTTCGGTGTATTCATTTTCAAATTAGTTTATTTTGCTTGACCACCAACATACTTCTGTAAGCAATACAACCAGTTTTTTTCGTTGTGTTCGTATCACGTTCCCATTGGTTTGGTGATCTGGTGAAAACGCTCATATTGTTCGTCCAGCTCTTAAGGCAATTGTTGCAAAAGTTCATCAAGCTGAAAATGAAATTATGAATGTTTTTCTGTGTTTTCAAATGTTATTCACGAGAATTATGGGTGTTTTGTTACACAAACCACGCTTAATAAACCAATTCTCTCAGAAATTCAAGATTTGATGTCGACTTTCAATTTCTGATCACCAAAGTCTTATCGGATTCGATGGCCGAATTCGTTATATATTTCTTACCAAATTTACCACTAATAGAAAACTCGATTTTGATGACATTCGGTGTCAATGTTTTATTTGTGGTGTATACCAAATAATGATGTTTTTCAGTACCAATCTGCAACAGATTACACTTATCTATAATAAAAAACTACACTTTTTCAGATGATTTATTAAAGTATCTATGATCCAACATCACAGATATGAACAGATTGCTTGAATTGGGACCGCATATTACAGTGGTCCCATCTGGCCGATTCTGGCAAATGAAAATTACGTAAATCTTTGTAATTTCACAAAACAGATATCATAAAGGATGACATATAGTAAATTATAATAAATGTCTTGAAGGTATGAAGGGAAAATATTTCGAATATAATAAAAATTAGATGCGGCTGAGCGAAAAGGATGGTTAGGTAACGTTAATCAGCATTTTTTACGAAGTTTTTCTGTTTCCTCTGGTACGGTGTATATCCAGAGATCGTTGTGGATTGCGAAGTTTTTTACAAGCCAAGGCGCCCTGAATATTGCTCTTAAGGCCTTTGACTGTATCCTTAGAATTCTATATATGATATATTCTATTGCTGAGTTCCGTACGTCCAAGATGGTTTTATAAGCATATTAAAAAGTATTACTTTGTTTTCTAAATTTAGACTTAGAACCTCTCCAAGGCAGATTCGTAAATTTCATTTTAATTTGTGCAATCCTTTTACCTATGTGGTTTTTTCAAAGTAACTCCCAAGTAAGTAACGAATTCTTTTTGTGATATTGCATTACCATTTACAGAGATGGAAGGACATGTGTCTTTTCTTAGAGTAATGTTACTTGTTTACAATTGGAGCAATTGAAACTTTAATTTTCTAAGTAGCTAACCACTATTCTATTATTTTTAAATGCTGTAGTAAACTATAAATGGCCGCAGCGGGCCTCGAATTTATTCTAAGTATTTCCGTATTATCCGCAAAAGTCGATGTGGCAAAGTTTCGGTGGGTGGGAACATCCTTTGTATAAATTAAATATAGGACGGGACCCAAATCACTTCCTTGTGCAACACCAGCAAATATTTCATAAAACTGAGTAGAGCAACTTTTTTGCATGACCCTAAATAAGGAAGCATTTTAGTACGGCATAAATATTAATGGGCAGCATTCCATCTTTATAAAATGCCTGAGCACCATCGAGCAACACTGTAGTTCAATATTACTTATTTTCAAACGCTGATCTTATGTGTGTTATGGTTCTAAGCACCTGCTCTATTGTGCTGTGCTTTTCTCTAAACCCGAATTGGTGGTAAGGTATGACATTTTTTAAATTAATTTAATCCGCTCGATAAATTTGTAATAATCAGAGAAGACCTTAAATATTTTAAAATCATTAATTTAATTTTATTTTCTTTTAGGTTTTTATTTAATAAATTACAAAATAGTCATTATTTTATTAATAAAGTTTTTGCGTTGTGTTCTACTGAACACAGTAGGGTATCATGTAAATCACATGAAGCTTAATATCCAACAGTGCTTACACATTAAAACTTAATTTAGGACGGAATTAAATTATTCTCTTAAAGTAACATGCAAACACAAATGCTTAGTTTTTCGTTTAAATAATTTCACTTATAAGTATGTATGTATATAAAATCACAGAACAAATTGTACTCTTTACGGAAAGTTTACATTTCTTAGTAATTAAAAACTAATTTAATTAATGTAGTTTTTTGTTTACTGCCTTTATTCTTGCGCGCATTAAGCCAACTGAGATTTTGTTAGGTTTTATATAATCTGCAGCTAAAACCGATCCTTCAAGTGGATCTACTATTAGGCTCGGTAATGCCATCCTTTCAACGGTGTAACACTGCACAAATATCAAAGATGTTAGAAACATCATCACCAGAAACTGCACCTTCGATTTTTGTAAAAGTTTCATTTTGACGTAGGAATTATCCAAACTCCGTAAGAAGATCCAAGCGCAGTAAATGGTTTTTTGTAGACGTCGTCTCGCTTCAAGTGGTGTTTCGAACTGAAATGTTTTGTTCAATGTTCACGGTTATATATGTATATTTAAGTATTCTGAGACAATTTCCTTATATATATAAACATGTATTCCATTTATTATGATTAATGTGAATATATTGTAGTTAGCATTAAATCTGTGGTAAAGAAAAACAATGCAACACCAACAAATCATCAAATTTCAAACCTTAGATTACAATTTAATATTTCGGAAGTTGAATCAAGTAATTCGATTGGCGTCACTGATTGAGTTTAATTCCTTATTTAGATATAAATTGTCGGAGATTCCTGGAAAGCAAGGGAAGCCGTGTACTTGGTGACGCAAAACCAAAACGGAAATAAGAAACAATAACCGAATGAATTAAAATTAGAATTAATATTTCTTGGATTCGCATTATTCACACTTTGTGATTGGTCGACTCAATTCTGCTTGAGCGAGCGTCAAACATGGACAATATTAAAAATAAAATAAGCTATATTTTACAGTTTTTCTTCAATAAGGGTGTAAATGCAACCCAGGCGTCTGAAAATGTGAATAGCGTTTATGGTCCTGATACTGTTACAGGCCGGATTCGAAAAGAAAAAATTAAAGACTTCAACTTCATGCAAAAATAATGAATTTCTTTTTACTGCACCTAATATATATTTTTAAAATGATCGAATGTTGAAGATATTTAGATGCTTTTTAGCTGTTCGAGCAACTGAGCAAGTGCGATGTGTTTTTGTTTGTTATTCATTCTCCATCATTTTAATCCGAAGAGATACCACTCTTGGTTGACAATAACTGTATGTTCCTTTTTTTCTGTTTCGCATCAATTGATCACAGAAAGTGAAACCACTTCCTTTTCCACTTAATTTATGCAGCAGATTAGATTTATTCCGTCAACAGGTGGCACTGCATCAAAAACTATCAAAGTTTAAGTGTTCGTGTCTATCGGAACCAATCGGCACAGCCAGTGACAGTATTTACAGTTGCTAATACGAACATGGTTGTTTATTTCCGAAAATCTTTTCCTTGAAGATTTTAAATTCTTCATAGAACTTGTCGGTGTTCTTATTTAACGTCAACAATAACGGGATATTCGGTGGCAATTGGACACATCAAGTGACATCGGAGTGGGATGTTACTCTTCCTCTGCTTCCACTGGCGGGGACTGCTTCAAAATCTTTCAATGCCCTTACGGATCACAGAACTTATTATTGTACCGTAATCCCGTAATACACTGAACTGTGTCGATGTTCCCTGATTTCATCATCATCGTTCCATTGTACAATCTTCGGTGCAATACGACGGGAATGATGAGAGACTAAATTTTCTTGTTTGGACATATAAACTCGTAGACATTTTATATTTTATCATTTAACAAAACAGTTAAATTATTGAACGTAGTAAATTTAAATTAATTTTTATGAACAAATATTACAGGAGCTGAAACAAATAAGAACGTTAGCTCAAAGGATTATTACGCGGAAGAGTACATTCATTTGCGAGACGCTATCAACAACAACGCCGACGTCGCTGAAATTGGTAACCATGTCATTTTACCATCATCCTACGTAGGCAGTCAACGTCATATGCAAGAATATATACAGGATGCTCTGACTTTCGTGCGCGAATATTAACTACCATGTTTATTTATCACGTTCACATGTAATCCAAAATGGTCAGAGATTGCATCTTAGCTACTGCCTGGCCAAAGTGCAATACATCGCCATGATTTTACAGCACGTGTGCTCAGACAAAAGTTGAAGTCTTTAATAAGTTTCATTACTAAATTACATGTATTCGGTCCCACACGTTGCTGGCTGTATTCGGATTGAGTGGCAAAACCTCATGCACACAATTTGGTTTGGTTAATCGACAAAATCCGTCCTGAAGTAATCGATAGTATCATTTCTGCGGAAATTTCAGATCCATCCACCGACCAACTGCTGTTTGATTTTGTTACAACAAACATGATTCATGGTCCATGTGGTACTCTTAATAGTTCATCGCCTTGCATGGCCGATGGAAAATGTACTAAAAATTTCCCTAAAGATTTTACCAATGATACGGTCACACATGTCGACGGATACCCAACATATCGTCGAAGAAATCCTGATAATGGCGGACAATCATTTATTAAAAATATCATCAACACAGACATTGATATTGACAATCGTTGGGTGGTGCCACATTCGCCTCTGCTGAGCAAGACATATAATGCTCATATTAATGTTGAGTTCTGCAGTTATATGAAGAGCATCAGATACATTTGCAAGTATGTCCATAAAGGCAGTGATATGGCTATGTTTAGAGTGGAAAATACTAATGTGAATGCTACTCCGATGAAATCACGCTTTACCAAATTGGTCGCTACATCAGCTAAAATGAAGCTGCTTGGCGTATCTTTGGTTTTCCAATTCATGAACGGGATCCAGCAGTTGTTCAGTTAGCCGTCCATCTTGATCGTACAATAAATCCGCCTAAAACTACACTCACTGCATTTTTTGAATTGTGTAATCGTGTGGATGATTTTGGTGCCTTTGCACGAACATTACTCTATTCACAAGTACCACGCTATTTCATATGGACTCAAACAAAAACCGTAAGTAAGGCTCACCAGTTGCTGCACATCTCAATTTAGTTAAATCAAACGCCTCGGGGCGATTATTTACAGTCAATCCAAGGCACACTGAGTGCTTTTATCTTCGACTGTTGTTGGTTAATGTTACTGGCTCATTATCATTTCAAGATATACGTAAAGTGATTGGGTAACACTATCCCATGTATAGAGATGCATGCCTTGCACTGGGCTTGCTGGAAGACTACAACCAGTGGGAATGCATGATTGCTGAAGCTGCATTGAACTGTACAGCAATACAAATTCGTCTACTATTCGCTTTGGCGTTGACTACATGTTTCCCAGCCCGAGCACAGATATTTTGCGATAATCACAAAGGTTCAATGACTGATGATATATTGCATCAACATCGTATACGGTGCCGGGATCTAACCATAACATTCAGCGACGCAATGTACAATGAAGCATTGATTGCTATTGAGGATCTTTGCATTATCATTGCCAACTTACCACTTAGTAATTTCGGTATGAATTCGCCAAATCGAACTGCATCTGATTTAATGAAATGGCAGCGATTGTTGCCCGCACTGTCCCACTAATGAATGAGGAACAAAGAACCATTTATGATCGCATTATGCTCGCAAGTTCAGCTGGACAAGGTGGGTTCTTCTTTTTGGATGCACCGGGTGGAACTGGCAAAACATTCGTTATTTCGCTAATTCTTGATGATTCCACGTTCAACATACGCTGATGAGATCAACGCTTGCTTAAAATCACCTCCATTGTGGCGTAATCTTGAAAAATTACAGCTAAAAGTAAATATGCGCGTTCAAATGCTTCAAGATCCATCCGCTGGAACATTTTCAAAACAACTCTTAGACATCGGTGATGGAAAAGTTGCTATAGGTGGAACTAAATAGATGTACACACACAGGACATAAATCATGAGTGGCTTGCAGAAAGAGCAATTTTAGCGGCAAAAAATGTAGACGTTGACAATTTAAATCTGAAGATACAAATGTTGTTACCAGGGAACTTGGTATCATATAAATCTATTGATACAGTCTGCGACGACAGCGAAGCAGTAAATTTTCCCAAAGAGTTTTTGAACTCACTGGATTTGCCAGGCATGCCACCGCATAATTTACAATTAAAGGTTGGATCTCCGATTATCTTCCTTCGTTATTTGAACCCGCCCCGGCTGTGCAAGGGTACGCGATTAGTCATTCAAAAATTAATGAAAAACGTGATCGAAGCCAGCGTTTTAAATGGCTAGTTCAGAGGTGAAAATATACTAATACCACGGATTCCTATTATGCCTACAGATGTGCCAATTCAATTCTAATGTTTAATTAATGATGTATAATTTTAAGGAATATATTATAATAACTTAAAAATAATGTTTGCCTTTTGTTATTTTTATATTCCCTCATCGTTTACAGCGCTCCATGCTTATTTCACGCGTATACCACATTCTTACATACATACAATATACACATTCTAACATACACGTACATACTTACATCTTTGACATCGAAATTACCGGAACTTTTGTTCTAATTCATTCAAATACTTTAATAATTGCTGTTAAGGCTTAAATTTTGTCGAAAATCGACTATGGTTTACCAATACACGGCCATTGTGCAAAGAGCAACATAAAAATGATTTTTTCCACGTATCATGCTGCTGTTCGAAGGAGCATTCGTGCATTTCCAACATCCCCGATTCAATGCATTTTGGCGGAGGCTGGAATGCCTACCTTACAGGAGAGAATAGAATACACTACCATGAGGCTTATGCCAAAAGTCTTCCTCTGCAGAAATAGTATACTACACGACACTATCACAACAATGTGGAACGCTAACAAAGTACCAAATCGTAAGCCAACGCTATTTAGAGTGCTTGAGTATGCTAAAAATCTAGGAATAACCTCGCCACCCTCTTTAGTGGCTGCTGCCAATTCTCCACCTTGGTACTTATGCTACTCTTCATTTCTTCTCGGCCTTTCAAACTTTAGTAAATCAACCACAAGTCCAATAGAATACCAGCGGCTTTTTGAGGAATACAAAGCACCTTTCCGGAACGAATGGCAAATGTACTATACCGATGGATCAAAGTCTAAGCACCACACGTCATTCGTGGTCGTTCAAACTGATGGGACAACAGTAATCGCAGGCCAAATTACTGTTCAGTGTATACGGCGGAGGCAGTGGCAATATACAATGCAATACTCTTAGCCACAAAATCTAACAACAAGACGATAATCTGCACAGACAGAATGTCAACGATCTCTGGAATTATGAATATGGCCAACAAGTCACCCCTAATATCTGAAATACGGACCAACCTAATAGAAAACCGCAAGAAAATCAAAATTATGTGGATTCCTGGTCACGCTGGCATTAACGGCAATGAGTTAGCGGATCAGAAAGCAAAAGCCGTTGCAAACAAACCGTTATTTACTTTTATATATATGGTGAAAGGGGATATTTTCCTACTCATCGATAACTACTTCGAAGACCAGAAAACAGACTCTTGGAACAGAGTGCAACACCAATATTCGAACATTAATAAAACTGGCTCAAAACCACACCTTCCGCCGATCTGCCGAACGAACGATATTATTGCCTTCACTCGACTTCGGATTGGACACACCATTGTCACGCACTCGTACCTGCTGAATGGTTCAAGCGCACCCCACTGCGTATACTGCACTTCACCATCGCTTACAGTTAAACATCTTCTAGATGAATGCACGAATTTCAGTGCTATTAGGAAAACAATATTTGGGAACCAGCCCGTTTCGGAATTGCTTAAGGAACCTTCACATGAAAACATCCACAAGGTAGCTGATTTTTTGCGCAAAACCGGCCTTAGAAAGCTAATTTAATTTTAATTTTAAGTTATCTTACATAAAAAATTTTTTCTTTACTAACATAGATTAATTTTAATCCATGTACTGACAGTAAAATTTACCATTTATTTTCTACTTTTGACTGGCTAATTTATTAGTATTCTTAGACGATATAATTTTATTAGAGCAGTGAGCCGTAAGCCCTGGCAGCTAGTGCTTCTTTCTCTGTAAAATGATGATTGTATTATTATTTTTCATTTATAATAAATAAATAAATAAATAAATATTTTACATCTCGTACAATTCATCGTTCCATTGTAAAACCTTCGGTGCGATACGACGGGAATGATGAGAAACTTGTGGTTTTGGTTCGTGGGGAGACTATACTTTTGATTTGAGTACTCAATTTAAAGTAACACTAATTAACAAGAGTCATTTCGTCTTATATATTAAGACTTTTGGGTTGGGGTGGATGATAATGTACAAAGTTAATCAGACATTGAGTAAATTTTCTTGTTTGGACATATAAACTCGTAGACATTTTATATTTTATGATTAAACTCGCGGCCGATAATCACTTCAGCGATTACAAAGCGTCATTTATATATACATATATATATATAACTACCTCCAACAATTCTTGGTAATTTTTTTAATATATCCTGCTATCACCAAAGGCTCCCGCACAGTAAAAATTGTAGTGTTTCTGTTCATTGTAGAAAAGGGTCCAGTCAATACCATATCACGTAGTTGCTAATACACGAAGGGCTATCTTTCTCTTCAAAACCATTTCTCGCCTTTCGATGGCAATTGGATACAATAAATGACGTCAGGTTCTGTTCCATATGATGCTTCCACAGGAAAGTACTGCCTCGGTTGACGTGGATATCGCGTACGGTTCATCGTTTTATCGACCTCCACAAATCTTTTGCAATTTCTATTTGTCAATGCTTATGCGTAACCATTAGGTAAATAAATTTGTGGTAGCTATTTTTCACTAGTCGGAAGTTAATTTTTTACAATACTTGACAAAACTCATAATTCTACTTATGTATTAAACACTTACATATTTATAACTTCTGTTAAGTTTAATGGGTCGCCAACCACCAAAAACGCTAACTTGTTTTCTACTTAGATACATTCCTGTTGAATCTTTGAGGAGGGAGGGACCACCAGCATTATAGCATGTCGTCTTATCAGACATGTCACGCCTGGATCCGAGTTACCTTTGAGAAATCATAAGGGTCTTGAGTGCATTGCTAATAACTTAGGAAGTTATATTCTAATTGGTTTTTCGATTGTTTTAGGCCAAGTATCCTCTGGGTAGCCACGAAACATCCGTTAAGAGGCGAGCTAAAGTGAGAAGCCAGGTAGGGTTTAGGACCCACCACATTAAAACTATACTCAAATGAAAAAACCAAATAAACCTGGAATAGAAGACCCGTCACCTGGAATTGCCAGCCCCTTGAATGGGAAGGTGTCGCTGTCCAGCTGATTGTTGTCCTCATAAGACTAAAGACTTACATCACTGCCATCCAAAAAGTGCAATGGGAGGGCGAGGCTACGACGGAAGAAGACGAATACTTGTGACATCTGCTGGTGTGGCCATATAATAGACAGCAAATTTGGTGTCGGATTTGTTTTGGGAGAGAAACTTCCTCGCCGAGTACGGGCGGTTGATGAACGCCCACCATAATCCGCATCAAAATGAAGAGGACGAGGCGACCAAGGATATCTTTTATGAGCGCCTAGAATGTGCCTATGAACACCGCAGCATGCCCACCAGAATAAGACCTTTTCTGCAAGCAAGAGGTGGCTTTACGAAATATTGAGGTAAAACTCAAAGCAATAATCGAATAGTTTTACATTTGTTTTGTTCCACATTTTGTTTGTTTCACTTTTTGAATGAAATACGTTTTGGCTTTTGAAAATGTTAACCTACCCTTTTGTTTATAAAAAATGTTTCAATTTGGTTTTGGATTTCTTTTTTTCTTTTATCCATGAATAAATTAACACACCGCAAACATTCGAGCAATTGTTTGAAAAACTGTACTTTCCGTAATCAAGTCGTGTTTAAAAATAAATAAAAATTTAATAATTTAATTTTAGAGTACTTTATAATATATATTTATATTAGAACTGACAATAATAATATAATACATTTTATGTCTATTATTAGTTCATTATCTCTTAGCTAATTTTTTTATTTTTTGTTGTTTCATTTTGGTCTCGATCTTTAACAAATTTTACAAAAAATATAAATTTATCTTATATGTATTCGTATATAGGTACATATGTATATGCAATTGCAATGCTCTTTAAGTATTAGAGAGCATTACTATTGTAGTTTCACTTCCTGCCAATTTTCATATTTTTATCTGTGTAAATACTGCTGTCGATTTGCAGCCATAATTCGAGCTCTTATATTTCTCACTGATTCTAGATTACGATCGTAATAAAAAACAGCCCTCGATGGATATTCCAATGGATCATGCAATAGATATCCTGCAGCAATATTGAAACACTGAAGGAACAACAGCACCGTTAGCACCAGCCATTGTCGCTTAAAATTGATTAAATAATTCATTTCTGATAAACGACTAAGCCACAATTATATATTTATAACGAGTGAAATAAAAATTTAACAGAGAAATGAACTCAGTTGTTGATTGTTCTTAACTAAATTTTTATTAATAAAATTATCGTTTATATACAATCGAGCTGCCTTAAGGGTGGACGCATAAATGTTCGCTTACAATAAATGGCCAACAAAGATAAGGAAGTTTGAAATGAAAAATATTACAATGCGTTCATAAAAATTATATTTAATCATTAAATTTTTAGAAATAAGTCAGTGAGTCAAGGAATGAAAATAATGAGTAAGAGAAATTATAATAAACATTATATAATAACAAATAAAATGAGTAAAACTGATTTCTTTTAAGCTTATTTAAATAAATATCAATTCGGAATATCTGACCTTCGATGAGAGCACCGAGACGCGCGTCTGGAAACAACAAAATTTTTAGGCGATCGTGAAATTCCGGGCCAAATACGAAGGATCGCGTAAAAAAATTTAAAAATCAACAGCTTCAAACTAGCTCTACAGTGATTATGAACTAACATCTGCAGGATTTATTGAAGAATCACCGTCCGACTCATCACTGCAATTCGGGAAATATTTCCTGTTAGACTGGCAATGTAATCAAAATTGGAGGAAAGAGCATTAAAATCACTGCATAAACATCTGGAAGTGTCTTGCATTTCAAAGATTTGTTTCGTTTATGATCAGTATGAGAGGATTTAAGTATTTTAACGATTTCAACGAAGTGAGGAATTGTAACGATAATCTTACTGAGTAACTATATAACTATGTTACTTTCATCAAGTTAGGAATTAAAACCCTGAGCATTTCTTGCTTGAATAGTACCTTAAATAATTATGAGGTTGATACACCAGAACAGAAAATATTCCAAGATAGATTTAATAGGAAAAGCGAAGATTGTTTTATTGTAAAGCGATAATCAGCAAATCTTCATAAATGTTTCATCTGATTGTAACGAGGATTAGTCTTCAAGGTTTTTTAACAAAAGTATTGACCCAATATTACATAAGAAGCGCTTCTAATGACAATGGTGGTAATAATTCATTACAGAGAACCCCATTGGTTCCTTAATCAACAACTCAGATTATTTTTTGCAAAGTTTCCAGTATTTTTTTAAATCAGTATTAATTAATTTTAATAAATAAGTTACATTACAATTATTATTTATACATCATAATTATTTAACAGTTTAGTAGCGTTCTACTGAAAAAAAACTAGACAAACTTAGTACATATCAGTGAAAATAAATTCGGCTTAAGACTAAATTAAATATTTATTGTTATTTGAAAACTCTGATATAAAATTTTGTTCTCTAAAATTATCACTTAAGTACCATAGTTGTCAATCATATATAAATTATCACAGTGAAAATTGTACACTAATTTATTTAAGATTTCGTGAATTTTTGTAAAAGTAACTTCGGAAGGCTTGGGTTCGCTGCAACTATTTTCGCTCTGTAATCTTTAACGTTCTGTAGATTGAGTATAACTTTGTGTTCCCTGGGATCGCTTATTAGTCCAAAGGCGGCTTGAACAAATATCAGAAAAATCATCACCAGAAATTGCACCTTCATTTTAACGTAGATTTAATCCGGAAAACAGAGATGTAAGTGAAATAAATTTTGTTCGCCGAATTATAACCTTTAGACGGCGTCTCGCTTCAGCTGCTCGTTATTAACTAAGACTTTATTTTTCGGGTTCACTTTTATATTGCTTTAGAAAAAGCATATCAATATATGCATATGTATTAAGACAGCTTTCCCACGCGGAAGTTCGCATACATATGTACATTTGCACGTAAGTATTTATTACTATATGAATCAGTTGCATGTTTTGATGTTAGCAATAAATTTGCGGTAAAGACGTACAATTGAGAACCAATTGAAGACACATTAAATGTATAACTTTGTAACATATCGAACGCGCATGCTCTGTTTTACGTTTTTGAATGAGTTTAATTCCATTTTTAGGCATTAGTCTTTAGAGATTCTTTAAACGCCATGGCAGACTTCACGAGTATACAAATTAATCACACTTTTCGTGTGTACCAGAATTGACGTCATATATGTAGTAAAAAGTCGCGGTAACATGGGCAAAATTATTATATGTACAAGTAGCTTCATAAAAATTTACATCGAATATATTTAAAAAGAATTTGACCTTATATGGGAATCTTTGTGCAAAAATAATGAATGAACGGTTTAGCTGCCTGTCTACAAGTGGGTATTAAACTGAAAAGTGTTGAGACGGCACAGGAAAAATTTTCTTTTGTTTCTTTTTTTTTGTTAAAAAGAAAATTTTGTATTAAATTAACCCTTAACAGGGCGCGTGCGGTCACCATGACGGCAGTGTCTTGTAACAATATTTATATTACATTTTCTCAATATTATGTGGTACTTGCGCGTTCTTTTAATGGATTTACAAAGGTACAACATTACCCAAAAAGACAAGATATCTCAGCTAATGCATTAGTTATCCGGTGAATTGAGAGAACATAATCAATTGAGAAAGGCGTATGAGAGATTGCCAGCGAAATTCGCGGAAGGACATCAAGGTTTAAAAGATGTTGCTGACAAGGGCACATCAAAAGCGTGAGTAGAGACGTTTTGGTACGGTCGTTAGAAACGTTGGCAGAGATATCGAAGAAGTTAGTGAATGCGTACAAGTGCATGAAGAGAATAGCTGAAAATACCCTCCTAGAAATGAAAATCGTGTTGGTGACCTGATAGATGAACAGCAAACAGCGGCGACAAAAGAAACGTCGGAAATAGAAGCGTAGTTATTCCCAGATGCAGTGAGAAGTTCAATAACGGCATACAAGCCCACGAAGAACTTTGATACCCCAGTCGAAATAAAGATTGTACAGACCGGTGACATTCCCATATATGAGACGCCGACACGAATGTCTTACGAGCAAGTGTGTGGTAGATAAATGGGTATGATAATGGCTTGAAGAATGCATCATCCAATCAAGTAGTTTAGACTAGTGACGATGCCTAGTAGTGTTTGTCGCCAAGAAATATGGAAACAAACGTCTTTGTTGTGACTATCGGCGTTTAAATGAGAAGAAACTAAGATGTAATTTCTCTATGCCTATTATGGTTGCAAGGATTCAGCGCCTTTACAACACTCGACCTCGAAAATAGATTTTTCGAGGAAGTATACTGCATTCGTTACTCAAAACGGCCAATATGAGTTTCGATTCGTGCCTCTTAAAACTTTAAATTCACCAGCCGTATTCATACCGAGGATGATGCGGAAGGTATCCATAAGCTGACGTCTGTATTGAAGACGGCAGCTGAAAAGTGTCTAAAGATTAAAACTGTACAGTATTCCTGAGGAGGAAATACAATTCCTTGGTTATATTATCGATAATGGTTTATTAAAGCTTTCAGATAATAAAACTAAACCCTTTTTCCCCATTATCGGACCTCCTGAAGAAAGACGACAAGTTCGAGTCGATGAGCAGCTTGCAGCGACTTGAAAGGCAAAATCGAGCAATTCGGAAGGAGTAGAAAAAGACTGAGTGTGAAGATATGATATCTATAACAATGATCCAACAAAGGAGCTCATGGAAGACTAAATTATGCAATGACCATCCAAGATGTGGTCGAGAAATCCTTTTACATTTCGCAACTAAATTCAATGTCATCTAAAATAGTAAGGAGTTGTGGAGAATGGCCAAATACCAATGCTAAACCTGGAAAATAGAAAGGATATCTTAATGCCATCGACAAGGAAGATAAGCCGTTAAGTTTCTTCCACATCGTTCAAGTAGGTCCGTTGAAGCTAACCAAGTAAGCCTACACGGTGTGTCCCAAAAATAACCGAACTTTATATTTAAATCATACAACATACACCGCCATCTATTGAAAATTTGCAACATTAAAAAGATACATTCATCCTCTTTCAAACGCATCTGACTTCATGTAAGTCGGATGACAGATATAAAAGTGACAGCCATTTCAATAAAACCAAAAGTGTGCTAATGGTTCCAAAAAAAAAATGGAACAAAGAGCAAATATAAAATTTTGTGTCAAACTTGGAAAAAAATTTAAATTGAAGTTTAAAATATTAAAAAAAAATTGAAAAAAATGAAGCAGCCGTAACCGAGGTGCTGAAGAACATTTCTATAAATGACATAAAAAAATCTATGCATGCGCTGGTTGATCGTTCCAAACGTTGTGTTGAGTCAAATGGAACCTATTTTGAATAAATAATAACTTTCAAAGATAATATAATGTGTATTTTACTGTTTTATATTCAAAAAGTTCGGTTATTTTTGGGACACACCGTGTATATTTTCATATTGGTGTATAGACGACTGGCTATACAAGTACTCTAACAAGTATACAGATGCAAGAAGCAGTATTTGGTCATCGGATGTGTATTGTTACTGACTGAGGTATAGTCTTTACCAAGAGCTAATGACCAAGTAGAGCATATGCATCGAGTCCTTCTTCTCATGATATCCAACCTAGGCGAGAAAGACAAGGGCTTATGTTACGAACTCGTGGAGTCTCAGGAGTGCCAGAGCAGCAGGAGTTATGGGATGGCATAACCGTAATCCAATCAATGAATCTTTGAATTTTTAACGCTCGTCGTAGTGTCGAAACGATCTACAGTGTGAACGATTTCTAGGTATGCTCCATAAATTAAGTAGAAAAGGAAGTGGTTTTGATTTTGCGTCAACAAATACACGGCCTCCCTTGCACTGAAGGAAACGCCGACGATTTATATCTAAATAAGGAATTAAACTTAATCAGTGACGTCAATCAAACTACTTGTTTAAACTTCCGATATGTTGAATTACTGTTTGAGATTTTTTTTTACCGCAGATTTAATGATAACTACAATATAT
This sequence comes from Ceratitis rosa, assembly GCA_037013455.1. Taxonomy (NCBI): domain Eukaryota; kingdom Metazoa; phylum Arthropoda; class Insecta; order Diptera; family Tephritidae; genus Ceratitis; species Ceratitis rosa. The sequence continues at coordinate 12,555,708 of JAWMAG010000003.1, forward strand.
GCATATTAATCATAATAAATGGAATACATGGTTAAATGTATATAAGTACGAGTATAAGGGAATTGGCTCAGATTATTTAACTATTCATATATAAGCGTGAGCCTTGAACAGAACACTTCAGTTCGAAACGCCACTTGAAGCGAGACGACGTCTACAAAAACTATTTACTTCACTTGGATCTTCTTACGGAGTTTGGATAATACCTACGTCAAAATGAAACTTTTACAAAAATCGAAGGTGCAGTTTCTGGTGATGATGTTTCTAACATCTGTGATATTTGTGCAGTGTTACCCCATTGAAAGCATGACATTGCCGAGCTTAATAGTAGATCCCGTTGAAGGATCGGTTTTAGCTGCAGGTTATGTAAAAGTCAACCCAAAGACAGTTAGTGAATTTCGCGCCAAATTAGTTGCTGCAAACAAAAACCTACGTTAATTAAATTAGTTTTTAGTTATTAAGAAATATAAATTTTCTGTAATGAGTATAATTTGTTCTGTGATTTTATATACATACATACATATAAGTGAAATAATTTAAGCATTTGTGTTTGCAAGTTACTTTAAGAGAATAATTTAATTCCGTCCTAAACTAGGTTTTAATGTGTCATCACTGTTGGATATTAAGCTTCATATGGTTTACATGATACCCTACTGTGTTCAGTAAGACATAATGGTCAAATGCTTTTATTAAAATAATAACCATTTTGTAATATATTTTATGTAAATTAAGAAATTTAAATTAAATTAACGCTTTTAAAAATATTATGGTCTTCTGTGAATATTTTAATTTTTTTGAGCTGATAAAATTAATCTAAAAACTGCCATTTGGATAATTCATTTGAAATGAAAGTCGTAATCTTGACTTCTTTAGTTTTAATCTGCAATTATCCTCAATCTAATTTTCTCAGTTTATTTAGATTTCATTTTATTACTGGTTACTACTCCTAATTGACTTATTGAATTATTATTGGGAAGCTTTTTATTAGCCAACAACCACCAGGTATCAGGTTTCCAGCAATCGGTGTATATTATTGTCCTTTCAGCTATATGTTTTGTTACAGGAGCTCCTCTGCTGACCGTACATTTTCCGAGCATACCTCAAACTTCAAATCCTCTGAACCGTGCTCGATCATTACGAGAACGCAATGACTTTCGACCTTCCTACCAAAATAAATTTAAAAAAAATTAAAAACATTGTAGATTAACATTTTTTAACAAAATATATATAGATCACCTTTGTTATATTTTCTCTTTTCAAATTTGTTCTCATCTATTGGGACAACATTTCCGAAGCCACCCATTTTGATGTTTTGTTTTTGGTGACCAATTTGGTACAGCAACATTGTTTCACAACAGTAACTGTACAGTAGGTTATGGTGCAGCTTGATAGTTGTCCGTCAATGTCGTCATCCATATCTCTCAGCAAAAGTTATGCACTGATCTACTGGGGCCAAATTCGTTTAATGAAAAGTTCACATACATATGCGGCGATTGGATCAAATAAGAAATACCCTCCAATCGGCTGTTCAACTTCATCAAACATCTCGAAGTAATGAAAAACTTATCTGGACGAAATATATCAATAGCAGGACGAGCAAAGTGCACCGAGTTTATAACACAATAAGCTTTATTTCTGTCACTTTGAGGAAGAATTGAAACTGTGAACCTTGTAACGTTTAACATAAAAAGACAAATTTACAAACCTTAAAACTTAAAGAAAGTTGAGTTATTACTGTATTGCCAATACATTCTTCCTCTTAATTAGCAGTTCTGCTCTTCGCTGTTTGGAGCCAGCTGGAAATACTAAGTGAAACCAGGTCGCTTTCCCCCTGGTCCCTTCAACGGCTTAGCAAGCGTAGCCGCTGCTTCATCATTTGCTGAACTATATCAATGTCACCGTATAACTACATTACAGCTTTCACACTTCGATCATCTGCGGTAATCGTCATAGAAAATGCGCAAATAATTATAAATCCTTCGTAAAACTTTTCTCTCGAAGACTTCCAGGGCCGAATCATCGGATGACGACATCGTCCACACTTCCGCACCATATAGTAGGACGGATAGCATGAGCAACTTGTGGAGTATGATTATTATTCGTCGAGAGAGGACTTTACTTTTCAATTGCCTACTCAGTCGAAAGTAGTACCTGTTAGTAAGAGTGAGAGAGAGTGCGACATTACTATTGGTGTCAACTCTGGTTCCTAGATAGACGAAATTATCCACGGCTGTCAACAGGGACGTGGGAGCCAACTAGTAAAGGCGCATGAGATATTTCGTCTTCACCTCGTTCACTACCAAATCCATTCTCTTTGCTTCTTTTTCAAGCTTGGAGAAGCAGAACTAGCAGCGGCAAACGCCGGTAGTGCATTGTTTATTCAGCTCTACAGTTCTTATTATTTTCTCCAGTATTTCGGCATCAAATTAAAAAAGTCGCACGGTAAAGAGTCACCCGGTCTGAAACCTCATCTGGTAACGAACGGTTCGGACAGGTAATTCCTAATTGTGACTTCAGGTGTTCTCCGGCGTCAGTTTACACAGGCGATAAAAAAGTTATGTTAATTGGCGCAGACCATTGGGTCTCCCTTTTTATGGATTGGACAGAGCGCACTTCAATTCCTTTCATACGCCCACATTCCGCAGAGAATATTGTGTGTGCATTTTGTCAGCTTTCCACCGCTATATTTAAATACAATAGCTCAGTCGGTAAGCCATCGGCTCCAGCCGCTTTGCTGTTCGCTATTCAAACCTCGTCATAGTCGGGTAATGGAACATCTTTTCCATCGTCATCGATTGGAGCTGCCATCTCCGGGTGTTGCATTTTCACTGCCTTTGCGCAGGCTGGGGGAAGTGTTCCATAAATACACCAAGTATGTTCTGGACAGCGCTCACCAGCTTTTCACGTTGATTCCTGCATGAGTATGCTACGGTCTTGAAACCTTCCATTAGTCAACACATCTTTTCATAGCATTTTTGCGCGTTATCCTTGTCAGTCAGCTTCTCAAACTCGCCATACTAACTGCTATCCCTAAATTGGATCGTCTAGCGCTAAACAACGATTTGTATGGGACATCCCACAATAGCGCGGCGTCAACGTTGAGCAAATGGAATTTTCAATTTTGACGGCGCGTTATATGATGAAGTTAGATGTGAAGGATAAAAGTGTGAAAGGAAGGAAAAAAAACGAAGACGAAGAGGAATAGGCAAATGGGAGAAAAATTTGACAATTAAATTGTATTTTACAAATAAAATGATAAATATTCACGAAAAAATTAATTCAACTAGTGGAGGCACTTTTTTTCCTACTGATTAAGTATCTTGTTTAAATTAAATGCAATTAATTTATTAAGTATTCTTAAAATGCTACGAACTTGAAGAGGGAGAGAAAACGCCGAAACGTTAGCGCTCTTATTTAGGGATAGCACGCTTTGCTACTCATTGGCGTAAGGAAAGAAAAAAAGAATTTAGGTATGTCAGTTGCTTATTTCGTCCTCTTTTTTCTTTCGTCTGCAAATACGTCTTGCTTGCCGTTCCCGTTGTCGGTATCTATCCCACCCCGCACGTGTTGTGCTCGATCGCAAGGTTCAGACTTGAAAATACGGACGATTTACTTTATGAAAAGTTGAATGATTCCTATATTCATGTAAATACGTATAATGTACGTGTAAATACCTACGTATATGGTAAGTACCCTTCAGCGAATCGCACTAGTGCGGAACTAACGATGATCTAGCCACCTTATGTAAGGTACTAGCTCCCGCTCTATGTACAAGCCATGCGTTCAACTGTCTACTTTTACCTGGCGATGTCCTAGAAAGTGGCAATTGTCCACTTCTGCAGAACTCCCGAAGTCTTGCTTTAGAAGGAACCGTTCTGAGCTACCACCAAACTTCATAACACATAGTAGCTATATTTTTCCTATAAAATTCATAAAATAAACTAATTCTTTTACATATAGACAAATGTACATTTTTTTATATACACAATAGTGCATTATTTCAAATTCAATAAATTAAAACGTAAATTAAAAATTATTGTAATACGTGGGTTGCTATATATATTTCTGGCCTAATAATGAAAATACGAATATTTATCAACGAAAATGTTTTTTTGTATGTTACATGACGGTCTTGCATTATCAGTTCACGTACGGCATCGATGTTTTCTGGCACAACGGCTGTTTCTGGACGACCTTCACGAAATTCGTTTTTGAGCGAGCGTCGGCCACGATTGAATTCGTTGTACCAGTTTTTCACAGTGCTATAGGATGGTGCTTCATAGCTATACAAAGATTTCAGTTCATTGATGCACTCTTGTCATGATAATCCACGTCGAAAGTTGTGAAAAATGATCGCACGAAAATGTTCACGTGTTAATTCCATTTTTTGGCCGAGATGAATTTTTTAATTCCCTGTAAATAAAACAATTCACGATTAAATGACAAAACGTTCTGAGTGATGTTATGCTGAAAAATGTCAAACTGGAAATGTCAGATTGCACCTGGCAACACTTAGTGTTGCCTAGGCCAGAAACATATATAGCAGCCTACGTACAAAATTGCTAATTTTAGAAAATAATACTTCAAAGAATCTTATGTTTTAATAAAAACATTTATCGAAAAATTATTCATTTGTTAACCATTTGTCATTTGTTTTTCAATGCGCTCATGTTTTTTAAAGTTTCGCTTTTTATGAAGTCTGATAGCGTTCCTTAATTGTACTTCAAACGAGAAATTACAACTGTTTTGAAAATGATATAGTTTTGTAGTAATACATTTCTTTAAATAAATTAACTGTTTTATTATAAAATAACTAATAGTGTAGTATAAAAGTTTTTGTATGTCTTGAGCTCAATGGCGAACGTTGCATCAGCCCGCTGCTTTTATTCATCAAGAAGGGTTTCGGCACTGGGAGGAATATCTAAACTTTCGTCTCTTAAATTTTGAAGCAGTCCTTAGACACATTTTCGCCTTACACGGAACTCCAAACACCTCGCTTTAAGTTTTTTCCTTAGATTTGAGTCGCACCACCTAAATCCGCATCACTTTCTGGTCACCGGTCAATTTCTGGCAGCATGGGTTCCCCTACGTTAGCACTATCACTATCACTACAGCCACTTAAATTTTGAAAATGGACATATCTTTGTTTTTTTTTAATTAGCCTACGGATATGTCGTTTACACATTTTACACAATTTTTCAGGAAATATTGTAAACTTTGCAAATTTTGTCTTACTTTTCATTTTTGCGAACTTCTCAACGATGTACGCGAAAAGCTGTTTCTAAAGCAAATGAATTACCGATCAGTAATTCGATATACAGCACAAAGTGTCCCTCTCTGTATCCGTAATGCACTAGCTACGAGTCAGTCACAAAAGCGGTGGCATCAGACTAGGGCATTTAGGTGACTGACACCATTTTCGCTGAAGGGTATATATGTACATGTGTTCATGAGTGTTAGTAATATATGGTAAACAAAAGACGTAGACTAACTGAAAGAAATACTTAATAAAAACAATTATAAAATGAAAACAAAGTGGCTTATCAATCCTCATTTTGAGAGAATGTTGAGAGAGAATTATGAAAACAAATATATACATACATATGTATGTATATATAATATTTTTATAATATGTATAAAACAAATAAAGCTTCTCTATTATTGAATAAAGATAAAGAGGTACCTTAAATCAAAGAGAGTTCAAGCATGCTGCGCTGATAAGACTGAGCGGTCAATTTAAAAGGCAAGAAACACATTTTAGTTATGATTAAAACACAAAGCAATCAACAACACAAAATAAGGTGTAAATTTATAATCTAAATATTAAATTACCTTTTAAAAAAAAGTAATAAATAAAAATGAAATTAATTTATTACTTCGTTGCGTTATTTATAATTTTCTTCGGCGGAATTGTGCATTTGCAACCCACTGTGGCCAGTGGAAAGGTGATTTTTTATACAAACAAAAATAGAACGGAGGAGAGTAGCATATTTGCGCTACACCGACGTAAATGTCGATACGTCATGGATCATCTGGGCCGATGCCGTCAAGTTAGTATCTCTTTCAATACTACTGAGATAAAAACTGTACTGGATTTCTTTAATTTTCTCTTTACAGTTTGCATAAGTTCAGCAAGCAGTTTTAAGCGTCAACTCCCATTCGAGTCAATCCCTGCGCAACGTAGTACCAAAATTAAATGAAATGAAATTTATTTCTATAATTTGCTGGCATACATACATACAGATTTGTATTATAATTTTTGTTTATATCACTGATGAAATATCAAGTCAATAAAAAATATACCCTTACGTAGTAATGAAAGCTGTGCTTTGTGAAAATTGTGTAATTCTAAAATAGTGTCAATAAAAGAAAACAAACCGTTATTAATGAAATTGTAATTAGTATGTGTGTCTTCTGTGGTTCAAAAAAAAAAAAATTAAACAAATACAACATTTGAGCGTCTCCAAGCGCCGACAAAAATATTGTGTACGAATATGATTCACTAGCGGCGGCGGAATTTCACCGCACTGCGAAATCTATACAAATGCCAGCTGATAATATACATATGTATGTATGCATATATGGTAATAATAACAACCGCTTCTGCGAAAGCACCCCTCTGTTGACTTTATGTATTTTCTAAATTTGAATTTGGTGTTTCTAAGTTTATTTAACAAATATATAGCGTCACGAATGCAGCGTGTTCATTAATTAAATTTTTATCAAACATTGCCCAGTAAACATAAATAGAAAAATATATTTGTGACTTCGTAATCTGTCAAATATAGAGTGAACGTTTAAGATATATCTGAAAATGTTATTAATTCTATTTAAATAAAATTTTTTTTTATTCAATATTGATATTTCACCGGTTGAAACATGTTTTTGCCCAAGGTTGCACAGTAACGATAAATTTCACGTTAAACAAACAACTTCAACCGATTTAGTTGAAAAATTTGGAAATGTTATCGTTAAAGCAGTTATCAAAATAAATTTTATTTCGTTTTTAACCGAAACGAAATGCTGTCGTTAATGTTAAATCGTTAACAGATAATGTTGAATCGTTAACAGATAATGTTATATCGTTAACAGATAATTATATATCGTTAAAAGATAAAATAAATCGTTAACAAATAATGTTATATCGTTAACAGATAATGTTAAATGTTAAATTTGAAGTGTTGCTGTTACATCATAGCAAGCAGCCATTTTAAAATTAACATTAGCGATGAGTTTGCACGGTTGTAATTAACTAACAATTTCATTTCGTTTTGATAACATAACGCCGAAACGAAGCAAAATCATTTCGTTAGGTTTATTTTTCATATTAACAAAATAAAATAGCATCGTTTCATTAGTTGCTCAACTCTGATTCTGCCTCAAAAGTGCTGACAGACTCTTCTAAGACGCTAGTTTTTTTATGTCAAAAACTTTACATATCCTTGACTATGTATAATAAGTAATTTCATTAAATTGTCTACTGGGTTACTTTAAAAAAAATATACATAAATATATTGTATTTTTTTTCATTTAAATTTACGATATTCATTCACAGCTTTACAATGTTTACTTGCCTGGAATTATCGCTCCGATTTACGCATGTCATATTTATACGAATTGCTACCGCAAACAGACTTGACGATAAAATGTTGACAAATCATGAAATTCAAATAATTATAACAATAAGTTGTACTTTGGCACTGTTTTATTACCGCATACATCTATGTATATACATATATATTAAGATATATGCATTAGGTACGCTTTGGGAGATCCCCCAAATTACATACGTGCTCAGAGATAGGAAATTATGGAAAATGGTTACTACCTTGGTTTACCCAAATTGATCACATTTTATGTGTGATCAATCATCAATACATTGTTATCATTTATACTTTTATCTACAGCATTTTTATTTGTTGGAAAGCATGACATTATGATTTTTTTTAGCTTTTTCAGCGTCGGTATTTAGCTCTCTTGACTGAGTTTTGGTTCTCTGCTTGAAGTTTTGAAAAATCAGAGAAAATATTCTTTTTCTTGGAATCATTCTCTTTTTAACTATTTTTTTTTTTTGCAAATGAAATGCCGTATAAAATATTTTTCTTGGTAAATAGTAATTGAAAAGCAATTTGCATCTTCTGACATAAAAATGTCTGATAACAAAAGATACATTTATGTAGATAAGGTAGCTTTTCTTTAAACAGGGTGCTCTAATTCTGATGCCTTGAGTAATATCATATGTTAAGGTTCCCTTTTCATATATATTTTTTATCAAGATTTAATATTTCCAAAATTTCAAAAAAGTGAAAACGAAGCTTCAAAAATCACAATTTTAAGGTAAAAGGTATAACTTACTCTTGCAAATCAAGAAAAAGATAACTTGGAATAAAGATAGCTAGAAGATTGAGTCACAATGAGTTGCTAAGGAAAAATGCAATTTCTGGCTTTATGACAGTTGACATTCGAATATCCCAAAATATAATTTTACCAAGACGAAATATATTCATACTTGGAAAGACCAAACACATATCGTGTAATGTTATTAAACATAAAACTGGCTACCCAAGATTCCTCAAAGGTGACATAGACTAAGCCAATGGTATGGCATAAAGAGAAAAGTTCCCACAAACCCTCTGTGACTTGATGCAGTAAACACTCAGAAAGGTATCGTTCTGTTCTAGACGATGTGGCCTCTGTGTTAACTCAAACAAAGTATAACTAGTGATATACAAGGAGATACAAATTACCCGCTATCAACCCACCAGTCTTGCTGGAGCCGAAGCCATCTAGGAGTCATATTGGAGAAGAAGCGAAGCCAAAGATAAGAGAAGGCTGCCCCTGCCCTCTATAAATGCAAAAGATCAATAGGTAAAATATGAGGTCTAAGTTCCAGGGTTTGTCGATGGACCTACATCTCAGTAGTAAAACCAACGCACCTTTACGGTACGATTGTTTGGTGACCAGCTATAAATAAAGCTTCAAATGTTAATTTCATAGTTTAAATTAAAAGATGTGAGTTAATTTGTATCACCGGTATAGTGAGGAGCACACCAAGTGAGGCTCGAATAAGATATTCAAATCAATACTTCATACCATGTTAGGCTAATCAAAGCGGTTCCCAGTAGCGAAGGAGTGGCAGCCTGGAGCCTGGTGGAAGTGTTTTCACGGAGGATTCTGCGGTTGAACTCTCTTTCAGGCTATCTGCAATCTTGGTAGCTGCAAAGCAAATTGTAGCCAGCTTTAAAGATAAGGATGTCTTTAATTTCAGCGACAGTCAGGCAGCAATAAAATCTCTGAGCTCGCTGAGACTAAATTCCAAATTAGTGCTGGTCCTTCGCCGATTTCTACAGGAGATGGCCAAACAGATCATACTGTTTCGTACGTGGGTCTTTATTAACAGGGGCATCGAGAGAATCTGTAAGGTGGATGAACTTGCTAGCCAAGGTGCGGCCAAGCAGATTCTTCTCGATAAAGAAGAACATACTGGTATGCGTTTGCAACTTGCAAACTGCTTCTCAAGAAGTTTACATATGAACAATTCGCATCAAAATGGAATGATACTAAAGCTTGCCGCAAGTTCGGACACACCTAGGATAAGAAGAGATCACGAGATATGTACTCCTTAAAAAGAAAGCAAAAGAAGTTCTGACATCTCACTGTCTAATATGGCGTCGCGCGGGTACAGCAGGGGCATGCTATAAAAAATGGTGCAGAAGCTGCAAGGATAATGATGAGGAGGAAACGGGCATCCATCTTCTATGCGACTGTCCTTAAGAATATAATTAAAAAATATGCTGAATAGCAACGTACCAAGAACGCTGAAGTAACCGGTTTGAGCTACGATGTGTCGTCGTCAATTTTTACTAGCTGGAACCTGTCAACTAGATAGCTTTTCACAAGCCTTAAAACACTAAAACTAAATTAATAGTACGCCTTCAACTTGCAACATAATAACTCCTGGTTGACGGTGTCAAACAATTTTGAAAAGTAATGTAAGCAAAGCAGCCGGTTTATTTGCCTTTGATCCCTGTTCGTTCGGTTGTCTCCAGTGATCTTTAGTACCGCATTAATACGGCTGTGATTTTTCCTGAAGCCTGATTGCATTGAATGAAGTTTTTAATATACAGATTGCAACATCTTCCTTAAATAAAAGATAAACCCTCAAAATGAAACTAATAATGTCGCTTTGAGGTGCTCAGTTTAGAAGAAAGGCATTATTGACTACATCTGCTTCTAAAGAACATTTGGCTTCCTCTTAACAGTGGATATCAAGTTGTTTAATGTTATACCAAAAAACCTTTAATGGAGATCAGACAATAAGCTGATTAAAAAAGTCTCTTAATAACGGTGGCAGAAAGATTTAAAGTAACGAATATTTTGAGGAAAAAGTTTTGAAATTTTGTAAATAATTTTTTTTGTTTTACAAATATACAGATGTAGTTCATTATATTCTAACAAGTGAAACTATTTTTTTTTTTTGCATTTCTGCACCGAGTTGCTCTAACTTCTATGAAACTAATTTTGGTAAGCTGTTCTGATCCTCACCAAAGATTTTATCTTTTTGCAATAAAATATGTATAATAATACAATAATAAATTTTGTCAATAGGTTATTTTTTAATTTTTAGTTAATCTACGAAAAAAACTTCTACTATTTATTGACCTTCAATCAGAAGTGCTTAGCGGCCTTTACTGGTAAAATAAAAATCTCCCAAGACATCAAAGAGCCTGGCTGCGACTGAGATACCTCGCAACACCTCCTTCATTCAAGTGCTTAGTTAATATAAATTGTTGTCACCCTGTACATGAGTAAATTAAAAATAATAATATTAAGGTAAAGTGAACATTTGTTATCAATATGTGTCGATATGCTAGGCGCTTCTTATTCTTTCTTAGTTTTTTGTTTTCATTTCTTTTTTTTTTTTGTTAGTATAGATGCCATTTAACGTTCTCCCGAAAGCCCCCCACTATTTACAATTCTCAGACTTCATTCTCGGGTTCTCCAAACAAACATATATGTATGTGTGTATACTATATGTGTAGGTAGCAAACAACAATTCAACCACCTTCGTTGTGATATCACTGCCGTTCACTCCCAAAGGGTGTCTTAAGTAGTGGCATGAGAAATCATTTATAATCAGTTTAAGACCGGCATTCGGGCAGCGATATACCATAGTCAAATTTCTTCGGTTATACGTGCAATCGAAATCAAAACAAACAGAAAAATATTTGTGCAAAATTAGAGTGTTAATTGTTTGCTAGGAAATATTTGATCAACACATAAATAGTTAGCAAACTCAAAGTGTTAGCTACTGAGATTTCCACAGCTCAAGTGTATTTAATAATTAAGTTTAATATGACTGCAAAAGGTTTACAGTTTTCTGTGTGGACATTTATGGTGCTCGGGTTGATGGTGTTGAGTATACCCCGGGAGAGCGAGAGTCGTCGTGTAATATTCTACGCGCCACGGACTATACAAATTTACACATCACAAATTTTATCGTCGCGAGCGAAGGAAAAGCCCTGCGCAAAGTGTCATATGCGGGATCATCGCGGGATTTGTCGGCGAGTTTTGTCGTTTAACAGTAGTAAGTGTTGATTCACGTAACCTTTGAACATACCTACACGTATAAGAAAAAATATTGTCAGCATTATTCTTATCGTCATGCCGTACGCGTTTGATCATGTCAGAGCGTATCTAATCTGGCCATAATGACTTCAACAATAGTTGATATTTTTTTTTTTACTTGCAGATGGTGTTAAATGTTGAATTATTGCTGCAGTAAAATCGCTGCGTCACCAGAATCTCCAGTGTAATCACATATGCATAGTATAAGAAATCCGAAAAATTTAAATATTATTTTAAGTATTTATTTCATTATAATTAGCTTTAAACGATAATGTAATATGCAAGCATGGCTTGAGATTTTTCACAATTGGAGTTGTTAAGATATTTCCGAAAATTGTCAACAAGGCATGTTTCAAATAATTCCTTTTATTTATTTATGTGCAAGTAAATAAAAATTAGTGATTGTTTTAAAAGAATAAAAATTAAAATCAATTTTAGTTTATAAAAACTTATGCGTTTTTATTTAGCTCGCTTTGAAAAGGTTTTTAAAGTATTTTATTACGTGTGCGTTTTGTAGAAGCTCCCAAAAGTTACTCAAAAACTTTAATTTCATGCTGACTTTCATAAACTGGCGATGTTAGACACAGAATGGGTGAAGATTCAGAAATTCAGCGTAATATAAAATTGCATCAATTTTGAATGTTAATTTGCTTGCAATATGTATGAAAAATAAACATACTAATATAATTTCGTTTCATTTCGGCGCTATGAAATGAATGAACTTGTTAATGTTGAAACCGCACAAACTCATTGTCAACGTTGTTTTTAAAAAGATGCGTTTAACATTATCTGTTAACGATTTAACATTATCTGATAACGATTTAACATTATCTGTTAATGATTTAACATTATCAGTTAAGGATTCAACATGATTTGTTAAAAATTTAACATTATCTGCTAACGATTTAACATTATTTGTTAAAAATTTAATATTATCTGTTAACGATTTAACATTATCTTTTAACGATTTAACATTATCTGTTAAAGTTTAACATTATCTGTTTTTCGATTTAATATTATCTGTTAAGGATTTAACATTATCTGATAACGATTTAACATTATCTGTTAACGATTTAATATTATCTGTTAACAATTTAACATTACCTGTGAACTTTTTAACATTATCTGTTAGTGATTTAACACTATCTGTTCTAGGGTCTTTTCGTTGTCTGACTACCAGAAATTAAAAGATGCATTGTGCTCTTTCAATCAAACATACGTGTAGTATCTAGGGGTTTTCTAACTGGCTGATTACGAGTCTAATAGCAAGTTTCTGGCTTTCGATTCGTATCCAGCACAAGAAATCAGATCAAAAAATTGATTGAGCACTAGGATCATAAAGGGTGCAATTGAGCCCAAGGTCTCATATCCATAACTCAATTAGTGGATCGGAAGACTCACAGCCACATCAGTTCACTGAGTTCATTTGTATCACATGTAGGCATAAAATAGCTTCTTCCGGAGCTTTATACTTGTCCCTTTAGGTTGTGCAGAAAAATGGTGGCAAAAAACGAAAATTTCTCAGCTTTGGTGGAGATCAAAGGAACATTATTATCAAGGAAAACACAAAAAATAATTTAACTCATTTTAACAGTATTTTTAAGAGTTTTAGAGGATTTATTATTGCTTTCTCTCTTCGTTAGTACTTTTCGCTCTAAGAATAACACAAAACCTGTGTACGTCTCGACTGTTAAGCGAAAGAAATTGTGTAGGTCGAAATTAGTAACATAAAAATTATAAATTACGACTACAAGGAAAGGATTTTCGATCGTAATCAAAGGGACTGGTTTAGATCTGGAGGTACACCTATTTCATTCTCAACGTGTAAGCATGACTAGGTTATTATTTTTTTTAGTCAAAATTATCAGGAAGTCAAAACATTTTGTACTTCTAGACCGGTTCTCCATTAACATAAAAACAGGCATATTAACAGAGCACTTTTTAATGGGGCTTCTCGGGTAAATAATTACAACGAGGAAGAGGAAGAATCTATCTATATCCAGCCTTGATATCTGCGCTACACAAGTTCCTCGGGAAACACTTCTTTGGCTGTCTCGCCGAACTTGCTTCAGCGAATATTGGCAATCTTGTTGCTTTTATAAGACACACGAAATGGTTCGAACATTTGAGAAGATAAAGACAGAAGCTTCACAGCGGTAACACAATAGGTCTATTGACATTACTGCATGGGTCACTGACCAACAGCCTTATCAACTCTCATCATGTACTGCAGTAGGTTTGTAATAGAAATGCAGAGCGAGCTGCTCCTGCAATTTATTGTATCCGGTTTGATGGTTTTCCAAGGAATGACCCACAAACAGAATGATGCATATGGATTTTTATAAGGAGCTTTTTGTTTTATGTCAGTCACACACTCGGAGCGTTTGACATTCCCTGCCTAAGGGCAACAGTAATTATGAAAATTAATTTTCCACAAAATAAATAAATAAATAAACTGAAATTTTGGATGTTGGTCGAACTAGAACTCAAACTGTGGCTTTCCGAAAAGCAGTACGCAATGCTAACCACTCAGCTATTACGGGCGCTGTAGCATATTATGATAAATTCAACGGTTAAGTCAGTGGTATTTTAAGATTTTCCTGCTTTGAACATAGCACTCTTCACTAATATAATTGAGTTAACTCGGCTCACTGATCTCATAGTCACAACTTCGATTATATCTCGATAAACCATAACCAAACTCTATAAAAGGATTATGATTCCATTGGTATAGATGCTTAGATGATGATAACATAGGATGATATGGTTGGGTGTTTTTAAAAGAAATATTTTGCAGAAGATCTCAACTATCGCCATAGCAACTTCTGTAGATGATAGTACGGTGATCTATGTGAGTTCAACGGTGATCTAATCCCTTAAGTAGAAGTGACTGGTTTGGGTACAAACGAAATAGGGGAAATCTCTATGATTTCTGATTTGCACTATATCAAAAACAAATAAATGTCAAGCAGATTGAGAGCTCGACTTTTCGTCTAAGCAATAAAAATATAAAAATACTAATTTCGCATTTCAACGCTAATAATGTGACGACTTTAACATAAAATAATAACTTACTAAAATTTTTTAACACATAGACTCCTTCATGCGCATTTACTATTTAACTTTCGACCTACTGAAGTAGAGAATTACTACTCTTGATTTATTAGTGTTATAAGTAGTAAAGGGGAAAAGAACAATTTTCAACACCACGACAATGCGGAGCATTCTATGGGTGAGTTTCTATTCCTGATAGTAGTATTTAACTAGTTGGAAGCTGATCCAAAGCAGGCAATTGACTTTTATTTAAACCTCACCGTCATTAAATACCCAGTCCTTAAGCCTCTAACACGTAGAAGAGACTTCAGGTACTTATTTATTGCTCACATTTGCGAAAAAGCTAAAAGCTTTGGCAGCATTCAAATATTTTTTGATCTGCAAAAAAACGGTAAATTACTCACAATTAAGCTCGATAACATAAAATTTGCTTCTTGATCTGCTGCATATTGTGTTTTATTGAGCAAATAAAGTTAAATGAGGAAATCTAACCCTATTCACATTTTTTTTTGTGATTGGTAAGTTTTTTTATTATTAAAATATATTAAAAAGAGCGTCTTGTTGCTTATAAATACCTATAAGTGCCATGAGGTACTTTTGGGTTCCAAGCTAATTTTTTTGAGCAGCTATTCGCAACTACCACTACTGACCGCTGAATTTGAGGATGCTGATACTGTATCTTTCGTAGAAAGGAATACTGAAGGTGTGTAAAGTATAGCACAGGAATCTTAATCAACTCGGAAAAGCCTAAAAAGATATCGACCGCTATTGCCTATTATTAAAGGCACAGCATGCATATCTTCTCCATCTTCTGGTGGCTTCGATGGTGAGAAAACATACTTAACATTTGTTATGCAAGTGACCGCGGTAGCCGAGTGGTTAGCATTGCGTACTGACATTCGGAAGGCTCGGGTTCATATCTCGGTACTACCAACACCCAAAAGTTGTGGAAAATTAAATTAAATAAAAATTTCCCTCGACAGGGAATGTCCACCCCTCCGAGTGTATTTCTGATACGAAATAAAGGTCCTCTTAAAAACCCATCAGCCGTTCGGAGGCGGCTTAGTATAAACTGTAGGTCCCTCCATTTGTTAGAAAAAATATCAAGACGCAAAACTACAAATTGGAGGAGTGGCTCGGCCGAAAACCGCTTCAGCGGTTACAAAGCGCCGAAATTTGAGGTAATTCTTCGCTGAAATAATGGAGCTAAAACCTCTACTGCAGCTATTTGCAATCGCTCGGTATCGGTATGTTTGTTGTTACCCGAATCTAAAAAGCTACTGGGAGAAAAAACACATTTGGATCTGTACAAACCTTCATGTCGCGAAGAAAATTCGAAGCAATAAAGAAGCATGATGAGAACGAACGGATCAAAACGGATGAACCAGTCTATCACCCACTATTCCGTTCCCGAAAATTAATCGATAAAAATTATGGTTCAGGTATTGTTAAACTTCGCAGATGCAGCGTATTTGCACAAAATGCTAGCTGAACTTATGTTTAGCAAAAAAATCTTTTTCTGAGTATCACAAAAAATAAAAAAAAATAAAAATCTTCGTAAACTGAAAATGACTATTTTTATATTAAGAGCCCCAAGAGTGTGTTGAGCACTTATTCTGTATTCTCACCTCACAGGCAAATGAAAATTCAACACAATTTCTTAGTATATAAATATTTGAATTCAGAAACCACAATTCACTTTAAAAAAAAATTTTCGATATATTTTCCTTCATTACTTAGTCTAAGAGGGTTAAAGGATTGGCTAGTGAATCGTTCATTTTGCGGACTTTTTTTGGTTGTTAGTTTTATTAGAAAAATATCCCAAAAACTTTTTAACTTCACTTTTTCTGTAAGTCTTTGCTTGAAATGATAAATACGTACATTTGTTTTTTTTTAGTTAATATGTTAAAAAATTCACAGAAAGGATACGTACACAATTTTGGAATAGTATTCAAATGTACATGAAATAAACATGTACGTTAAACTAACTAACTAATCTGAAATATCTTTGCTGGCATAGTATATACTCGTATGTATGTACATCTTTTCTAAGGTCGCATATTGGCAAATTTTTTTGTTTCCTGGGAAATCTTTGGGAATATAGTGCAATCTCGGCTGACGTGGCACAAAATATATAAAAGCTTATTTTGCTAGATAGCTACTACGAATATTTAGGTTTTTTACGATATAGCAGCGAAATCTAATATTTCTTTTCCATGGAAAGTGCAATTTCGTGCATACTTTTTGGCGACTATAGAGCAACCAAAGACTGTATTTCACTGTTTGTACACATATATACGTTTATATGTATACTCATAATCACTAATAATTACATATTTTATTTTGTATATGTATTTTGTATACTTATATACATATACAGGTGCTTGATATAGACACTTTGGATCATAAAATAGTATCACTCTTCTATATGTTTTGTAGCTTTGATAATTTCGTAAGCTTTTGCAACTATGTAAATTCGGTAAACCCTTGTATTGATTAGGACTTCTCTTTTTACAAGTAAGAAGACACTGCAGCGAATGTTTTTCAAAATACCAAAACTACTTTTAATTTTTTTCTAAGTTTTTTCTAAAATGTCGTTAAATTATCGCTACCGTTTGTTGAACATAAAACGAGCACGAGGACATCTACTGCCAAGGTGCCACCGGGGTGGACTGCCTTCTATAGACCCGTTCTCTATTACTTTTTTGCTTAGCCAGCATCTTCAAGGTAAACTCCGATGGCATTACAGTCAACTTACCCCTGTGACAAATATTGCCTTCAGGAGCTTGTGGACATTTTCGATACGTATAATATGTGACTTTAAGAAGTCCCACAACTCCGAATTACTCTCTACAATTGGTTGGATGGCTGCGGCGTCTTCAACAGATTTTATGTAAGTATCCATCCTTGAATCGAGCAGTGTCCATCTGAAAAATAAACATCTTTGAAGTTGACGTCAAGATAAAGTTCATAAGAACCTCACTCCAGTAAGTTCTGCTGTTTAGATAACATGCCCCTCCCAGGTCTACCAGAATCTATAATAGCGTAGTTGAAAGGACGGGTTGCATCTGCGTACGACCTTCAGTCCTTCACGGCGCCTCCAAAGTCTCACTACAAATACATTGCTGTCCTTGCAGCTAGTCCCTTGAGGGGGGAGTAGGGTTTCTGTGTTTTTCTGGGCTTATTTTCCTCCTTCTCGGCCGTTGAGAGCCTTTTACCGGCCTATGGAGGCTTTGAAACAATTTTTGGATTAACCCCACCGGCCATTTGTCTGGGCTTGATAGCTAGTACTCCATTTTTGCCCGTTGCGCGTCTAGTAGCCCCAAAGCGTTTGCCAGTCCTTTTTACTAGGGTTCACTATATCTTTTGCCATACCCCTGCCACAGCTAAGGCTGCAGAAAGACTTCTGTAGGTACCACCTGGAGGGAATATCACCTGAAGTGGGTATCATCTGGAGTGAGTTTCACCTGGAGTGGGTACCAATTGTAGTAAGTACAATTTTTTTTCAAATTCGATGACATATTTATTTTGAATGCACTGAGTGTGAATTTCGTTAAAATTTCTTAATTTCACGGAAATACCCACAGAATATGCATGACTAAATTATTCAATTCAGATTGGTGTTCATGCATATATCACCTAATGTTTTCACATTTGTTATAATAACAAATATTAGAAATAAAATTTGAATGCTAATAAACATATAGATACGTGTATATAACTAATGTGGTCTTATACGTATTGAATATAAATGTTGAGAAATAATAAAAGTCTGACATCAAAACAATTAAATAAAAGAGGTGTGAGTACAAAATACGAATATTAATTACTTTCATTACGGGGTATGTACATACATATATACCTGGAGTATTTAAAACGCTTATTCATTGGATAGTAAACAACACTTTCAGAATCCAACAGTTGTCAAGCGCTCTTACTCACCGACTAATTTAATTGTTTTCTTTTTTTGAGGAAACAAATTTTTTGTAACATTTTTTATTGACACTTCATCAATAAATGTACAAATATACATATAAGCAAGTGGCTGTGTTCGTAAGCTAAACTACGACAACAATGTCTACGAAATTATTGTAGACTTTCGTCACATTATCAGTTTGTTTGAAAATTTTCATGCCATATTTTTGAATGATATGTGCGACTTTAACTTCGAGATTTTAAGTGCTTCCAAATAGTAAAGTAGGAGGATTGGCAACTAGTTCCATTTTAGAGACGCTTAGAGTGCTATAAGACTAGTGTTAATTTCCAAAAATTGATCAGTTCATTCTCGCATAGAAGTATTCTAAGGCAATATACTAACATGTGTGTGTACATGGAATCTACAATGAATACCGGTGAAATAGATAGAACTACATGATATCCACAATATTTTTATATTCATGCGTAGTCATATTCATATAAACGCAGATTAACCACATATCCATTTTTGAAGTGCGAGAAGTTGTTCACAATCATGCCCAACAGCATGTATGATGTTTGAATACTCTGAAGATTTTCCACGCTCTGGCTTAATTCGAACTGACTGCGCTTGCTTTTCTTGACTTGTCTTACTTTGAATATTTGTATATTAAGACCAGCAAGCTTCCGGAAATTGTCATTTAAACTGCCCGTGCTGAATATTTTTCAGCACTTTTTTTTTGTTAAGTTGGTAGCACTGTCATTAATTACTATGCCAAAAATGAGGGCGATCTGTCAGTCAGTTTGTTTGCAGCATCAGTCGACCACAGTTCCCTCTGCGAGTTTTCTTTTACGGCTTTAATCGAGTCGTAACGGGTTCCACGGAGTGGTAACTTGAGTTTAATAAACAAAACAACGTCTCAGTGGGCCAAATCCAGTGAATACGGTCTTAAAATCATTCACAACTGCAACTCGGTGCGATGGCGCATTATCGTCATGAAAGTTTCCGAAAATTTTTGGCCCACAAGTCGGGCCGAGCAAACGACCGTCTGTTCCATTGCAACGAATGCATGATGAACCTCAACGGTGCGGTAAGCCAATTATCAAAAACGTCGAGTCCGACCGTCTGACCGTCATGAGCCAAACATTGAGAAAAAATCTCAAGGATCGAATTTCCATCACTGCTGAATCGTAAAAAAATCGACACATTTCTGAAGTGGATGATGGCTGGTGATCAAAAGTGGATCACGAAACGAAAACGTTTGTGGGCGAAGAACAGTGAGCCGGCAAAAACGGTATCCAGGATTGACGGCCAGTAAGATTTTGTTGTGTGTTTGGTGGGATTGGCACTATGATCTGATCCCCTACGGCCAAGCTCGGCCATTGAAGCGAGCAACACCCAGAAGCGCACAAATTTGGCCAAAAGGGGGAAAACTGTATTTCATCAGAACAACTCCAGAACAAAACCATCGGTAGTTACTCGCTAGAAGCTCAGAGAGCTTGATAAGTATATTCCTATGCATCCACCTTATAGTCCGGACTTCACATCAAGTGATTACCAACTGTTCCCGTCTATGGCGAATGATTTGGCTGGTGAAGTATTGGTCTCAAGAGAAGCCTGTGGGGCTGCTAGATATATTTCTGGCATAATAATGAAAATACAAATATTTATCAACGAAAAGGGTTTTTTTGGGTTTTTTTTTTTTTTTGTTTTTTTTTTTTTTGTTTGGATTTGGCTCGGCTTGGAAGACCCACACGGGTCGATTGCTGTTTTGTTTTGGGCTCATACGCATAGATCCATGATTCGTCACCTGCGACGATCTTATAAACGTCTTTTGAAGAACCGCGATCGTATTTTTTCAGCCTTTCTTTACACCAATCCACACGAGCCTTTTTTTGAGCGATTGTCAAATTGTGCGGGATCCAACGAGAACAAACCTTTTTTACGGCCAGGTGTTCATGCAATATCGAATGTATGTTTGTGGGAGAAATGCTTAGGCATGCCTCTATCTGAAGGTATGTTACATGACGGTCTTGCATTATCAGTTCACGTCCGGCATCGATGTTTTCTGGCACAACGGCTGTTTTTGGACGACCTTCACGGAATTCGTCTTTGAACGAGCGTCGGCCACGATTGAATTCGTTGTACCAGTTTTTCATAGTGATATAGGATGGTGCTTCATAGTCATACAATGATTTTAGTTCATCGATGCACTCTTGTCGTGATAATCCACGTCGAATGTTGTGAAAAATGATCGCACGAAAATGTTCACAAGTTAATTCCATATTTTGGCCGAGATGAATTTTTTAATTCCCTGTAAATAAAACAATTCACGATTAAATGACAAAACGTTCTGAGTGATATTATCCTAAAAATGTCAAACTTTCCAATGGAAATGTCAGATTGCACCTGGTAACACTTAGTTTGGCCTAGGCCAGACCTATATATAGCAGCCTACGTACTATAGTCAATAGAATCATACAGCTCTGAAAAGTGGATCACATCAATGACACGCACCGCATAGCACCGTCATACACATTCATAGTGGTCGTAATTTATACTAATAAGTCCTGCATCGTTGTGGGTATGGGTAGATGGGGCAGCCTATCTACACACTGACATTAAAAATTAAATAGATTATTATGAATAGCATGCTTGCCGATGTCTGGTACGTACACACACGTTCTGAATATCTAGAATTAAGACAGACAGCTGTAGCTGATTTATTTTATTTTTTTATTTTTTGTTTGATAGAATACTACGCCTTTCAGAACTTCTATGGGGTTTATTTCACCGCCCTTACAATACATATATGTACCTATATTGAATAAACAATGTAGCTAGGTATGTAAAAGGCTACCTTCTATTTTATCAACACCTTATCTAAAGAATTTACGAGTTATGTGAATAAACGTATATGGTTCTGACACAGTGGCGTCGCAATTAATGTATGTATGTTTTCAATGTATAGGTGGGGGCTCTAGTTAAATGATATTTTTCAATAAAAAAAGAAGGAAGTACTGTTTGCGGCCGTGCCGAATTGTTTATACCTTTCATGCATTTTTTTTTAAATTTATTGCATTACATTTTAGGATAAAATATTAATAATTGCATCCAAACAAATCGGATACATGAGAGCTATATGGCTTAGTCCTCCTATTTTGATGATAGTGTAATTTATTACACATGTGAAGAGGACCAAGTTTTATGTTCTTAGAAGCTTTATTGACGAAAATCACGTATCAGAATCGGTTGTATGGGAACTATATGAAATAATCCACCCATCTAGCCGGTTCAGACAAATGGTGAATATATTACAAATTATGTATGCAAAATTTCGTTCAAACATCTCAAAAAACTTGCTTTCAAACAAACACGGTCGGACAAACCGACAGGCATGGCTAAATCAACTCAGCTTGTAATTGTAATTCCAGTAAGAGGTGTTATTTGAATAGCCTGCTACTCCATTAGATGTAAATTTGAAGCAGTAATTATTTTTCTCTCGAAGAGGTAATCGCAATGGGTCATCGAATCTTGTAATTTAACACCTTACGACTAATTACTTTGGGACCCCGTGAAAGATAAGATCTACACCAACAAGCCAACGTCGATTCAAGACCTCAAAGTTGGAATTCGTGAAGCTATTGAGGGTATGCAGCAGTCACTTCCCGATTTGGTGATGGAAAATTTCATAAAAAGGATACGGTCTTGTAAGCGGAGCCGTGACGGCCATTTTGCTTATATTGTTTTCCATTATTATTGGCATATCTTCCGATCATTTATCTTAAAAAAATGCAATTTTTCTTTGAATATCACAACAACACCTATTATTGGAAAACATATACAGGGTTTCGGACCTTTTCAAATTCACAAAAGGTATACAATTTTATAAAATTTATTTATGCACGTTTTTACTATACCTATTATACCATATAAAGGGGTATAAGCTATTTGAAATTGTACTTATACATATTTTTATTTTAAAATTTTGAATTTGTACCAGCCGTCTCAAACATTTAATTTATTTTATTATTAGAAGATAAGTTTGTAAATTTAGTTTCTATTCCGTCACCAACTTCAGTTTTAATCTTATCAGCATGAAATTGTTTGGGGTGATAAATCTTAACACCGCTCGATAGCCGGCGACAGTCAAACTTACAAATAGCAAAAATATTTCATGTCAGCAATCAATATAAGACGACGCGCGAGCAATAGAAGTAAGACGACGCAGAAGGTAGTGATATCAGCGTTTACTATTTGTAGCTCAGTGTCGCTTTATCATTTCACACCTTCACAATATTAAAATATTATAACGCACGGACTTTCTGTTGCGTCGGTGTTGTGTAGATAAAAGAGTTTACATACATATATTGTAAATTTAAATTTACGGCATAAAAATTAAAAAAATATTTTATAAATTCAAAAATGAATAAATTTGTGATTTTATCCATTATTTTTGGATTTGTGCTGATCATATCCAATTTTTTCACAACGATTGAGGCAAACAAAGTGATATTTTTTAATGAAAAGCCAACGGTGCAGAAAAGTCAATTGCTATCTACACAAATAATGTCGAAACCATGTCCGATGGGCAAAATGAGAGATCATCGCAATCGTTGTAGGCGTGCAATAATATTTAGTAGTAGAAGTGAGTATGAAAAGTGTGGTTTATTAAAATTATATTTAATTTTCAGGAAATTAAAAAAAGATATTTTTTTTTTAAATTGAAAATTATTCAACGAACAATCTTCAGTGCAAATCTGTTTCTATTTAAATCCCAAAAATTGTGTTCAAAATGAGAAACTATTCAGAGTTAAAACTTGAGTGCAACTGCTTTTCGTTAAATTTAAAAATGTTCGAAAAATTACTGCATGGAAATTCAGCAAGGAATCCTTTGTACCAGATTTTAAGTCTCCAACACAGCCAAAATCTTTACGAAACTTCAAAGAAAGTGCCTAAATAAGTGAGACCACAATATAAATAAGTTTATATGAGAAATGGTATTATTCCACTGCTTTCTTAAACTTGGTTTTTTTAAGTTAGATGTTCTGTCTGATAGCTTATTTTGCAAGGTCCTGCGGTTCATATTCTGTCAGTATCACATATAAGCAACTGATATTCTTAACACGGCGATGCCCTACGATCTGGCAATTATCCAACTACTTATCAGTTTCATACTAGGTGTATACCAGTTCAATTCAGCATGTTGAATATGTGGAGTGGATACAAAATAAATATAAATAAAAAAACTAAAAATTAGTTTTCTTGCCGCGAGAATCGAAGCGCGAGCTACACGCACCACAGTGATGTCATCTAACCACTAAGCTATCGTCACGATATACGTATATAGATCAACGAAATGTGCGCAGTTCAACAGAACTTTTTAAGAAATTAAACTCAGCAGTGACGTAATAAAAACAACAAATATCTGTTTCTCAAAAAACTATAATAATAAATAAATTCCTCTAGTGATCTCGGGATCTAGGCTAAACAAATAAACAAATTGGATGGTTTCAAGTCGTTAGAAATGTGTAGAATAAATTGGATTCCAAATTAAGATAGCATACTTCAGCTTTGTACGAACTAAGGAGTTATATATAATTTTACGTGTTTAGGGATCATTGAAATCACCACCATATCGCTGTAAGAAAGTAAGGTTAGAAAAAGCTTTAGGAATAATACAAATGTTTAGATTAGCCAAGGAAAATCCCGCATCAAACAATACACCAATAATTAGTTAACAGAAGAAACATTATTATCGAGAAGTAAATTATCGACGAAGTCTATAATTTCTGACATCATTTATATCTACTCCAAATTTAATCACCAATAGTCAAGGTTATACTTTATACCTATAAATACATATGAGCATATACAAAATGCTTTATCAGTCTTTGCAAGAACAGCAAAATTTTGCAATTTAATTATATCCGTTTCACACTCGTATTTCCTTTTTTCCATTTTTTGTATATACAATATATAATGATTAGTTCATACAATATATCAATAAAAAGCAAATGTTATTGCTATTAGATCATAAAACGCCAATTTACCATATATTAGTTTAACACATAAATTTAAATGGAAACGAAATCGCATGAACTCAAATGATTGTAATGCTTAAGGCAAAGTTAAAAAAATTCATAAAAGATTTGCTTAATTGGGTCTTAAAAAAATTAATTAAATCATCTTTACAATTCTCCAGTAGCTATTATCTGATAACGATTTAACATTACCTGGTAACGATTTGACATTATCTGGTAACGATTTAACATTACCTGGTAACGATTTGACATTTTCTGTTAACGATTTAACATTTTCTATTAAGGATTTTACATTATCTGTTAACGATTTAACATTTTCTATTAAGCATTTTACACTATCTGTTACCGAGCTTACATTATCTGTTAACGATTTAACATTATCTGTTAACGGTTTAACATTTTCTGGTAACGATTTAACATTATCTGGTAACGATTTGACATTTTCTGTTAATGATTTAACATTTTCTATTAAGCATTTTACACTATCTGTTACCGAGCTAACATTATCTGTTAACGATTTAACATTATCTGTTAACGGTTTAACATTATCTGGTAACGATTTGTCATTTTCTGTTAACGATGTAACATTTTCAGTTAACGATTTAACATTTTCTATTAAGGATTTTACATTATCTGTTAACGATTTAACATTTTCTATTAAGCATTTTACACTATCTGTTACCGAGCTAACATTATCTGTTAACGATTTAACATTATCTGTTAACGATTTAACATTATCTGTTAACGGTTTAACATTTTCTGGTAACGATTTGGCATTATCTGGTAACGATTTAATATAGTCTGGTAACGATTTGACATTTTCTGTTAACGATTTAACATTTTCTGTTAAGAATTTTCCATTATCTGTTACCGAGTTTACATTATCTGTTAACGATTTAACACTATCTGTTAACGCTTTAACATTAACGAAAGCTTTTCGTCTCGGCTAAAAACGAGTTAAAATTTATTTTTATGACTGCCTTAACGACGATATTTCCAAATATTCCAACCGAATCGATTGAAATATTTTGTTTAACGCGCAATTTATCTTTAATATGCAGTCTTGTTATTTATATATTCGTCGTTCATGTGGACAGAAAGCAAATCAGTCGCTTAAATAGTGGGATATTATTGCGAAATTTCGTATGCGGGCGTTTGGAAGATTGGTCGACTATGTAAATAACATTAAGCCATATGTTCGATCGTTCAAATTTCGAGAGTTCCTCTAGTTAAAAGCTAAGTTCCAAAGATTTAATATGCACATGGAAAAAATGTCATTACCAAAAGCTTTGCTTTGCTTTTAGTTTTCTGTTTTTGTTTATGGAAATTCAACTTAATAAAATAGTTTCTCTGAAATATAACTTTTGCAAATTTATTATAATAAAAAGCTTTCTCTAAAATCTCTTGATGTTTCAATAAATTAATACTAAATTTATTCGTAGTTGACAGTAAATGTTATGAAGTCTTGAATAAAATATTATAAAATTCTCATTTAACCAATCCTGTGAACTTATCCGTTCATTCCCAAAAAAAAAAAGAAAGCTTGAAGTCATATACATATGTAAATATATAAATGACATATTTACACATATAGATAAGCTATCTTATGTGATACATATGTAAGTACTTCATTCACATACCATATATGTATACATACATATAATATTATATGTACAATAAATGACAATTTATTTGAAATATGCACCAAATAATTAATTTCAGAAACTCAGAGAATAAACATTTTTATCTTTATTTTATTTTTTATTTGCAGAGTCAAAGTGAGAACACAAACGATAGCGCGCAATCGTTATCAAATGGCACGCTTGAAATAATCACTTTCGAGTGTATCGAATCAGTCGAATGTAAATGGCAAGAAGGCATGCCGATTCGTGGTCATTCCTCGCAGGCGCGTAGATAAGACGACGAAAACATATGTACATATATATATATGTACGACAATATATATTTGTACTTAGTTATATTATTAATAAAATAATTTACATATAAGTTGTTTGCAATAAATTTTGTTTATAAGCTCGATAATTCTTTAAGTGAATGTGTGTGTGTGTGTGTAATTAATTGTTTGCCTGTATTTATGTTTGTGAATGTTATGTAATACCTATGTTTAGCCTGATTGATTGTAAATATATATTTGTGTAAACATATGTATTTTGAAGCAAAAATTATTGTACTTTTCTTATTTATTTTTAAATAGCATATTTTATTATTTAATTACTTTTTTCAATTTATGTCACTTTTTCTAATAACAAATAAAAACGAAGTCAAAAAAGCGTGAAACGCTTAACCCACAATTATTTACGACGTTTTTAATTTACTACAGAATTTGACGCAGAGCACGTTTTACAGAACTGAATGTACACCTGTTCGATGCATTTACTACTTGAAAATTTACATGCACAACAACAAGTGTTTTCACATTCATCGAACGATATTGAGCACAAACATTTTGATTTCTAGACTTTCTTCTGTGTACTTTTTTATAAAGAGTGATCCATTTCAATTATTTTCTTTTATTTTGAAGATTATTTGAAGTCTAACGGCAGATATCACACCATCTTGGTGGCGTCTCGACCGGCCCAAAACGTGAAATCATCTGTTCACCGAAGTATTCACTCAATAAATCTTTTGATTGATGCGATGTGTGGAAAGCGGCGCCGTCTTGTTGAAGCCAAATGTCGACGAAATCACGATAACGGTCGTTATTGCCGGTTACGTTCTCACCGGCATCATTTTTGAAGAATTATGGACTGATAATTCCACCAGCAAACCACAACAAACCGTTTTTTTTTTCTAGATAAAATGGGAGCTCTTGAATCTCTCCAGGGTGTTCTTCGTTCCAAATTCGACAATTTCATTTGTTTACATACCAATTGGGTCAGAAATGGGCCTCATCGCTGAATAAAATTTGGCTGGAAAACGTGGAATCTTCTTAAAACTTTTCAAGAGCCGATAGAGCGAAATAATGTCACTTGGGAAGGTCGAGCGGTTTCAGTTCTTGCATAAGCTGTATTTTGTACACTTCCAATTTAAGATCTCGACGCAAACGCGCCAAGTCGTTACATTTGTCAGTCCGAGTTGCTGCGAACGGCGCTGAATCGATTCTCGATTGTCTTTATCTATTCGGACGAATATTATCCAATAATGTATGCTGGGTCTCACGATGGGTTATGATGGTGCGAATAGTACGCTCAGTAGACCGATTATATTGGCCATGAGTTGAGCGAAGCGGGCGAAACACATTCTTTACAGAGCGTGAATTTTCGTAATAAAGTTAATACTGAACAAAAATAGCATGACAGCTTGCATGATCTGTCAAAAAAAATTATCTCTACTTGGATCATCCGTTAGCTGAATCAATAATAGCGCGCCATTCGTTCCTTCTCTTAGCTGATTGACGCCAATTGTAAGTACTAAGTATAGCCAGTGATCTTCTTCTTCCTCTGCCTCTACCGGTGGGTACTGTACCGTAAGCTTTCAAAACTGGAACAATTTCATTCATACGGACGACATGGCCTAGTCAGCGTAGCCGCTATCTTTTCATTCGTTGAACTATATCAATGTCCCTCTATAGCTCGTATAACATATCATTCCATCGTATGCGGTATTCCGTAGTCAATGTGCGGAGGACTATAAATCAGTCGCAAAAGTGTTTTCTCGAATACTACATCGACCACGCTTTTGCACTATATAGTAAGACAGGGATGATGAGTGACTTGTATAGTTTTGGCTTTACTCGTTGAAAGAGAAATTTTCTCTTCGATTTCCTACTCAGTTGTAGGAAGTACCTGTTGGAAAGAGTGTTTCTGCGTTGGATAGCAAGATATACAAAATTATCTACAACTTCCAAGTTATGACCATCAACAGAGACGTCGGAGCTGAGTTGCGAATGCGATGATTGTTTATTTGACGACAGGATTTATTTCGTCTTGTCCGCGATCACTACCAGACCCAAAAGCTTCGCTTCCTTATCCAATGTAGAGAAAGCAGAGCTAACGGTACCGTTTTTACCGGCTATGATATCAATATCATCGGCGTACACCAGCAGTTTAACTTCCATATTCTTCTCAATATCTTGAATTTTTTCTCGGGCTATAGATTAATGAAGCCATGATATAAGGTATTTATCTGTCGTGCTATTGAAAACTGCTTTAATATCCACTCTTTTCACGGGGTGAATATCTAGTTAATAGTGGATTTACCTACCACGACTAAAGCCACACTGAAAAGGTCTAATCAGCTTGCTTACGGTGGGCTTGAGTATTTCACACAATATGCTTGATAGGACCTTACATGCGATATTTAGGAGGCCTATTCCACGGTAATTTGCGCAGATCGTGGGTTCACCCTTTCTGTGTATTGGGCAGAACACACTGATGTTTCAATCGTTGGGCATTCTTTCGACCCGACCATGTTCTGTAAAGAAGAAAATGCATGCATCTTGTCAGCTCTCCCGGTAGGCCATCAGTTTCAACCGCTTTGT
Source organism: Ceratitis rosa (assembly GCA_037013455.1). Lineage (NCBI taxonomy): Eukaryota > Metazoa > Arthropoda > Insecta > Diptera > Tephritidae > Ceratitis > Ceratitis rosa. The sequence goes on from JAWMAG010000003.1 coordinate 12,584,848, forward strand.
TGTGTTTCAAATGCCCAATTGCTATACGACCTGCCCGAAAGGGAGAGTGTATCTTTACTGCTACAAAATAGTTGTCCGAGTGCATGGAGACATATTTACCGTCCATCAAATTATAAGCGATCTGGAGACAGCTAAGTAATTTGATGAGTTTCCTTGTGCAGGAATCTAGTACTACAGACAACCATATTTCGTGCCCCGGCGAAGTCGAAGACGAAGATACCTTCTTTGCCCGCCCTCATGCTAAAGTCGCCTAGCAAAATTTTCACATCGTGGCTAGGGCAACGAACATGAGTAAGCTCTAGGCGCTTATAATAGCCATCTTTGGTCACATAGTGTTGCTCTTCCATCGTGGCGTGGGCGCAAATTAGCGATATGTCAAAATATGTTGCTTTGATGCGTATTATCGCGAGACGTTCATCCACCGGGGTATTCGGCGAAGGCGTCTCTTTTCCACCACGTATCCAACACCAAATTTTGGTGTACTTAATATTGACGCTGTGTTACATAGCACAAGGACCTACACGTCCTCGTCCTTGTCTCAACGGCAGTAATATCAGCCTTTAGTCTTACGAGGACATCAACCTGCTGTGCAGAAACGGCTTTCCGATTAAGATTCGGACATTCTAGGTGCATTCCCTTAAATCATAGTGCTTAATTGGGCAAAATATCTGTTCATATTTTTTAAGGATTGCTGGATTATAAATATTGGAAAAAATCATTGTGTTCTTCAATAATTAATACCACTTTTTTATTTATTTGTTAAATGGCATAGTTCAGACTCATTTTAAGCAGTGAGTGAAACGAATAATAACATGATGATGCTAAGTGAGCGCAATGGAGCGGATGTGGCATCAGTTTCTAAAAAAGTTAAGTCATTTCACTTGATATCGTAGTGCAATTTCTTTGGCGGATTATATCTCTCGCACTACAAAGAAAGCTTCATTTCTGCCTTTTTATTATCTGTACTTATAAATAAATTTTTAGATTATTTCCTTCGATTATGTTTTTCTGAAAGTGTCATAGTGGTTGATCTAGTCAAAAAACTCGTGGTTAAGATTCACCTTGTTTGAAAGGTAGGTGGGTAGTTTTTTGCTCATATTAGTATGCAGAATACGTACTACATATATATCTTTAATTCCGAGAAATTAAAGATTCTTTATAAAATATTCGAATTTCAGTTCAGTTATTTGAAACAGATAAATCAAAATCACAAAATATTAATTACCTTTATTAGGATCACAATTGGAAAAATTTTATCTGGAAAATATGCCAATGTTCACGAGCTTATTTATCAAATATAAAATTGATTACCAGGCTAGCTGATGGCTTTGAAATCAGCCGATTATTAATGAAAACGTAGGCGGCTATTTTCCGATTGAATTTGAAATTTTTTTGATGGGCCATAAAGGCCACTCCTTGAATCTACCAAAGCTTTATGTATAACTATATATAAGTATATATATAAATATATATAATTGGCGCTTTGTAACCGCTACAGCGAGTTTCGGCTGAGCGTTGGTAAAACCATGTCTTGAATCCTGACCTTCCGAATGGCAGTACCAATGCTTCTCAACTATTACGGTCGTTACTTAAAATACCTTGATACAATTCCCAGTTCATTCGGTTCATTAACACTGAAAGTTTTCGATCGTATTACAATTTAAAATAAACTGTACCATATATTTACTTACAGATTACGAATTATTCAAATATTCGCGTAAATTACTAAGACACATCGGAATGCGCGCAATCTCAGTAGTCGCTAACAAAATACAAATATGCTATTTATATATTTACGTCATGGCGTCAGCATATGAACTTTGATCTGTAAACAGTTAAATGTAAATAAAAATCGATACACTTGTGGAGTGATATAAAGGAAACGCCATAAAAAACACATATGTATATATAAAGAAAGGGTCATAGTTATGAAGAATTCCGTAAAGGAAATACAAAGTCTGAGTCAACGTAACTATCGCATGAATTGTCTCATTCAACAAGTGTAAATACGACGGGGTTTTTATTTCACCACAATATAACCGTAAATGCTTTTCAGGGAATACGTTTATTTCTGTACTATGAGCGTCTGTTTATACGTCATGAAATGAATTATTGCAGACATAACATACATATGTACGTATGTACCATATATGTATATATTATAGTACTTTGTCGACAAGTATGCCCGATATGACTGTTTGTTAACGTGAGTAACGTCCCAAACGGAAAATCGATTTAGTCATATCTGCATGCCTTCAAACAAATATTTTCGGTAAAAACTGAGGCTAAATCCGATCGGAAATATTGGGAACGTAAAAACATTTTTTTTAAATTTCAATTCAGACCTTTATCTGCAAAAAACTCAACCAAGTGCAATTTTATAGCCTCCTCATTTTCGAAAATTTTATCATTTAATGAGTTCTGCAAAGGTCTGAACAAATGATAGTCTGACGGTGCAAGGTCAGGGCTATATGTTGGAAGCATCAACAGTTCCCAGCCAAGCTCTGTCAGTTTTTGGAGCAGAGGATGCGGTGTGGTGGCTGAAGGTATTGCCCTAATATCGACTGGCAGACACGTACAAACTTTAAGCGATCTGCTCCAACACGCTCTATACATAGTAGGAAACTGGTGCAAAACCAACCGGCAGGATATTAACCCAGAAAAACAACGAGAGTCCCAAACAGAAATGAAAGGGAAAACACAAACGTCCTCGATCAGTTCGAAGAAAAAATGGGTTGTAGAATCAACTCATCGATGCAGTCAATGAATATGAGCATGAGATTACCAAACCACTTCAATGTCTTCCAAGCAGAAGTTTTTGCAATCATACGAATATAAGCCGCCGAGTGGCTGCTCCAATCTACAATGGCAATACAATCGACAAAGTATATGTTACAACTGTTGTTGTTGTTGTCGTAATAATATTCCCCAAAGAAGTTTTTGTGGAATGTCGCGGGAGTGACAGTCTTTGGCCAGATAAAAGTCCACGTCGTTTTGGTATAAAAACTCGACGCGGAAACTGTTTGATTTTAGTCACCACTTACGACAGGAAGGTACTGTGTGTTCTGTGCTTCAATAATTAATCGCATGCTGGAAAAAAGACTGAGTCAGATGAAAATAAGCTCTGTGTGCTCAAATAGATCGAAATAAGAAACGTTAATCGAGCGGTTTAAACAATATAAATTAAATTTGTAAGTAAAGTTAAAAAATTATTTCATTCATTATTTTATGTTTTCCAATTGTTAGTAAAAACTTCTTACTAACTACAATAATATCATAAAAATTCGAATTTGTACACAATTGTAGAGATTTTCCAGACAAACTTTATTCATTTTCACAACCACACATAAATGTGAATGTGCTAGTATCACCTATGAGTGTGTATAATAGCCACAAGTTAGCAATAAAAAGATCAACCCGCACATTAAACTTGTCGCAGAACTAAAGCTCAACAAAGCTATTTAGAGCTTGAGTAGAGCTTCAGTTTCAATGTGATTAGTTGCTCAACACCTGGCGGAGTTAATCTTTCCGCCTAAACGCACAACGCAAAGGCACAACGGCGTAAATCATGCAGATAAGCCGCATAAAGCGCTGCGATTCATATACCAACACACACAACTATATATGTATATAGATATATACACCGTTAAGTCACCAGGCTGCTCTCTTCATTGCTAATCACAGCGGAAAAGGAAATGCGATTACTTCGCGCTTTACCTTTGCCATCAGCTTGAATGTGCTTTACTTCAGTATATCACAGAAAGCACATTTGATTTGGCTAAATATTGCACAGACATACGTACATAGCTAGCATACTATTGCGCTGGTCACAAGTAATAAGCGCCTAACTCGAGTTATGTGTAAATTGGGTAACTGAAGTAATCTGATTCTGGCGTTCAAAATGTATATGGTAAAAAGATTTTTTAATTTTTATTTTCTATAAACCGGAAAGTATCAATTAAATATTCACCAGCTTTTGTATTGAGTAGTATAAAATAGAAACTTAAAACAACTCTCTTGAATAATATGAAAATCCGACTTTGGCGATTTTGACTCATGAATGCAGGTGTTTTCATATAGGTATACATATGTATGTACTCGTATATACGTACAAAAATATTTATACCGTAATTGAGAACGTTCTGAACCATAAAGCTCCCAGGACGCATTTAATGTTTGCTTTGTGCATCTTTGAAACCCCAAATTGATTTTATTTTGACACGCAAGACGCACACAAAGTCTTATCTTTGCATCTATGTTTGTATATAATCGTATATGTAAGTATATACAAATACATATAAAATTGTATGCTTGAAATTATACAAACAAGTTACCAGATACAAAATTTATACAAATAAATAAAAAAACAAACTTAACCTTGATTAAAACAAAATCTACAAATGCAACCACTGACTGAGGTAGAAACAAAAGCTTAAAGATACTGTGGAGTGGTAATTTAATTTTTTTTTTTTTTAAATACGTTATCTTTTGTTCTTCTTTCTTCATATTGGGAACATTTTACACCTTTCGACTTGTCCCCTATCAAGCTGATGCCAAATCACTGGAATATGTAATATTATCTATTTGAATACTTTTTTAAGACTTACAATAATAATATTATACTCAAAATTTTTAATAATAACATTTTGAAAAATAGAAATATCTAAAGAAATATTTCGCCAAAAAATGAAAGAAAAAATAATAATCTGTATAAAGTAATGGTGTAGTAAAAAGTAATCCATTATTCAAAATGAGCACCGTTTTCCAGGATACCTCTTGTTCAAGTCGTTAAGAACTTTATGAAAGTAAGGTGGTGCCGGTACTGGTCTCAATAAAAACACACATTTTTCTTATTTAAATTGGTTCACAATTTTTAATCAATATTTCCACTTTAATTAGCATGTAAGTTCTCAAACATCATTTATTTCACTCAAAAAATCAATTAATAGAAAATAGTTTTTCTCTATGCATATTTTAAATAACAATTTAAGTTAAACACAGGATCCGCGGATGATTAAGGCTGCCGTGCGCGTGCTAGTTTTTTCGTTAGCTAAGCAGTTGATCGGCTAACGAAATTTAAGCCAAAAAGGATTAAAGAATTGGCGGGTGATGTGGCACACGCAAATAGTGTGAAAAGACGAGGAATTCCACACGCACGACCGTTACATAAGATTTAGGTTAGTTTAAGCGGGCGCTTAAACACCTCTCTTATAAAAACATTTGTCCTTTTTCGTAAAAAATTTAGACGATCGATTTTCACAGGCTTCTTCACCAGCCAAATCATTCGCACTAGACAGGAACAGATGGTAATCACTTGATGTGCGGTCCGGACTATAAGGAGGATGCACCAGAACCTCTTAATTACGGTCTCCGAGCTTCTGGTGAGTCACTATCGATATATCTGGTCTGACGTTGACCTGCTGAAAACAATTCCTCTCCTTTTGGCCAAAGCTGACCGCTTCTTGGCGATTGCTTCCTTCAGATGGTTCAATGGCAGTAAAAATTGGAATGAATAGTTTGGCAGGGGAGTGCTCAAAGTGGATGCCTCCCAGCCGATTCCAAAAACTTTCTTAGCCGGCAAACTAGTGGCCCTTTGAACATGACCGTTTTTGTTTGATGTTGCTTTTGATTTTGTTCCGATTTAGCAGCGATGCGTAAAAGAAAACTCGGTCCATGTGGTTTTTCTCATTAACTCATTTGGCTTCCATACATTGAGTTTCTTTGTCTAGCCAATCTTTTTCAAGGGGCTACAACCTATATTTTGTACAATTTTTAGCTCCTTAGCAATCGAAACAGTGCTCGCATGATGCATTACTAAAAAAATTACTATAACGAAATCAATAAAATTAAAAAAAAACATCATGCTACAGTATCAGGAACAATTGGAAAAACCAAGTAGAGACCAAGTACAGACTGGTTCTTCTCTATCTGGTCGTTCTAACGAAGTGGAGGTCTTTCTCTTCCTCTACTTCCACCGGCGGGTGCTGCATCGAAATTTTTTAAAGCTGGAGTAGCCGCTGTTTCTTGATTCGCTATATTAACGTTGACGTATATCTCGTACAGCTCATCACTCCATCGGCTGCGATATTCGCCGTTCTTTACTTGCAAAGGACCATAAATCTTACGCAAAACCTTTCCCTCAAAAACTCCATCGTCAAAGCTTCTGCATAATATAGTAAGGCGTGATCGATGAGGAACTTGTAGAGTTTAGTTTTCGTTCATCGAAGAAGAACTTCACTTTTCAATAGCCTACTCAGTCCAAGTAGCACCTGTTGGTAAGAGCGACACTGCGCTGGATTTCAAGGCTGACATTATTATTGATGTTGATGATCGTCCCTAGATAGACGAAATTATCTACGACCTTGAAGTTATTACTGTCAAGAGTGACGTGGGAGCCAAGACACAAATGTGAGGACCATAAACGCTGTTCATATTTTCAGCTTTCTGACTTGCGTTTCCCCCCTTATTGCAGAATATAGAGTATTTCGTCTTAAATGGTGTCCATTTTTGACACGTGCTCAAACGCTGCTGAGCTGAGCTGATCAACACTTCTCTTATTATCTTTTTTAGTACAAAATATCATCTTTATAACGCCACCTAGCGTAATGCAATCCAACTTATTGAACGTGTGATATAGGTGAACATTTAATTTTGGTCTATACTCGGTTTCTCAATACGAGATGTTATTTTGATATTCAAAGAAAAATTGCATCGTTTGAGACTAATGCGTGGATTTGTATTTCAATGAAAAGTGGAAGATGTGGCATGAATAATGGAAAGCAATATTTGTCAAATAGCAGCCAAAAAGCAAAGCTTGGCCACAATAGTTCAAGGTGTTCAATCACAATATCTACCTACATAGGCTATCAATTGTGATCACTTCTACGAGAGATAACACGGTACGGAAACTGTTCCCTTAAAAGATTGGTATTTTCGTTGCTTGTGTGGTACGTAGTACCGTCGGCTGGCTTGAGTTCTTATGTTAACTGAGCTCTAGGTATAAGCCTTAAGATCCAAGTCTTTATGCAAAATACGGTATACGCATCTTATTGGAGTACCCTTTATTTTTACCTGAAAACGTACCGAATTTGTTTCCTTTAATACCTTTCGTGAATAAGAAATGGTATATTAACCATTGGTTATCTTTGATTTATTTCCTCGGTTTTTAAGATATTTCAACCCAACGTGGTAAGCGAGTGTAATTTTATGCTATATATATTTGTCGGCACTATATCATATAGTCCCATAGAACCGATTTTTTCAGATATGTGATGATTTTGGACTTCGATAAAGCAGGACAGGAAATTTCGTATTTTACATACATACAGTCTGTCAAGAATGAGTTTTCGCACTGCAAAAAAATACACTTTTTCAACTTAAATTGTTTTAGAATATTATAAATGGTTCTCTTCGTGACTGAAAACATTTCCGGGAGTTCTTTAACACTTTTGCATAATTCGTGATTGTAATAAATCAATTGAACCACTTGTCCAGGCATTTTTTCAAACAAAATATTTTTATTTTTAATGTGTACATACGAAAAATTTATTCAAAAATTGACAGACACATTCATAGACAACAAAATTGTAAACGTCTACAACGCATTGATAACAATCGTCGAAATCGGAAGATTATATCATATACAATAGCTCATGCAGAAACGATAATTGATATTTAAAAACTATAAATTTGATATGGCCATGAAACTTATATAGAACTCGACATTTCTTGTTTTGAAAACTATTTAATATTCTATAGCATAATCTTCTATTGGTGAATATCCGCTTTTGAAGTGGCTTGTGGCGCTTCATCATGCTTAGACCATGATCGTTTTCGATGGACGTTATTGTAAGGAATCTACGTTTCATCTCAAGTTATGATTTGTTTCAAAAACGGATCATATTCATTGCGTATAAGATGCATACCACAAGCGTTGAAGTGGCTTGTTAAATGAATTTCTTTCAATTCATGTGGTACCCAAATATCAAATACATACATATATTGTGCATTCATATATATTTTATAATCTTTGATTGGTAACCATAGTTACCTTTAAATCGATTTTTTCCATATTGCAACACTGCTTGAGCATATATACCTATACTCGTACAAATACATACATACATTCTCCTGCAAATCGGGAACGCGCTTTTAGATAAATTTGCCAATATTGACTGAACTCAACATGCAACGGAAAATGAGAAAAAAATAAAAATAAATAAAAGTACATGAAGAAAGAATTCCACTTCATTCGTAAAACAAATATTTATGTATGTGCACACATACATATGTATATACATATGTACAAGTTCTATATGTAGAAGTTGTATTTGTATTTACAAAATATACGGCTTCTGTTGATAGTTATAGGTATATAGACAGTAGTGTGGAGCTATGCTTACTTAGAACTAGATATTTAATCAAAAGTTCTCTTCTCGAACAAACCAAAATCTACATGTTACTCACTGATGAAGCGTGGACGATGATATCAGCTGATAAAGTGGCATTATGAGTTTTCGATAGAAAAGCTTTGTGGCACATTTATGGTGCTTGTGAGGGTCAGCGCCGCCAAATATTGCTGAAAATGAGCTGTGTGAGATTTACGAGGGGTTAATTTTTATAGCACAGATAATTAAGATGATAGGATGGACGTAATGCTGATGGCAGCAGAGGAAGAAGGCGGTAATAAAAAAGGCCATAAAGTCCAGCTTTCGATCTAACTATATGTATTTTCGATTTTAACTTAAAATCATACGCAGAGTAAAATTGGAGTATAAAATAATTTCTTTGAAACAACTGAACTGTAAGAGCCTTACTATGCATATTTTCAAACATACATACATACGTGTATATATGGTACACAGGACATCGTGTTGGTATTGTGCAAAATCTATTTATCTAAAAAATCGAAAAAAATGCATCACGAGGAAAGCACTTCAGGTGGAGCGCTAATAGAGGTAAAGCAAAAGTAAAGCTAAAACAAAAAAGTATACACATAGCAAAGTAAAACCGTTAAAGGGAAATCGAAATGGCAAACAACAATTTCTGCATTCGACTCATTCCTACAGTTAGTGTGGCCCACAAAACCACTTAACCGCTTTGGCTGTGCGCTTGTACACCGCTCTATACGAAAAAAAAGCGGAAGTGAGTTGATATTTTTGGAGAGAGATTTCGATGGGTAAAAAAATGTGGTACAACTTGATACATTACTATCATATTTGAGTAGTTTTTAAAATACTTCTTTGTCATGCAATAGCGGACTAAGTCAGGTTAGCTTATTGGTACCCGACCACACACTCTCTGTACGATGAACTCTTTAATAGGAAATAATTTTTAGTAAAACATCGGATTAAATCGTTCTATTACTTAAACAGTATGTTAACCCAGAAAAACCAGAAACAGGAGGTACAAACCGCCTTTTGTTAAACCATCTATTCTAAAGGACGTGTAGATCACCCTCTATATTGAAGTCAAATATCTCGAGTATCTTAAAGGGCTAACTCAACTGGTGCCAAAACACGGCAGAGAGGTCGAGCAAAACTAAAACTGCTAAAACGCGCTTGGCAAACGTCGAAAGGAAAAAGACGGGCCTAAGAACGAATATCTTGTACTGGATCTATACAGCGGTAGTTAGACCAATACTACTCTACGGCGTTACCATATAAAAAACTATATAGAGTTCAACGGGCAGCTGCTATCCTGATTACAGGAGCGCTGCCATCAACTTCCTCAAAAGTACTGCCTACTCTGCACATCTCTTTGCAGTCATGGAGGCAGCCGAGCAGGTAGCTCAACCACGGACAATCAGTTACGATATATTCCGATAGTCAAGCTGCCATCAGATATCTACAGTGTAACAGTACACATCAAAATTGGCTATAAAATGTAGGAGTAATATGAAAAACTATCGAGTAAATGCAAATCTGGGCTCCAGGAAAAGGAACCATTCTATCCATAATAAAATATGCATAAGATGCAGGTATCTTTCTCCAACGTGATCAAAATCAAAACATCTTTTCCTTCTAGACCGGTTCTTCATTAACATAATATCAGTTCACTCTTTAATGGGGTTTCCCAGGGACAAAATGAGTTACTATTCTAATGATTTTGGCCACAGCTGTAGGGACGAGGAAGAGGAAGAGTCTATGGCACACTATCAGTACAGCTTTCTCACTCAACTCATTACTTGAAATTTGGTTCAGTTATAATTAGGTTAGATCAATATGAGAAATACTTTTTTCAGTAAGTAAACCTATAACCAATTTATTCTTAAAAATCTTATATGTGGGGCGATTTGCTTGAAACTGATCTGTTCGTACATATGATTCGCTGTGATTGAATTTTTGTATAGGTAAACATATGTACCTATATAGCACAATCCTGATGTTAAAACGTATCGAAAAGAAGGAAGGAAGGAAGTATACGCAAGGAGCTTTCTATGTTGCAGATATTCAGCAAATCGATCCATGAATACAATTTCTTTGAATATATCCACTTCCCTGAAAGAAAATCTAGGCACAGAGCTGTCTTAGTTGCAGATATCAAGCAATTTGAATTATAAGTACGATTTTTCTGAATAGATCGGCATAGTGCTCATTTCAAGAAAGGAAAGTTATCCACATATTAGCCATGGCAAAGACCCACAAAGACCCTGAAGAAAGTGTCTATCCGATATTAATAACGAACAAAAAGCTACTTCTGTGGCAAATTTTATATAAATCGAACAATAAATACGAACAACGAATAATACGATTGAATAGATCGGTCCGAAGTCCACATTCCGGAAAATCCATTCTTATCGGATGCTTTCTTCATACACAAAAGACAACCTTCAAGTTTGAGGTTAGTCATTCAGAGCAAAGCCTTTTGTAAAGGTTCGCCGAGATCACGAACTTCAATTTCGGGTATCAAATAGTCGGTTATCATGGCCCCGTAACGGTCGCCATTGACCGTTACGTTCTCACTGGCATATTTTTTGAGGAAATATGGACCGGCCGGACCGGTTTCTTCCAGATAAAATGATCGCCCAAATGCGGCAATTTCGCTTGTTTACATACCCATTGAGGAAAGCGATGTCGCTTGGGAAGGTCGATCGGCTTCAGTTCGTGCACAAGCTGTATTTTGTACGCCTTGAGTTTAAGATCTCGACGTAGAATGCGCCAAGTCGTTCCAGACGTCAGTCTGAGTTGCTGCGAACGACGCCGAATTGACTCTCCACGGTCTTCGTGTATACTCTCAGCTACGGCCGCCATATCTGCATTACTGCGCGCTGGACGTGGTCTGTTTGGCCGAATATTATGCAATATTGAATACCGGGTCTCAAGATGGGTTATGGTGGTGCGAATAGTATGCTCAGTAGGCCGATAATGCGATATTTACCAATTTTAAAATTGTTTTCGAAATCAAGTGTAGTACAAAGTGTGCTTATTGCGTTGCATTACGATTGTAAGACTTAACAATCTATATATCCCAATTAAAATTTTGAAGTTTTTGTGAATACGTCAAATTGTAGTGAAGTGAAGTTCGCCGGGTCAATTAACTATAAAAATAATTTGTCTTTTTTAGTGTTTTCTTGTCCAGACGAAGAATTTTTATGAAGTGCTTTGAATTTTATATCAGAAATACACTCGGAGGGCTTGACATCCTCTGCCGAGCGGCGACCGCAATTAGAAAAATTTAATTTCCATAGTTTGAATGTTGGACGAACTGGCCTTCCGACTGATAATGCGCAATGCTGGCCTCTCTGCTATTGCGGTCGTTGCTTTAGAAGTATTATTTTCAAATTTTACTTATGGTCCCGCTCTAGACCCATGTGGAGTACACTTACTCGCAATACAGTTTTCAATACGATTTTTGGTTTCTAAACTTGTTGTTTTAGTTGCTTATGCATATTTTCTATTTTCTATTTTCTATTTTTTTTTTTTGCTGCAACATTTTTCCCATTTGATTTTTTTACATTGCCTTTTAGAAATTTCGATTATGTTGTTGCTATCATGCTTGTTGCTGTCATTTGATACGATGTTGTTGAATGTATAAACTAGATGCGCCATTTTGTTGTTGGCGTCACCGCAATCTTTGGTCTCCCCGCACGGAACTGTCGAACAAAAGGAAATTAAAATATTCCAGCGCGCAATCGTGCGTTTAGGATATCGAACTGTTGGCACCGCTCTAACTGTATCGTGAGCCGTACTGGAGGGAGCAGTATTTAGCCACCACCTCCTTGCCGCTACAGTGAAATCACTAAATATATTCCCAGAGTTACCGGAATATGCACACAAATGCGAGTATATGTAAATACGTGTACTTAATTTCAGTTACTGCATTGGAGGTAACGAATTTAGTTTGCAAATGGTAAGCATGTATGTTTGTATGTGTATGTATGTATAATAGTTGTTTCCTTTTTGTTTTTAGGTTTGTTGGAAATTAGCTTTAGCCTCCATATCTTTCTTGTTCGTTGTGGTTACCCCGTTGTAGTTGATGTTTGATGGAGGATCTTCCCACAATTCAATTCGATAAAGTCGATGCCTTAACGAAATCAATTTAACTGCATATATACATATCATATTTATGTATGTATATAAATGAGACATGTTATTTTTTATTGAATTGACAAAAGAAATCTTGTAGATTGTTCTGAGTAGAAGTTTTTCGCTACTACAAATGGATACCTGCCTAAGTTAGTTATCACGATCAATCGATGATTAGAACATTGGTTTTAACTCCCATATTTTTGAGTGTACCGAATCCGAAAACGACTTTCATTTTGTCAAAGAATAAAGCGATAGGTTTGCAGTGAGTGCTACCAGCTGGAAGGTCATGAATTCATATTGTGACCAAACCAATAACTAATATTATAGAAAAGTAATTTCGAGGATAAAATTTGTATTGTGGTCGCTACTCAGCAGAAAATGTCAGCTCATGCCAGTGTATTTCTGTTATGAAATAAAAGCTTAACATAAAAGTCGATCGAGAGTTCAGAGACAGCTGGGTTATTCCAATTTGTTTTTGTATTGAAATAAAATCATTACCCAAAAAAATCATATTAAAAATCAACAATTATATTATCAATGTCGCCGTATATCGCATACAGCTCTTCGCTCCATCGTCTACGGTACGTGCCGTTCCCAACTCGTAGAGAACTATAAAACTTAATAAAACCTTTCTTTTGAAAACTCCTAACGCCCACTAATCAGATATTGTCATCTAGATTATCTTTTACACTAGATTGTAACTTCTCTATTCAGCTCTGCTGCTCGTATTATTTTCTCCAGCATTAAATAAGTGAAGTCATACTATAAGTAATTACCTTGTCTGAAACCTCGTTTGGTATCGAATGACTCGAAGAGGTCTTTCACTACCCTGATGGAGCTTTTGGTGTTGCTTACGCCACTTAAGGGGCAACGCTTTTAGGTGCTGGAGAAAGTTGCTTTAAAGTCGACGAAAACGTAATGTCTTTTCCAAGATTTGGTGCATGTTGAAAATCTGGTCAATTGGGGATTCACCAGGTCTAACGCATCACTGATTAGGTCCAATCAATTTGTTGACGGTGGGCTTTTGTCTGGAGGCCGCGGTAGCGGAATGGTTAACATTACGTCTTGAAGGCTTGGGCTCAAATCCCGGTCCGGCCATCATCCAAAAGTTATGGAAAATTAATTTAAATAAAAAAGTAAGTTAAATTTTCTAATTGCGGTCGCCCCTCAGCAGAGAATGTCAACTCCTCCGATTGTATTTCGGACATGAAATAAAGGCTCCTCGTAAAAAAAAAAACATCAACCGTTCGGAGGTGGCTTAGTATTAATGGTCTCTCCATTTGTTGAAAAAACATCAAAACGCATACCACAAATTGGAGGAGGAGCTCGGCCGAAAATCGCATTAGCGGTTACAAAGCGCCCATTATATTATTGTATATACCTATAACTGATACACTCAGCCGGCAAGTAATCAGCTCCAGCCACTCTATTGCACTTTAAGGAGATAATCGCTATTCGAAACTCAAAAAAATGAAATTTCCGTAATTTTAGATTTTGTTCGACTATCAGGAACCAGGGATCGAAGTTTTACCTTCGGAAAGTCATACCGCAGTATGGAGAAAAGTCTTAGTGCGGATTAATTGTATAACCTGTAACAAATTAACACATTTTCGACAATCGGCGAAATTTTCAAATGCATTAAATACAAGATTTCTCGAAGTTGAAAGGTAATAAATACCTCAGGGATCAACAATCTTAACATAATATATAAAAATTAATGCTAAGGCTCGGGAACGGCTAGACCAATTATAATGAAGTTTTCAGGGGTTGTTCGTTGTAGATCTGGAACGTTTTAGAAATAAAAACACCTTATACTTTTCAGGAGGAAATGTCGAAACATTGATCCAAAAAGAGACTTTTTCTTCATACCAATTTTTTTTTCTTTGTTGTTTTTCAAAACTTTTTTTTTTAATTTATTTTTCCTTCTGATTTGTTTTTTATTCTTTTGGTGGGGAATATACCTAACCTCATTTCCATTGGAATTTATTTGTGTTACTTTTTCAGCTAATTTGTAAATTATTTTATTATTCAATTTCGATGGTTTCTTTTATTTCGGCTATTCAAAAGATAAATTATTGAAAATAATTAAGTGAAAAAAACTTTATGTGTGTTTCATACAAAGTGATTAAGTACAGACTGAAATTTGTTGCGATGCCAAGAAGAGGCAACGTAATTATACAGCACGTCGTACGGAAAAGGAAAATGCTACTGCAAGGGAATCTGCTTGAGTCGGAATGATTGAATATCGTGCGCGACAATCACAAGAGGCTCACGAATCTTACAATGGGCTACAACGATTGAGAAGAAAATAAGTTCCGGCTCAGGAAATTCATAAAACAGGAGAACAAGGTTTGGCTTCCCAACGACAACGCCAGCAACAACAACGATTGCCTCTTTCGAATATCGAGCGTGCAACCTTTTGATATGAGCCGTACTGTATGCACGCATCATTTCAAATTGCTTCGACTTTCTTTCCTTTTCAAAAAACATAATTTTACGCAGAACAACGCTTACGGGGTCAGCTGGTAGTATTATAAGTAAATTCGAAAACTGAGCTGCTCTAATTGTTATCGGTTTCAGGTGCAGGTCGTGATGATGGTCATCAGAAATTCTAATATCTTCCAAAGGTGGCTTGGGCCTTCACTAATGATCTCTCGGCCCCAGTTTATGGTATGAACTGGAAAGCTTCCGTTTTGTATAATAATACTTCACATTACACATAATAATCATCACTATGATTTTTTTGCTTGCGTCAAATGACAGGAATCGTATAGAGAAGTTAGTATCTTGCGCTCAAACTATTTTCGAAGGACTGATCAGATATTATATGTCTATCCTAAGCTTGGACTACTAATTTTTAGACTTTTTTATATGTTCACAACGATGGAACGAATATTGAAGTATAGGAATTTGGATTTCAATAGCATTTTTAAATTAATTAAGAATATGATGACATTTTTTCAAAGTATCAATTTGAGTGGGGGAACAAAAGCGACCTGCATGATTTATTCTTTTGATTTCTTTCTTTAATTTGTCAACAATCCCTCATAGGTATATCAAATCATGCATATACTCGTATGTATGTATGGGTGTACAATAAAAATCGACATACAGACACTTTCCTGCAACTTTCTCTACTATTACTATTGTTTGTATTAGATTTTAACTTTGTTGCTATTGCATAATTCTATGCATGCCATTGATATTTATGTGTACATATGTATGTATGTTTACCCGCCATACTTGTACAAATATTTATAGTTATTTGTCTAGCTAAAATGTAATAGGTTTTCTCTACACTGGAGGCATGGCATATAGGTACTTATGTATGTATGTTTGCATGTCAGCTTATACGTAAATACTAACCTGTTGTAACTGCTTTACCACCCTTCACACAGGTATATTGTTGCTTTAATTTATTTATTTCGTTTTCGTCGGAAAACTTCTGTGTAGGTGTGCCTATAAAATACAAACAAGAAAACGCTAAAAACACTAACCCAAGCGCCATGTCCTGCCACAGTAGGACGATGAAAAGCTATCCTGCTCTCTTATCTCATATTGCTAACACTCAGCGCATACAAGCTGGCAAATGAAGGTGACTGAAGTCAGAGGTGCAGCGTCAGACAGCCAAAGCGAACCGTGTACACCACTAAAATAAGAATATGTTATTCCCTATTGAATTGCCAGCTGGGCGTTTGTTGTAGTCCGCAAATATCCGCACGCCGTGCAGCGTCAACATTCAGGTGAAATACGCAGATGTTGGTGCCAACGGTGTTTTCATGATTTATGGCGTTGAAATATTAGTTTCTGCTTATTTCGTACAAACGCTTGCCAACACAGGAGCGCAATTGAAAATTCACCAGAGTGTATACCGTTATGTGAGTCATATTCATGTTCATGGTAGGCAGTGGGAGGTACATACATATCTACATAAAAGTATATAGAATAGTATATATATGTGAAAATAATTGTAAATATGTACATGTACCTATTCATAACGCTAATACTAAAAATTGTTTCAAGTACTTGCAAATTTAGAAGTTTGACCAAAAATGTAAACAGAATTTTAGGAGTTTTAAAAATACAAGTTTTTGTAAAGCTTTTAAGGAGCACAGCTTAATTTAACCTTAAACCTACCGTCGAATATGACCCGTCTTAAAAACGTTATATGTATGACTATCTTTAAAACTATTAGACTAATTTGATACATGAGTAAGAATTTTTTTTTTAAATAACAACTTACATTACTTTATATACTAATTTAAAAAAAATGAAAGTTAAAAAAAATAATAGACTACTTAGCTGATGTTGGCGCAGTGGTAGAGCACTCGGCTGTTAAGTCAAGATCCGTTGGTTCGATGTGGTGACCTCCGAAACATCTGTCACTTCTAACATTTTGCTTTGTTGTATAACAAAAAAATATTCAATTCATACAAACAAACAAGGCCTTTCGATCACTAAGAAACTTTTAATAAAAATAATATAATATTCTTCGTAAACTTTATCTATTTTCGCCGCAAATTTAGAAAATTATTGGGTTTTCGAAGGTAGATTTTCCGATGTTTTGGTTTCTTTGAAAAAACTTTTTAGAAACCATTTCGCATTTTTACTTGACAATCTGAGTCTGCATTTCTTGATATACCAACTATTCTTAGAGGACCGTATACTTTTTATGAAATTTTCCATCACCAAATCGGGAAATGACTGCTGTATACCCTCAATAGCTTCACGAAATCCAATTTTGAGGTCTTGAACCGATGTTGGCTTGTTGGCGTCGACCTTATCTTTCACATGGCTCCAAAGGAAGAAGTCGCAAAGTGTTAAATCACAAGATCTCGGTTTAATTTTTCCTTTGAAAGATTGATGGTTTCGTTGCTTCTGAGGAACGTAGCGCCAACTTGTTGAAAGTAAACGTTATCTAGATAAATACCATCCTATTCCGGCCATAAAAATTCATTTAACTTTTCCCGAAGTTACACGTTGAGGATGGAGAGGTTTTTCTGCGACAAATCTTGGGTTTTCCGCTTATTGACGTAGCCATGTAGGTGGAAATGGGCCTCCTCAGTCAAGATGATTTTTCGATGAAATTCCGGATCATTCCCATGCTTTTCAAAGACCCACCAATCAGCAAAGACATTTTTCCCACCAAGTTCTGTATTGCGGTCCGGCCAAGTGCTTCACGATGACAAAAATATATTTAATTTTACGAATTGTCTCTGCCAAGCTTTCACCATTTTTGTAGTGAATTTTAATAATTTTAATACGTTGTTGAAGCGTGTTTTGTTCCATTTTTATTACTAGGTAGTTTTCACTTATTAAATGTCAAATAAACTACAAATTCAAGAGTGGCATGTACTGGAATAGCGGACTATTCATACTAACACCTCTTATTGTAAAACTCTTTATTATAAATTAGATCTCGATCAATTGTTGCCCCTGGTTCAAATTTTTGCCGTATTGTATCATCGACCGAAATTTCAGTACATCGATCTTCTGAACTCAACAACTATATTTACAAACTGTCTTCTTCGTAAATTTAAAATAATCTTGTTTTCACTTTAATTACCTCATAGCTCACCTTGGCTTCAAATGAATCATTAGGTTGTTTTATGTTATCACTTCCGACAGTTTCTCTTTACTAAATTCCTCAAATTATTCAACTAATTTGTTTATAATTTCTAGCGATGTTTTAAATTTTTTGATTAATAATTATCAGTAAAATGATGTAATAAGAAATCCTAATTCCCCAAAATGGATAAATATAATTTGAAATCTTCACTGCAACACTCGCTTGCAGTAGAACCAAGTTGGCTTTTTATCCGTCAAGCAACCACAAATACATCACAATGCAGCAAAATATATCCCGCTGTAGCAAAAAAAAAAGATTCTAATCAAGTTACAGAATCTATGCATGAATCAAATGACCCCTTGTGGCAATTATAGCAAGTTACATATATTTCGCGTTAAATAAAATTTGTAAAGGCAAATGCCGAAATCATAATCCATCCTGGTAAGCTTAGCGATAATAGGGGTAAAAATTGTTGTAGTTTATTATAATTTATACAAATACGTAATTAAACCTTATCTGTCTGTTTTGGCTCCAAATAGGTTAGGAAATGTAAACCTCCGATATCTTATAATATTTACGCCCACTAATCAGTGTTAGTATTTTAAGGGATTTAGAACTAGGGCTGTATTCACAGAGAAATTATATTTGGGTATGAGTTGCATTCTTATCTCAAATCTATCTACATGCCTAACACATAAAAGGTAGATGATCTTCGATATATCACATGTCTTACCTAGAACAGATCTACGGCCACATTGTATAGGTATACGTCGAATAACAGTCTTCTGCGTATTGAAAATAAAAATGAATCGAGTTCACATGGGATAATGCATTTATATCCACGATACCTATCTGTGAATCCCACATTGAAGGCTTTGATAGCTGATCAATCATGTATATACGTATGTAATGATGGTGGTTGGCTGAATAAGCAACGCGGGTTAACAAATCCACTCATTTTACTGAATGTATTCGACAACCTGGGAAATATAATATATGAATGGCTGTACGTATTATTAAAAGAAATATATATTTTATCATGCATATAATATACATATGTGTACATTTCTGCGAAATTTATGAGAATTATAATTTAATTACGTTATGAAATTTTTTATCGCAATCGACCGCAAGCAAGCGACTTAAGACGCGTGACATAAGCGTGTATATGGGCCATATTTGCATCGAGATATCACCGGTTAATATATATTATATATTAATATATACATTAATAACACTGTGACTCAAAATAAAAGTTCATTCCTCCGTATTTGAGGAAACCAAAGGCAAAAAAAAAATACCCCGAAACGGATTTTTGCCCCTTTGATATGGTTTTTATGCGTATTTACAGTTTAATAACCCAGTTTACAGGAAAACAGCAACCAAATTCTAGATAATAAATTATTATTATTTTTGCCGTTTTTTTGATAAACTTGAAAGAGTACCTACGTGTAGCTGTCTTGAAAGCCGCTGTTCGAAGCTGAAAAGAACGCCTTTATCGTCTTTTCGCTGTTGGCGTACTGTCATTCGGAAGGCTCGGGTCCAAATCCTGGTATGATCAACATCCAAAAGTTATCGAAAATTTATTTAAATAAAAAATTAGTTAAATTTTCTAATTGCAATCGCCCCTCGGCAGGGAATGTCAACCCATGCGAGTGTATTTCTGAAATGAAATAATGGCTCCTCATAAAAAACCATCATCCGTTCGGAGGCGGCTTAGTATAAACTGTAGGTCCCTCCATTTGTTGGAAATGCATCAAGACACAAAACCAGAAATTGGAAGAGCTCGGCCGAAAATCGCTTCAGCGCCTACAAACCGTTAATTATATATATTTGGTATACGTATATGTTGTTCAAAAATCAAATTTTTTTCCACAAGAATATTTTTCTAATAAATAGCACTCCTTTTATTAAATGATACACAAAGTTTTTTTTGTTCCTTCTGTTCTTATGCGCAACTTGCACATTACTACGTACATCTTAATTGGCGTAGCTAACGCTTACTAAAAATGAATAAACATCAACGGGACTGCAGTTTCATTCTTGATCAGTTCGGCGATGTAAATATATGTATAGGCAATATTTTCACCTGTAGTAATTGCGTCTAACATCTTAATGCCAGCATAGTAAAGCATCTAATTCGCCGAACTATTTATATCAATATTGTCGTATATCTGCACCATATTTTTCTTTACCCGCCGAAGTATTGTAGATGAAAGGCTGAGGCTTTACTTTCAATTATCTACTCAGTACCAGGTAGCACCTGTTGTCTGGCTGAAACTGTTGTTGGTGTTAATACTGGTTCCAAGAGAGACGAAGTTATCTACCACTTAAAAGATATGACTGACATCAGTGAAATGAGAACAAAAAAGCTAGTACACTGACTCTTTGTTTGAAGACGGGAGATATTTCGTCTTGTCCTCGCTGTCTAACTGATCCATTCGTTTGGTTTCAGGCTTGGAGTAAGCGGAACTAATGGCGCGGTTGTTATGGCCTATGATATCAATATCTTCTGCATACGCCAATAGTTGTACACTGTTGTAAAAGATTGTACCTTCTCTATTCAGCTCTACTGCTCGCATTATTTTCTCCAGCAGTAAATTAAAAATGTCACACGATAAGAAAACCTTGTTTGGTATCGAACGGCTCGGAGAGGTCTTTCTCGATCCTGACGGAGCTTTTAGTGTTGCTTAACGTCAGTTTACATAGCCATAAAAGTGTTGCAGGTATACCAAATTTAGATATAGCGGCGAAGGAGCAGCTCTATACTGTGAAGGCAGCTTTACCAGCTTTACACTGATACAATTCAATCAGGTTGTTAGCGGTAAGCTTTAGTCTTTCGCTTAATTTTCCTGATAGGACCTCATATGCGATATTTATGAGGCTAATTCCACGTTAATTGGCGCAAACTGTGGGATACCTCTTTTTGTGGGCATGCTTTAATTCAACCATATTTTGCATGCACCTTGCCTACTTATCACCGCCTTGTTTAGATAGCTCAGTCGATAAGCCATAAGCTCCACTTCGGGCTCTAAACAGGCCGGAAAAGTATTCCTTCCATAAATTCAGTATATTTTGGGTAAATCACCTGGATCTGGATCCTACATTTAGAACTATTGGGACATATCCTCTGTCAACGAAAAGTGTACTAGGCTCTCATAGAAAGCGTCTTTGGTAACATCGTTTTTCTCTTCTGTCGGGTCGTGGGCGCAAATCAGCGATATGTTGAAAAATCTCGCCAGCTGTAACGGAGCTTTCCACTTGCCTGGGGTTAGCTCAGCCTTGCCAAGGTTATCCTAAAATAACAACACGCTCTTTTAAGGCTACAACAAATTTATTATTAACAAACAGAGTTATACAATATATAAATCTCTATATTTCTACTATACATATATCTACTTTCTCGTATGGGCTGTGAAGGTGAAAACTCTCCTAGCCCTCTTTCTAGTGAGTTGAAAGCCCTCAGTGGAATATAACTAAGTGTTCGTGAGGTGAAAACTCTCAGGGACACCACATTTGCCGGTGATGTTGATACCACGGGCAAGTATACCTATCGACGACACAAAGGTGACCAGAGTAAATGCCTGTACTAAGCGATGGAGTCTCTCTCCTACCGCAAGTCCAACACCAAATTTGCACTCTTTTAAATGTCAGCTGTAGTAGATATTACAAGGACGCATTCATTTCTGTGCTTGTTCCCCCCATCGCCCTTATTAGACGGCAGTGATTTAGCCTTTAATCTTAATAGGACATCAACCAGCTGGACATCGATCGGACATTCCATGACCTATATTACACAACCAAGTTTTATATTTATCTTCGCTCACTTAAATATGTGATGAAAACCTGACAAAACTATTTGCAATTTCTTCAGTACAAGCATAATGCTCGAAAATCTAAATTAAACTGCAAAGAGCATTAGAGAATTCGCCGGCTCTGGGCAAGGATGGCCTCTTTAATTTAGTCCCTACTGACATAGTGCGATTTCAAAAGACCGTCAGCAGAAAACGAGTGAATTTACCAACAATACCACGGTTTTTATACGTTTTACAATTTTTATTTATCTTCATACCTTTTTGGTTAATGCACTACTTTTTCTTCACCACTATAAAGGGAGTTATAACAAATTTATTCCAGAGATGCCCAACTGACGAATGCCATCTCCTTTTGTTAATATGAAAATTAAACTTACCAAATGAATCCTGGTTTCGTTTCGCCAACATGTCTTCGGATCGAAATGAAATAGTTCATATGAAACCGCATAAACTCAATGTTAACGTTAATTTTTAAAACAAGCGTTTAACATTATCTGTTAATGATTTAGCATTATCTGTTAACGATTTAACAGTAGCCATAGCTTTTCATTTCGGATAAAACCAACTGAAATAAAGTAACTAATATGATAACTATTTTAACGATACCCATTCCAAATGTTTCAACCAATCGATTGCAATTTTTTGATAAACGTGAAATTTATCATTACGATCCAGCCTTGATTTATTCATTTATTAATGCTTTAATAATTGCTCCAAATTAATACTTACTGAAGAGAGTTATCATATTTCAAAGAGAACAATGAATATATATATGTATATATAAGTATAGGTGTTTATTGTTAATTTATTTATTAGTTACATTTGCTATCCTTTTTTACAGTTTCTAATAATATATGCTAATAGCTTCAGAAAACATTCTATCGACGCGTACAAAGCCTTGTTTTTATTATATTTACGTGTTTGTTTTTCTGCTTGAAAGCACATAACCTGTGATAAATCTCTAAGAGTTGTTTCCTAAAGTACATTCTTTACTTTTATTGTGTGGCGTAAATGTTGCAGTTTTAAATATTTTTACACAGTCGTCAATTTCTTTACACAAACTAAGAATTTCTTCTCACAAGTCTACTTACATATGTAGAGATATATACAATGTTTATAAATATATTAAATCATACTACACATTTATTACTAGATATTATTTTTAATAATAATTTATTTCTATTAGTTGATATGACTTAATTTCTAAATGATTACTTTTGCGTGATATTTCTAATAATTATGTAATTTATTGTATTGCAATCTGCAATCCAAGAAGTGACTCTTTAAATAATCTTGAATGCTGTCCTTATTTATTAAAATCATAATAAATTTGCAAATTAACCAAGGAAATCAGGTAGTAATTAATTAATTAAATAATATTATATACCAGTAAAGTTGAAAGGAGAGTGTTTTAGATCACAATTAATTGTTGCTTTATTGAGAATTATTCGAATGCTAAACTGAATTGGAAAACCATTTTTTTTCGAATTATTTAAATATCATAATTTATTTATTTATTTTTTTGAAAAATATAACCTTATAGCTGTATTTGATTGATTTGTATTTTCAAAATTTAATTTAATTTATTTTAAATTTTAATTCATATCCATTTGGGGTTAAAATAAAGCTTCTTACTGCGAAATCAATGTCCATGCAAGCGAGGAGTTTTTGCTTAACTTTAAATGTTATCGGTGGGCATTAAAAGTTTCCCAAATAAATTGCATATAAATTTTTTTATCAGAACTTTCATGATTTTTGAGCCGTTTAATGTAGATTTTTTTGGATGGCAGATTCTTCTAGAGCATAGAATTCAAGCACCAAGTTGATTCCTTACATTCGGACGATACGGATTTGGAGTGCGTTGGAAGACTGGTTGAGGTAAACCATTTTCAACATCTTTCAGAGCAAACTTAATGCAAAGAACTATAATACAAACGAGTATAGTACGCTGAGGCTCCATCATCGAGTGGAGAAGTTTCTTTTTACAAACGAAAATCACCATCTTACGCAAGTGGCTGCCATGAAGTCAATAATGAAAACAGCTGAAAGCTTTATCACACTTAAGAGGCATGTTTATCAACATTATAATCTCTCTCCTCGAAGTGGAATCGAATTTATGGTTCGATGTACTTAAAATAGGCCCATTTTTATTTCGGTTAGCAGGACAACAACTCTTTTCTCCGGTAAGTGAACCGGGGACCAAACCAAAACATTCTGTTTATGGTTCAATTAAGTTGTAATTCGGCTCATAGGTTTTTTTCCTTGGATTACCAGCACTTCTCTCCGATATCAGAACCCAACACCCAACTATTCAAATTAATCCTATTGTTAGCTTTATTTACTTGAAATTCTTTTTTTACGGGAAGTAAATCAAATTATTTAAAAAAATATACATATTCATGGTTCGGTTTGGTTAGATTTTCGGATGATATGCCTACATGGGGTACTTTTGTTTTTAGAAATGGACCAGAAACCTGTAGACCAACCGAAAGATCAGAAATTGCCAAAAATTAGTATAATTCGTAAATAAGTATGGGTCGTGCATAGGTTTATTCGATTAGAAATGTTATTAATCTGCGGCTGCACGTTACAAGCAATTCTTAAACGTTCAACTTGAGTGTGAAAAAGCATAGATACGAATATAGCCGGATCCAATGGTAAATAATAAAAAATCTGTGATAATCAGACTCTCTAAGCGCGCAAGATTTAATGATTCTCTTTCTGCATATATACAGACAAAGTCGTTCGTACACAACCTGGCTGGATGTGCCATGAAAGGAAGCGAATAAGGGAAGCAACGAGATTGTTGTTTTAGTAGCAGATATAGTTTTTTGCTTTCAAGCTCTCTAATGTAAAAAAGAAACGCTGGTGTATTTTTGGGCTTACACTCTATGGAAGCGGACTAGAGATTTCAAACTAGCGAGAGACTTGCTTAAACCATAGTGGGGCATATCTTAAACTTATCTCTAGATGCTTACAACAAATTTATGCAACGCATTAAATAATGAAGGAAATTGAGGAAGAGGAAAAAGAAAGCAGCATGATCTTCAGTGAGCAATGGAGAATTAGCTGAAGCTCTTACTATGTGGATGTTGTAAACGCGTATATTAGAATATCTATTTTTAAAAGTAAGTATTGTTTAAGTAATACCTAAATCATAAATTGCTAGATTTCAAGACAAGCTCATAATACCTATGCCTAAACATAAAATAATAAATATTTTACTCTAATTATTAAAATTTTGAATCATAAGTCATTTAAAACTAATATTATCATAATCAAAGAGTATAATAAGAGAGATATAAATACCAAAAAGTAGGGCTAAGCTTCATCTACTTATATCCACCTATGGCCACTTTCACACCCTAATATGTATACATAATTGTGAAAGTGCCATACATACATATGTATGCATATACGACAATTTAATATTGTGTTAAGGTGGGTCAAGTGATTTTAAAATAATAATCCTGGTCTGCACAACAATGAATATGTGGCACACACGCCATTTAGTATGCTTCGCCTAACGCACGTAATGCGCACAGTTACATTTACAGCTACAAACACGTTAATGTGACGCCTTAACAACATGGACAATATGGTTGTATGAGCATTTAATATGCTTTAAACTCGCACAACACAGCGGAAGGGCTATTTTCCCCTTCGGAGTGGTAAACGGTAGACGATGTGACCTACGTATCACCCAAGGTGAAGGTAATGTGGCCTATGGCATGGCTAACAAATTGAATATTTATTAGCTTCGCTGTGTGGCATGCTAGCATTGTTGTGCCACAATATGTGGTATGTTATTGTTTTCGTATACACTGTTGTTGTCATTTCTGATTTCTGCTCTTGTTATCGTTATAGTTATTGTTGTTATTGTTGTTGTTGTTGTTTGTGCAGTATTTCTTGTGTGAAATATTGGATTTTAACGTCATAGCGTTGCTCAGCCGCTGTCAATGTTGCCAATTTTGCTCACCACCAGTTAAGGACATTATTGTGTGCATGTGTGTATGGATGTGATTTGGCGAATTAACCTCCAAATTAACCTGTGTGTGTCAAAGTTGCAAGTTAATTGCGATTGTGTGCAAACTGTCGCTGGCCGTAGCATTAATTATATTTGTTCATTGCGTGTACATATAGGTAGGTATACTATATACATATATGAATGTATATATATTTGCATATATACACACGTATATCGATCATACATACAGATATATTCGAGTATGGATTTAAGTATGACTATACAACATAGCCCATATGAGCTGGTGAGGTTAGGTGTTATTATAATTGATTGGTTGTCTTGTCGTCAGTCAACGATGAAAACAATAACAGGCGATTTACAGATTTACTATATATGCATGTATGTATGTATATGAGCTGTTTTAAACAAAAGGGAGAGAAGTCCGTTTTTTCACAAATTGAGATTTTTAGTGGAAATAATTTTAAAAATATTTGAAAATAATTATTAACTGCATAAAGCTTTTTTGTAACGTCAAGGCATTTACATTCGTTATAGCATAGGGAAATTTAAAAATAGTAGTTACTTTATTAACAACTAGAGTTTCCTCGCGACTTTGTCTTCAAGAAATTTAAAGGTGGTTTTAATAAGATTAATTTTTGGGTTAACTACTTAACTATTTTAACTATTACCTATTGTCGTAAATTATACTCTTATGTTCCGCATATTAAGCAACCCCGAGCCATCGAATCGATCCCAGGCCCAATTCCCGAAAGAAAGAATGTTTTTATGTTAACCAAAGAAATTTTTTTCGAATATACATGTTCCAGGTATACTTATTATCGAATGCCTACCTCATTCGTAGAACACATTCTCAAAGTTTCAGGTCTCTAGGATCAGTGGTTCGGCTGTCGGTTGATCCGTCAGTCATTCAGAACAAAGCCTGTTATTTATATATAAATATATTATAGTACAAAGAGCGCCATCTATGCGATAGCATTTGGAACTTGAATATATATACTTGGCGCTTTGTAACCGCTGAAGCGATTTTCGGCCGAGCTCCTCCTCCAATTTGTGGTTTTGCGTCTTGATGTTTTTCCAACAAATGGAGGGACCTACAGTTTATACTAAAGCCGCCTCCGAACGGCTGATAGTTTTTTTTACAAGGAGCTTTTTATTTCATGTCAGAAATACACTCGGAGCGGTTGACATTCCCTGTCGAGGGACGACCGCAATTAGAAAATTTAGCTTAATTTTTCATTCAAATCAATTTTCTTTAACTTTTTTGATGTTAGTATGGCACCACGATTTGAATAGTTTTGTCATTTATTGACGTATTGACATAGTAGCTTTTTCGATGCGTCATTTCAGTATATTTTGTGCCATGAATCAACTAACACCTATACAACGAGCTCTATGGTGATGGTGAATTTCTTTTCAAAATCATCAGGAGCGATGAAACTCATTTCGCTTTTAATGACGCGGTTAATAAGTAAAACTTGCGCTTTTGGAAAGATGGAAATCAATGGTGTAACTTTGTGTTTTCGAAAATTAAAATTACATGACCCACTTCTAGTTCCAACATGACGGAGACACATCACACACTAACCGCGGTTCAATGGCGCTACTACGCACGATGTTCGACTGACGCATCATTTCGAAAAACAGCGATGTCGACTGGCCGCCGCGCTCACCCGATTTGACGCCACTGGACTTCCTTTTTGGGGCTAATAGAAGAACATTATTTCTAACCGAGTCTGTAGTAAATCTGGTGCAGAATGGATGTGAATGCCCAACGTAACTTTGGGAACACAGATATCAATGCAAGTCTCATTATAAGCAACAAAGGAAACGACCATACATTTATTACTTGTAATCGAAAAGAGGTTCAAGATGCCACTTTGATCTTGAAAGAAGCCAAGAGGGCGATAATTGGAGGATCCTAAAGGAGAACTCCTTTTCCAATCATCGTTATAAACAATTAGACTTAGACGGGGTTGTTTCTAAGGTAAAACTCATGAGAAATTTGAAAAATGCTGATTGGCAAATGAGTAGGAAAAATTTAGAGTCACTTATTTTGGAGGCCTTGGTGCCATCACATTTGTCAAGCACTATAAAAGTGGAGAAGCTGGTAAGTCAATTCACTAGCGCCAGTTCCAGCAAAACTTAAGGGACTATAAGAATGCCTTATCAAAGCCAAAAACAAGATTTTGGAGGGACTTATTCAGCAAAGAGAGAGAGTAGACTCAGACTCTCAAGTACCCCCCACTTTCCGGATGCATTCACAAGTAGGTCGTCGGAGCCAACAGAAAATAAAGCACCGCACATAGTAAAAGATCTCTTAATAAAAATCAAGATCAAGTAGGCAATTAGTACACTTAAACTTCAAATGTCCAGGGCCTGACAAAATGGCACCTAACCAACTATAGAAGAAACGGAAAATGTTTCGTATTCCCAAATGTAGAAAGGTATCTCATAGTAAAACTAAAGATCACAAACCGATAAGCCTGGTATTTTTCTTGCTTAAGGAGGCGGATCGTTTGATGGAGATTCCTATTAAGTCTACTGCGGATCATAATCTCTCAGAAAACCAACGTCTACCATATATGAAAGGTAAGTCAAAGGAGACAGCATTGCACATGGTGCCATCACATTTTGAGAAATATATATATATATATATATATAAATCTGTTAAAGAATACAGTCTATTACCTTTTCTTGATATTGAGGGTACCTTCAATAATATAGCGCCGATTGTTTTCGGCCCCAATTGCTCGGATGCAGGATCTGAAATCGAGGGATTGTCGGAAATGAGGTATGTCAACAGAGGAACCTCACGAGGTGGAGTTCTCTCGCTTCTTCTATAGGTCGTGGTAGTGAACCAACTGCTGAGATACATGGAGGAAGAGGCCTTGCATAGCGTATGCGGACCATCTGGCGGTTATGGTGAATTGCAAATTTCTACAAACTTTATGTGATGTCATGCAGAGCGGACTAAATCGCATAGAAAAGTGGAATATTGGTGCTGGATTCGGCATTAACTCACTGAAAACAGAAATTTTTCTCTTCTTTGGTGGCCTAAGTGAAGTGATGCCCGGCAGCCACTTCAACTAAACCAATCACATCAATTTTTTTAAAATCTGTGAAAACTTTCAAAATGTGATATTTTCCAAAATATTACTTTTTTCCTAAACCAATCAGACATTTATTTAGGGGTCTTCTTAGCCAAATAAA
Source organism: Ceratitis rosa (assembly GCA_037013455.1). Lineage (NCBI taxonomy): Eukaryota > Metazoa > Arthropoda > Insecta > Diptera > Tephritidae > Ceratitis > Ceratitis rosa. Next base: position 12,613,960 of record JAWMAG010000003.1, read on the forward strand.
TTTAATTTACTTCCTGACAGAAAATAAAAATAGAAGCCACGCCTATTTAATACATAAATATTTGTAATTCGTAGGTGTTGGAAGGTAATTGAGTCACTTATAAAATTTAATTTGGATTGTTATGCATTTTTTAATGGTATGGTTTATTGGGTAAAAAGTAAGAATAAAAAACTAAATAAATATGTAAACGTGTAAATAAAACTCGCTATGGTGTTGCGGTTTTGCACGCTCAGTATGCGGTTATCATATTAATTCATGTTTTATTGCTGAACATATTTTTTTTCGCATAACAAGTTCGCTCATAATAAACACTCAAATACGCTTAATTGTACAAACAATAACAAATCACGAAATTAATGCCAAAAAAAAGAGCAAAAAAAAAATAAAGTCTATAAAAAAGGGAGAAGATGTGCATGTAAAAAACATGTCAGAAAATATGTCAAAAAATACGTGGAAAATATGGCGCATAATTATTTTATGTAATTTATATCAACTTCATGGTAACTTTTAACGGATTTCATTCAATAAATTAAAAATGTACATTTCCAACAAATTTTGTTTAGGTCAGCATTGTAAAATATGGAGTATTTCGATTATAGTGTTGTGTGTTGTTTTTTTTTTTTCAAATATATAAATTATTTCACATCTTTTATGCAATAAAACATTGGGTTTTGCATAATAAAACACTAAAATTTCTAATTGAGTTTGTCAAACATCAATATTGTTTTAATTGGCATTTTTCGTTCTACAATTATTGTAAAAAAAATGAAACAAATCAATTAAATTTACACAAATTGCATTATTGTTAATTTAACAGCATTTTTTATGAACATTCCTTTAATGGCGAGAATTGATTTAAAAAAAAATTTAAATTAAATTAAGTAATTAATTTGTAATAATTTAGTCTCCGTAATTCTGTTGACCTTTGTTATTGTATGAATGTTTAGCTGAAACATTTTTTATAATCGGCTGATTTCTGCAACTCCTTTCATACACGTATATATGAATTGGTATATCAACTTTCATCCGAAGTATGTTAGTACCAGAAGCGGAAGAGATAGGCACATCAAAATTTATACCGATTGTGTCAGAATGATAAGTTGAGTTTATTTAGTCATGTCCGTCTGTCCATCCGCCCTTTTGTTCGTTTGTTTGTACGCATACTAGTCCCTCATTTGTTAAGCTATTTCAATCAACCTTGGTGCACAGATGCATTTTTACAATTAAATGATTATTTCTTGCAGCAGGCTAAATCGGACCCTTATAACAATTACGACTAATTTGACAGGTTCATAAAACTGTCAAAAAAGCATTTAAGAACGTGAAAACTTGATTTCTACGCACATATATACAAGTGAATACAGTCACCGAAAATCTTTGAAATCGGAAGACTTTAACATACCTATAGGCCCTATACAAGCGACATGTTCAGATATGAGGTTTCGGGTCGAAAATCCATCAAATGCATACACGTATACAAAAAATATTGACACTGGATAACATCGCAACCGAATAGCTTAATATTGAAAGTAAAGACTATAAATGTGATTTGGTCATGAAAGATATTAATACTTCGACATTGCTGAAGACAGCGCTTCTTTCTTGTGGTTATTATCGTTTCCTCTAGCATATACGTGTATATATGTATTGCAATAATAGTGTAGCTAATAAGAAAATCCAAAACTCTTTTACAATAATGTCATTATGGTGTATTCCCAAACATTAATGTTATTCATATAAGTTTTATGTACATATATGTACGTATTTTTAATATTATAATTATAGACTTTCATAGTAGCATAGCAGATTGCACCACATAGATTGGTGTAAAATGAACTAACTTAAAATTTAAAATTAGTATACAATTTAATAAATAACCACCTGAATTGCCAAACAGATTTTTTTTTGCATTACGTCATTGATATGACTCAATATAGATATTAAGAATAATGCAAAAATTAACAACAATTAATTAACAAGACTGAATTTATATTTTCCAAAAAAAAAATAAATATGAGGTAAATTAAAGGTAAAGTAAATGTATCGAAAATTATATTTGCTGTTAACCCTTTTGGACCTAAAGAGTTACACAAGGCTATATGTAGCGGCATTATATGATCCAGATAGATATTAACACATATATTATATGTAGCCGTCAAAATCTAAGTCAATGAGGTCATCTAACAGGAGGTCCAGGAAATGAGCTATTTCGAAGGGCTAGGACCAGAAGAAAAGGGGGCTTACTAGAGTTGGTTTTAAGGGCATACAAAGAGGTTATTAGTGTCGTGCGGGGATTGCATGCAGAACATACGTTGGTTATGTCGGGGTCAAGTCTAGATAGGTAGGAATATAGTCAACTACAGTATGCAGATCTTAATACGTTCGTTCTAAGTTCCAGTCTCTGTTATTTTCTGCTCCAACGGTAATTATGAAAATTACAAAAATCGTAATAATACCGTAATTAATTTTCCAATTAAGGTGGCATTTGTTAAGGATAACTGCATTGAATAAAAAATTATTTGGTGTTTGCCTAGAAATTCACACCTATGAGAGGAAAAGTATATTTATATCAGAAAATACTGAACCACTGACAGAATTCGATAAAATTTGATATTTATAATTTCTATGAACTCGAATTGAATATGGGTGCAATAGGACAACAACTACGGTTTGGTTCATGTTGCAGACCATTTATTTTTTTATCAAATGCTTACCTCCAGATGGACTGTTTCAGGCATTTATCAACAAAACTGACCCAAACTTGGTAGATGTTCCACTTTAAATGGAGAGTAGCAGCCTAGAAATGACTGATATAGGTCGAGGAATGGATCCATATTACCGACCTTTTATTTCTGAGCGATATGAGGATCTAATATAAATATTAGCCAAATTTCCAATTTTTGGTATCATCCAAACTTAGCCATCCTCATTTAGCTTTCGTGATCATCATGTTAAGCAAATAAAAAAATGTTAGCCCAGTTAATGGAGTATAATAAGTCGGATGATTATTTTGACAATTTGCATTGTTAAACCGAGACTTGTAAAATAATGCTTCCCCTATCGATAATGTTGACTTCAAACTCACAGAAAAATAAGCCAATAACACCATCCGATTTTGGAACTATTATCCCTGTTAAAGTACGAGGTGTGACAATTAAGTAATGAGACTGATTATATTGCCGCAATTGTCGTAACCCTGCGACCTTGAAATTCCGCTTTCCCTTCTCCCGGCATCCTTCTCCTCTCCATTGATATATTCGTCATCGCTCTAGCTTGTTTAGTTCGCCTGCTGTGCCGTGTTCAGTAAACGTGTGTTAGTGGTGCTCGTCACGAAAATGGAAAAACTAAATCAAAAGCAACGCGTCGCGATAAAATTTTCCGCCAAATTTGGCGAAACAGCTTCGGAATCGTACGCTAAAATGGTAGAAGTGCATGGTGATAGTGCTCTTAGTTGTGCCCAGGTATTTCAATGGCATAAAGAGTTTAAGTTTAAGTAAAGCTCGCATGAGCAAGTCGAAGGTGAAAACGATGATGATTGCCTTTTTGGATGATTTGGCCTGCAAAGGGATCGCCGTGTTGCAACCACCGCCTTATTCGCCCGATATGTCACCCTGTGACTTTTCTTTGTTCCCTAGAACAAAACCGGTAGCCAAAGGAAGCCATTTTGACTCGATTGAAGACATCCAGGCGGCCGAGTGGAAGCGTTCCAGAAATGTTACGAAGCATGGAAAAAGCGCTGGAATCGTTGTATAATTGCCCATGGGGACTACTTTGAAGGGGATGGCAGAGTTGTAGAATAATTTTGAAATATACGGTTTTTATAGAATCAGTCTCATTACTTAAATATGTATGTATACGAGACTCGTATATACATTTCAGCGTTATCGGCCATCTGACTCAAAAATGCCCCAATAATGAAATGACAGCAGTCAGAAGAGTAGATAAATAAATAATATATATTTTTTTTGCATTTTGATGTTTTCTGCTGCAAATGTAGAGACCTACAGTTTATACCATCTCCGAGCGGCCGATGGATTTTTGTAAGGAGTTTTTATTTCACACTCGGAAGGGTCGACATTCCCTCAATTCCCATTGGACCTTATCAGTGTGGCTTTACCAGGTCTAATTCAACCATTGATAAGACATTCCCCATTCACCAAATCTTGGAAAAGACACGCGAAAAAAGAATCGATACACATCAACTATTAATCGGTTTTAAAGCTACCTTTAACAGCACAGTAAGGTATTCATGCAAAACTTATACGACTGTGTAAACTGATATAATTGGTCCAAAATGAGGTTTCTGACTTTTTGTGGTGTGATTTCTAAATTTGATGTTGGAGAAAATAATAAGAGCTGCAGAGTGAAGTAGACAAGGTACAATCTATCACAACTGCTGGCGTATGCCGATGACATAATGTCATAGTCCACTCCCTTAGTTCTGCTTTCATCAGAGTTGATAAAGAAGCGAAACGAAGGGGTTTGCTATTGAATGAGGACTAGATGAAATATTTTCTACCATTAAACAAATAGTAATCGAATTCGCGATTTGGCCTCCACGTCACTGTTTGATAGTCATAGCTTGAAGGTTGTAGAGAATTTCGTCTATCTAGGGACCAGCATTAATTAATTAATAAAAATGTCAGCATTGAAATATAAGGTGGAATCACTCTTGCCAACAGGTGCTACTTTGAACTGAGTAGAAAATTGAAAATTAAAATCCTCTCTCGAAGAACAAAAACCAAACTCTACAAGTCATTCTTTATTATCGTCACATTTTATATAGTGCAGAAGCGTGGACGATTTCGATATCCGTTGAGTCGGCCTTGGGAGTTTTCGAGAGAAAAGTTTTACGAACGCATTTACAACGGATAATACCGCAGACGATGGAACGATTGCTCTACGGGATATACGATGGCATTGACATACGTGTAGTTCAGCGAAAGAAAAGACAGCGACTACGCTGGTTATATCATGTCATTCGAATGGATTAAAGCACTTCAGCTTTGAAAGTATTTGATGCAGCACCCGCTGGCAAAAGCAGAGCAAGAGGTAGGCATCTGCGCCGTTGGAAGGATTCAGGTTACCTGGTTTCACTTGGTATTTCCAACTGGCGCTAAACAGCGAAGAGAAGGAATGAATGGCGCGCTATTTTTGATTCGGTTACGATTGTTTAAGCGCTGTTTACGCCAATTAAAAAGAAGAAGAAAACACAGTTTCTGTCGGCAAAAATTCAAAGGAAATACTTTTAAGCACAAAAAATTAATAGAAAATAGTAATGGCTCTTGGGCACCTTTTTTTGGAAGTAAGGAAGTTGTGTTGCTTAAATATTTACATTATATGATTTGTTGCTTAATACATATTATTTATATTATTTATATTTATATTATTTTTTATTATGTATGCATCATAATATATGCACAAATATAATATAATGTACTAACTACTAATTGGTTATGATTTCAGTGGGCCTTGTTGCAAAAATAATTGCCATGCACAAAAATAGAATATTTACAATAACATCCATACATGAATTAGCCCTCCGCTTTTAAATACATTATTTATATATATGTATATATATATTTTTTTTGTTCGGTTCTCTATCTGCAGACTTTGCATAACATAGTTTATTCTAATTTGCTTTCCATAATAAATATAATTACTGCCGCATACAGATGCATTTATATGTACTCGTACTTTTGTTTTATTTTGTTTTGTTGTTCCCCTACATACGTGTATAATATATACGTATTTTATTTTAACACCACTACTATATAATTATATGTATGTGTATGTGTACCCTTAGCAATATAAATACATATTTTGTCAATAATACAATGTAAACTCTATCGCTCGAAATTACAATTCTAATATAAATTTAAATTTAAATTTATGGAAGCTCCTGTTGCACGCCGATTTACGTGTACTTACGTACATATGTATGTCTCTATATGTGTGCAATTATATGTATATCTTGTATTTACATATGGATGCTGGAGTTGCAACTGCTACTGGCTTTGATTGCTGCTGATGCTGTAATTTATTGCCAAGTTACGCCTCAATGTTGTCTCCAACTTGTGGCTATCGGAAATGGAAATGAAATAGAAGACAAGTGCTTAGATATATGAAATATATTTGCTAAACTTGTACATACATACTCGTATATATGGCTGGTGAAATTTTAGATTATGATTAATTAAGCATTGTTAGTAAATACTTATTTGAATTGAAACTGATTCTCAAATGATGAAAATATTAACCATCGCCTATCTTCAATGGCAGACTTGAATTGTTAAAGGGCAAGCAAAGTTAGCCTATGTTGTACAGTTCAGCTAATGGGAGTGTTATATAGGTTGGTTTTCGTGGAGTTGCTAGTAGGTATAGGTGTAGAGGTTGAGAATAGCTGGAATTTTTGAGCGGAGCTAGCAATTTATAACTGAAGAGAGGTTGCCAATATCCAGGCCAAATGCTAATATCGAGCAGTCATCAACATTTGAGATCAAACAAACACTCTCCAGTGTTAGAAGTTAAACAATAGCGGAAAAAGGACATCACCCGGTGGACCCAATTGCTTAGCTTTTCCAAGCTTGGAGCTCGAAATTATACGGACGACCGTTTAAATGAATCTTCAATGTCCATTTATAGCTCGGCTTGATTGACTATGTCAAAGCCTTTTGACAAATCCAATGCTACCCGAATAGTTCGCCCATTTTCGGTTAAATTAATGAGTTTTTTAGATGCTTGTTACGTTCAGTGTGGTGGTGGGACTAAGAACTTCTTAGAAGCCATGCTGGTGTGGTACTGCGTTTAGGTGTTGGGTGAAAAACTCGAACAGTAAGGCCTTAACTGTCTTCGCAACTAGGAAGAAATATGATTCTTCCTTAAAGCACTTTTTCCGTGGTTTCAATATGTTGAGAGGGCTACTCTACGCTTCCCTACCAAGTCGGGTATAAAGTGGTCAGAAACAGGTTAAATATCTTGGTTCTGTTCCCGCTACGCCCGTATATTTTAAGAACATCATACTTACTACGTCGGGGGCCGATGGGTTTGGCGCTTATCGCTTGCCTGGTCACCTTACTTTGTTGCACCAAAGGATATGTTGAAAGGGGATAGCTGGATTAAGTCTAGTTAAGATGACCAGTAGCCAAAACACCATATTGAACTTTATGATTTGGGCATAAACGGTGTCTGCATGGATGCTAGAACCACCGTTTCAGTGATTTTCATAACTGTGGCTTTGTTTTGCGAGATTGACATATTTGAGAGCCACCACTGTATCAATTTTCTTCGAAGGAAGAAATTCCTGTATCACAAATTCAAAATTAATTCCTTTACCAATACAATAATCATACCTTTATAATACACTTCGCGGTACATGGTGGGACACGCAGTCTTTCCATAGGCTTTTGAAGTTTTAAAATCGATATTAGTACGAATGGGTCGATGCAGTAGCGGTTGCGGTGGTCTATAGTTATTGCCAAGTGGAGCTTTAGGATGATCTGGACTGCCTTGCATAAGGCGGCGGAGAGCGTGCAACTAAAAAGAAGAACAAAATACAAAAGTTAAAAACTTTAAAATTATTTATTTATCTGCATTAGCTTAATATAGATTTTCAAAGTCAATATTTATATGTAAAAGAGCTTGAAAATATTAACCATAAGTAATTTTTCAGTCTGCTGCACTGCAATGAATTCACGGTAAAGTTTAATAAGTTTCTAATTGCCAGACATCAATTATCGCCTCAATTTATCGCGCCGCCGCTAAAGGACTAGTACGCTTTTAGCTTGTTCTCGCTCATATGTATAAACACACATATGCATGTGTGTGTATGCTTGCATTGCATTTTTCAATGGAGTTTGAAACTGCTCTTCAACTAATCAAACACTTGTCGATGCTGTACAGACTCCGCTTAATGGGCTTGTTTTCCAGCATTAGCTGTGAATGCATGGACATACACGCTAATATGTTTTTATGGGAGCATTATCTATGTACATACATGTGTAGGTATGCTACCGACAAAATAAATAAACGGAAGTAAATAGACGTGTGAATATTGAGGATTTGTTGCATACTTCTCATTCTGTTTACCTATATATTTGATTATCATGCAAAATATGTGTAACAACTTCTTAGGAAGGTTATCAGAAGAACATACAAATTTTCTGACTTTCTTTATCTGTCGCATAATATAACAAACTGATTTCGAAAAATAAAAATTGTTTCTCGTAGATATCTCAAACTTTCAAAATTATGTTATCTCCGCAAATGTATTCAAAGAACATTCAAAGATTTACTCATCAGCGGCTATAAGCTAAGTATATTGAATTTTAAAAAGCGATGAAAAATTAAAAGGATGCTTATTTGTTTAAAATCCTGAGTAAATATTTGTCGACAAAGGAAAGCGAGCCAGAGAAGCCAATCTTGGAAGAATAAGTACTAAACTCGTTGCACAAAATCTAAAACATATATATCTACTTATGTATTTCAAACTTGGTGATTATTAGATTCAAATACTTGTTTAATTTATTTAATTTATGTAATTTATCGCTTAAGGTAGTATTCTGATAACTTGGCTTGGAAAAATATTTTTTTTTACAAATATGAAGAATGCATTGCAAGAAATATTGGCTTTGTTATTGCATCTACATACGTATATGTGAGCGTTTTTCTCGATACAATATTCTTTCGATCGGCTCGGATGATAAAATAAAAACTTTCCAACCGATTGAACTGAAATATGATTATGTAATTGCACTTTTCAATAGCTCTCGCAGGAACTATTGGGTTGCCCAAAAAAAACCGGCGATTTTTTCTTTTCATTTCTTTAAATTTTATAATGAACTTCAATCAATTGTGTAATTTCCATTTTTTGGATGACCTTTCGCCATATTTCCGGCAACATCATTATTCCACGCTCATAGAAATTCTTACCTTCATCTGCAAAAAAATTAGCCAAGTGCAATTTTGAAGCCTCGTCATTTTCGAAAGTTTTACCATTTAATGAATTCTGCAAGGATCGAAACAAATGGTAGTCTGACGGTGCAAGGACAGGGCTATATATTTGGGGCAACCCAATAGTATCCTTTTTATAGTTAACTTTCAATTTTACAGCCCGATTTCTACTTAAAAATATGTCACTTTTTTCGAAGTCAATTTTTTTTGTTTTCCAACGAAATTGTTTAATCATAGTTCCAACCAGAATGGGAAGTTCGCAGAACAATAATCTTTCCTTTAATCTTTTTGATTTTTCTTTGTCAGATGCCTCAAGCGACCTATTCATCGGGCTAGTCATTTCCTTCTTTTTTGAGACGCTCATTTCTGTGCCATGAAATTACAAATTTCCAAAAAAAAGACAAAATAAATTTTTTCGTGCACTCTGAAATACTACACAGTGCAGAAGTTGAATGTAGGCGTCAAATCTTGAATTTCTGCATCTTTCGTTTTGCATTCTTAGCTCATATAAGAACATAAAAGGTATTCTCTATTCATCTCTGCAGTTATTATCATTTTCTCCAGCATCAAAATGAAGAAGTCACAAAATAAGGAACCATATCCCAAGCAAGGGTTAGTATTTTCTCAGCTCAATGGTGTTCGCAGAAAATAGTTTTCATATTTTTTCTGATAGCCATGCCACATTAAGAGCTCTGCGAATCTGTAAAACTGAAATCAAAAACCGTAGAGAAATGCAGCAGATCACTTACCATAACGTCATGGCTTAGTAGTACTCTTTGAACCAGGACGCCTGGACACAGTAACATACCGGGTAATGTAACGGCGGACGAGCTTGCAAAGAAGGGCGCTTCTCACCCACTTCCGTCATAATGTATGGTAGTTTTGGCATGTCGCTCTCCACTTGTAATCCCCATAGAAGAGAGTTATTTCTTAAAGATGCTAATTCATGATGGAGAATACGTGTAATGTGACCAGAAGAACATGACCAGAACAAAACAGAAGAAGGTTACTTAGTCTTATTGAGCAAAAAAGAAAGGTTATAGATCTTTTTGCAGGACATATTCAATCTGAAGAAGTTTCAGATAAGAATAAGCAATTTCTCTGCTAATTCCTCACATTTTGGAGGAGTCTCCAGCTTGAATCTTTCAGGGGCGACAACCTTTGAAGACTTGAGCGAGAAAGCGGGGGCTAAGATGCCGCTACTGCTAATTTTTGTAAACTCCACACATTGGTTTGATTGGCGGGTGGGGGTCATTGGGACCCTCATTGGTATTACAGTGGAGCTGATGCCTGGTAGTTATTTAAGCCAACAACCAAGGGGCAACGCAAGCAAATTTAGAACAAACTAGGTCATCGTGAGGCGGAGATCTCATTAGCCATATGATTTGTGGTGCGTACTACCACACGGAGGGTTATGGGTTCAAGCCGTAGCCCAAACAAAATCAACAATTTTACTTGAAAAAAATTTGTCTAACTGTGGTCGACCCCTCGACTGGGAATGTTTACCCACCGAGTGTATTTCTGACATGAAATAAAGGCTCCTCATGAAAAAAACATCAGCCGGCGGCTTAGTAAAAACTGTTGTCCATTTGTTGGAAAACATCAAGACGCAAAACCAAAAATTGGAGGAGGAGCTCGGCCAAAAATCGCTTCAGTGGCGCAAAATATATATTTACATATATATACTCGTATATACAGAAGCCGACAAGACATTGGTATCCTTCCCCTCTTTGCAAACAAATTTATATGTTGTGCTCTTCACAGTAGCTTAAAAGGCTACAAGAAAATTATTCGATGCTTTAAAATTTGTTTAATAAATGACATATTGACTTATATGTACTCGGCGCTTTAAAAAAAAAACTTTTAACTGTCTTTACGTCTTTTCAACTGACATGATAACACACACGTTTGGCACGTTATTATGCACATCGACGCGCACAAAAAGCTTGAGCTGCTGCCTGTGCAAATATCTTCGTATATATTTTAAATAAATATGTAAAGACATACATCAACATATGCATACATACATGTTTACCACACAGGTGCTCTTGCTGCTGCTGCTGTATTGAGTCTTAAATAAATGAACTACAAAAATGTAACGCAAATGTTAATTAAGCGAATGATAGCGGCATGTGGCGGTTGGCGGGTGGCCGAAAAACGAACGTGGGAAGGAATTGAAGTGAAATATATGTAAACTAAGGCATGAATAGGTAAAGCGCCCAGGAAAGCCAACCGAAGCAGGTTGCGGTCTACTGCGCTTCAATGGTGCCCCTGAGACTTGATTATGCGGTGCGCGGCAGAACCAACAACGCAGCGGCGTGCGAAATGACATGAGTAAAATACACAAACTCTCACGCTATTCCTCTTTTTTTAATACTTATAACAATTTACATGCATATTCATATATGTATATATATACATACATACATATGCACATATGTATATTTAAGCTTACAGACATACTTTGGTGTAAATCATTGTGTACATTGACTCACACACATACATACATAGTTGGCAAAACGTGGACGGAAGTGAAAGCACGCGAGCGCATGCAGCATGTCTGCTCTGCACGAGAGGATGTAAAGCATCCTTTATCCACATACATACATACGTACATACATAAGCGAATATCGTGATAGTGCCATGTGTCCAGGGTGTGTGTGTGTGAGTGTATGTGTGCCGGTAAATGCGGAAATATTATCTGTTGTAAGCGCAGAACATTCTTTGCTGCATTTCGCTTCTGTGCGGCATATAATGCAGCAAATTAAAACGCGCCACAGTGGCACAGAGCCGACTGCTAGCGGGAAATTACGGGTAAAACAATGAAATGGAAGCATAAAAATTGCAAATAAGTAAAAGGCAAGGTGGCATAGTAAATGTGTATAATGTATTTGTAAATACGTGTAATGGAAAAAAATTTAATTGCTACTGAGGTGGGAGACATTGAAAATGAGGAAAAATAAAATGTATGAAAAATGGCACTGACACTAAGTGCGAAAGCTGACTGCCTTGTCACAACGGAAATCACAATTAAAGCACACTCTGCTTAATATTTATATCAAGATACTTTCGTATAGTCTGTAAGAATGTGTTTGAAAAAGAATTCTTTGAACTTCACGTGTAGAATTTTTTTTCTGAAAATGCGCTTATCTTGACGATGGCTTTTCAAAACTCTACATACATATACGTGTATAAGCGTCGTGGATTACCGTCCAATCCGATACGAATTCGAGTTCTTGCGAAACTCGCATTCTCTAGTGGAATGGTTGTCTTTGGCAAATTGAGTATTTTTACTTACTTGGAAATACGATATTTTAATTCTGTGCCAGGTACTCGGGCACAATACCCACGACCAACATTTTAAATAATAGATAAAAATTAAAAAAAAAAGTTAATTTTTATAATTGCAATCCCTGTCGGCAGGGAATCTTAAACCCTCTGAGTATATTTCTGACATGAAATTGAAGGCTTTATTTATTATAGTTAGAATTATCCGACTTATGTCAAATTTTGATTGTTTTACTCAATAATTTTTTGCCATTTTGGAGTTAATTTGATTATGCCTCTTTCGTATAACCCCTTGGCCAATTCTTCAGTAGACAAATCATTCGCCATAAACAGGAACAGATAGTTGGTCCGAGGACTGGACTGCATAAAAACTTTTCTGCCAAACTCTCAGAACTCTTGGCGAGTCACTATCCTCCTGTTGGCCAAATCTGGGCGCATTTGGAAGATTGCTTCCTTCAGACGGTCCAATTGTACTATCAGCAGGTCGTGTGAAAGTAGTTCTTAGTGGATGATTCCATGCTAATACCACTAAGCAACCTACAAAACCTTCTTGGCCGTCAATCCCGGCTTGAAGACCGATTGTGCCGACTCACTAACCTTCGACCATGACCGTTTTCATTTGACGTTTCTGCGAGTGATCCATTTTTCATCACCAGCCACCATTCACTTAAGAAATGTGTCTATTATGTTACGATTCAGTAACGATTAACAGATGGAAATTCGGTCCAAGATGTTTTTTCTCTCCGTACATGGAGCTTATTTGTATATCCAGTGTTTTTCAAATGGTTTCCAAATAGTTTCTGTATATTGTTTGCCTCCTTTGCAACCGAAACAGTACTGGAATGATGGCTAGACCCGACATTTTTGACAATTGGCCTTCCACACCGTGGATCATCTTAAGATTGAAACAAAATTGAATCGGAAGTTAAATATTGAAATACGAATAAAAATAACATATCTGGCCTATTAGCGGCGTTGGTTTAGTGGTCAGCATTACAGCAACAACATAATAGCACAATATCACGCAAGGGATACATGCTCAATTGAGTTATGTCCGACGGATGCACCTAACATGCTCCTGTATCAAACAGCCTACAGATATCTGCATTCGTATTATCGCACCCGATCCCACTATCAAGCTTACGGAGTGGGATTGTTGGAACTAAAACCGATAGAGTGATATATTAAATGAGTTCACTACACCATTAAATAAATAAGATTATACTATCCCAAGGTTCCCGGTGAAGATTCTCTCAAGATGTGAATAGAAGGGAGGGGGTTTTGTATGGAGGGAGTATACCATCTCAGTCTACCCGACGACTCAAAAATGGACAGTGGTGCAAGGGCGGAGGTATATTCTGAAATTCTCAAAGCCTCCATGGGGATAGTCAGTTGGGAATGCTGGACTTATCGCCGTGATTGATAAATTCAGCTGCAATGGCAAGAAGTCAAAATATGGGTTCCAGGCATATTTGAACATATTTGAAAATATAAAAGCGGACGAGTTGGCCAGATCCAAAGCATCTCTAGATGATTCTGAAGCGGAGATATTATTATGTCCGTTAATAATGATTAAAGTCGAGCGCTCCCTTTCTGATGAGCCTAGGTGGTGGTTTGGCTTCTACTAAGTGTCGGTTGAGGTAATATCCCAGCAGATGCTTCTTAACTCATAGCATAGATGATTCGCTGCTCAAGTAATGCTCTGGTAACATCGGGAGGTTTTCCACCACGGTCCTGAGGGCGGCGTTTTGGCATGGTTGAAGCTTCTTAACTTCGTTAGTCCCCAGCGCCCAGATTGGAACAGCATAGTTTATGACCGGTCGGTCAATTGCCTTGTCAGCAACGCTTCTTTATATTTTCTTTGAGGCTCTAGAGTTTTGTGGCAATTGCAGTCGTATGCATAGTGAAGGAATGCAGTCGGAATTTTACTCCATCGACAATCATATCGAGTTTTAGTACCCGCTGGGTAGCCGAAGATTTTACTGGTTCTAGTTGTAATTGTCTTGTAGTTAAGAAGTGGGAGGGGTCGTCGAAATAGCAGTTCGAACTTAAGTCCTATATATTTATGCCCAGACGCCAATATCAAGGAAACATCGAATATATATTCTTTTATTTGGAGTGGATACCGTCTACGCGAATATAGCCGAATCATTGACAATAGCGCGTTAGTCGTTTCCTCTTTTTGCCATTCAGCGCCACTTGAAGACACCACGTAAAGTCAGGCCTTCTCTATCTGATCCTTCCACGAAGTGGAGGTCTTACTCAGCTTTTACCAGCGTGTACATTATTCCATACAATATATTATATGCATGCTGAGCTTCATACTGACACTCGTTTGTATATTTAAAAATTATTTTCAATAATAATTATTTTAATATCCTTAAGCCAGAAAAGGTAAAATTGATTAAACGTTCTTTTCATACAGAAGTTACGTAAAAACTAATTCCGGTAAGGGTTCATATAAGACCATAACTACTCAACTTCAAGTATATTTCACGAACTATATACTGAAATTTATATGCATTCGATTTACAAATGCAAGTAAATATTTATATAAATATGTACATACATACGAGTATACAAAGAAAAAGATCTGTTATAACTGAATCGGAACAGGATGAAAGTAAAGGAGACTAACGGAAACGAAGCCGGCAATTTGCAATATGATGAACACAACTGCGCTTGCGACATTTCCAGCACAGATACGTGTACGTTGGTGTGCTTTTCAAGAAGAGAATGGTAAGGAAACCGTTAAAACTCGAGCATGACGCCTTCGCCTGCTAACAACTCATTAACGTCAGTTATTGCAATGCTCGCACATGGGGAAAGGTGAAAATCTCTGTGACATTTGTGCGAAAGCCACTCGAAACGCATTGAAGAACAACAACAAGAAAATTGAAGAAAAAGGCAAAACAAAATGGGATAAATGCATGTAAGCCAAGTAAATATGTATACAGGTACATATCGACGAACTGCATTACTTAATAATATATACATATATGTACGTGCATACGCATAAATAAATAAGGGCACTGCGCTCGTGACGCGTTGTTGCAAAGCAAGTGGAACAAGAGCTAAATAGATATACTCGTACATACATATATGTATACCTATATAATGCAATATATATATTCGTATATATATATATGTGCATATGAAAACTTATGTATTCGCTGCAGGTTTGTTTTCTTAAAAACTTCCTCTTGCCACTTGCTGCTATTTTTTACATTTTTTTTTTATTTATTTTTGTTTCCATTTTACCTCTTTGTTGAATCGATAATTGTGCAGGTAATCGATATGGTCACTGCCAGGGGCATACACAGTCGTCGCTTGCGGTAGTTGCTTTCGGTTGCAGCATTGCAATTTATTTGTGCTTTTGCTTGTCGCTGCTTGCTTGAAATGCTTTACTCTCTTTTTTCCTTGTTGAATTTTTAATAATTTTTACCTAGACCACAAAAGCTTGGCGACTTTAAATGGCATACAAAAAAAAAAAAATAATTTAATCTTGAAAGCTTAAGTGATCATAAATTTAAGTTCATGATAAGCAGAGAAGAATGTATGAAGAGTCCTTTGATTACGTTAATTACGTAAATTCAAAATTAAAAAATTATGATTCTATATCTTTTGTGTACACAAAAAAATTAGCTAATTTGATGGAGACGACTAACTGGGCAAAACTTGGGTGCTAACCTAATAACTAGTAATAAAAAACTTTTTTTCGGAACTGATCATAACCAGTGTTGCCATTTTAGCCTTTACAGCTAGAAAAACTGAAATTTGGATTTGTACTTTTATTTACATTTTTTCAGAAAAATTGTCTACTTTTTTTGTAGTGGCTTAGATTTATAAAAACCCATGTGTTTTTCTTAAGAAATCTCACTAAGTTGTAGGAGGCGACTGATGTATCACTTCTTAACACAGCATGCACTGTATAGCTATTTTTGAAAAGAAGAATTGAATTGTAAAAAGAGGCTTTGAATTTATTCATTAAAAAATAAATTTTATATAACCAAATCACGGGTTTTTAAATACATCCCAATGATGAAAAGGTCAGTAAATATTGCATTCTTTGGCTACTAACAGATCGAATTAAATATTTCAGAATATAATACTCGAGTCCTATGGTGGGATTCCCCATTGTCTTATAACGAGTGTCCGTTCGTTAAAATGATAATTTTAACGATTTCGCTATCGCTACACATATTTTCACGATTTCGCTGTCGGTTGATCAGCTGTTGTCTTAAACTGTTCGCCAAATCGTTAACTAAACGACGAGTATTTTAAAGTTGTTAACGCCATCGACAAAATATTGACTATTTATTAAGGTAGTAAAGTAAGTAAAGTAGATAGGGAAATTACCTATGCTATAAGGAAAGTAAAAAAAAAATTAACAAAAATTGCTGTTGAGTATTTGGTTGAGGTTTATCCCAAAAAGAGGAGATATTGTGCCTCTCATCATTGGATATAACTCTGCTTCGAGAAATGGAAGATCCTTTCCACTTGAAATCAGCTAAGTTTCGGAATCTATGTGGCTAATGCCAGATTTAGTTGATGAAATCGTTTCCCAACTTAACATCCAACTTAAAGGGAAAAAACTGCAGAACAACAGGTAATAACATAACTTTTTAAATGTTTTTTTTTTTCAGTTTTAACACTACTGAAACACTTAAAGGTTCTAACCGTCTTGAGATTCATCACAACATGATGCATCATGTCCAGTTGGAGGACAATGGATGTATTTATCAGTAATCAACCAAAGACAAAGGCAAGCTGCAAAGGAAATGTTTTCTATATCAACGTCACCATTTGTTGGGGTACTCATGTGTCAACCATGAGCAATGGAAAACTTGAAGAAGCCTATGTCAGCCACCACGGATACCATCCTATAAACGTGCAAATAGTGAGTAAATTTTTACTCAATTGTATTTATAGTAACACAGTTCATTGTATCTGTATGTAGTTATGTATGTGGTTATTATCTCAAAATTTTGGTGGTAAGCACTAAGTATTCAGCAGTGCGATGAGTCATCCAGCATAGTTTTGAAAGTGGAAACCCTAACATGTTTTGTTTTTGTTATTCCTCTTTGTGCTTTTTGCCCAACTTGTCGGTGTTATATATTATATATACATTAAGACCAGAAAGTCTCCGGATATCGCTTTTTTTATATTCGCTGTTTGGTTCATCATGAATTCATTCCAACGGGACAGACGATCAATAATTTGAGTGTTTTGAGGTGTTTGCGCGAAAACTTCCGTCGTAAACGGCCTGAATTGAGGGCTAACAATTTCAGGAAACTTTCATGACGATAATGCGCCATCCCACCGAGTTGAAGTTGTGAACGATTTTAAGACCAAAAATTTGTCCAATACCATCGATCAAGTACCGTATTCACCGGATTTGACCCCATGCGAATTTTTGTTTGTTTGTTGAAAACTCGCAGAGGGAACTGAAGGCGATCCCAGGCAGCGCCCACAAGGCATGTTTCGATGATTCGAAAAAAAGGTTGACATATGTGTATCGCTTCTGAAGGAGCATATTTTGAAGGTGACAAAATAATCGTTTTATTTACAATTTCCGGAAACTTTCTAGTCTTAAGTAAATGTATATATTTTTTTTATAAATTAATCGATACAAATTTTAATGAACTTGATAAACGTACACATCAATCTATACTGTGAAATAGCTGAAGCGATTTTCGGAAGTCAGTATATATAGGTATATATATATATATATACAATTGGCGATTTGTAACCGCTGAAGCAATTTTTCGGCCGAGCTCCTCCTCTAATTTGTGGAATGCGTGTTGATATTTTCCCAACAAATGGAGGGACCTATAGTTTATAATAAGCCGCTTCCGAACGGCTGATGGTTTTTATAAGGAGTTTTGATTTTCATGTCAGACATACTACACTCGGAGGGTTGGCATGACCTGCCGAGGGATGTTGGTCGATTCAGGATTCAAAATGGCAGTACGCAATGCTAACCACTTGGCTTCCGCGGCCACCAGGCCAGTATACTCATCGAAATATGGAGAAAATTATGTAACTCATTTTCAAAAATGGCATTTCTTTATAAGTTGTAATATTAGACTGAATTAGCTACAATTTTTACATGTAAGAAATGTATACATTATTTTCCGTGCAAAAGAAATAGATTTACATGCTTATTTTTTTTTTCTTTGACGTCATTCATTGGAAATACCAAGTGAAACCCGGTCGCTCTCCACCTTATCGTTCCAACGGAGTGGAGGTCTCCCTATTCCTCTGCTTCCAACAACGGTTACTGCATCGCAAAACTTTCAAAGCTGGAGTACTTCCATTCGTTCGGACGCCTTAACCTAGCCAGCATAGTCGCTGTCTCTTCATTCGCTGAACTATGTCAATGTCATCGTATAACTCATACAGCTCATCCTTCCATCGTCAGCGGTATTCGCAATAGCCAATGCGCAAAGGACCAGAAAACATTAACAAAACTTTTCTCTCGAAAACTCATAGCGCTGACTGATCACATGTTGCCATCGCCCATTCCTCCGCACCATATAGTAAGACGGGAACGATAAGCGACTTGCATAGTTTGTTTTTTTTTTTCATCGAGAGGGGACTTTATTTTTCAATTGTCTACTCAGTCCAAAGTAGCCCCTCTTGGCTAGGGTGATTCTTCATTGGATTTAAAGGCGGACATTGTTGTTGGTGTTAATGCTGATCCCAAAATAGACGAAATTGGTTACTACCTCGAAGTTATCACTGTCAACAGTGCCGCGGGATCCGAGTCGCGAATGCTATAACTGTTTGTTTGCTGATTGTACTTTTTCTATTCGGAAGCTCGTAAAATTTTCTCTAGCAACAAATTAAAGAAGTCACACGATAGGAAATCACCCTGAGTTGAACCTGGTTTGGTATCGAATGACTCGGACAAGCCCTTTTCAATTCTCATTGCGCCTGTAATATTGGTCAGTGTCACTTTACACATTATAGGTTTTGTAAAAATATTAGGAAGATTATAAGAAGTTCAGACATAGCCGCGTAGATGAAAATCCTTACTGTGTTGTGGAAGTAAGCTTTAAAGTCGTTGAAAAGGTGATGTGTGTCAACTCTATTCTGCTTTCTTGAAAATTGAAATTGAAAATTTTGACCTTGTAAGGGTCTCTAATTATGGACATAGCCGACGCTGTGTCACGCTCTTTATATATTATATTTATATATGCACATGTCAATATGCCAAAGTTAATGAGATTTTTTACGCTAAAACCGATTAAATCGGAAAAACGTTTCGAACAATATGGCACATGCGTGTATATACCTATGTATGTATGTATAGATATGTAAACGTTTATAGCTTTTGTAGAAAATTTTTGTGAACTTTGTTAAACATCCTTCTAATCTTTTTTGCAATGACTTCATTACCATTCGCGACATATGTACATACATACATAAGTAACTGTATTTTTCTTTATTTAAAAATTGCGTGCAAACATTTAAAATAATTAGAATTCATATTGTGACGACCGTGAAAAACAGTGTAAATAATTAATTAAATGACATGATGAATTTGTTTCCAAAAAATTACTGCTTCAGGGAGCAAGGCCTTGCTTATTCAAATAAAAAAAAAGAAAAAAAAAAAACAAAAACAAATATTCAAGAAAAAAGTGAGTAAAGAAGATAACGGTGAATAAGGAATGAATGAAACACGTAAAGAAGCCTACTTATGTGCTCGAGTGCACGTAAGTAGACAGCAACAAGTGCACCTACACACAAGCACGCACCCTCTAGCAACCTGATAAATACGTAGATACAAATACAACCGGTAGTCACAATGCCAACAAGGTGGAGTGTGGGAAGCAAACGCAGCGCACCCAAAAGCCACCAGCAACATTAACCAGCAATTCAAGTTAAGCGTGCTGTGAGACATGCTGGGAGATGCACACATACATACATATAAAGAGATGTTCATATATTGTATACTCATTCATGTTTTTATTTCTCTACGTATGTGATTGTATATTTTTCTGTTGGTATATACAAACACGCAGCAGGAAATATGCTTCCTTCAAATACCAACAATTTCAGTGGCTGAACAATAAAAGGTTGTAGAAAGGTGGTAAGACAAAATGTGTCAAGCGGCCCATCAATGTCACCCTGTCAGTGGTGTCAACATCAGCTTTGGCATTGTTGGTTCTTTTGCACAGTGTTACGTTTTAGACTTTCTTAGCAATAAATATCTTGAAAATATTTTATAAAAAGGTACTTAAGAAATACGAATATAAAACTGTTGAAAAAATCCGAATAAAATTTTATTTTGGAAATTATTAATTTCATTACATTTTATTTTTTTATCAGATTTATTTGATTTTTGAAATTTTTTTTCAAACTATTTTTATATAAACAATTTTATAGAAAAAAAAGCTTTCTGCTCTTCGATTATTTAAAAGCTCAAGTACTTCAAACAATGATTCAACAGGAAGTTGAAGGCAAGAAAATTAATACGGTGAAATTGAGGATTGGTAATAAACTTCTCTTGACACAAAATTCCGATTCGAAAGCCCTTTAAACTATTACTTACAAAACTTAATGTCCGAATTTTTTAAACTTAGACTAATGACGAAGGGGAGCTAGCGGATTTGTTCTACCAATTCATATAAAAAAACATCTCAGCGGTGAATTTGTTTTTAATAAATTTAAATTCTCTCAAGTTTAATGCATTTTAATGTAATTTGATTAATTTTTTGTAAGTTAATAGAATTAGTTAATTAATAACAATAAGAAATATTTTTCTTGATCAAGCCACGATAGCATTTTATTGAATCAGAAACCTTTTTAGAATGATAAACAGTATTAAATGAGACAACCGACTTTTACTTCACTAGTGCGATACGGTAATTAGTCTCAATGCTTGCAGTTATAGTTGAACACTTTTAATATATACATATCTATGTATGTCTCGAACGTCGAGGTGAGCGTGATAACTACAACTACTACTGTATGTTCCTAAATATAAATAAATGTAAATATATGTATTTCTTCAGAAAATCTATCTAACTCTTTGCCTAATGGTATATATAGTCGTAGTGTTGAACCCTGGACTCTAAACTAGGTTTCAGAAATCATATGTATTCTTGTGTTACTAAGATAAAAACGGCTTAGCTTTCAAAAAACGTTAGACTAAAGAGTTCAATGAGTCCGCGGCCGCGTTAGCATTGCGTACTGCCATTCGGAAGGTTCAAATCTGTGAGCGCGAACCTAATTTAAAAATCTTTTAATTCGTTTTTTTTTGCTTTCAGAAAAATATTAGAAGTTTAACCCTAATAAATTAAATAATAGTTTTTTTATCAGATCTATTACTTGCCGGTCGCCTCAGCCTCAAACCATATGGGAACCGCAAGTAGTAGATTCGCTTTTGCCTGGAAGCCCGCACTTGTCAAGTTAGCAAACATCTGTTTACAAACGACACGTACCACTTCCGGAAGATTTTAATGTTCTTTTCTTCTGAACATCTCAAAGAGATAAGACGTATATCAAAGTCTCTTAAAGTGTATAATAAGGTACAGTGAAAGTGTTAAGCATCTCACGTGGATCAAAGTTCCTTTCGTTTTAAGTAAATGGTTATTGCTTCGGAGTGGAAAGCTTAATTGATATACATCCACAGCAATATAAGTAAGTCAAGCTCTTGGAGTCGCTTACGCATACAGTGACAGCATATTTACATAAAGGATTATTTGCATTTTCTAAATCATATCGGATTTCCGAAGGAAAAGTTAAGGAAAAGCAGTTAAAATTCGTGTACCAGTGACGGACACGGAGGTGCTCCGCCACATGGCGGCTTAACCTCAAACATCGAAAGATGAGCCCTTAAGTGTAGCCGAATATGTCGTAATCAAAGCAGAATTTTATTGAAATTCTGCCTAACAGTAACTAAAAAGTACAAACTATTTTACATACCATGTATAACATGATTTAAATGTTAATTACTCAGTCTTAAATTAATCAGAAAAAACGAATGTCTTAATAGGCATACGGGAATAAATGGAAATCTAAAAGTTACTTTTAATAACACTACCTAAATTCAGTTTAAAACTTATCAGAAATAAAAAGTAGAAATGTATAACATAATTTAACCTATACTTAGTATTAATATGTATTTAATTTTAATTTTTATTTGATAATTTTGCCTTAATTTAGAATGTTCATAAATTAACTTAATTTTAAATTTCATGCATTCTAACTTAACTTAAATACGGACTAAAATGGCATAAAAGCATTAATATTTTACGTCATTTATTTCGTTCAACCCCTTTGTCATAACGAAAAATTTTCTGACGCCGCCTCTGGCGATTGTAAATTCATAGCTGTAAAATGAGTAACAAAAATACTACAAAATACTATAAGTACGACTAGTGAGTAAAGTTATCATACGTCACACATATGAATTGACATACATACGCATGTACATATAAATTATTTGCGAGAGCCGAAAAATTTTCAGCACACCGACCATCTCATCAGGCGCCTGCTGACATCGATCGGGACATCATGTAAGTGCTCTTAGTTTTCTCTTAATTTCATATTGTTTTTGGTGATAGTTTATATTTACAACAAGTAAAATAAGAAGAGTAGCATAATGCGGAAGTAAGGAAAGCCTGAGCTAGGCTTTGCTCTCAATTTGTTTGTTTTTTTTTGTTTTCCTTTAGACATAGTTTTAGATAAGTAATTATATATATATATATACATATATATATATATAGAAAGATGCATATATATATATATATATATATTTGTTAGATTATTTATGAATTAAGAATAATCGTTTGTTGTAGTATGTAAGTAGGTCAACTCAAATTAAGGTGACCAACATACAAGTTAGTTATGAATTAGAAATGCTTGTATATTAAGTAATTTAACGATACCTTGAAAATAATGTCGAACTTTCAGTTGTTAAGTTTAAGCAAAGAAGATAATGTTATGAATAAATGAATTTGTATTTTTTTGAATTGAAAATGAATAGTTAAATATTTTAAAGCAACGAGATGGGTTAAGCCTTAGGTTTGTTGTATGGTTGGGTTGGTGATACAAAGAGTATCTCACTATGGTTGGGAAGGGGTGAGAAGAGGAAGCGGATATATATGGCTTCCTGGCTTTTGGTCAATGCATAGTTTATAGGCTTCGTCTGTTGTCCGCTAGATTCCTTTGGGATTTTTTTTGGGGAATATAAATTTTGTTGTTGTCTGAGTATAAAAATGTGCATGAATTTCTTTTTGTATAGTCAAGCTGCTGGAATTTAAGTGGTGAGCAAGAACCACCCCAATCCGACGAGCTTAGTACCAGGATAACGCTAGCATGCACAGCCCAGCCACATCCGAGCACCGCTGAATGACTTCATTACATAAAAATGGCGCCCAACGTGGGGCCCTCCGACGTTCATTGCGACGACGTTCGTTACCTAAAATGACAACGTAGGGTTTCCACAGATTACTATGTTCAATTAACTATTGGTTTTTACCAGGATCAGGAATTAGTCAGATAGGTAAATCCATGTCTGTCTAACCGACCGGAATAAAAACTAATACGACTTGGTATTTTAGGATACGGAATTTTGTTTAGGCTCGAGATGCTATACTTACCAATTCTAATATGCAAGTTAATTATTTTTTTATTAAATTTTTCTTTGGATGGAATTATGACTTATGGTTGATTACCGATTTCATAACCACTTAGAAAAAAATCTATTATATTTAGTAGGGGGAATAGATTTTAGTTTATGTGGAAAATCGTTAAGTGAGATTATCTTCTTATCGATTCCCATTGACTATAGTTAAATTTCATGCAAAACTACCCTTAGTTTTGTACTTCGCATAATCAAAACTTTTGACCAAAGCCAAAGAGATTTCACGCGCACACCTAAGGCAATACAACCACATCTCACAAATATACATTACTATTATAACCTTTTATAGTTTATTTTGATGAAAGTTGGGTAATAATTTGCCTAATCTAAAGAGGCTTCCTTAAAGCAAAGAAGAAGTTATTAAGTATTTTGCGACTATAATTTAGTAGTGTTTATCAGTTTAGAAAATAAGCGTTTTGGTTTTCGATAGAATTTATTTAATTTGACATTTTTTTGGTAATTTTTTTTAAATGGCAAGAGTTTGTCACAGCGAGGAAAATTTGCTTCGGCTTGATAGCCTTGCTAGACTATGTAGCATTTGCAATGAAGAAATTGCAGAAAGTACTACTATGATAACTCCTTGTCAACACAATTTTCACCGTGTATGTATAACAAGATGGCTTACTGAAAATGATGCTTGTCCTTTGTGTCGACGCACTTGTGACATTCAATCTTTAAAAAGCTTTGCGGAAGAAGAACAGCTAAGTCATCCTGATATTTCAGTGGCACAAGATGCTGTCCCTAAAAATAATAGCCAAGGTCCAATTACTAGGTCTAGGGCTTCAAACAATACATCTTTCACTATGGCTCAAAATGCACATCGTGGTAGAGGTAGAGGTTTGAATACAAATCGCACACCAAGACAAAACTATACTAATATTAATCAAAGCTTTGTGCAAAACGTAGTACAAGATAGTTTAAGAAATTATGAAGAACATTTTTCAAATAGAATACGCGATGAAGTAGGGCATTTAGTTTCAGAATCACTCAACTCATACTTTCGCAATTTAAACACTGCAGACAGAAACCGATCACCAAGCGACAATGCGAACGAACAACAAACATTGCATACCTCAGGGCGATATCGGCGTGAAACTTATGGTGAATCATATGCTAACGTAGCCAAGGTTATTGCTGGTTGGAATTTGGTGTTTGATGGTTCATTCAATGGTGTGACAGTCGATGAATTCATATATAGAGTGAATGCGCTTACTAACACTACACTTCGAGGTGACTATCATGTATTGACACAACATGTGCACCTGCTTTTTGAAGGCAAGGCTAAGCGTTGGTTTTGGCGTTACCATCATTCTGCACGAAATCTGAATTGGGTTGACATTTGCGATGATCTAATGAGAAATTTTAAAGATTTTCGCTCAGATTTTGACATCAGAGAAGCGATTCGTAACCGTAAACAAAAGAGCGGGGAATCCTTTGAGAATTATTTAGACAGTATATTAGTAATATCAGATAGTTTAAGACATCCATTAACAGAAAGAGAGCTTGTTGAGATAATGATAAGAAATTTGCAGCCAGAGATTCGTTTAGAATTGTTGCATTTAGATCTCAATACAATCTCCGAACTTCGTAAGGCTTGTCGACGACGGGAAAATCTCTTCGCGGAAATACAAGGCAAAACAAATTATCAAAGAAGTTTTATTCCTCAGCGTAGGCATGTATCTGAGATTAAAGGTGTAGAAGAAGAAGATTGTGTTAAAGATGATTGTGACGAAATAGAAAATAAAAACAGTATAAATTTGACGGAAGATAGCTGTTGGAATTGTGATGAAAAAGGACATAAGTACAAAAATTGTGTTAGACCACGTAGAGTGTTCTGCTACGGTTGTGGACTAATAGCTTTTTTCCTACCAACTTGCCCTAGATGTAATAATCCGGAAAACTGGAAAAGGGATGTCAACCATCAGCGCCGACATCCCATCAAACTCTCGGATCAACGGAGGTAAAGGACAAAATATCGATTTTGAAAAACTGTGATAGTTCTGGTGCACGTGTACCGAAATTATATCCCATAATTCCACTTCATGAACGGTTACAGGCATATCAAAAATGTCGAAACAAAATTTTTAAGCGAACGCGGTCATGCGAGCGAGCAAAACTTTTCTGGTCAGAAATAAAAGAAAAGCAAAAGAGATTAAAATCAATTAGTTCCATTTTTTTAAGGCGAACGACATTCGACCTTACGCTTCGGTAGAGGTTTTGGGGAAAAATATTTTAGGCCTCTTAGATTCAGGAGCATCTGTTAGTTGCTTAGGATCAGATTTAGCGAAAGAAGTGTTGACGAAGGAAAAATTCATCAAGAAAATCAATTCGAATGTACGAACAGCAGATGGATCTAGACAGAATATTGTAGGCGTAATATCTCTCAAGGTCTTTTATAAAAATGAAACAAAACCAATAGAATTCTATATTATTCCAACACTAGTTCAAAATATGTATCTTGGAATTAATTTTTGGAAAGCCTTCGGAATAGCCACCAACATAGTTAGTGAAGTTGACGTTCCCGAAACACACCCTAAAGGACATTTTTTGACCAGTGAACAGCAGAAGAGACTGCAGGAAGCAATTTCAAAATTCCCGAAGTTTGAAGAGCAGGGATTAGGAAAAACTTCCTTGGTCGAGCATATTATCGATGTAGGTGACGCGAAACCAATCAAACAGCGTCATTTTCCAGTTTCACCACCTATAGAGAAATTAATGTGTGAAGAAGTTGACAGGATGTTGACCTTAGGAGTAATTGAAGAATCGAATAGTCCATGGTCATCTCCAGTTGTCCTTGTGCGTAAACCAGGAAAGGTACGTCTATGTTTAGATAGTAGGAAAGTTAACGCGCTGACTGTAAAAGATGCCTATCCTCTCCCACACATAGAGGGAATTTTATCCAGGTTACCACGGGCAGAATTTATATCCAGTTTGGATTTAAAAGACGCATTTTGGCAAATCCCTTTGGATAGAAACTCACGAGAAAAGACAGCTTTTACAATACCCAATAGGCCCCTGTACCAATATACCGTCATGCCGTTCGGCCTGTGTAATGCTCCTCAAACTATGTGTAGATTGATGGATCGAGTAATACCTTATCATCTGAAGGAAAGGGTATTCGTATACCTTGATGATCTTCTGTTAGTATCTGATAGTTTCGAGTCGCATGTTGAACTTTTAAGAGAAGTTGCAGCTCACATATCTAAAGCGGGATTGACAATAAATATATCTAAGAGCAAGTTTTGTTTAACAGAAGTTCGCTACTTAGGATACATAGTGGATTAGGAACCCTAAAAACAGATCCAAGCAAGGTTGACGCAATAACAAACTATCCGGTCCCGAAAACTGTTAAACAGCTTCGCAGATTCCTTGGTATGGCAGGATGGTATCGACGATTTGTAGCCAATTTTGCGGAGGTAACTCATCCACTTACAGAACTACTGAAGAAATCAAAATCCTTCGAATGGTCAGATGAAGCGCAGAAGTCATTTGACTTGATTAAAACTAGACTGACCACAGCTCCTTTTCTGGCAAACCCTGATTTCAAGAAGCCTTTTGTGATTCAGTGCGACGCTAGCTTACACGGGGTAGGTGCAGTTCTCGCTCAGAAAAACGAGGATGGTGACGAGATTCCATTGGCGTACATGTCCCAAAAACTAAATAAAGCGCAGCAAAATTACTCAGTTACTGAAAGAGAATGCTTAGCAGCTGTGTTAGCAATTAAAAAGTTCCGTGCTTATATAGAAGGGCAGACATTTACAGTAATTACAGATCATGCCAGTCTACGTTGGTTAATGAATCAGAACGATCTTAATGGAAGGTTAGCGCGATGGGCATTGAAGTTTCAATCCTTCGACTTGAGAATTGAGCATAGAAAAGGAAGTTCCAACATAGTACCTGATGCACTTTCACGGGTCCATTCCGAAGATGCATTAATTTCTTCGATTGCGCAGGATTATGTTCCCAACATTGATTTGTCGTCATCTGCATTTATGGAAGCTGATTACATTTATTTGAAAGAAAAGCTGAATGCTAATTCGGATAAGTTTCCAGACTTTAAAATCATCGATAAGTATATATATCATAGGAACGAATTCTACACAGGAGATAAAGAAAAAGAAGATGCTGCCTGGAAACTCGTTGTTCCTATACCACTGCGGATGGAAGTCATTAAAAATGTCCATGATAGCCCAACAAGTTCTCATGGAGGAGTAGCAAAAACCACTGAAAGAATAAGACGATACTTTTATTGGCCAGGCTTATTCCAAACGGTAAAAGAATATGTGACAAATTGTGAAGTTTGTAAAACAACTAAACATCCAACAAAAGTATTGCGCCCGGTGATGGGAAACTTCACACCAGTAGAAAGAATATTCCAAAGGTTATACGTTGATTTGATAGGACCTTTTCCACGATCCAGGAGCGGTCACATTGGAATACTTATTGTTCTTGACCACTTGTCTAAATTTACTTTTCTTTGTCCTCTAAAAAAATTTACAACTGCTCCCATTGTAAACTTTTTAAAAACCCAAGTTTTTGATGTATTTGGAATACCGGAAAATATTGTAAGCGATAATGGAAGTCAGTTCAAGTCAAAGGAGTTTTTAGAATTTTTAAGAAAATGTGGAATTAAACACACTTTAACAGCAATATACTCGCCCCAAAGCAACGCTTCTGAACGTGTAAATCGATCGATAAACGCAGCTTTGAGAGCGTACATACAAAAAGACCAACGAGATTGGGACTGTCATTTAAGTAGCATTAACTCCGCAATACGAAACTCAACTCATCAGTCTACCGGATATAGCCCTTATTTCGTAGTTTTTGGTCAACACATGATCACTCATGGTAATGATTATGCTCTGCTTCGAAATATAGATATGACAAAAGAAGGTTTAGTAGATAACACCAATCGTACGGACAACATCTTCGATATTCGGGATAATGTCAGGAAAAACTTGCAGAAAGCTTTTGTACGCAACGAACGCTATTACAATTTAAGGTCTCGTAGAATTAATTATTTTGTAGGTCAAGAAGTATATCGGAGAAATTTTTCACAAAGTAATATGTCGAAATTTTTCAATAGTAAGTTGGGTAAAACTTTTCTCAAGGCGCGGGTTCGAGAAAAATTGGGATCATCGTACTATGTGTTAGAAGATTTAAATGGGAAGACCATAGAAACCTTCCATGCCAAAGATATGCAACCGTGTTAAGCTTTTCGCCTTTTTCAGATGTGTTGCAATAACAAGGTATAATTTGACAACTCACCTGATTTGTGAGCGCGAACCTAATTTAAAAATCTTTTAATTCGTTTTTTTTTGCTTTCAGAAAAATATTAGAAGTTTAACCCTAATAAATTAAATAATAGTTTTTTTATCAGATCTATTACTTGCCGGTCGCCTCAGCCTCAAACCATATGGGAACCGCAAGTAGTAGATTCGCTTTTGCCTGGAAGCCCGCACTTGTCAAGTTAGCAAACATCTGTTTACAAACGACACGTACCACTTCCGGAAGATTTTAATGTTCTTTTCTTCTGAACATCTCAAAGAGATAAGACGTATATCAAAGTCTCTTAAAGTGTATAATAAGGTACAGTGAAAGTGTTAAGCATCTCACGTGGATCAAAGTTCCTTTCGTTTTAAGTAAATGGTTATTGATTCGGAGTGGAAAGCTTAATTGATATACATCCACAGCAATATAAGTAAGTCAAGCTCTTGGAGTCGCTTACGCATACAGTGACAGCATATTTACATAAAGGATTATTTGCATTTTCTAAATCATATCGGATTTCCGAAGGAAAAGTTAAGGAAAAGCAGTTAAAATTCGTGTACCAGTGACGGACACGGAGGTGCTCCGCCACATGGCGGCTTAACCTCAAACATCGAAAGATGAGCCCTTAAGTGTAGCCGAATATGTCGTAATCAAAGCAGAATTTTATTGAAATTCTGCCTAACAGTAACTAAAAAGTACAAACTATTTTACATACCATGTATAACATGATTTAAATGTTAATTACTCAGTCTTAAATTAATCAGAAAAAACGAATGTCTTAATAGGCATACGGGAATAAATGGAAATCTAAAAGTTACTTTTAATAACACTACCTAAATTCAGTTTAAAACTTATCAGAAATAAAAAGTAGAAATGTATAACATAATTTAACCTATACTTAGTATTAATATGTATTTAATTTTAATTTTTATTTGATAATTTTGCCTTAATTTAGAATGTTCATAAATTAACTTAATTTTAAATTTCATGCATTCTAACTTAACTTAAATACGGACTAAAATGGCATAAAAGCATTAATATTTTACGTCATTTATTTCGTTCAACCCCTTTGTCATAACGAAAAATTTTCTGACGCCGCCTCTGGCGATTGTAAATTCATAGCTGTAAAATGAGTAACAAAAATACTACAAAATACTATAAGTACGACTAGTGAGTAAAGTTATCATACGTCACACATATGAATTGACATACATACGCATGTACATATAAATTATTTGCGAGAGCCGAAAAATTTTCAGCACACCGACCATCTCATCAGGCGCCTGCTGACATCGATCGGGACATCATGTAAGTGCTCTTAGTTTTCTCTTAATTTCATATTGTTTTTGGTGATAGTTTATATTTACAACAAGTAAAATAAGAAGAGTAGCATAATGCGGAAGTAAGGAAAGCCTGAGCTAGGCTTTGCTCTCAATTTGTTTGTTTTTTTTTGTTTTCCTTTAGACATAGTTTTAGATAAGTAATTATATATATATATATACATATATATATATATAGAAAGATGCATATATATATATATATATATATATATTTGTTAGATTATTTATGAATTAAGAATAATCGTTTGTTGTAGTATGTAAGTAGGTCAACTTAAATTAAGGTGACCAACATACAAGTTAGTTATGAATTAGAAATGCTTGTATATTAAGTAATTTAACGATACCTTGAAAATAATGTCGAACTTTCAGTTGTTAAGTTTAAGCAAAGAAGATAATGTTATGAATAAATGAATTTGTATTTTTTTGAATTGAAAATGAATAGTTAAATATTTTAAAGCAACGAGATGGGTTAAGCCTTAGGTTTGTTGTATGGTTGGGTTGGTGATACAAAGAGTATCTCACTATGGTTGGGAAGGGGTGAGAAGAGGAAGCGGATATATATGGCTTCCTGGCTTTTGGTCAATGCATAGTTTATAGGCTTCGTCTGTTGTCCGCTAGATTCCTTTGGGATTTTTTTTGGGGAATATAAATTTTGTTGTTGTCTGAGTATAAAAATGTGCATGAATTTCTTTTTGTATAGTCAAGCTGCTGGAATTTAAGTGGTGAGCAAGAACCACCCCAATCCGACGAGCTTAGTACCAGGATAACGCTAGCATGCACAGCCCAGCCACATCCGAGCACCGCTGAATGACTTCATTACAAATCCTAGTACGACCAACATACAAAAGTTATAGAAAATAAATTTAAACAAAAAATTCAGTTAAATTTTCTAATTGCGGTCGCCCCTCGGCAAGGAATGTCAACCCTTCAGAGTGTATTTCTGACATGAAAAACCATCAGACGTTCAGAGGCGGCATAGTAATAATTGCAAGAAAAACATCAAGAAGCGAAAACCACAAATTGGTGAAGGCTCGGCCGAAAATCGCTTCAGCAGCTACAAAATGCCAAATACATATATCTAATTGTAAAGTGATAAATTGGAATATTAAAAAAGCAATTCCTACTACTCGCTCAATCCCACCTTCATACTTACAAAATTGGTTTGCGACTCAATAATGTGTCTACACTCCATAGTCGAAGAAAGACGCTTGGAGTTTTATTTTTAACTAAATTGATAAAAGATATTTTAGCTCTTTTCTGCTTAGTGAGCTAAGCCTTGCAATGCCTATAAAATCATCTTGACAACTTAGGATCCTTTCATTGTGTTGATGCAGAAAAAACTTGCACCCGCACATTATGGCATCATGTAGTACATTCACTTATTAATATTCGGTCAAAAATTTGATAATTTTTAATTAAATTTTTCATGAGAAATTAATAAAATGCTGCACCTTTTTTCGATTGCACATTGTGAATAAACAAATTAGCTTTCAGGGAAAATATTTATTCTGTGGCTTTATACCAATAACTAAATAATAGTTTTGTGTACTTAGTTTTAATTTTCCTTCCAACATGAAAATTCAGTGGCCTATTTGAGAAATTTTTAGTATTTTCTAAAATCCTAGTAAATATAATAAATTCCAATTTTTTTAATTGATAGTTGAAAATATACACAACATATTTATCGAATATTCTTTTATAAACGAAAGGAAACGTGAAAATTAAACAGACAAATCACTGCTTTTGTTAACACATTTCACCAACTTTCAACATATCAAAAATAAAATCACTGTCACTGTCATCATCATCATCGTCATCGCCGTCATTAGCGCATTAGATAGTCAGTGCGCCAGTCGAAGGCAAGCAGGCAGTCGTCCTCTGTTTGTTGTTGAGCAATGATACAAAAGACACAAACACAAATGTTACTCATACGCACAGCGGAACCTCACCATGGCAAAACAAAATACAAAACCAAATCTGATTGTGTAAATCCTTTGAGACACACAGAGCACTAAAGTATATCTCATCGTTCCGCATTCTTTCATTTCCGTATGTTGACATTGGCTATGTACATATGTACTTGACAATATGTATAATACGATACGAGAAGTCATTCCATCAAAAGCACTACAACAAATACTGAGGAAATACGCAATTCAAATCATGACAATGTTCACATTTAATATAATTAATGTTTAAATAATGTGTCTTTAGGTTAAATCAACGTAAAAATAATCTCTTGAGTGTTTGCGAGTACAAGCAGTAATCGTATTACATATAAACATTTACTTTACGTAGAAAAAAATTTAATTTAACTTTAATGCTTTCGATCCCGTTCCTCTACTATACACTTCAACACTCACCTGTTGCTTTGTTATGTAAATAGGTTTATTCAATACAACCCATGTGACAGTCTCGTGGCAGGCGGGTGCTGTCGTCGAGCCATCATAAGTCATATATTGATCCGTTTCGGGTAACAGACCGCGTATAGACAGTCGTTTGACGAAAGCTTCATCACCACCAAAACGTATACGATCCAATTGATCCGTCAGCATACGCAATTCAGGATTTGATAGATCGCCAAGCTGAAATATTAGTTCGAGGATTGTTAGAAATTACATAATATTTGAAAATTGTGAGCACTAAAGCTTTGATATACTACACGAATAGCCTAAAAAACAAACGTAATTTGAAGCCGGATACATTGGCTTAAGATTAATATTTATTCAGTCTATTACAATCATTAAGTTAAATTAAAGCTTAGACTTTTATTAGAATAAGCTCTATGTCCTCTCGCATACTTCATCACCATAAATGAAAAGCTCATTTAAATTCAAAAGCTAAACTCAAATTCGTTAGCATTATGGTGGCGGAGTATGTATATTATTATTAGCAGAATATATTATATTATTCATGCATTGATAAAGATATAAACCCCATCGAAAACTTTTTGTATAATATAAAGTCTGAAGCAACTTTTACTCAGTAAACAAAACTTACCTGCAGCAATATTGATACACCAACAATTCCTTGTGCTCTATTCAAGGCGTCCGAAAAGTTTTCATAGAGTTGTGAGTTGTAGCCGAATATTTGGATCTGCAACAAATAGAACAAACAGCACAAAACGTAAAAAGTATAGTAAAGAGTTGAGTGCAAGGTGTATAAAGAGTAAGAGGATGTAGTTGTATAGGCGCTTAACACACACTAGCGTAAAAATACTCTTGACGTGAGGTGCTAGTTATGTCTTGAAATATACAAGGTAAAAGTTAAACCAAATATGTTTTCGGCTTGGACGATAAAGTTTATTTGTAAAAATAGGCAATCTTCAAACACTATTAAATCAAATAATTTAAAAGAAATGTAATTTTAAACCATTCACGGAAGTAACCTTGCAATGGGCCACTAACAGCAGGAAATCACCGAAAATGCTACTTGAGGCTCACTTTCCACCGGCTACGTCAGAGCTACATATAGTATCGGTGAAAGCATGGACATCATATTGGATCCAAACAAGGTTATGTAGGCAGTGCAGACGTTAAATTACCGGCTTGTAAAGTTCTTAAACAAGCTCTTCGAATCTTGCACTAAGGAAAGCTAAGTTCCGGTCTCATGGCGAACGGCAAGGGTAGGTTTCCTACCCAAAGTAGGCAAGCCAAGGTCTATCGCAAAATTGGAAGCGCCTGATAGGTATTCATATGAAGTAAACTGTAGATGAGGATTTACTCTCAAAAGCACAACCTGCCTGCAGGAAGGGTAGACACAATGAATAGTACCGGCTTTCGAAAATGTGGAATATGCTTTGGGTATATTCCTTGACATAAATGAAGCATTCAACAAAGTTTGTAAACATTCTGTAATGGATAGGTAAGACTCAATAGGAATGAACCCAATACTTAGAGATTGGATACATATATGTCTTGCTAAGTTGCTGGAAAATACAATCGCAATAGGGAATAGACGTGGAGATGCGGGATGTGTGCAGAGGAGTACAATAGGGTGGACTACTCCCTCCTCTGCGCTGGACTTTTGTGGTTAATGAATTGCTGTATAAGATGGAAAGGGGGCTGCCATGCCTACAGCTTATGCGGACGACATGTCAGTTATAGTGGGCGGTAAGTGTTGGCAAGCCACAACACCGTCTGCAGCAGAACGTAATAACGAACCTACCAGTTCTATTCCAAAAAGTAAAGCAAACGCCAGAAATAATCTTACGTCGTCAGGTCAATAGACTCTAATAACTTGCCAAAGGCTGCACACTTGCGAAAACTATGTGCAAAACTTATGGCACTAAACAAATCAAGTTTTTACTATCGGTGAGAAGACCAGACTCCAAAGGTACTAGAGTACATAATCTGTGAACGTCCAGCACTCGGCAGGCAAATACTATGTTACTTGGCGCAGAAACGCAACAAAATCTTGAATCGGCGATGGCCAAGGGGACAAAGCTACTACTAGAGATACAATAAAGAGTATAACAGTGCAGCTCGGTAGAATGTAGTGTGTCTGTCTGGCAATACTATGGAAGTAACACCTTCTATGTCAGACCCAAAGGTTCAGCCAATTCAACCTAACCAAGCATCTACCAGAACTACCATATTGCATATAATCTGACAGTTGCCGTTGACTCATCACCTTTATGGATAAACACAGTACATAAAAGGGTAATAGGAATATATTTTCTTCAATTATACTTTTACAAGTTTTAGTAATAAAATGCTAATTTTGAATAAATTTTTTAAAAATAAATTCTAAAAGGTCACACTTTGAATTGTTATAGTACCCATTGAATAATTACTAAGTTATTTATGAATCTATTAATTTCGATTTACATTTCCGATTGGCTTGTGGGTTCGCAGCAGCTTTCTATTTCGAGGCACTCGGTCTCAAAGAGTGACCAAATGTTATTATTGACACCATGACACACGTTTGTTTTATATGATATACCATATGTTCAAATATGTTCTATTGAGTGACGTGTCTCGGCTTTGTGTTGATCCACAATTCATTGACTGTCATGATTTAAAGCATACGTTTGGAACGTATTTTTTAGCACCTGCAATAGATAAGCCTAGGAAAGTTCTTTCTTCGCTGCTTTCCCCAAATAGAATTTTGCAAAAAAAAATATTCAGAAGAAAGTCTTTTCGCAACATACCCCCTTTTGTAAATTTCCTACATTTTTCCGTAGGAAGTTTACCCTCTCGAATTCTACTCAGGCTTCCTAGCTGAAAGTGATTGGGCGTTAGTGCATGGCCGTCTGTAGTATACATACGTTAGCTAGCGGTCTAGAGTTTAGAATATTTTCGATGTCAGCAAGAATAGCTCTCAAAACTTCTTCGCATAGAGTAGCTCCGTGCGTGATATACATTAAAATGGATTTTGTTGACCGTATCATTCGTTCCCATGTTCCACCTATGTGGGGAGCTGAAGGCGGGTTGAAGAGCCAATCGATTTGCGGATTTTTCTTCTTTAGGTCACCGGACGATGCCTTTTCAATCAATTGTTTGTACCATTATCTGACACAATGCGTTTCGGTACGCCTCTGCGACATACGAACTACTTTAGAACGAGGAGGTATGATTCGATTGAAAACGATGGCGCGACCTCAATGTGGACTGCATGAGTGGTAAGGCATGTAAATCCCAGCGCTTCTCTCGGCGGCGTCCAACAACTACGTCGATGGCAGCTTTACGTCGACTGCCAATCTTTTATGAAGTCGATTCTTTCCTTTACTCGAAGAATGCCAAACTCGTCCAGATATGGTGACCATTTGAAGATATAAATTTTTTCGGAATGTTTTGACCGCGTTTAAGGTATGTTATCTCTTGACAAAATGCATTTTTCTGGCACACGACTATAATAACGAGCTATGCTGCATCCATATTTCGTAATTCGAAGAGTTTCAGTAGCGACTGAGGAGTGAGGAGAAAAGTTAGTTCAATTGACAATATCGAAACAGTGCATTAGATAGAGTGAGCTTTCTAAAGCATATAAATACCAACTAAAGATCTGTCTCTTCATGCTTACAAAGTTAAATTAACATAACAACTGAAGCCTAAAGACCGTGTACAGCGTAGAGAGCTGGTTCGGTGGGTTATTGAGCAGCAACAAAGGGATGAAGTTTTTTCGAGCAAAGTCAACATGAAGCACACTTTTACCGGGTTGGGTTTGATAATCGCCAAAACTGCCGCCTTTAGGGTTCTGAGAACTCACGTGTGATTGTCGAAAAACAAATGCATCCACAACGAGTCACTGTTTGGTGTTGATCTTGGACTGGAGACAGTGACTGCTACTGGAGATCGATATCGCGACATGATAACCCAGTTCTTGTTGGCGAAAATTGATGATATTGATGTATATGTTATTTCAACAAGACGGTGCCACATGTCCTACAGCCCGTGGAACACTTCAATTACTGCATGAGATATTTCCACTTATGAGATTTTTACTTTATGCAGAATAGCATGTTCAACGCTTTAGAACTGCATTAGAAGAATTTCAAAATGTGATGAGAAAACTCAATGATAGTCTTTTAAAAACTTGCATAAATAAAAGTAACTGTATTCCGTTGATTATGTTAAAAAACATTAGTTTTCAAGGTAAAAATTTATATTACTGTTGTTTAAGTGCTTGTTATTTTGGAAAGCTTTCCATGATTTTCGAGCAGCTTCATGGCAATCGGTCAATTGGTTAATGAAAAATATTTATACCTGAATACTTACAACGTGCTTTTCTTAAAGTGAGATGCCACTTAAAAACGTTATATACATGTCTATGTATGTGTGCATATAATGTATGCATAAGTACTCACTCATGAATATATGCGCAAACAAGTTGAAATTATACATAAATATATGTATGTAAATAAGTTTACGCAAAAGTAGGAGTCATATTGCAGGTACATACATATATGCATATATATATATTTATGTATGTGTACGAAAGGTTTTAACATTCATTTGCTTGCACCCATGTAAATGCTAAGTGTGAAATATTTTTACATACCTACAAGTGTACGTATATATGTATGTATTTTTCATCCATTTGTTCAAGGGCTATTTGTGCAATGTAATTCTTCTTCATCGATGAGGAGTCCTTCTGTTTGCTTTTGTGTTTGTGCAACTTGTTTTACTTGTTGTTTTACGCTTTTCATTTTATTATTGTGTTATGGTTCCTTGTCCATTTATTCATTGTTATAAGGATACATATATATATGTATATATGTACTTACGCATACATACACACAATGCCAATCCGTTGGTGTCGTTTAACAAAGTTAAAGCTGCTGCATATAAATTCCC
Organism: Ceratitis rosa; assembly: GCA_037013455.1. Lineage (NCBI taxonomy): Eukaryota > Metazoa > Arthropoda > Insecta > Diptera > Tephritidae > Ceratitis > Ceratitis rosa. The sequence goes on from JAWMAG010000003.1 coordinate 12,651,768, forward strand.
ACAAAATAATCCCAACCATCAACAAGATGCAGACAAATAAACAGGAAGCCTGCAAGTATGTAAGTATGTATGTGGTTGCAGTGGCGGAGCAACGATGTGTAAAGAGCACTACAGTACAATGTCCGGAAATATTACAACAAGACAACGACACTGCACAATAAGTTGAGCAGCAACAAAAGTAAGATAACTAAGTTGAAAGGGTAGGCAGGTTAGGTTAGGTTGAACTGGTTGACCCATTGGGTCTCTTATAGACGAAATACATCGATAGTGTTGACAGGCACACTACATGCGACCAAGCTGTGCTGCCACTCTCCTATTGTGTCTCCAGTGTGAAGAACACAATTTTCGCGAACTTAAGTAGTCGTTGTGGCCCCTTGTCCATTTCTTACTGAAGATCCTTTCTGTGCCAAGTATGCATAGCCTTTGCCAACCGAATGCCGAACGTTCAGAGATTACGTGCTGCCCTGTCTCTACACATTCTTTGCATTTCCTACATTTGTTGTTCACAGTCAGACCTATATTCTGAAGTCCGGCCTCTTTACTTAGTAAAAACTTTGTGAGTTTAGTATTGTATGCTTTACACATAATCTTCGCATGACGAAGAAGTATTACTTCTTGCTTTTTCTTCACTTCCTTGAATGAAACTGGAAAGTTCGATGCCGCTAAATAGATACCCTCCTTAGCAAGGACGTAAGCTATCTCATTACCTGTAAATGTATACTCTTCTGTTTTCATACAGTACTTGAATCACTTCTTTACATAATGCGACCACAGCTGACGTCTTGCTACATGAAATTATGGCCTCTATGGGCGCTTGGCTATCGTATTCTTTTCCTTTGAAAGCCAGGACATTGCAGTATCTCTGCCGCTATTTGTACAGCAAATATTTCGGCTTGGAAAATACTGCAAAAGCTTATACGTCTTCCTTGTCTCCAGTTGGGCACAGTAAACTGAAGCCCCCACTCTATCGTTCATTTTACAACCATCGGTAAAATCATTGTTTGTAAATTCTCTCCAGCCTACACAGATATGTTATGTTACCCATAGCTCTCCACCACATTAGAGCTCCTTAGAAAAGCATTGGCTTAACAAGAGAAATGAAGATCCAGTGGGAGATAGTAGGGAAGAGACCCCAAGTGCAGCCCAAAATCCTTTTGCCCATTGAGTATCCACGGGTAGGTAAGTATAGTAAATGCCTAACGACGCACCTAGGACTTTTTGAGGCATACTATGAAACCATTGGGACTAAACTGCCCTCACTCTAACCTGGTCTTCATGAGCCACCTTATAGTCTTGAAAAATGCATTTAATTCGAAAAGTTTTGGAAGTGCAACCGCCAAGACATCAACAAGAAAATCGTGACCAATAGTTCCGAATCTTCTTCTATAAAAAGCCTTGCATAGAAGCAGTTCTAAAGTCTCTTCTTCCTCTATTTGTTGACAGCTGCTACAGTAATCGTTCCTCAGCTCTGACAATAAGATTGTATACCTTTAGCATTCCACTAGAGTTCTTACACCATTCCTTTTAAATTCCATTAATCGGTAAATGTGGCCAATATGCTGGTCACGTTAGTTTGCTTGCTGGCTTCCAATGAGACTTAGCTATTATTATAGTAATCAATTAAATATCTGCAAGAAGCCGTAAGCATCTAATTGCAAGGAGGTGCCTAATCTGTCCCGTTCATTTGTCCGTAACAGGTTTTTCGTGAAGTTATGTGAGCCTCGCTTATAGGTCAATACTTTCTTATATTATTTTCGATGAGTTCCTAAGATACTCTAGTTTTTTCAAAGCCACTTGGATACCTGTGTCGTAAACGTAATTTCTTCATATAAGCACCTTCTTTGTTAGAACCAGTAATCAATTAATTGCAATAATCTCTGCTCGGATAACACTGCACTGATAAAGTAGAATAGTTTCAAACTTGCCCCCTGTAAAAGCCTTGGCTTTTGTCCTTGATATTGAATATGGGTGAGTTATATAACTGGACGAAGGATCGGATCAGCAATCATCTGACCCCTTTATGCTTTCAAGATAGAGCGATTGCGTATATCCGGTAGACTTGACCTGGAGAGTGCAGCTGTTTCATTTTATTTTAATTTCGTCGTTTATTTTGTACCTTCTCATCGTTCCGTCGTGGTGTGTGTCGAAAACTTCGCGCCTGTGCAATATTTGTCCATTATGTGAATTTTCCCGCTCTAAAGTCACACACTCTTTCATATATTGCTATGGATCCTGTAAATCCACGAAACTTAATAACTCAGCCGGTAAGCCATCGGCTCCTGTTAGCGTTTATGTTAACGGCGGGAAACTAGTATTCGAGCTTCTTGCTAATCGGGAAATGGAACGTCTGTTTTTCATTTGGGGTTACGCATTCGCCCTCTTCAGGTGTTTTATTCTCACTGGGATTCAGCAGTTAAAGGAGTGCTAAATCCTTAAACTCAGTACATGTCGCTAGATCACATCTGTAGATCTGAAAAGAGTTCATGGTGGTTTTGAAACCTTCTGAAAGTCGCCGCATTTTGTAATTGAATTTTCACCAGATGCTGTTCGCCCTCTAAGGATTTCAGTCTGCAAAAGCGTCTCCCTTCCTTCTTCAACTCACGGTATCATTTCCTACAGCTCCCATTTTGGTCGATTACCACATTGCTGTTGGCAAGCTGTCATTTATTCTCCTCTGAAGTACGGATATGCTGTTCTTTCGAACTTGTTGAAAACTTATATTTCAGTTGACGGCTGTACGTAGGAGACTTGAAATATCGTGCCTCAGTCCTATTTAGTGCAGTTCGAGTCGTTTTGCTGTCAGTTGTGTTTGCAGCTTTTCGACGTAGAACGTACCGAGTGTTAGTTGACGTACGCATCTGCTGCTGCCTAGGTTCCCGAAAATTAGGATACGTCGCCCTCCTCTTAAAGCAGAGCCTGGAATATGTTGAAGAACTTCACTTTGATGCGAATTCAGGCCACACTTTCATCCAGTAGAATGAATGACAGGACTTGGCGACTGAGTCGTTTTTCCCACCACGAATCCGACCTTAATTATGAGTCAAAATTAAAGGGAAAGGGAAATTTAGGACATAAATAAAAAATTGTCATAATTTCAAATTTCCTTTCAGGCAATTGTGATAAACAAGCTGACGTTGACTAGCTTAAATCATTCGAATTAAGATGCCATAGAAAGCAAACATACATTTATGAAGTGAAGCATAATAATATTGTTGTTAAACACAAAGTGCAATTACTAGCCTAGTTACCACTGCTATTATGGTATATATATACATATACACGTATAACATTGTACATGTGTACATTTGCACCAACATGCAGTATCCATTTGTCTTCGAACATTGGCACTCAGTAAAGTAAGAAGAATATTAATGCAGTAGGCATGTGTGCGTGTGTTTGCATTACAGCAATCGATCGCATTTGCGTTGAAAGCACAAGCAAGCTAATCAGATCAACTACACACATATACAAATACCATATATTGTATATATGTATATGGTACATATGTTTGTTCAACATAGGCATGTAACCCCGTCTGGTGAGCAATTTGTACAATACAGGCCAACGGAGAGCGCTTATAAAACTACAGAGGGGAGTCACTGAAGTACAGCATTCCGAGTTAGCCAAGCGGCTATGTAAAGTGGGCACTAAAGCTCAGTAAAAACAACATCAGTGGCAACAGCTATGCTCTATTGACTCGAACAGAAGAATCACACTTCAAACAGGGGTTTGCAGTTACGTGTGTGTACAAACATTCTTGCACATACATTATTGTACAAAATATAGTACATATATTTAAACTAGACGATGAACTAATATACTGTAATATGGACATTGTGACGCACAGACTACACATGAAAACAATTTGAACACATATACAGGGTTTTCCATTAAGAGGTTTTATTTTGATATTAAAATGATATATGATCGGATGTTTACTTCAATATAAACAGGAAGATATGTCATTAAGAACGGAATATGTCAGCAAAATAACCGCCACGGCTACGCTTACAGAGCCATACTCTTTTTATAAAACGTTCGAACACTACAATGCACAGTGGCTGCTGTATGCCCACAACAGCTTACCGAATTCCGTCTTTGAGGTGTTGAATCGAAGTTGGCCTGTTGGCGTAAACCTTGTCTTTCATGTGGCTCAAGAGGAAGACGTCATGAGGTGTTAAATCAAAAGACCTCGGTTGCCAATTGAGATCAGCTCTTTGAGAGATAACATTATCTGGAAACTTTTCCCTTCAAATATCGACGGTTTCATTGCTGGTGCGGCACGTAGCGCCGTCTTATGGAAAATAAACGTTGTCCAGATCAATACCATCCAATTCCGGCCATAAAAAATCATTAACCATCTCTCGAAAGCGCCTTCATCGCAAACTTTTGCTCCAGCCTCATTTTCGAAAGAGAAAGATCTTGTAACTCCGCCGGACCATAAATCGCACCAAACAGTTAAACGTGGAGGATGGAGAGGCTCTTCACAATAAGTCTTGAGTTTTCCAGACGCAATAGTTCTGCTTATTTACGTAGCTATCGAGGTGGAAATGGGCCAGTCACAATGCGTTGTTGCAGCGTTCTATTTTTACTTGCCAAACGTCAAAAAATTACAGTTTCAAAAGAGACATCTACCGGAATAGCAGGTTATTCATAATAACCCTTTATGGATACATATAGGTATAAAAGTGTTTTGTTTTAGTTAAAAGACAGGCAATTGTTTTTCCCAGCGGTTTGCTAACCCTGCTTAGGGTTTCATTGCATGCGTGGTCAAATCTGGATAGGTAGGAGTTTAATCTGCTAAGTTGAGCCAGTATTACGCGGGACTCTCGAGGCAGCTTGAGATCTTCGACTGTAATAGGTGGTCGTTTGATTCCGAATCGCCATTTACAGGAAGAGAGTTCAGGAAGATTTTGAAGTATTCTCGGTGAATGGCGTTTAATGCCTGTCGGCAAGCCGTCCTGTCCAGCGGTTGTTGTAAGTGATACTGAAAGCGGTCGGGTATTTCCTTTCTGATGTGCATAGGTGGTGGTTCGGCATTTACTAAGTGTATGTTGGGGTGATCTGTACGGTAGAACGCCAGCAGAAATTACATTGCAGAGCAAAGCATTATGATCCTTAATTCATAGCATAAATGCATTGCCAGCAAGATCTGGCGCCAACAGGACGTTTTTCATCACAGTCCTGAGTACAATGTTTTGGCAGGCTTGTTCATTTGTATTTCACTAGTCCCTAGATCGGAGCAGCGAGCGCCAGACAATGGCCTTATTAGCTGCCAGCAACGTTTTTTTTTTATTTTTACCAAGTACTTCCGGCTAACGAATTAAGGATTTTGTTGCTGCTCTGGAGTTTCGTAGCAATTGCAGTCGTATGCGCAAGTAGTCGAATGTGACACCCAATAACTTTGAGTCGTAAGGATTCGAAATTATTACGGCATAAACTTTTACATCGAGTTCGAGCGGTTATTCCTTTGTCCAGCTGCTGAAGAAGTTAGCCGATGGTTTCGTGGGTTGTTGGTGAGACGAATGTTGATTGTATTCCAATTGACGACTAGATTCGTTTCAAAACCAATTGCACACGCGGAGTCGGCGATGGGAAGACGGAGGCAGATCAGATTGTCAGATATCTGATCTGGACCATCAGATTGTAAATTCCATTGCAATCAATAAGCATTTTAACAGTATCACTTCGCTGATCATTTGAGAATTGCTTTCTTGTATAAATGTATAATCCCCCACAGAAAGTAAATTGAAAGCCAAGGGTAGCGCGCCATTTTTAGCTCGGACTTGATATGATGTTGCATCGAATTATTCAGTTCGTTTATTCAAATTAACGGTTACAACATTTTAACCACATTTTTATTTAATGGAAAGAAGAAAGAAGTGTTGTCTTCGTCTATGCCAAAGTCATTATACTTTTCATGATAATAATAACAAGCCCAACGAATACCCTCCATCTGCCCATGATTGGCAAGCGTTTGTTAAATGTCGAGCTTTAAAACTGTTCAGCTACAGTAAAAAATAATTATTCAATTATACAATTCTCTACGACTTGCGAGAGTAGGACGATTTAGAAGCTTTAAATGGTTAGTATAGGGAGGAAGATTTATCATAGAGCTCCATCGGAATTGTGTTAATACAAAAAGTAAAAATTGTTTTTGAACAGACTCTAACTTATCGGAATGAAACTGATAATTCGGGATCCACATCAGTGAACTATATTCTAATGCTCGTATTGGCCTCACCAAAGTCTTAAAAAGGGCTTTATTTACATGAGGGTCTTCAAATTCTTTTGACCATCTTTTGACAAAGGCAAAAGCATTTTTATCTTTTAGGACAGTAGTATTGATATGAAGATGGAAGTTTAGTTTAGGGTCCATCATGACCCCCAAATCAACAAAGTTGAAGACTTGCTCTAGACTACAGTTATTAATTATATAAGGAGAAGGTTGAACAAGTTTTCGTGAAAAGCATATGGTCTTATACTTTTGAAGGTTCAAAGGCATGTCGTTGTTATCACACCAAATAGCTAAATTGTCTAAATCGTTTTGTAACAAACGTTGATTGGTAGGAGTTGATTTGAATTTATTTATTTAAGCAAAATGTCAAATTCGATATCGATATCGATAATTTTCATTGTAAATATTTATTTGAATTTACGTGTGTAGAACATCAAATTTTAAATAAATTTTTAGACAGATTGTTACCTATAGGATATAGACAACCGATTTATGATCAATATGCTACAATATGATACAAATCCTGGTAATAAGTTTCGTTTGAATATTTTCAAAACTGAAAGACTAGTTTGCATTGTAACAGACGAAAAGACAGAAGGAACCTGACCAAATCAACGCCGCTCGTCATTCTGATAATATCGGTATAAATATTGGTGGATTTATCTCTTCGCCCCCTGCTACTTACATACTTCTGACCTAAGCTATTACAGTTTCAAGTTTATGAAAGGCACATATCATCAGTTAATTCATATCTTCAGTCATTATAAATAGACAACGAACTTTTATAGTGCTTATGTCTAGTGAGGTGTCATGATGCCTTCTAATTTTGACGTCACATGGACCTTAATTTTTTAAGTGCTCAATAATTTTCAGTAATAAGCCACAGGAAATAAGATCGATTTCAACTTTTCCGCTTTTTTAAGTAAAAAAAATTAGAAGCAAAAATGTGGGTTAAACTATATTCATATATATATATATATATATATATATATATATATTATGTATATTGGGTTGCCCCAAAAGAAACCGGCGATTTTTCTTACACACGGCGTTGACAATTTTTTGAACAGCCTTTGACTATTGAATTGTATTTTTTCTTTTGACAGTTATAAGCTAAAGCAAGCCAAAAGCTTTAGAAAAAAATAACGCATAATTTTGTTTATATTTGTTTGTTTGGCGTCAATTTTAATATGGAATCCACAAAAGAACATTTTCGCCATATTTTACTTTATTATTTCCTTAGAGGAAAAAATGCAGCGCAGGTTCTAAGAAATTGCATAATTTGTATGGTGATAAGGCCTTAAAAGAAACACAGTGTCGAATTTTGTTTGTCAAATTTCGTTCGGGAGATTTTTCACTCAAACATAAACCACGTTCAGGTCGGCTTTAATCGAATCTGATCGTCACGTAACTAAGAGTGAGATTGCGGAGAAGTTAAGTGTGCCAAAATCAACTGTTCATTATCATATACTATGTCTTGGACTGGTAATAAAAACTTAAAATTTGGGTACCCCATGAATTAAAAGAAATTCATTTAACAAGTCGCTTCAACGCTTGTGATATGCATCTCAAACGCTCCGTTCCGTTTTTGAAGCAAATTATAACTGGAGATTACAAATGAATTATTAAAAACAACGTCAATTGAAACCGATAATGGTCCAAGCATGATGAAGCGCCACAAGCCACTTCAAAGACTGATATTCATCGAAAGAAGATTATGCTGTCCGTTTGGTGAGATTGAAAGGATATTGTATATTTTAAGCTGTTTCCAAGAAACCAAACGTTTAACTCGGATGTCTACTGTGAACAACTGAACATATTGAATACATCCATCAACGAGAAGCGGCCAGAATTGATCAATCGTAAATGTGCCATATTCCACCAGAACCATGCTAGACCGCACACATCTTTGGTCAATCGTCAAAAACTGATAGAGCTTGGATGGGAACTGTTGATGTATCCGCCATATAGCCTGACCTTGCACCGTCAGACTACCATTTGTTTCGACCTTTGCAGAACTCATTAAATGGTAAAACATTCGAAAATTCAGTTTTTTGCAGATAAAGGTCAGAAGTTCTATGAGCGTGGAATAATGATGTTGCCCGAAAGATGACGAAAGGTCCACCAACAAAATGGAAATTATTCTATTGATTAAAGATCATTAAAAAATTTAAAAAAATGTATTTACACTCTTTTGAAAAATCGCCGGTTTCTTTTTCAATATATCTGACATTGGTCAATATCGAGTCTGGCCCCAAAAAATCAAGCCAATGAATTTTCAGTTGCGACTTCTAAGTTGCCAAGCGTCTAAACTTTCGACTGCACTTAAATCTCTTTGTGATTGAATGGGCAATTTGTAAAGAATGTCACTTAAAATAAAACAGAAACAAAAAATTTATGCAAATTTGTAGCTACACGTATGCACATCTCCTTCATACATATTATACATACAGACATTCCAAATTTTCACCATTTTAGATAACACACATACCACCTATGCATATACTCGTATATTTAGTATATACATACATATGTACATCACTTGTTTTAGATAGAAATAGACAAATGAAGCAAATTAGCTCAACAGCTCGATGAGTAGGTTTGTAAGCATTCTCCAAATGACTAGTGTAAGCAATTTCGCCAGACACTAATGGCTACATGCAAACATATGTACATACATACGAGTATTATCTATGAGGTGAACCTCCATTCGAGCTACTGTGAATCTCAGCATTAGTACACGTATAGCCGACTTTACTTTAGAAGCTAAAATTGTCAGCTTACATTTGCACATGAACTATGTATGCATGTATGTATGGTATGTGATATACAGTAGGTAAGTATATGTATATTAACAGGCATTTAGCACTGCTATGCAGTCTATCATTTTGAGTCTAACAAATTGAAGTTGGTTTTGTTTCTGGTTGGAAACTATGCATGTGCATACATATGCATATACCATACATACATATGTACAATGGAATAGTTTTAACTCAGTAGTGAAATGTGCTGGTTTGAAATTCTAATAGTGACTAATGTGGAGGGGTAAGATTAATCAGCTGACAACACCCTCTACATATGTATGAGCAAAAGGTATCTTGAATACAATATGATATAAATCCAATCCTCAAACCACTTGGTTATTTTATATAAAATTCAAGATATTAATGATGCCTACCAATGGAAGCTCTGCTAGGCTATCGAAGGAGAAACTCCCGAGAAAACGATAGTAGACCACACTGAGTGCTATGCAATGACAGATATAATATTCCACCGATTCCTCCTCATCTACAATACACGTATGTCCCTGCACCAGAAGTCTTTTGAAAAGCAGCCCATCCTTTTAACATGAGTCCCCATAAGACAGTGTCCGGTTATTACTTCGGTTTTATGCTCATGGAGGTCCAGTTTAGAAGGAGTAAAGACTTCTGTGTCCTGTTTAACTCGATTAATGGCTAGATTTTTCTTGCCACATTATACGTGGTTTCACACTGTCATCAGCTGTTGATCCTTCTGGCGAAGGAAAGTCTTGGCAGATTCTTTGCCATGTCATGAGCAGAGTTTACACTACAGTGGTCGGGAAGCCGTTTACTTAAATCTATAGCAAGGGGTTCAGAGTAAACTCCACAACCTAATTCACCATCTAGTTTAGAGTCGTTGTTGAAGATGGCTACAAATCTATCATCCAAAACTGCTGCATTATCCCATTCGCTCCAGCCTGAGATTTTTGTTGAGGAAGTATTGTCGAAACCTCTTCCGAGAGTGAGTATGCGCTCTCTCCATCTTTGAGTTGCATTTAGTCTTATGGCTTTGCAGTTTGAACCTTTTTCGATCTTGAAGAATTAACACTTCTCCAGCAACTTACTGTGTAAAGGACGTTTTGGTAGAGATCGCTTAGGGCCTGGATATGTTTTCCAGTGGCTGTGAGAGCAATGTCGTCAGTGTGATTCAATTAATAATTGGTAAATTTCACTTTAAACTTCTACTGATCGTAGTGCTTATTGCCTGAGTGGGTGAGGAAGAATATCGAATGTATTCGAATTGATCATTATGACCGTTACAAAAAATTGTCTTTATCCATTGCCACTAGAGGCATCCGAGACTTTGCAGATGCAAATCGCATACCGCTCAATGGGAAGACGCAAACATATCAGATAATCAGATATTTCATCTAGACCATAAGATGGTAATTTCCATAAGCATTTTCGGAGCATCACATTGCTGAACATATGGGAATTGCTTTTTTGTATATATGCATAAATGTAAAAACATTAAAATACACAGTGGAATACTACAGTCTACATACGACCCCTTTTTATTTGGAATTTAGACTGTTCTAAAGTTTTTACAAGAAAAATAATAATGCAGTCTTATTTTAAATTTAATTATGCAACAAAAAGTTGAAAAAGGCACTGGCAAAAGTGAACATACCATTTATTAGTTAGCTATTCTGTGAAACTATATTTATGTTAATAACAAAAATAGTATTTGGTTGGGCCACCACGCGCGATCGATCACCGCCTGCAAACGTTTGCACATTGAAGAAACCAAATTTTCCAGCTCTAATCATGATATTTTTTGTCACTCTTTTTAAAGCTTCTTTTTAAGCTTTGGTGAATTACTTATAGGGCATTTTCGAATTTTTTGCTCTAATATTTCTTAATCGTTCTCTACAATATTTAAGTTCGGGCTTTGTGGTGGGAAATACAAGTGCTGCAGAGCATGAAACAGCAGCCAATCCTTCACTAGATAAATACGATTTTTTTTATTAAATCGATCCTTAGTCATTTCACGGAAAGAATAAATCTTCTTTCGTAAAATCTGAAAAAAAAAAACACAAAAATGTTCAGATGTTCTCAATTGCTCAGCAACTATATACATACGAAGGAATTAACAACAGTTCGGTAAGTTGACCAGAAAAAAAAACAAAAAATATCTTTTTGCATAATTCGTAATCTTTCCTGTCCTTTTTTATCTTCCCTACATAATCACCATTCATTTCAATGCATTTCTTAAGCCTACTGATATTCCCTTTGGAATAGCAGCTACAATTTTAGATCGGGTGAAGTAAATTGACATCATTACTTTTCCTGCTGATTTTTGTTACTTCGATTTTACGGGTGATCCTGCACCTGTTGAGTTCCCTTACAACTATTGAAGCGATTTTCGTTCGAGGTCCTCCTACAAATTGTGGCGTTTTTCCAATAAAAATTAATTATTTTTTATGGAGTCTTAGTCTCTAACAAGCCTCTAACATATTGATAGTATTAAGCATAACTCAAGTTAGTCAGAAGTATTATTACATTTAATTTTATTTTGGTTGTAACTGGAATGAGTTGTAAATTATTCTTTTTAGAATTCTCTCTTTTTCACTTTTATTTTGTCTCGTACTCCCAGCTAAACACTCGTTTAAGTGTATATATCAAAGACTCAACTAACGAATTGGAAATCATGAACTTAACGAAATGATTTTGTTTCGTTTCGGCGCCATGTTATCGAAACGAAATGGAATTGTTAATGTTGAAAACGTACAAATTCATCGCAATGTTAATTTTAAAATAGCTACCTGCTATGATGTTAACAGAACATTTCAATTTGATCATTGGACATTAACTATGGACGATTTAATATAAACGACAGATTTTCGTTTCGGGTAAAAACGAAATATATTTTGGTAACTGCTTTAACGATAACATATTCAAATGTTTCAACTGAATCGATTGAAATTTTTTGATTAACATGAAACTTATCGTTGTTAATGCAGCCTAAATATATGTATACAATATTAATGATCGTCGCAGACAAAAGTTAAAACGAATAGATTCAGAAAATTAAATTTTCATTTACTTGAATCAATTTTTAACTAAATTTTTCAGTGCAGATAAAATTATAATTTCATCTTAAATACTAATGAAAAGTTGTATTCAACTGTATTCAGTTCATTTTGGGCTACTTCAGTGTATAACCAGGAAAACTAGTGCTCTTTCTCGTATTGGGTATAGAATATGCGGAGAGAAATATGTGTTAGAGTCGTGTAAGTATGTAATATATGTATGTATGTACGTGCAAGTGAATGGCTCTCTGTCTTGTTCTTTGTGGTGCATTTATAGCAATTTTAACTAATTGGTCTGCAAATAGCATACATAAGTATGAACACACATATGTATGTATATATGCATATGTATTATTAAATCATTTTTCTAAGTTTTTTTTAGCAAATTGACTTATGTGCCACATGTATATAGGTACATATGTATATATTGTACTTGTGTACTTTCGTACAAATATAGAGCTCTGATCTGCTGCACAAATACACTAAGGATATTTGGTTAGCGAAATTTCACATTCAAAGGTTATGTACGATTACTAAATTTTTCTTAAACAAATCTCTGTCATTCAATAGAATAGAAATTCATATTTATTGTAAATAGTGTATAGAGAAAGATATATATGATACCTTCATTGTTGTCACATGACATAAAGGCAGACTGGCTGTTATCAAGAACAAAATCGTGTATTAAAATGCTTAGAAATGCTGCATTAAATTATTAACCAAGGCTTGTATGATAACCCAATATGATTCTGGTTATATCTATACTACACCCATTGAACTATTACACTGTTATTTGCTCCTATTAGTTTCATGCAGTCTAACGCCCCCAATGGCTAAGCTTTCCCAATATTTGTATTTGAACTCATATTCAATATTGACCCTCAACGGCACATACATATATGTTAGTACAAGACTCATATTTAGGCACATATAGATACCATATATGTTTGTACATGTATGCATGTACCATGACTACACATGCCATTTAGACGCTAATTTTCCAGTTAATTTCGTATGCGTTTCACATTCAACGTAGTATAACACATAATGCCGAGCAAATGTTAACCATTTACCATAACCAATTGGCCGTCCTTCCAACTCTATTATTTTCCCGGACACAATCCCACTTCATTCAAGTCGTAATCCCTTGGTCACAGTTCAACACTTTGAGCGGCCGCATATTCACACATGTTATGACAAACAAACAAACAAACAAACACGAAGTCTTTGTGTTATTGTTTGCGCACTGTTTCAATTCAATTCAGTGCAGCTTCAAGCAAACTCTTTCCCCAACTTCCGGCAGTCACACATTACATTGTTGTATTCGTATACGCATTAGTTCGCATCAATTCGCTTTGTCTTTTGATGTCTTCTTTTTGTAACGATTACTCATACTCACATCGCACATACATTCACATAATATTCTCTTGTTACTTCGTGTTTGTGTTTAATGATCTCTGACAGGATTGACCATTGATTTTATTGCCTCATTTACTTTACCCACTCAGGCACAAAGGTAGTGGTGCTCGAAGAGTGTGTTTGTATGGACACGAGTATTTGCAGCGGGACGGTATGTAAATTAATATAATATTATATATAGAAATAAGTAAGCATATAGACATTAAATGTTGCCTAATAACGGTATGTATTTTTAGAGCAGATTTTCTCGAAGGAATAATTTCGGGATCACAACGATTTCATGGGAAACAGCAGACAATCATTTCTGACGATTATGTTGTTTAATTTAAAAATAAAAAAAATTACAAAAATCCTAGTAAAAGGAGTTACTAGTACAATACTACCATGTTTTAAATAATCAATAAATTTTTGAATCAAACCATTATGTAGAATGAAGTAAACAATATTTTATAATTCCTTTCAAAGCAAAGAACTTGAACCATACTTTTAAACTTTTTTCCTTACAGCCACAAGATTTATACTTTAACTTCTTTTAATTTATTTTACTATTCAATGGGGACCAATATTTTCCATTGTTTTAATTTACTCATTTCATAAACTAACTGTATCCTAGCTGACCCCACAGGTGTTGTCCTGGGTGAAATTATGTTTTTTGAAAAGAAAAGAAAGTTGAATTTATATTGTGTTGAAAACCATTTACTTACGATTTGTCTACTTTTTTTTCAATGTTACGCAGTTTTATTAACAACATTTTCTGTTCCAGTGCTTAAGCGGCCAGAAAAGATGGTTTTCCAACTCGTGAATACGCCACGTATAGCTGGCCGTGTGAAAAACATGGCCTTTTCAGATTTATACCACACACTACCAGCGGCGGTCCTTGTGACCTATTAATTGTCGTCGCAAATGCAAGTTTCACTGGAATCGGAATACATTTGAACTGAAATGGCAAATCACAATACGCAATGACTCAAATGAAGTGTACATTGTGATTTGAATTTGGCGATTCGCCGTAAAGCAACGACCGATATCGATTTTGAGATATCACCGATTATTTTAACAGTATGTAGTTGATGTGTACGTGTCGATGAAGACAGCACGACTCAATTTTAATCACTTCAATCAGGCTAAGGTTCGATCTTAAGAATATATTCACTTGCGATATGCGGTGAATATCAACGAAGATGTGAGAAACCTTGGTCGACTCACGGTATTAGTGCGACCTCTTAGTGGCATCGTAACAATTTTCAATATGTCATTGATCACTTTTTATGAAACAAACATAAGGTTTTCACTGAATAATTTTCAATAATTTACCTTTTGAATAACTGTAATAAATAAAGCAAACGACCGGAATTGAACGATTAAAATAATTTACAAATCAGCTGAAGAAGTAACACAAATAAATTCCAATGGAAGTGAGGTTAGGTATATTCACCAACAAACGAAAACTATTCTAATAAACAAATCAGAAAGAAAAAACAAATTAAAAAAAAAATTAAATCAAAAAATTAAACTTAATCCTGCTACATTTTCCTGTCCATTAACGCCTGAAAGTATACAGGATTCAAAAGCAACTCACTTACCATGCTATTACGAAAAATAGCGGCTAACTTAGCGCACTTAACAGCTTGCGCTTGCACGTCGGACTCCATATGCTATCACTTTTACATGGTCAGAAGTCAAAATGATATTAATAATAATAACATTACCAATTCAATTTAATATGTTATGAACTTTTACTAAAAACTTTAATTTTCCCTGCTTTCGAATGGAACAAAAAAAGTAAACCAGCAAACTGTCCATTGCGTGCCGTGTGAATGGAGTAATTCGCCTCGAAGATCAAACGCAGCTAATATTATGAATCATTATTAGAAAAGTCAGTTTCTCTTCAAATTTGAACTTAATTCATTCTCCTATCTGTTAGGAGAAAAAATTCGATCAATAAATTTTAACCCGATTCTGTATGACAGTAGCACAAAAAATGCTATCAAGTAAATTTTCTAGCAAATTTAAATCGATCACTTTCGGTTTCCAAGGGAATTTGACATAACAAATAAAATTTATTGCAAGACCTCTACCTCATTATTCTCCAGATATGGGCATCATTACAGTATTGTTCTGTTAGACTTTTCCTTATTTATTTTATTATGTATATAATATATACCACATAATGGTCACAAAAATACTAATTACATTTCTGCTTGAAATTTCCTACGCTACCGTAATTTTGTAAGTACCCTGCAGTGGAAATTGTTAGCAAAAACCCATTTAGTTTTTTTTGTACTAACCAATGTAGTTCGTTTTCAATCTATTTCCCATGTAAGCAACTGGTATTTTCAACAAGGTGGTGTCCTACGAACTGTCATTTGTCCGACTATTCATCAGCTTTATACTAATTCTATACTACTTCATTTAGGTCTGTTGAGTTTGTACTTGACCTGCAGCGGGATTTCAACTCTGAACCTAACGCCCTACAACGATTACCTCTAACAACCCGATGATCGTGATGATGAAGCAATGAAGATCATTTTACGTACTTCAACAGAGCATAATAAAAAGTTGTACTCAACCGCGGCGTGTTAGATATAGCAACAACAAGCGGTGGTGGAAATAATTATATCTCACGTTACCGATGGAATACTATAAAAATAACCAACTGATATGATTTCATTCTCAAAATACTGTTTGAAACAATTTACTGTTTAAATAACATTTTTGCATACTAGTTTGGCTCTTCCCTACAGGGTAGATTAACAATACAAACGCACATTTTATATTTTTTGGTTCGATTGTCAAGAGCAACGTCTTCCGTCACATATGACATGCCAATTAATGGCAGGCTATTTCTCAACGTATTGCAAGTGTAAGCTGACTGGATTTAAGTGAATCCTTGTCATAGTGCTATACGAATATGAGCAACATATGCATTTGTGTACGGTTACCGAAATGATTTTGAGAATTACTTACAGCTGTGCTATCCCAAGAGCTTTTCGAGGAGGAGGATTTTACTATTGCATCGAACTTAGTATAGTCTTAACAATATGCGTACATAATGTGAGTGCGTGTTTAAGTACTTGTAGGTATGTACACGTATGTATCTTGAATTAAGACTGCCTGATAGTAAATTTAACTGCAATGCGTCTACTTAAGGGTGTTGTTAGGTATGTGCACTTATACTGCTCTTAATGTCACTCACTGCAGATTGATTAACATTGATTTTTATTTTGTAACATATTTACCAAGGTGATTGATGATCGAATACGTTTTAATGTCTAAATTGTCCAAAGAAATTTCCATATAAATAAGGCTAGTTAGAGGAAATTCGACAATATGGTATATTTAAATATACTCTTTTGCAGGAAAAAAATATCTAAGGATAAATATTCATTACATTTTCATTGGCAGTCAAGTAGTTTACCTAAATAATTTCAGTATTATGTTAAGGGAAATTTTTAATACCCTGGATCTAGGAAAATATGGTGTCCTAAATAACAAATATACAGCAGACAAAGAAAGCAGCAGAGAGGTCCTTCTGGTACCGCAGAAAAGCAGAAACAGTGCATCTGTAAACCCATGGTGAATTCCAGAAGCAAGTAGTTGTTGTCTGGTGTAACTTCCTGTGAGAGTTATATTAGGTAATCAGCTGGAAATTGCCCAGCGCTATGGATCTTGTTATCAAATGGATCGATTCTTCCACTATTTTCGAGTAACTCCCTTTTATCTCAAGTGGAAATAATCATTGTATAGAGTTTTCCCAATGAGAGGTGTTATTTTAATATTCAAAGAAAAAAGCATTTATTGAGAGATGAAGATATGCCATTAATAAAGGAAAACAATATTAGCCAAATGGCCGCCACGGCTATGTTTACAATATCGTATCCTTTTTGTCCATTTCCACTCCAAATCGCAAACTGGCTGCTGCACACCTTCAATATCTTCACGAACTCCGTCTTTGAGGTCTTGAATCGATGTTGGCCTGTTGGCATAGATCTTATTTTTCACTTGACCCCACAGGAAGAATTCGCAAGGTGTTAAATCACAATATGTCGGTGTCCAATTGCGATCACCTCTTCGAGAGATAACATGGTACGGAAACTTTTCTCTTAAAAGATCGATGGTTTCGTTGCTTGTGTGACACGTAGCGCGTTGAAAGTAAACGTTATCCAGATCTCATTTCGAATACCTTTATTTGATAGTGGTAAGATAATAGTAATCAACAATTTCATCTATCGCATCGCGTAAATAGTCATATACCTAGCATATTTTATAACATTCCGTCTATTTAAAAAAAAAAATCAAAAAACTTTATTAGTGATTATTGTTAAAGATTAAGTGCTGTTTTCCTGTTTTTGAAATCAACTTCCAGTTAGACTGATTTATAATTTAACATAAATACAACAACTATATTTCTCTTTTTCAAGAATGCGTCTTTACTGGCGAGAAATATGGTTTGTTTTCTTCAATGGTCTCATTTATGGTAGGAATGTGGTAACACATTTATTTGCTCTCACTCTCTTTTGTTTTTGGCATTTCAGTCATTTAGCAAATTGTTGGCAAATAGTAAAAGCACGATTACTCCTCTACCGCACCTAACATGACCAAATTCTTATGAGGCTAACATGTATGTGTATATGTACTACGTTCTCTACCTTTTCTCTTCCTCGATCATACGACCCGATTTCGGAGAACTTGACACTATGCACACATCCACACACACTCTATAAATTAAACACTCTCAATGCATATCTATGTGGGACGTAACAATGTTGCCCCAAAACCGCAATGCAAATGTGTTTGTTTGCATGTATGTGTGTATGTGTGTGTATGAATATATGAGTTCGAGTGCAAGTATATCTTACTGCTTTTTGTCTTAACTTCTTCATGTGGCGCCAAATTATATATGTACATGTCCGCATGTGTGTGTATGTGTTTGTGAATGTGTTTGTGCGTGTGTTGGCGAATGGTTTGAAGTAGAGAATGCCGCAATGAATTTGCTTGCAATGACAGTGTCGTTGGCAGTATTGTTGAATGAAATGCAATCTGATAGCACAGCAAGTTGTAGACTGTGACAATTGCGCCAATGTCATTGTTGTTATTATTGTTGGCATTGTTGGTGTTGATGTTGGTAGATCAGAGTTAAAGCGGCAATGATGGTAACAGCGAAACAACACAAAGCCGTTGGCGGTTGAAGGATTTGTCATTTTGTAAACCACAATATGAGTAGACTAACGACTTTGACACGCAAGTTGCAATAGACACTCGGGATGGCTTTTGGGAAGACTGGCAAAGGACTACTAAACAGGGGCACATACACGTGTGTACATATGTACATATAGGTATATATACATTTCTATGTATGTTTGAAGTAAAAAATATGTATTCAAGCAAACGGATGTTAATTGCGGCGATGATAGAAAGTGGGCCAATGCAATGTTTTGAGTAATGATTGTGGATTGCGAAATGAGGAACAGAATAATAGAGCGGTATTTTATTATCTCTATACATGCTCATTTACGAAACATACTCATGTGCCTCTGCACAGAACAAGGTTACGAATAGGAAAAAAAAATTGATTTCTCAAAGCTTTCTGCCAGCTATCGGTCATTTTCTTGTTTTAATTTTTAAACTACCGAACACTAAAAAACAGATTTTAGTGAAGGATTTTACTGCGAATATTAACAAAAATAAATATGTAATAGTTTAGAATGACAAAGTCTTAAGCAAACAGAGGATTATCATTTCGGACATGCATCTGATGGGAAAGTTTTTCCGATACTACAGCTTGATTTGGAAAAACTTTAAAGATTTTCATAATGAAGAAGTTCCATATTCCAAAAGTCGTAGGTAAAATTGGCATTTAATTAATTTATCTTCTAAGGTTTGCTATATAGATACAGGAACCATTCTTTAAGAAACTTAACCAGTGTGATATTTTCTAAAAATCAATGTTTTTTGACATTTTTCCACAACTTATACCTTCCAAAAAAAACATATTTCTACCCTAGAAACGTATTTTTAATAGTTTTCGAGTAATCCTAAAACGCATGATATTAGTCATGCAATTTTTAGTTTTTTTCCAAACGCGTTTTTCTCGAAACAGTGTTTTCGAAATTTGCTGTTATTGGAACTCAAAAAGTAATCATCCAATCGACATGAACATTTTTTTATCGTATTCAGCATTATTTCAGGCGTAGAGACTCTGCATATTTCCCTCGGAATAAGTTTGTAAATTTGGCATCGAAAATATCGTCAGATTTTTAGACTAAATTTGAACATTTTTTCCTAGACAATGGTTTTTTTTATGGTTTTCACGTTTTTGCTTTAATCGTGCGTCACTTTATAGCTTATATAATCTTCCTTAACGCATTTTTGGTCTTTCTCCATTTCAGGTACCCTGAAGGCAGGTAGGATGGCAGCAAAAAAGAAACTTATTTTTCGTACCTTCACGGGATAACGCTTATCTCATCGAGAATGAAAGATTTCCGTTTGAAAAAAATATGTAAACATACCTTATTCATAAACAAATATACAAGTGATACTATAAAAAATTCAATGAAGAAGTTTTCTTTAAAACAAATTTCCAGAAATCAATTTTTTCTGCTGACACACTGATTGAGCCCTTTGGGTGAAATCATGATCTTATTTATTATTAGTACCACTGACACTTCAATACACACAAATAGGCGAAACCTGGTAATATTTTTAATAAATATTCTCCATAAAGATCTATACACTTTCGCGTGCGTTTGAACCAATTGTCAAAGCACTTTGGCTGCTATTATTGAAATATCTCCAAAACATGCGCTCTGAACACATCAATCGCCTTTTCAGGTGTCGAAAACGTTGACTTCTCAGTTAACTTTTTATGCAGGGGAACAGAAGAAGTCATTCGGTGTCAAATCAGGGCTATACGGTGAATGATTCATAAAATCGTTATTTTGAGTGCCCAAAAAAGCAATTGTTTCAGTGCATGTGTGATGCGATCTCTCATGCGATCTCTTATCGTGGTAAAGCGTTTTCCGTCTTCGGCGGTTGGTTTTCGCGATTTCTTGAAAGACAACTGGCAAACTAGCGGCTGTATACCATTCGGGAGTTACTATTCTGTGTTGTTCTATTGGTACCACTTTGCTACATGCCCAGTTTTTTCAAAAAAACAGGAAAATAATCTTCGCGATTTAATTCTATTTTAAAACTATGTATAATATCACAAATTTTAAACTTTACAATAAAGTTTTCAGTTGTCAGCTTGCACAGCTACGGTTGCTAAAACCCAAAATATAAAAGTAATACTGGATCTATAAGCTATACTTTTAAACGTCATAGGAAAGAGACCAGGCTGGCCCTTCCACGAGCCCTAAACAATGCAGTTGTATGATTACCTCGGGGGCATATACTATTTTTCCTAATAATGTGCACATGACAGTTAGTAGGCAGCGAATTTAGTAACAAAATATAAATTTATGATTTAATTATTTGATTTATGGACTTATATATAGTAAATAAGCAATTTTCTTTTTTTTTTATATGACCGCTGTACTAAATGTCACAAAGACCTACTCACTTTCGTCCTTCAAAAGGGGTGTATCTTATCCAGGGAGTTGTATTGCTTTCTATTGCTGTTGGTTTCTAAACGACGGGTCCTAAACCTAGCGCACAACCTCGCTCGACGAGTAAGTTTAAATTTTATACACATTTATATAGCGAGCTTCAAGACCAATGCCCGCATCTCCAAAAGCTCCGTCAGGGTCGGGAAGGACTTCTCCAAGCCGTTCCGAGGTTTCAGACAAGATTCCTTATCGTTTGACTTCTCTTTTTAACGACGAGCCCAGCGTTACCCAACTCCTGCCAAACCGAACGAGGGGCGCGTCTGAGGGAAATCGAAAATTCCAACAGACCGATGACCGAAAACCAGTAACAGTCCGGACTATCGCGGAAGGTTACACTTGCCTCTTACACTAAACAGCTAAACAGCTACAGATTTGTTCATCAGCTGCTATAAAATTGCATGGTAAAAGGGAGAGGGAATTTATTTAATTATTTAAAACACTCAGTAAGTAGGTTTTTATACAGAAAAGCAAGTCAGAGGAATCAATGTTGGGGAAATGTGTGTTAAAATCGTCGTGCATTCTGCATGAGCCCAATGAAAGGGGCCTAATGTGTCTAGATGATCTTAAAGGGATGGTGAAGTTAAGCTCGCTAAGTAGGAATGGGCTATTGATATCCCCGCTTATGAATTTAGTTAAAAATATAACTCCAAGCATCTTTCTATGGAGTGTAGGTAAATTAATGAGCCGTAAACGAATTTTGTAAGAAGGCAGGTTCTTGTTCGCATCCCAGTTTAAATTTCTTAACGCGAATAATGGGAATTGCTTTTGTACAGATTCCAATTTATCACTATATACGTACACTTGATAGTACGGACTCCATACAATTGCGCCATATTCCAAAATGGGCCTAACAAGTGAGGTAAAGAGTAATGTATGGGCCCTTGAACTCCTTTAAACATTAAAAGTATTTTAGTTTACATTTGAGCCGCGCGATGAGCATTTTTAAAAATCATTTTATTTATCAGAAGAAGGGCCATATTGAAGAAAGTGCCACAAAACTTATTGTTGTCATGTCAGCTACATTAAAGCCCGCCCGCTCGCAAAGAGATGAGGCAACTTTAGTTTGGCATTCTAGAAGTTTGTATGGGAAATATAAATCCGCTTAGTTATGAAAACTATTGAATAAGTACATATGTATGTATATACGTGCTTGTACCTATGTACATAAACTGTGGTTAGCTGGTGTCTGTGATATTTGCACGATTTCATAAGCTTACAATTAAGTGAAATCCTAGTAACCGCCAATGTAATTTGTGTGCCGAGACACTAAAAGAAAAGACAAAAGAAAATTTATAACTGAAAAAAAGGTAAAGGAAAAGTTTTTCGTGCAAAACATGAATACTCAAAAAGCCACAACGTGTCAAACAATATGTTAAGCAGCCGACAGACAAAGAAATTTTACCACAAAAACGAGCCAAACAAAAAATAAAAAAGAATATATATAAAAATAAATGTATGTACAAGCCAACTATTGGCTTTTATAACTAAATTTGTGCGTCTGTCTCATATAATTTTGCACGCATTAATGAATTCTTAATTGGCAATTTTAATTAATCCTCATAAAATCCCCATAGGATGATTAAACATTGGTGGCGTACGCAGAGAGCAGAAGAATGCGAATCTGCGGATACCGATGGTTTAGCATTGGCTTGACTTTAGCTTCAGCTTCGGTTAATGCTTGCTAACAGTGGTGTGAGGCGTTATGCATTTGCTTTGAGCTCAACATCAATTTGTTACGCTTTTTTAGATGCTTTCGCTTTGTTGCCTTGGCGGCGGTATTGGTTGCCTTTTGCCTTTGCCTAACGCTTTACCATTTGTATCGGGCTTTCCTTTGCTTTTGCTTTTGCCTTTGCGCTTGCTGTGGGTGTTGCTTTGGTGGTCGATTTGGTTTTGGGTTTTGCTGTTGGCTGTTGGCTGGTTTGCTTTTAGTCAATATGCAAGGCTTATATATTTAGCTCTATTTGAGCTTGCGTTTATTACAACTGTATAGATGAAAAAATATATACCATACATACATATACATACTCGTATATGTATGTTTGTTTGTATGTGTCTGCTTGTTGGGAGCAAATTTAATCACCAGTAAACATGCAGGTGGTATTTTTGTTATAAAGCCAAACGAGACCTTAAATCCAAATCCAAATGGTTTCTATGTATGTATGTACGTGCGTGCGTTGATACTCTTTGCGGTTAAATTAGTGGTCGGTTGGTTGTGTTTTCAAATATATATACCTTTATATGTATGTAGGTATGGCTGCTATGTAATCAGTGGGTATTTATCTGCATGTGCTTGTATATCAGCATAATTTAATTGCAATGTATCACTTACAAATTGGGTTAAAATATACCTTGATTTTATTAATTCCCTTACCTTTATCTAATTTCTGTTGAGAATTTCAAATATTGGTTAAAAAGAAGTTTCTGGGAATTTTTTAATTTTTTATGGGGTTTCGTATACACGTATATTTAATATTTTTCATCATAATTAAAGCTCAAGCACAATATCCGATATTTTTTAATTTTCAAAGATGAGTTAAACTTTTTTTAATTTGTAATAGATTTATACCTATAAACCTAAAATTTATATTTAAGAAATTGGAAACAACAAATTTGTTACAATGATTGGCGCAGCCTGGGCAATTGTGCGGATGCGACTCGGACATTTACTCAGTTATCTACTAACCAAATTGGAAATCACCAAAGCTCAACATAACATATTGATATTGATCCTTCGTATAGTAGCACACACTATAGATTTAAAGGCCGTTGATTTAGGCATTCGATCTGTTCGATCAATGCATCGACTGATGACTATTTGTTTTCGTTGGTCTCGCAATTCCATTCCTCCCTCATTTTTATTTTTTATTTTTTTTATTTTTTTTTTAAATGTTCCGCTTTCATTATTTTCATTATTTTAGAATAAACATTTTACACCAAATGAATATAGAAGTGGTCTGGTTAATGTGTTTTCAGATTCAAAGGGAGTTGGATCATGAAGATTTAAATGTGCTAGTTTGTGTCTCCCTTAATTTTAATTGAGGGCGTTGGGCAGAATATAAAATAGAATGCCACCACTTTTTTCAATTTCCAAGTTTAAAAACCCGTCGATAATCAAATCAGAAATAGCAATCGTCATGATGGTTTTGATGTTACGAAGCTTCTGCATGCCTCTTCCTCTGAAGCGAAACCGTAGACATACCACATATTTCCTTCCTGAATTATGACATACCCATGCTTGATTATATGCATATAATTGACGCTTTTTAGCCGCTGAAGCAATTCGACCAATCTCCTTCTCCAAATTAAGGGGGAGAGTATTGATGTATTTGCAACGAATGAAAGTACCTACAGTTTATACTGAGCTATCTCTAGACGGTCCATATATTTCGGTGAGGAACTTCTATTTAAAGTCAGAAATACGCTCGAAAGCCTTGACATCCCCTGCCGAGAACAAACAGCAAATAGAAAACTAATTCCTTTTTTTTCGGCCGGACCAGGCCTCGAACGCTGGCTTTCCGAGCAAGTTCGCATTACTGATCTTGTCCTGATTACACAATTTTATTTTAAAGTATTGATAACATGCGAAGACCGACATGAGTTTCCGATCGGTGTCAAGCAACATTTTTCTTGGTCAAAAAAAAAAAAAAAATTAAATGTACCTGGTCTTTCCAATGGAGTGATGGTTTCATTTTTCATCTTCCACCGGCGGGTACTCCATCTTAAACTCTCAAAGCTGGTGTATTCTTACCCAGCCGGACCACATGATTTAGGTGCGGTGTGCGCCGTCCTCAATCCGTAGAGGACCATAAATCTTACGCAAAACCTATCTCTCGAAAACTCTTAACGCCGACTCAACAGATGTTGTCATCGTCGCAGATCGGGAACGATAAGCGACTTGTAGAGTTTGGTCTTCGTTCGCCGAGAGAAGACTTTATTTTTCGATTGCCTACCCAATCCAAAGTAGCACCTGTTTAAAGGCTGAGATTGTTGCAGGAGTCTTGTCTGTTAATTTGATGGCAGGAGGTATATCGTCTAGCCCTCGTTCACTACTAGACCCATATCCTTCACTTCCTACATTCTCTATTCGGCTTTGCAGCTCGTATATTTTATCCAGCAATAAATTAAAGAAGTCACATGATAAAAGACCTTATCTGAAACTTCGTTTTATGTCGAACGGCTCGGAGAGGTCCTTCGCGATCCTGATGGAGCCTTTAGTGTTCTCCAGCGTCAGTTTGTGTAGCCGCACAGAGACAGATGTGTCTCCTTGCTGCGGCAAGATAATGATCCAAGTCGATTTTGGGTCCTCGGTATCTCACCCGAGGCGTTGTTCATATTTTCATTGCAGCTGGAATGAAAAGCCGCTGTGTCGGAGTGGCTCCCCTGAAGCTTCCTCTCTTTTAAATGTAACCCATATTTCCAGTTTGCGCGACGTGGACGCAAGAGTAGGAATTGAGTATAGCCTCGCGACTGTAACTGCATAGCCAGAAGCTCGACTATATTCCATTACACTCAATAGGCTAACATAGGTAAGTTTGAGCCTTAGGAAATTCAGCACAATTTAGTAATTTGGATATTTAAAAAAAAAAAGTTCAAATATTCGCAAGTATATCTTTACATGTTAAAAAATATACACTCCTGACCTAAACTCCAAAGATTAAAAAAAATTTTGTTACTCAACATGTTCTAAAATACCATCAAATCCGCATTTGTGTCTCTTGAATTCTGATCAAAGATTTTTTTCTTTTTTTTTTTAAATTTGCCAACATAACCACACTCATTGAGTCGTATCTAAGCGGGCTTCCGCTCGTTTATCTGTGTAAATATACGAAAATATAAATAAAGAAACGTAGAAAAATCAAAAGAAGCAAAAAATCAAACGAACCAGAAGAGTTGAGACATATCAGCCGGAAAGCAAACATGCCTATTTAGTAATATTTATTTAGCATACATACATACATACGAAAGAATGGTAGGGGTTTCAAGAAAAATACCAAAAATTACTACATATTTTAAGTGAGCAGCTATCGCCAACAGCTGTCACTTTCTTCTCTACACTGGAAGCACTAAAGTGTAAGAATATTTTGTTAAAGTCACAGCGAGAAAAGATTTATAAATACAAAACTGAACACACGACATCGCATCGATGTATGTATGTGTGTATGCACTGGCATTTACATTTCTAAGCTTTTATACTCATTCTTATCCATATGCTAGTTCAAATATATTTGTATGTAAATATATATGTAGATAAAAGCTCAAATGCGTGGATAAGTGCACTTGTGTGGCAAATGTCAAAAAATGATTTTCGTGCTGGCAAGTGTCGACAAAGGACCAATTCAAGTTTGAATTGGCATTGAAATCGTGAAGGCATGTTTAGTTACTTTGATTCCAAAAAAAAAAAGAAGAAGATGTGTCTCCCACGCCCATACGAGCTTTTGTGCTTATACATATTTGTAAGTACATAAGCAAAATAAGGTGTTCCTAAAGAACATTTTATAGAAGAGAATTCAAGGCATTCCAAAAAAGTTTTATTTTTTCAAAACTGGTTTGAAGATTTAGCATTTCCAAAACATTTCAAACTTTTTCTTAAATCTAAAATTGACCGCTAAAGGTCCGTAAGAAGAAGCCTTCGACTGTATAATACTATAAGAGTTCCTTACACATCTATCCATGGAAGCAAAAGAGGTAAAGCCCATTAAGTGGCCCATTTTCTTTCATAAGATTTCTTTCCATAATTCCACCACTCTAATGTGCCTAAAAATGTATGTATAGTTCTTTGTTTGTCAAGATGTCTTAAAAATATGAGAGCTATGCTTGTATGTATGTATTTGGAAATATCCTTCAGTGAAAAATTAACCTGGTCAGAAAAAGTACTCACTTTTAGACTGAAATTGCACTAGTTCGGCTCAAGTAATTTATTTCAAATATAGCGACTTGGTAAATATTTATTTTCTTCTTCTTTACTGACGTAGACACCGCTTACGTAATTCTAGCTGGCGCCACTTGGATAAACCAAGTACAGACAGTTCCTTTTCTACCTGGTTTTTCCAATGAAGTGTACCTAGCCCCTTCTTCTTGATTCGCCGAACTGTGTCCACCGGCTTCGGCATTCGGCAATCCCAAATCGTACAAGATCATAAATCTAACGCAAAACCTTTCTCTCGAAAACTTCTAACGCCGACTCATCAGATGTTGTCATCGTTTATGCCTCCGCATCATATAGCAAGGCGGAAAAGATGGACGGCTAATAGAGTTCGTTTATGGTTCGTCGAGAGAGGACTTTATCTTTCAATTGCCTACTCAGTTCAAAGTAGCACTAGGCTGACATTGTTGTTGGTGTTAATACTGGTTTCAAGATAGACGAAATTACCTACGATCTCGAAGTCATGACTGTCATTGTGGGAAGCCAATTCGCGAATGCGATGACTGTTTCGTTGATGACAGTTGCCAATATTGACGGCATATGCCAGCAGCTGTACACTATTATAGAAAATTGTACCTTCTGTATTCAGCTCTGCATCTCGTATTAATTTCTCCAGCATTAAATTAAAGAAGTCACACGATAATGAATCACCTTGTCTGAAATCTCGTTTGGTATCGGAGCTCGGAGAGGTCCTTACCGATCCTTACGGATTCTCACGAAGCTTTTGGTGTCGCTTAATGTCAATTTAAATAGCCATATAAGTTTAGCAAGGATACCAAATTCAGGCATAGCGGCATGAAAACGGCTCCTTTCCGTGCTGTCAAAAGGATCTTTTCTAAGATTTGGCATATGATGAATATGTGCTCAGCGATGGATTTACCATGTGTAAAGCCACGTTGATAAGTTCCAATCTGTTTGTTAACGGTGGGCTTTGGTATTTAAGACAGGGCGCACGGTAGGACCTTATGTACGATATTAAGCGGGCTTAGTTCCATTTGAGGGGTATGCTGTCTATTATTATTTCATTGCCTTTCCATGTTGCATTAATTGCATTATATTAATAAAATTTTGGTTATTTTGCCTTTCGAAACAATCTTGTTATTCTGCTATCAAAATCAAAACATTAATAATAAGAAGAATTAAGAAAAATTCCATTTGCTTGTATGAAAGAAAGACACTTGGCTGATTAGGTGGCCTCGCTTGGCATACTAGTTGTGAAGCAATTATTAACTGGTTCATTTCACTGCGGGGCATTCGTGCATATGCATGTGTAGATTTGCTAGCATTTGTATGTCACTTAGCAAACAAATGTCGTTGATAAAGTGAACAATTGAATTTGGCGAAATGACACAACCTTTGTAATGTTTACATTTTTTCATATCGCTGCACGCGTCTTATTCAATATGTAGGTTACACACATACTACATTATGTACATATGTATATGTGTATTCACATAGATGCAGGCAGTTGAAAAGTAGGAGTGCGTTTGATGTCTTGTTTGTTCTGCCTTCTTGTCATAATTTTTTTTTTATTTTATTTTTGAATTAGTGATACATATATGGTAAATATGTATCTGCGTAAACTCTACTTTTTTTATCTAGTGTTGAAGCAGAAATGAAAAGTATAAAAATTCTGAAAAATTTAAAATTTTTTTTAGCACGTAGTACGTAGTAGTGGAAGTGGGCCGTAAGTTATTTTTCTTAGTGAATTATTAAATGATTTGAATTATATACATTAAATTTATACCAATGTTCATTATTGGCTTTAGAGACTTTAAGAATTTAATTTTATTTTCTGTTCATAATTAATGTAATTTTTTTCGTAGTTTCGATGTGGATTTTTTGATTAACTGCTGGTTATACACAACTTTTGATTATCTTTCTTTGAACCTTTCAAATGATCCGAAAAATGATGTTGTAATTCTGTAAGATGCGCAAGTCTTTTAAGTGATTTTCCTGATTATTATGTCCACTCAAATTTAAAAAATGATGGTCCAAAGTTTCGATCATTAATTATTTATCTTAAAATGATTGAATGGAAGCAAGTATTTTCAATTTGGGTAAAGGCGGATGAATTTAAAAAATTAATAAGCCTCAAATAATGTGGAATGATGCTACAAACTGCCGCAAATCCAAGGCCTCCTAGCCGAATTAGAATAAAAAGAGATCACGAGATATATACTCCTTAAAAAGTAAAAGGAGTCCTTACACTATCTGATAGGACGACACGCGGAAAGACTAGGAGCTCTCTAAAAAAGATTATTCAGAAGCTGCAAGGAGGATGAGAAACAAAAACACTATGACTCATCTCTTATGTGACTGTCCTGGCTTGGTAGAGATTTTGGGACCCTACTGCTGGATAGTCTATCAAGGATAGCCAACGTCACTTTCACAGAAGAACTAGTTTATGTGGGAGGTTGGCTTGTTTTTGGACTTATGTATGTTTGTATTTGTTTTGGCAGATATTTTTAGAACTTACTGTAACTATCTACCCGCTAGGTAAGAGCAAGTTTCCTCGATAAATTTCTCAAATATTCGATTCAAAGTCAAGAAATTGGTCATAAATAGTAGGTCAGCCATTTTAGGAATTTTTCGAATTCTTCCTCCGTCTAGTGGTTTCTACTAATTAATTTTCAAAAATGGTACCACGCCCACCCGCTCATGATATTTTCCAAGCAATGCGATCGTCCATATATACGTATATGGCTTTACCTGGAAATTTAGTTACTGAATAATTTCAATTTCGTACATTTAAAATCGTCGTTAAATCGAAGGTGGCCGTTAATTTAGTCCAAAAATGGTATAAAAATAGCTTAATCCTTATTAGAGTTATTAGGTACACAAGCAAACGGATAGACGAACAGATAGACAGGCAGACTTGGCTGAATTGATAGGTCATGCCACCACATAAAATTTGATATGCAAGTGTCTATATTTATCTCGAATCTAATACACTTTGGTGTGTATAAACATTTCAACACTAATAAAGCCCTATGCTTCCATACGGCTAAATCCCAATAACTGCTAATTATTTTTATATAATATAATTGTAACCGCTAAAGCGATTTTCAGCCGAGTTCCTTCAATTTGTGGAATGCGTCTTGATGTTTCCCAACAAATGGAGGGACCTACAGTTCATTTTAGCTGCCTCTGAATGGTTGATGGATTTTAATGGGGGGAATTAATTAATTTCCTGTCGGAAATACACTCGAAGGGCTTGGCGTTCCCTGTCATGGGGCGACCGTAATTAGAAAAACTAATTTTCTATAAATCCAGATGCTGGTCGAAACGGGACTTGCAATGCTAACCGCTTCGCTATTGCGCCCGCATATACATATACATATATAAAAATTGTATATCCATTTGTAAAGGCCCGATAATCTCCAAAAGTTATCGACCGATTGATTGAAATTTTGATGGATTGTTTCCATGGTTCCTGGAAAGGTTTTTTCCAAAAAAAAATGTATATAACGGGAAGTGGATCAATTCATTTAGAAAATATGTAAATATTCATGGATCGTTTTAGTTAAATTTTTTGATATGCCCACCTGAAATAATTTTGTTTCCTGGTAATGGACCAGGCCATTCACTGATCAACACCACCAATAGGCGTATCGATCTACAATTATCCATAGGCAGATGAGTTTTCACGCCAGTTACTGTCAATTGATCGGACTTCTAGACGGAGTACATTACTCGATACCTTCTGTAATTTACTGACAACGAAAGAAGAAATTATTCACGGAGTATTTTCAAAAATCTAAATCATGGGTAGCTGAGTGAACGAATTATCTGCCCTGCATTAAAGTTATGTGTCTGCGATAGCAACCACACTTTTCAGTCCCACATTTAAACCGAATCCGTCACATATGTATAAGTCAATAGACATCGTTGTGGAACCAGATGAAGAAGTCAATTATTCAACAAAATTTTTGCAAACTTTGGAATTGGTGGGGGTCCCACCGTATATATTAAATTTTAAAATCAGTGTAAATAAAATTAAAATGAAAAAATATCAAATCACTGCCACAGCGAAGAGTTGCAGGGTACAGCGATGTAATATATATATTTGATTTTGGATTAAACATCCTGCTGGACAGCTTTGGGCTCTGAAAAAGTAGCATAAATGATGCAGTATGATAAAAGCACTTATTCCTATTAAAATTTCTATATTTTACTTCCATAAATTCCCAAATAATATGTATGTATTATCCAAATATTTGATAGAAAGATTTTGCTCATAAAAATTAAATTATTTAATCCTTAGTGAAATTTCTTAATGTCCCGGCAAAACCTTATTTCGCCTCAAGAAATTTACTTCAACTGCATAAAACTTTTCATTGAGTGCCTAATATATGAATTTATGCTGTACTCACTTCCGCTGGAAATGTATATCCGTCCACACTGTGCTCTGAGCCGAACTGATCGTGCAGTCCGTAGTGTATGTGGATTTCATGGAAGCGATAGCTATACGATAACGGTCCACCGGATATGTTAACTGGTGTTTGCATGCCGTCATAGTTCGCCACTGTCTCATTACCAGCAGTGAAAATGACACTATGTCCCGTGTTGCTAATTAAACCACTTATCTGGAAAATTGAATAGGTTTCAAATATTTAAAAATAAAATTCTTTGCATTTGTTTTACTCTATGTTTATCGATATGTAATGGTCTTAGATTTGGATCGAATAATAAGCGATGTGGCTCGAGATTCACTGGTGATTGTCGGCGTCCTTTATTACAGAGTGACCACTCTGGATTAATGAGACCCCAAAAGGCTGGACCTAAAAGGAAAAAAAAAATAAATATTATTAATTTAATTCACAAGCGACATAAGCAAATAAATTATACATATTTTTAATGCAGCATATTAGTTTATAAAATATTTGAAAAATAATGATGACAGCCTGGGCCTTTATATTGTACAATACCATCGCTCTATAATAATATTACTCATACGCCATGTATTACCACAAGCAGTAAATTGTATATCTACCTTTGCAAATATGCCTCTTGAGCTTTGAGCTGAACAAAATAAAAATAGAAAAGTTTTTTTCACAACAACAAGGGGTATAAAAACCTTTTGGAGTAAACAAATGATAGAATAAGAACTATAAAATTTTCAATGTTTCAAGCAAATAAAAAAGTTAGTTGGGTAAGTAAGCAGAGGTAAAAGTAAAGAATAACAAACTGCGAAAAAGACTTGATGTAAATAAATGGAAACTAACCATATGCGTAGAAGCAGGAAGAAAACTTCATGTATAACTTTCTAAAAATAAATAAAAATTACAAAATTGTAGGGAAGTAGGAAAATAATGAAATATATTTCAGAAATCTTTTGAAAATAAAGTTTTGTTAGACAAAACAAACACACCATCTTTTGGCCATTGAATGGAGTATAATAAAATAACTCATCGGCATGAAGTTTGGGTTATGCAACTGAATGAAAAGAGATATTTTAATTCTAGAAACAAAGTTAGTAGTACAGTACCAAAAAGAATAACAAACCAATCAAGGTTATAGCAAAAAGTTACAATACTAATGAGTATGGTATGGACGTACCAGCCAAAACGAGTGTGCGCTAAATATTTGTTCTCATCCAAACAGATATTTCATAGTGTCCCTCTTTTCTATAACACCCACTCGATGTGTTTCTTTTACAGTCTTAAAATAGCAGAACTAAAATTTTTGGAATTCACAAGAAATTACGTCATACTGTCTTAAGCCTTATCTTCTATCCTGATTGACTGGCGAATCAACTCACATCCTAAACTACTGTTCGTAGTGACCTGAAACTTGGAGGGTGTATTCTGCTATAAAAAGATTTTCCGGGCAGAGGACCTGGAACTAATCTGTTCGAAAACTCTAATTTATTTTTTGACTCGTTTGGGGAAATCTTTTTATTCCGAGAAGTGAACCGATCTATTTATAAAATGGTTCGTTATCATTTTAATTAGATAAAATTGGGTTGTGTGCCACATCCAAGAAGTGGACCTGGGAACAATTCAATATATTCTATTTGGTACAGATGTAGCTTCTGGCCTAAAATACCATTGGGGATAGTTACGGTATCAATTTTTTAGCAGTGTGATGCAAAGTAGTGAATGCCCTATAACAGATGTGCAAGGCCATATCTATTGGAAAACAAATTCATGTATCGAAGCAGGGCTTGGAGATATCTTTTTTTTTTTTTGATGTTCCTGGTTGAACAGGAATGAATTGGATCTACTTTCACATCGGAAACCTAACAATCAGTAAAAAAATTTAAAATTAAAGTAAACCCACTAGCAGAAGTGAGCTGCTGACTCGACATGCTCCTTATAAGGCTGGTGGGTTTGGGTTTTCTTCTGAGCTTCATCAAAAATATAAGAGTCTATTTAAGAGGAGATGTCTGCCGGATATCCCTCACAGCTGTTGCTGAAAATAAGAAATAGTGATTTCCTTGAACTGAGTAAGAATATATATGTTCCTATGTGGCATTAACATAAATAATGTTAGCTCGCAGAATGGTTACGCGAGAGTATCATGCTAACATAAAAAAATGAGGAAGTCATACATGAAATACATGAATGACGATACTAGTCATCATGTGGTAGAGTTACTGAGTACACTAAAGCCTACAGATTTTCCAACTCACTTATTTAAAATAACAGTTGGAACGCCAATTAAGCTACTGCAAAGTATAAATAAACCAAAATTATGCAATGGTACAATACTACAGGTGAAATAAATGTAATAAAGGCTACTATACTAACATGTTATTTTCAAGGACAATTTGTATTGATTCCTATGATTCCATCAAACAATGCTCGTTCCAGAATAAGTTCATAAAGTGGCCTAGTAACTCTAGCACCTCACGAAAAAACCAATAAATGATTGTCTATAGGGAAATACCGCAATAAGTGTACGACTTCGTTTGCATGAAAATATATTTTTTACGTGTTTACTTAAGTAAAAAAATTAAAATTGTTATATTTTTTACGTATTCAAAAAATTCCATATCATAATTTATTTGTTATTAAATATTAAATATCTTAAAAATCCAACTTAAAACATTATTAAATATATTTTCAAATTTTATGTGAACGAAGTCATGGGTAAACTCTAGTTTGGAACTGAACGGTTAGAACAGTCCGTTCAACTTTTGACGGAACTTATAGTGTCAGTTAACACAAACGTATAAATTCGGTATATCGAATTTCCACAATAGCTTCACGAATTCTATCTTTGAGGTCTTGAATCGACGTTGGCCTGCTGGCCTCAAAGGAAGAAGTGACAACACGGTCCGGATGGTTTCGTTGTTTGTGTGGCACATATCGCCGTCTTGTTCAAAGTAAACGTTGCCCAGATCAATACCATCCTATTCCGGCCATAAAAAATCATTAATCATCTCTCGATAGCGCAATCTATTTGTCTTCGGAATGGCCGCAGGGTCATAAACCACACCAAACAGTTCCACGTTGAGGATAGAGAGGCTTTCCAGCAATAAATATTGGAGTTTCCGAGTCCAAGATGTGACACTTTTGCATATTAATGTAGCCATCGAGGTGTAAATGGGGCACATCGTGTGTCAAGATGATTTTTCGATAAAATTCCGAATCATTTTCATGCATTACAAGGACCCAGGACATGACATTGTTGATGATCGGCTGGCTTTGGTTCTTGTGTTAACTAAAAAATGACGATGACGGGATTGGACAAACCTGTGTTTTTTCAACGCTTTGGGCTACAGCAGCAATATTCTCAGTTGTTCTTGAGCGACGCGCACGTGTTTCATTCTTCACGATACTAACTTGTCCCAACAGGTCCAGATTTTACAACAATTTCTGTATTGCGATCTTATGCCTCATGATGACCGAAAAATATTTTAACTTTACTAACTGTCTCTGCCAGGTTTTCATCATTTTTATAATGAATTTTAATCATTTTAATACGTTGTTGAAGCGTGTATCGTTCCATTTTTATTACTGTCGTTGTTGTTACATGTCAAATTTCAGAAAATTACAGTTTCAAATGTGACATCAAGCTACTCTTATTGGAAAACTCTTTCGTTAGTGCAAGCGACAAAATTCGCATGATTCCGATTCAACAAATTGTATCGACAAAAATTTTCTGAATTCCACTATTGGTCTGTACTAGCCGTTGTGCGGTCGATCGCTATATTATATTGGATAAACGAATCAATATGAACGATGAAGCAAACGAGCAGCTTATCCCCTGAAGTTTTAGTGTATTTAATATATAATAAACTGGAGTAGTTTAAGCTTTTAAATACGAAACTATAGAAATGGTCGCGCACATATGTTATTTTAATATACATATGTTGCACATTCACAGACATAAATAATTAATTTCAAATTCGAATACATAAACTAATGTCCAACTAATCTCAGTAAATTTTCGGAAATTTATTACTGCTCAATAAAAAAACTATATTAGATACACGAAGGCATTTTCGCTCACTACTACCAATTCATTTATAGTACACACCTGTTTACTTCAAAGTAGTGTGAGGTATAATTATTGCCTTATCTAGTCACATTTACATATGTACATATGTATATGTGTACGTAGTGCGCACAGCGAAAGATTTATTAACTGAGTTACTCGCCACCTCGGGAGTATAATGTGGGGAGTGCAAATGATAACCTTCGTATTTTCGAACCCCTTCGCAGCGAAATTGCAAAAGCCTGCAGTTATGACAAATCAACTGCAAAGTTGCCAAAATAACCAAAGTCGAATTCGATTCTAGTTTTGCTGCGAAGTTTGAGGTTGGGACTACAAAAGCCATGCATCTATTCGTAGTTATTTTTGCTTTTGGACGGTGAGTACACATACGTAGATATGTACTTGCAACAGGATATCGGATATATGTACGAATGTATATATACAGTCAGATAACGGTTATGGGTGCAATGTTGATGAAGCAGTTGCGGTCGCGTCAGCAACGCTGCAAAATTTATGAGTTCAACGAAAAAGTAGGAAACAAAATGTTCATTGTAAATATAACATAGGATAGATAGATATGCAAATATATATGAGCTTATACGTGTATGTGTACATGTACTGAATAGAACACTCTTGCATATGAATACGAGTATATATATGATACGCTTGTTGATACACGTGTTCTCGTACAGAGATAACGCATTTGGTATGGCAGCTGCCTAACTAAAGCCACCGATACACATAAGCGAATGCCAACATGTGTACATATGTATGTACACGGATGTACATATGCATACGGCTGGTGGCCCAATGCGATACACCGACGCCTTCCAACTGTGTAGCAGCGAAAACCGCACATTTAATATCCAAAGGGCAACTAGTTTATTTCCTTTGCAAAATGAAGCGTTGGTGGTCAGTAAATTGGGAAAATATGAAAAAATATTCAAGTTGCCTTTACGTATGTAGGTATATTGTACGTATAAGCAGTTATATACTATAATAAAAAAAAAGTAAAACAAAGAATACGACTAAACAAACTTGTGGCATTGCGGCGACGTCCACTCATTCTTGGTAAAGTAAGGTTACGGCCACAAAGATACATATAAACAGAGCGAATGATGTGAATGCCGCAAGGGTAATGTTCACAGTGGTAGTGGCACCAATGGTCGGCGGTTGGTGAATAACTCAAAACGAGCGAGCGAAGTTTTGTGGTCTATGAAGTGTTAGCGATTCTTTCTCTTTTTTGGTTCTAATTCTTTTATATTTTATTTCAAACAGAAGTTGGAAAATCGAAATAAATTTAAACGCAAGAATAACTTGTTTATTTACTGTCATGGACATGTGTTAAAGTAAGAATTTTTTTCACCAGCGATCCAGATAAGGCAGCAGTTGTTTGAACTTCACTCAGCGTCTGTTGTTGAGGACCTGTACTTCTAAATGCACTACAG
Organism: Ceratitis rosa; assembly: GCA_037013455.1. Taxonomy (NCBI): domain Eukaryota; kingdom Metazoa; phylum Arthropoda; class Insecta; order Diptera; family Tephritidae; genus Ceratitis; species Ceratitis rosa. The sequence goes on from JAWMAG010000003.1 coordinate 12,688,684, forward strand.
TACAATTATTTCATTATATTAAGCTGAATACATGCAAACAGAAATTCCTAGAAAAACTCAGCTCATCCAAGTGCATTTCTGAGATGATGGTAATCACTTGATGCGTGGCCCAGACTATAAGGTGGGTGCATAAGAACCACCAAACCACGTTCTTGGAACTTCTAAGGAGTCACTATTGACGTGTCAAATTTGGATATAGGGAAGCAGCTCATGGGGATGATTCCAAACACACAAAAAAGCCTTCGTGGCCGTCAATCCTGGCTTGAAGATCATTTTTGCCTGCTTATGTTGTTGTTAAGCATGCCTTATTTTCTCCTTACCCTTTTCTCAATACTTCTTCCGTAATGATTTTTGGTTCAAAATGTCATTTTTATAATGCCAACTAGCGTACGCCGAGCTTTTTCTTTAACCTGTGGTGTGTTTTTGGATGTTTCTCCAATAAATGGACCTACGATTATTTTCTTATATCATTTCCATAAGGAAATAAGCCCCAGATGTTGTATATGGTATACACATATACTATATGAACAAAGTGTTTCAACTTTAATGACTTAATAATAATCCAATGCCAATAAGAATATTATTTTTATAAGCTATGTTTTAAAGACAATTTCCTACTTCTACCTTATGCTCAAATATAAACGAGACTGTTCAATAAAACAAAAACGGTTAATTATTCTTCAATATTTATTTTATCCCCTTTAAAATAGTCACCATTAGAGGCGATACACATATGCCACCTTTTTTCCCAATCTTCATAACACTTCTGGTAGGCCGCTTTGGGTATGGCTTTCAGTTCCTTCTTCGAATTCTCTTTTATGACTTCAATCGACTGAAAATGCTTTCCACGAAGCGGCAATTTGAGTTTAGGGAAAAGAAAAAAGTCACACGGTGCCATGTCGGGTGAATACGGTGTTTACGGAACAAATTTACGTTGTTTTTGGTCAAATAATCGCGTACAAGACGAGACGTATGAGCAACAATTTTGGAACAAGTCGAGCAGACACACGTCTCATGCCCAAAAATCGTGAATAATGCTATGAGCGGATCCATTTGATATATTGAGCTCACTAGCTATCTCTCTTTCAGTCACACGACGATTTTCCAAAACAATTTTCTTTACTTTTTCGACTGTTTCTTCGTTTATTGACGTTGCTGGACGACGATCATGGGGCAAGATCTCCAGCGATGTACGGCCGTCCTTGAACGACTTATACCAATCAAAAATACGTGCACGTGATAGGCAAGACTCCCCATATGCCTTCTGCAACATTTTCGTTGCGTCCGTCGCACTTATTCTATTGGAATAACAAAATTTCAAACAAACTCTTTGCTCAACGTTAATTTCCATAGTAAAATTCGAAAAACACACTCGAGGTTGACTTGTTTATAGTGCCGTAAAAAAAAAAGCTATGTGACAGATCGCGCTCAAATTTGACATGTAAACATATAACAGTCCTGGCAACCTAAGCAAAAAAAAAGTATGGCCGTATGTCTTGTCCTTGTCGAGTTATGGATAAAGGCTCGTTTATATTTGCGTAGAAGGTATAATATTGGGTGTATGCATTAATTCGTGCGGTTTTTTTTCGAAAATTAAGACTTTATTGTGAAAAAATTGTTATACATTTAATGTTCAAAGTATCGCTCATCGGCAGCTACGATATTTGCCCAGCTCTTTGGCAGCTTGTAGATCCCATCCCAAAAGAACTTCTCCGGCTTGGAGGGCAAGAAAGAATTGAGCCAATTTCTGATAGCCTGTTCTGAAGTGAAGCGTAACCGGTGAGGGCCTTCTGCATTGATCTGAACAAGTGGTAATCGGAAGATGCTTTGTCTGGACTATAAGGCGGGTGAGGTAGAACTTCCCACCCACAGTTTTCCAAATAGTTTTAAACTGGCCTTGCAACATGTGGCCGAGCCATGATGAAAAATTATTGATTCGTGTCTGGTCGCATATTCTGGTCGTTTTTCCGCGATGGCCTTTTTCAAACGAATCAATTGTTTTCGGTAGATTGTCTGACCCGATTTCAATAGCTCATAATAGAGCACATCCTTGTGGTCCCACCAAATACATATCATAACCTTGGCTTTGCCATGCCGGGCTTCATAAAGCACCCAATTTCCAAGCTTCTGTATGCATCCTAATGATTTTAATCGTTTGGAAACGGTTGCTTGATCAATTCCTAATACTTTTGCAAGTTCTTCTTGCGTCTGGCATGCATCTGCGTCAGCAATGTCTCCAATTTTTCGTCTTGAAATTTTTTTTGCTGTCCGGGTCGTTCTCCGTCGTCTAAGTCGAAATTGCCACTTTTAAGCCGTGCAAACCACTTTTGGCACGTTCGTTTGGCTACAGCATGGTCACCATAAACGGCCAGTAAAATACGATGGCTTTCGCTAGCATTTTTCTTCATGTTAAAGTTATGGAGAAGAACTCCCCGCAAAAGCACTTTATCTGGTACATTTTGACATTATCAAATTAATGAAACAAATTGTTGTTCACGCTAAAACAAATGACATCTACTGAAAACGGCGTGAAATGACAGGACCTTTGAAATGAATATAGCCACAGATGAACACGACGCGAAATAATACAATACTAGTATAGCCCTCTCTTACAAAACCGCACGAATTAATGCATACACCCAATTTCTACTCGAAAAAATTAAAATGTAAATAACCAGAAAGTTCCAGAGTAGTAAGTTCTTGCAAATTTGAAGGATAAAAAAATATGATGTTCATCCAATGGGGCGTATGAGTGACCTTAACCCATTTCTCTGCAATGGATATTTACTTCAACCTTGACATCCGCAAGGCGGCCGCGGTAGCCGAATGGTTAGCATTGCGTACTGACATTCGGAAGGCTCGGATTCATTCATTCCCGATGCGACCAACATCCAAAAATTATGGAAAACTAGTTTAAAATAAAAAATTAAGTTAAATTTTCTTATTGCGGTCGCCCTTGGGCAGGGAATGTCCACCCCTCCGAGTGTTTTTCGGACGTGAAGTAAAGGCTGCTTGTAAAAAAACCATCAGCCGTTCGGAGGCGGCTTAGTGTAAACTGTAAACTGTGTAAACTGTCCCTTCATTTGTTGGAAAAATATCAAGACGGTTTTGCGCCGGAGGAGGAGGGGCTCGGCCGAAAATCGCTTAAGCGGTTACAAAGCGCCAATTATATTGACGCAAATGGGGTGATAAGTCCCAGTCCCACGATTTTTTTTTTTGTTCAAAATTTGCGTTATTTATCAACGTAATCTCCACTAAGAAAATGATTTATCGTTTACCTAAAAATAGATATCAGCTTCAGCGATAACCTTATCATTCGAGCGGTAATCATTTTGGGATTTCAGCGGACAGTGGCTTGGAGCCAAATCCAGCGAATATGGTGGATGTGTTTGATTGTTTTGCATACAATATTGGCCTTCGAATGCTCCAATAGCATTATATTGTATAATATTCATTGCTAATAGTATTTTCCTTCTCAACATGCAACGCAACTTCGCTTTTCGATTATTCAAAACAATTCAGTGAATTTTTTTTCAGATCCACTGCATTTGGTAACATGAGTGTCTCTAAGACGACGTAATAAAACTAAGGCAATCCATCTGTTTAGCCCGGTACTTTTCAACCCAAGCCAATGAGGATCTTCCTGGCTCTCTTCATCAATGAAAGGCTGTCGAGAATATTAAGGGAGAAAAACATTACAATTTTGAGACATGAAAGTCTCAGCAATAAAGGGCACTGTTATAACGATTTTGACCTTTTTAGAAAAGCGGGAGGTTTATTTATCAACCCATAGACTTCAGAAGTTCGGATGCTAGTGAAAAATTTATTGAAAATTTGCCCTCATATTTTTTTTAAGTCTTTTGGTAGCATCCCTTAAGTCTTCCAAGACGACTAAGGGATTTTAGTGGGGTAATATGAGTTCAAATAGTAATTATTCTGTTTTTATTATAGTTGTAGGTTTTTATTTTTAATCCTCAGTTCCGCCATAATTTAGCCCAGTCATACGTAATTTTTATTGTGTATAGTAATACATTCTCACTTCTTTCTTTACTGACTGTATCAACCACCTTCGCTTCACATAGAACAAGCAAATGCTGACTATCACACTTCCTTGGAAACTGTATAAGAAGTTTACACGTTGAACTGATATTGCAAGCAAAAGCAACAAACAATATTAGAAAATCAAACAAAAACTCACAATAATTCACAACTTCCAACTTGAAGATTTGTCGCACAGTTACTGTACAATGTTGCCACATGCCGTGCAACGTTCTGAAAGTTATAAGATAATATAAGAATCAAATACAGCAACAATGCAACGAAACTACTACTACCATTTGATGAAGAACACGGACTTTTGAAATATTGCATTGCGATTCAGGTGTAAGTTTTCGAAATTAAATATGTACATATGTACGATACTTTATGTACGAGTATAGACTTCTCTTGCTTCATATGGAAGACAGAGAAAGAAATAAACGCTTTATAACTGCTTAAGCGATATTCGGCCGAGCTCCACCTCCGATTCTTGCCATTTCCCAACAATTGGAGAAACTACTATTTTTTGTAAGCCGCTTCCGAACGGCCGATGGATTTTTATGAGAAACTTTTGTTTCATGTCAGAAATACACTCGGAGGGGTTGACATTCCCTGCATTAAATAATTGAATTTTCTATAATTTTGGACGTTGGTTCTCAGAAGTGCAGTACGCAATGCTAACCACTCGGCTATTGCGGCCGCCAATAGAAATATCCTTACAGGAATTAAATCTCCCTGCCGAGTGGCGAACGTAAAAAATTCGGCTAACCATAATTTTTGTTATTAGCTTGGCTATGATTCAAACCCATAATAATCCATATGATATCATATACTACGACAGTCATAACTTCTAAGTAATAGGCCACTTTAATTATCCAGGAATCTGAAATGAATGTCTAGGATCCATACAGAGGAGTAGATTTGTTGCTAAGTAGACAGAGAGAGAGTCTGATAAGATTTAATTGGCTAAGGCACCTCTTTACTCTTTAGTTATTCGTTTGAGAAAGAGTTTGGGAAGTGATACCTGGTATGAAAACGTATATCTGCATCGAAATATGTAAAGCCATCGATAGGGTATATGTACGTGTACACTAATACATATATGTATATAGTATATGTATATGCCTTCAATATAAAACAAACAGAAACTATTATTTACTAGTGGGAATAAACTTGCATTTCATCTGCTCTTCGCGTACTTCAGTTGCAGCTGCATTTGTGGTTTTTACTGCTGTGGTTTGTTGCTGCCGCATAGTTGACGCCTGGCAGAGTGGAACTCCTGCCAACTTCAAAGTTATCTCGCCACAAATTTTTGGGTATGTACTTCTCTGTTTTGCTCATATACCATATGTGAGCAGGTACATACATATGTATACGTTATACATATAGGTATATGTGTGTTTATCAGCACTTAGAATTTGGACCTCGAATTCACGAATTGCAGCATTGAAAGTTGCCTCAGTAAAATTTCATTCTTTTGTTTACATTTACTCCACTTTATCTCAAGAGCGTATGAATTTTTTAAAACTTCAATTGAGTCTATTATATAGTGGTGCTTTCTGTGCTCTTTCGTGTACTTACTTCTTTTATTAGAATGAAAGTGTAGGAGTCAATACTATTATGGGATGCTCAGAAATCTGTCCTTAAAATGACACAGTGAAATTTTTTATAAGGAATTTTAAATGCTGTTCTTAGAAAATAAAAGTATAATTATTATAAAAATATTATAAAAAATATCTCCCTTCTCATTCGAGCACTTTTCAACCAAATAAATTTAAAATGCTTCTTTCAGAATCATACTACGAGTATATTACTAGCATGTGGCCTTCTTCAACTACATAAGTACCTAAGAACATATTTAGCGAAGAACTGTTACTAAAAACAAAAAAAAAAACAATTTAAAAACTCTTTATCAAATAAATTCAATATTGATTTACATATATAAAAAGTTGTTTGCATACTTTCATATAGGTATACACGTAGGGATACAATTTTTGATATACACGTACAGTGTGTCCCAAAAATAACCGAACTTTTTGGATATAAAATACTAAAGTACACATTATATGGTATTATCTTTGAAAGTTATTATTTATTCAAAATAGGTTCCATTTGACTCAACACAACGTTTGGAACGATCAACCAGCGCATTCATAGATTTTTTTATGTCATTTATAGAAATGTTCTTCAGTACCTCGGTTACGGCTGCTTCATTTTTTTCAATTTTTTTTTTTAATTTTTTAAACTTCAATTTCTATTTTTTTCAAGTTTGACACAAAATTTTATATTTGCTCTTTGTTCCATTTTTTTTGGGAACCATTAGCACACTTTTGGTTTTATTGAAATGGCTGTCACTTTTACATCTGTCATCCGACTTACATGAAGTTAAGTGCGTTTGAAAGAGGATGAATGTATCTTTTTAATGTTGCAAATTTTCAATACATGGCGCTGTATGTTGTATGGTTTAAATATAAAGTTCGGTTATTTTTGGGACACACTGTATACATCTCCTCATTAACATTGGAATCAATATTGACACCAAATTTTTGGTATGAGAACTTATTATTTTTTTTTTTATTGGAAATGCTACCGCATACAAATATCTTGATTTTGTATTATTAGCCGAAAACATCATATCAAATTATTCAACAGGATGCTCAAGGCACACAAAGATTATAGCAAATTAGACCATGGTGTTGGATATGACACCGCTCTGTATATGTCAACGCAAATAATTAAGATTTCAAATATAATGTCAGAATCCAATAACTAGTTCTATTCTTAAATACTTTGTTCAGTGTCCTTTGAAAATTCAAGCATTAATTATGACTTCTACAAGTTTCGCTAAAAGTTAAATAATTTACGAGGAATCATAAAAAATTAATGGCACAGAATTATTTTCTTCTGATAAGTTGGATATGAAAATGCAATGATTCAGAAACTAGAAATGATTACAGGAATACAGGCTGAAATTGATGAAAAATAATTCGGATTAGGTCCAAAAAAGGACAAATTCGAAACTCTGATAAATCAAAAGTATCAAGACGATTAAGTTTGGCGAACATTCTAAGAAACAAACATTTGCAAATCAAAGTGAATTTATATATTGTCAGACATCACACACTTATAAATTAAAAGAGAAGCTCGGCCGATAATTACTTAAGCGATTAAAGAGCGCCAACAATCTAAATTATCTACTTAAGCGATTAAAGAGCGCCAACACTCTAAATTATCTTATATAAGCGGGCTAACCTCACACCTTGTTTAGAAAAAATCGTTTGAGCCATACTAAATAGATTTTTTTTTGACAATTACAAGAAGAAGTTATATGTATGTATAAAAACCGATTTTCACTCAAGTCACCAAATGTGTGCTCTGGCGATATTCTGATGAAACACAATTCCCCTACTGTTGCCCATAGCTAGGCTCTACTGGTTGATTGCTTCTTTCAGGCGATCCAACTGCAGACAGTACAGGTCTGAATTAAGAGTTAGACCGTAGGAGAGTAGCTCATATATGAGGATTTCTTGTCAATCTCACCAAACAGACAACAAAACCTTCCTGGTTGGGAGACCGTTTATGTCGATTCACAACCCTTTGACTTTGCTGTATGTGATCCACTTTTCATTATCAGTCGCCATTCACTTCAAAAAAGGGGTGAGGAATTTTGGTGTCACTCATACATCGAGCTTCTTTGTGTTTCCAGCGTTTTTAAAGTGATTCCAAACTGTTATTTGTGAAGTGTTTTGTTCGAAGACATTTTCGATACACCGTGACGCATCTTTTACATCAAAACTACCGGATCGAAATCAACGAAATTAAAATTGTGCAAAATTAAAGCAATGATCACTTATGATCATTTTTCCGTTTGGCTAACTAAATATCCTACGGTTAAAGCCTTGATAAAGCAAAGCTATTTTACATTTATCAATTAACAATCTAGGTAAATCAATTTTAATAAAAGTGATTTATGTAATGGAAAAATGAAGCAAAGTTTGTTGAGCTTATGTTAAAAATTAATCAACTTATTTAGCTAAATAAAAGCAAAAAGTGAAATAAAATTTAAATTGTAGTTCTAGAATTTGTTGTGCAATTAATTATTTTTTTTTTGATGCCAAACAAAAGTTTTTCTCTGCTCAAAACCAAAATTCCCTGAATTTACCTGATTCTCTCGAGTCTACCGACCGCAAGTCACCCTGAATTTATATGGCAAACCAATATTTGCCGGCTAGTATATTATATGATGAACTTTTCTGTTCGAAAGCATTTAAATCAGAAATACCCAGCTAATTATTTATTTAACATTGACGAGAACATTTATTTTGATAACTTCTTTAACCCTTATTCATATCCAAACTTACCCACATTGAAACATTTGGAAATATTATGATTAACTCTTTTGTTCATACCCGGGTACCCAGGTGCGAATGATGCGAAGATTCAAGTTTAAGCCAATTAAAAAAAAAAAAAAAAATTAAAAAAAAAAAAATATTAAATACATGGTATGTTAGCTTATGGGCTAAATAACGAGAATCCGAGAGCTAAAAAAAAATTTAAATTTTTTATCGTATTTCTTTTTTTAATATATAACAGCTTATTATTTTAAAAACGGTTTGCGCTTATGAGGTTTAGGAAACATTATTTAACCAGAAATTAATTGATTAAACTTATTGATTGTCAAAATGGCGTATTTAGTGAAAAAGAAATTTATTAAAAATTTATAAACAAATTATGAGTAACTTCGAGTTTTTATTTTAACTTTCCTTTTTGCTTGTTTTCCTTACAGCATCCATTGACTTACTTAATAAATGATAATTACTCAGTTTTTTGTTGTGTACAAGTATTCTCAACTTGAGTACTAATTTAATGATAAGCAGCCAAGTGAGGCTGCTGCTGAAACTAAATATTTATATGACACGCTGATAATATCGCCTTCAGAATATCAGCCAACTAAGTTTTCCACCGCAACATTCCCTGTTTGGTTGTTTTTGAGATTTTTTGTTGCTTAATAATAGCTATTAAGCTAAATATTATGGAAATTAAATACTTCTTTTGTACATACATAAACATGTGTGCATGAATATATCAACTACTACTGTAGGTATATGCACATATGTCATGTAGGAGGCAATTTCCTGATTTTGTTGTTGCGTCATACGAATAAGCGTCTACTTCTCATCATATTCATGTCATTGTGGGTCAATAAACGCTTCAATGAATTTTACAATCGTTACAATCTATTCGCAATCAGCCGTACGTGACATATCTATGAACTGAGAACAGATTACCATATAAATATATCTATATAAACTTTATATCGTTGACATACATTTTTCCTTTGTATGCTTTTATAGGGTGAAGAAAATATTAAGTATTGCAATAGATTGCGAGTTAAGTGGCAACACTTAGTTTATGGTATAGTATGCTAAAAATTGTATTTGTATATAAAATAAGACGGTCTAGTTTTGAGGGATAATCTATTAAAATATTAATTTAAAGTGCATAACGAATGCATGGGCTTAGGGAATGGATTGTATCTGACAAAATATATGTATAAAAAAATATATCAATGAGTTTAATAATAATTTAAAATGTTCTATGTTTGAGACGAATTCACAATACAAAACTGTACATGCTGTTGTAAAAGGAAAAGTGTATTTCCATTCTTAAAGTTATCAATGCCAACGCCAACACCAGCACTCAAACAACTATCCTCCCTCAAAACTAAGCTGTTAAGAGTACGAAAAAGGTATACCATAAAGGAAAGGTGCAATTTCTCGCGATTGTCTGAATCGATGGCACGAGACGAGTAAGCTTCCCGTCGCAGGTGTCACAGTGCAAGCAACAGTGATAACAGTAAATGCCAGAGCAGCAGAAAATTGCGAAAAGCTCTTTTGGAAAAAAGAATGTGTGAAGAAATATTGTAGAAGTAGAAAGAAGTGTGACATCAGGCGTAAAAGGAATCCTGACAGTCAAAGCATCGCTCACACGTACAGTCCACCAGCGTAGCAATGCGCACCTCAGATGTGGCACTTCAATGTTTCAGCATTTCACACTTACAACTTTGCCACTAAATGCAGCCAACAATACTGAGAAAAGCTGACAAGTCACATTGCGAAAGAGCAGTTGTGCGGAGATGGAAAATGCAATACCAAAAGATAGTTATGTCCTCTGAATGGCCACAAAGCTGCGAACGTGTCGTTATTGCGTTTTGTAGTTTCTCCAAAAAGTTCTGCGAGAAAAAAAAATCTAAAAAAAAAATTGAAAACGAAAACAAAATATCTTTAGCTAGGAGAAAAAAAGCGATAGATATCATAGGTAACGTAACGATTGCATTGCGTCGCTGAAATGTCTCTAAAGGCGGCTATTATGCTTCTACTTGATTTCGTTGGCAATGTTTTTGTTGACTTTTGCTATTAAAGCGTTTACATCTTACCCAGCATGCTAGACGAGTTATCAGTGAAATTGTTTTTTTTTTTTTTGTAAATTACGAACAAATAAAGGGTAATATCCAATTGTAAATGGAAAATGCTTTCAGAGAGCTGAATTAAGATGTCGCTGGGAATGCTAATGCAATTGCCACTCTTACATGGTTGTGATAATAATTGTAGAAAATTAGCAAACTCGCCAAAAAATGTAGATATTAAAGATTTTCTTAATAGTGAAATGTTGTTTCATTTTTAATTTAAGATAATGCCAATATTATTACAAAAATTAATATCATGGAGAAAGAAGACCATATCCGCGGCAACTCAGTTTGAAAGTTTGTTATTATTCATGGTGGAAAATTGAAAACTCCGACTCGTTATGTATAATAAAATTCATGTAACGACTAAGATTTATATGAAAATAGCAATATTTAATATTCAAAGTATTCATAACTTAGCTTAACAAGGATCTCCTTTACTTAGCGAAGTATCTACTGTCAATCTAAAAAATTCTATACAACTTGCTATATTTCCAATGAGTTTTTGATGTATTTAGTGTTTTAAAGCTGCTTCGACAGCATAGTAAGGTGCTACCTCTACGCTGTTTTGTCTAAACTGGCGCTGGACAATACCAGAATCCAATTGGGAAGGACCTCTCCGTACCGTTCGATGGCAAACGAAATTTCAGAGAATTCCGCCTTGTCCAGATTGGAAGGAGACGCAGTAAATGGGTTTGGTAGTGAACAGAGTCAAGACGAAATATCTTCTGTCGTCAAAGAAACTGTCATTGCATTCGCGACTTGGCTCCCACGTCTCTGCTGATAGTCATAACTTCGATGTCGTAGATAATTTCGTCTATCCAGTAACCATCAGCAATTTTCGACTGAGTAGGCATGTAAAATTTTCTCTTGACGAACAAATACCAAACTCTTGGGAGTCTTCGAGTGATAAGTTTTGCCAATGTGAATTAGCTGCGGCGAATATCAAAGACGCTGGAACGATAAGTTGTACGAGTTATACCGTGACATTGATATTGTTCAGCGAATTAACACACAGCCGCTATAATGGGTGGTAATGTCGTCCGAATGAATGGAAGCGTTCTGTCTTTGAAAGTATTCGCTAGAGTACTCGTCGGTGGAAGCCGCCACTCCGTTAGAAGAATCAGGTGTAGAGCGATCTGGTTTCTCTTGGTATTTCGAACTGGCGCCAAATAACGAAGAGAAGAAACGTATGGCGCGATATTGTGGCTTCGGCTATAATCACATGAGCGGTACCCGCGCTAATGAAGTAGAAGCATTACAGCTTACAATTCACGTTTTTGTATGTAGTTTATGAATATGCATATATGACTCCCGCTTTTGTAACCGCCGTAGCGATTTTCGGCTGAGCTCCTCCTCCAATTTGTGGTTTTGCGTCTTGATGTTTTTCCAACAAAATGGAGGGACCTACAGTTTATACTAAGCCGCCTCCAAGCGGCTGATGGTTTTTTTACGAAGAGCCTTTTATTTCATTTCCGAAATACACTCGGAGGGGTGGACATTCCCTGCCGAGGGGCGACCGCAATTAGAAAATTTAACTTAATTTTTTATTTGAACTAATTTTCCGTACCTTTTGGATGTTGGTCGCATCGGGATACGAACCCAAGCCTTCCGAATGACAGTACGCAGTGTTAACCACTCGGCTACCGCGGCCGCCATATGCCTCGTGGTTAGACACTTATCACTTCACATGTTTACTCGACAATTGCACTTATGCATATAAGCACCGCATCACAATAATGCTTATGCACATATGTACCTATAAGTAAATTAAAATACAGAAAGCAAAATCGAAGGATATTGAAGGTGCTGATAGCTTAAACAGGCTTCTTGCAGATCATTTTCGATTTGGTTGCAAACTCTCAATTAGTTCAGACAAGGCGGCGTAAAGTCAGCTTCTTACTCTGCTGTCAAAGGCAGCTCCAAAATCGATTAAAAGGTGATGTGTACCGTTCATATATCAAAGATATTTTCCAAGATTTGTCGCAGAATGAATATCTGGTCAATGATGAATTTACCAGATCTAAAGCCACACTGATAAATTTCCAATCAGATTGAGGATGGTGAACTTTAGTATTGTATTCCCCACAATATGCTCTGCAATGGAACATTTGTTCCATTTTCCTTGATTGGAGAATCGTGTTCGCCATCTCCGGGTGTTTTATTTTCACTGCCATTCAGTAGGCAGGAGAAGTGTTCCTTCTATAAATTCAGTATAATCTGTTCATCAGTTACTACATCACCTCTTTGTGACCTATCAGAGTCTGCTACGATCTTGAAACCTAACCTAAACCTAAGTCGCCATAACTTTTCGTAGAATTTTTGAGCACTGCCTTCGTCGGCTCTTTATTTTTTTGTCTGTATATGCGTCTTCCTTCTCTCTTCAGCGCTCGTGTTGTAGTCGATCGCAAGGTTGCAAGGTATACAGTCTGTTATCTCTCCACTACAGCCCGGCAATCCTCATCATACCAGCTGTTTTTTTTCGATCTTATTGAATTCCGATAGTTTGGTTAGCAGCTGTAAGTAAAGAGTCTGAGGTTCCGTCCCACAGTTCCTTTCTACCAAGTTGTTAATGAGTGCTCTCAAAGGACAAGTGTGAAAGTCTAGTGCCAAACCAAAGTCTGTTGTGATTGCAGCTTTTTGACGTTTAACCTCCTTGTGTTTGCTGAAGGGCGACCATTGCTGCATAGAGGCGGGTGCGAATACATTTAAACAAAATCGTGTGCTACTCTTTTATTCTATATTCTACACCATGATACAAAAATTCTATAAGGTAGTTTCACTTCGAAATTTTTGACACTAAGCATGTTTGCTCAGAAATGTTAGATCTTGCCACCTAAAAAATGTTCTACTTGGAGATTTTTAAATTATTTTTGTGGTTATCTTCTAAGCATCTCTGGATCTATTAAAATATTTGTATTAAGCCGTTCTTTTTTAGGCTTCAGACGTAAGAAAAGAATTTGCTAGTTGCTTTTTATTATGAATATAATGGAAAGAGTGGCTTGGCACTTGGTCATAGGGACACCCAAGGGAACTGTGGGGCTGATGTGCTCACCGGATAGGGAACAATCATAACCCCGGTAAACTCTGCACATGATGTAAGCATACCTCTTTCCTCGGCTTTGTATTTGATCTTCCCTTTCTGCTACTTTTTGTTTTAAATTTTGTAATAAAATAAAATTTGTAATAAACAATCATGAGGTTCATTATCAATAATTTAAAAAATATGAAAACTCCCCACATATTTCTTATTTAAAAATGACAGATTATTTAAAGAGAAGAAGGTAGCACGAAAAAATCGAAACATGTTTAATGTCAGATAGCTATGAAATCAACTGCGAAGGGATAACGAAAAAATACATAGTATAAAATGTATAAGGAAAAAAAATATTTACTACAAAAAAATTCAAAATTCCTCACAAATTCGGTATCAATGAGTGCTTGTTACCTCATATTTTTTTTTAGGTATATATGCATATACATAAGTATGTATGTAAATACTTTCTCATATGCAAAACCTTGCTTGAGAGTATGTAGAAAAGTTGGTTATTGCCACCTGTGATGTTTTGTTCGCTTTTGATGTTACGTTTATTCCTTCCTTACAAAATGTTATCCGCTTGCTTAACGATGATTGACAAATAAGATCAACGGTAAACAGTTTACCAACTGAGTGTTGACAATAGCAAATTCCCCCTGTTGGTGTCCTTGGCAATGGTTGTGATATAAAAATTACATTCACAGATCGAATCGAGATTTTTTTTGACGTTTAGATGACAGGCAACACGACATTTTAGCTTTACTGCTATCAACAGCGTGAATGACAAAAACAAGAATACCATTTTTACCTATGTATGTATTTATGTAGCAGTATACTCGTGCTATATATGTACATATGCATCTGCATATGAGAATAAACAAATCAATGCACAATTTATATTTATGACGCACAAATATATATATTTATATAAAATATTATATCTAAAAGTAATAGTAAAAATGTCATATGTATCTACATACATACGAGAACATATGTATTGTATGTTAAATAGTTTCTACGGAGTTTGTTTGCTGAGCTCAAGCAGAAGAGTTCACACGCGACAGCAGACTTGAGACGTAGGTAAACGCGTTACAGTGAGTGTCACATTTATCGCTTTTCAACCGCAACTGAAAAGGAAATCTTTCACACTTTGGCACAACAGCACAGTCATAGTGTCGTGTAGAATTGTATACAAGTGCTATAGCACGATTCACCGTTAAATAATTCTTCAGTCATTCATTGCTCAGTTGAGTGCAATTTTGCAAGTTTTCATGGCTGATAGTTGTGTGTTCTGCTTTCTGTTTCTATCTCAAAGAAGTTCTTAAAAATATTGCGATTATTAATTCAACCTGTACATTTACATGAACAACCAGGGATTAATATGTACTCTGGCTACAGGGTTCGCTAATCTTTTATTGAAGCGTCTGCTTACTAATAATGTGACTGCCGCCCTGAAGCAGGTGTATCTCTTGCAAATCTGTAGAATATAAGCCACTTTCTAGCTGGAATGTCTGATATTTCAATTAGGAAATTGCCCAAGTAATTAAGGATATGTGGTGACTTACAAATGTTGGTACGATGAATTAATGAAAGAATATTGAATTTATTTTAGTTAATCCATGAAATTCGCGCTTATTTATTTGTACCTGAATCTGTTAGTTTTTGAAAAGGGTTTTTTACTTTCTTACATGTTTCTGATTTCGTGCCGCCACATTTGTAGCGGTTCGCATGCTGGCATTACACATCTGTTTCTGATTTTACTGTGCGTGTTTATATGCTTCCTCTATCCTGCTTCAAAAATATTCTGGTAGCCTTTTGCATGAATATCTTTTCTTTTCGTTGTTGCACAAACCGGCGATGAATTTCACATTTTTTGCCTAAAACATCAATATATTCCTACAGATTTTTTAAAAATTCTTTATTTATTAAATTTCTAATGAACATTTACTGAATAGGGGTCGGTCGTATTATGCAAAGTATCGTAACATAACATCTTAACTGCACCGATAAAATTGTCATAGAACTTTAAGTGTATAATATTCTTTGAAAAGATTGAAATTGGTTGGTTTGAAAGGATTTTCACTCCTTGACTGGTTAATATTACCTGTTGACCGAAACGGGGTCGCCGCAAGAAGACGTCAAGTTGACATTCCTAATGTAGGAGGAGCACTTAAGATCCTGACACTACTTCTCTAGGACAACAAACTCTGAGCAACAGTCAAATCGTTGTTAAGCCCGACAGTTTGTGTAACGATGAAATTTTACACGGTAATCGCGCCATGTCGGACCCGAAGAGGTGCCCGAAGAATTTTAGTCGATTTTTTCCATTATACCCCTCGGCTGACAAAATGAAGTGACAAGTTACCTGCAGTCTGTGCAAACTGCCAAACATCAGCGCAGCGCTTGATTTTTCCAAGGAAGATGTTCAGAAAGTCATCGGGAAGGCGAAAGCCTCCAAATCCATCGACCGCAACGGAATAAGCATGCTGTTGCTAAAACACCTAAAAGGAAGCAGACTACCAAGGTACTCAATTTGTCTCTGATCACTCTAAAAAATACCCGACATGTGAAAAACGGGTAGGATGGTGTTCGCTAATAAAACCAGGCAAACCAGAAAAACAAAGGAGGGTCATATATGCCGATATCTTTCCTCTCCCCAAGGGCGAACACTCTTGTGATCATGCCGCTCCTGACTTTCACACACCATCTGAGTCGAGCAGCACTGCACTTAATGTCTGAAACACCCAGATAGTCAATGGACTCAAGCACAATCGGCCCTGCGCGCGAACTGTCCTGTTAGCACTGGATCTGTCAAAAGTTTTTGATACTGTCAATCATTCAGTGCTATTAGAGGACTTTGAAAAATCCTGATTCCCGCCGGGGTTGAAGAGGTGAATTATGAGCTCGACCTTAAGGACTTCATTGAGCACAATCTACAACAGCCGCTGCGCAGGACAACTTACCGACAGTCATTAAACGCCATTCATTTAGAGTCCGTCAACACCTTCCTGAACTCTTTCCAGTGAACGACGTTCTCGGAGCTAAACCACCATCTATTGTAGACGAAAAGCTTGAGCTGACTCGAGAGTTCCCAGTTATACTGGCGCAACTAAGATCTGGGTATACTAATTAGTAGATTAAACTTCTACCTACCCAGATTTGACCGCGACATACCCAACTTTTGCCCTACATGCAATGTGTATCCGCACGACACTAACCACCTCTTTGCATGCCCCTAAAGCCAGCTCATATAACTCCCCCTCTCCGTCTGGCTCGAACCCGTCGAAACAGCTCGTTTCATCGACCAACCGCTGATTTCTTTGACAATTTTTACCTCATCAAGTGCATTCCCACATATTCGATAACTTTTGAGATTTGAGCAATACCAATGGCAAGTATTGGTATGTTATTCTTTTTTCTGATAGGTATAAGTTATGAAATATACGTAAATGTTCAAAAAATATTTTGCTTTGGTCGGAATCATCCAAAATTTCTGTGACTCACCTGATATGCCATCGTAGGTCCACCATTCTTCCCAACTAACTGCCAGTAGCACTGAAAATAAAAATGTAAATCATGTTTACTGTAATTGCAAAAAATTTAAATATTATTACGATAACAAATTTGTTTAAATGCAAGAATAGATACTACTAATCATTCAATTTTAATAAAAAGAACTGGGTTATCATGTCGCGATATCGAGCACAAGTAACAGTCAACGCTTGACCAGTCTAATTTTCAAAAAAAAAAATAGAAAACTATGGTCCAATTATGCCTCTAGCTCAAAAACTCACAACAAACAGTGACACATTGTGGAAGCGTTTGTTTTTCGAAAGTGGTTTCTGAGAACTTGAAAAGTAGAAATTTTAGCGATTAACAAACCCACCAAGGTGAAAATGTGCAAAGTGATTAAGTTTTGAATTTAATCTGAGTTTGTTAAACTTCGCTGTTCATAGCCTTTAAGTTTCAGTTGTTGTGATAATGAAATAAAAGCACAGATCTTTAGTTAGCATACGATGAAGAGAGCTCCTTAAAATTCTTATCCATGAAGCCGAGTTGAGGTTCAGGGATTGTTACCGCCTCTTTCACGCACTCGATATTGTAATTTGAACGACTTGGGTTTGGCGTCTCCAACGGATCCTTTCTCCTGGAATTTTTCAATTAACCTCTTCACAGTTGACGAAGTTAAACACTATTCCGACCATAATTCATATGAATTAAGTTAAAGTTTCTGATTGCGGTCGCCTCTCGGCAGGGAATGTCCACCCCTCCGAGTGTATTTCGGACATGAAATAAAGGCTCTTCGTAAAAAAACCATCAGCCATTCGGAGGCGGCTTAGTATAAACTGTACGTCCCTCCATTTGTTGGAAAAAAGCACACATGTTGACTATGGCTTTTGGGGAGTCTACCGGTTTAAGGAAGGCCGAGAAGATGTCAACGACAATGCTCGTCCTAGTCATCAAGTTCGGTCAAATGTGAAGATTTTGCTAACTGTTTTCGTCGAATGGAATGGCGTGATGCATCATAAATTCTTCCCAATAAGTTATACGCCGTTTGCGCGAAGCAATTCGTCAGAAACGCACAGAATTTTGGAAAAAATATTCATTGATTTTGCATAATGATAACGCACTAGCTCACACATCGATGTTTGTGCGTGAATTTTTGGCCAAAAACAGAACCGTTATCATGCTTCAACCACCGTATTCACCGTATTCAACATGGCCCCGCTGACTGTTTCTTTTTCCTATTCCCAAAACTGAAGACACCGGTGAAAGGAAAGCGTATTGTTACGATTGAGGAGATAAAGAAAAATCGAAACAGGAGCTATTGATGATACCAAAAACGCATTTCAGAATTGTTTCGAGGATTGGAAAAAACACTGGCATAAGTGTATTATATCTGAGGGGGATCACTTTGAAGGGGACAAGATAGTTATTGATTAATAAAGAAATACTTTTTAAAAAAATTGATTATTTTCTGATCACCTCGTACTCCCGAAAAAAATCTGTACTAAAATATGATTTTTGAAGGCGAGAATTATATAAAGGAAATTTTCTTGAACCAAGTTTAGTATTTAGTTCGATACCCAGCCATATTTGAACTTTTTTGAATGTTCATTTCTATTGCAATGTCTCGCAGCTCTTTCAATATTTACGAGTTTTTATGTTATAAACTAATTTCTATGTAACTACATACCTATACTCGTGTGTAATATTAAACTGAACAGCCTGGCAAAACTAAGCACCGAAACTACCCAACAAAGAAATCTAATAAATTAAGGAAAAGCGTAAAAAAGTAGTGAAGTAGTGTAATCAAGCGAGAAATAGTTAGAGAAGATAACAATACCAAAAAAGAGCTGTCAGTGGCTTTTTTGCACGACGCTTAACCCCCTCTCTTATCGCCAATGGGCAAACACATTACACCTGCTCATTACAATTGAGCTTGAAAAAGTGTTGACATTAAGCAAAGTAAGTGTGTACATTGGTGAGTGAAAAGTAAGCAGAAAAAGCGCAAAGCAGAGATAATGAAAATGAGAAGTTAAGAAGAAATGTAACGAAACGCTGAATGTCCGAAATGGTACTTGGTGGAACGCACTTAAGCTGCAAACGCCCACAACCAAAGCAGCAAGCAGGATGTCTGTCTGCATGTTTGTCAAACAACCAGTAGTATGTAGTATTAGTGGAGTAGTGTAAAGGTTTGTGTGAATGTATGGTATGCATGTAAATATGTAGGTATGTGCTTGAAATCCCACGCTGCTCCTGTGGCCGAGCGAGGCGTGCAAGGAAGGTGTCATGGCTGGTTTGACGGGGAGCTAAAGTACAGACGCAGTAAATTAACTTAATTAAGTGCTGCTTTGGTGAAGTGGCAGCCGCCAAGGCGCTACAATAACTTTGTTAGTGCTTAAAGTGAGTAAGCTGCGCTTTCGGTTGCAAAGCCAAAGCTTGCTGGTTGCTAGTTGCCGGCTGTGTGGTCCGTGTATGCGGTTGAGTTGGTGTTGATATTCGGGCATGAATGTATTTTTCAAATTATTTGTTTTTTTAGCGCTGATGTTTGCAAATTCGTGTCTTTCTTTTTTTGTTACATTTTTACTTTGCGTTTAACTGCGACTGCGTACACGAATGGTTGCATACTGTCAAAGCAGCATATTCGTTGCAAATGCAAGCAGTAGAAACATGGCTAATGGTGAATGGACGGAGTGTATTTTATTGACCGCATTTTTTTTCAGAACCTATTTTTTATCTTGGAATATTTTTTTCAGTAGCTTTGTATTCGTCTCACTTTAAACTTTTTCATTAAAGTGCTTTATTTGCATTTCATCTGCTGCGTTGTAACCAAGTTAATGATGCGAAAAGTTGTCTGACTGCAAATAAGCAGCGTTACTTTGCAAATTTTGTTTTCAAAGGATTTCATAAAAATTTAGTTTCTTACTTACTTTTAAATCCAACATTCAAGATTCACAGCAAAAAAAAATATAGCGTTGGGAGGGACATGGGTCAGTGAAATTTCATTGCATTTCGTACGCTTTGACAGGCGGCGACATGCATTTCAGCACCTTTTGACAAGCGCACGATTGGCATAAAAGGATTATCTACTGTTCAAACACGGCATGAAAGGAAGCAATAAAATTTGTAAAAAAAAAAAACTCTAAAAGAAGTGAAGAAAGAAAATACTTCCCCTACACTCACCACGTCTGGTTGGCGGCGTGAGTCACGTTCAGACGATATGCTGAGTCAGTGAGCGACTTTTTTTTAGTGCTTTAGAGAAAGTAAACGAAAGTAAAAAGCAACAAGCAATGAACATAAATTTGAATGAAAATACAAAAATAAATTAAATCAAAGTTTCTACAAAACTTAACACTAATGTTATTACTTTCCTTTCAACTTGTTGACATATTGATGCAACAACGTTTCTCCGCACGAATATTAAGCCAGACATGCTGCTTCCTATACATACATATGCTTATTGCAGTCAACTTCCTCGCACGCAAAACCGAAAAGCAAAGGCAAAGGCGCCCGAAATACAAATAAAGGGAAAAAATAGTTGTTTTTCTCAAGACGGAAGTTAACAAATTACGAAACGATTGGCATGGCGGCAGTGAGAAATGATTGTGTAAAGTTAGCGTGTACCGTGTTGTATATGCTCATACATAGGAGTACCCATTTCGGGGTTTGAAAACTACAAGGCTGTATTTTGATATCTGTCAAATATAACTTTCGAACCAAAAAGGTTTTACATTAGTTCAAATTCAGGAATTTATGAAAAAGAAATCTACTACAAAAATGGTAATTCAAACGTGACCACGTTTCATGCTTGAAGAGTTGCCCATGATCGTCCAGCTACTCATAAGTCTTAGCAACTGCGCCGTTAGTTCTGCCTTCTCCAAGCTTGACAAAGGAGGGAAGCACATGGCTCTGGAAGTGACCGAGGACCAGACAAAGTAACTTCATCAAAGATACAGTAGTCGCATTTATGGCTTGGCTCCAACGTCACTGTTGACAGTCATAACGTCGAGTCCTTAGACAATTTCGTGTATCTAGAAAACAGCATTAGCACCTATAGTAATTTTAGACATGAGAACCAACGCAGAATAACTTTTCCTAGACGAACGGAAACCAAACTCTACAAGTCACTCATCATTCCCGTCCTACTATATGGTGCAGAAGCGTGGACGTTGAGAAGGCTCTTCGAGAGAAAAGTTTATGGTCCTCTGCTCATTGGCTATGGTCACCGCAGACGATGGAACGACGAGCTGTATGAGTTATACGGAAACATTGGTAGGGTGCAGCGAATGTAGAGACAGCGGCTACGATGGCTAGGTAATGTCATCCGAATGAATGAAAGCACTCTAGCTTTGAAAGAAATCAACTCCGTTAGATAGAGAGAGAGAGTGATCTGATTTCACTTGACATTTTCAACTGGCGGCAAACAGCGAAGAGAAAACCCGAATGGCGCACTATTGCTGATTCGGCTAAACTTCACGTTAGCGGTGCCCATACCAATGAAGAAGAAGAAGAAAAAGAAGAAGAAGAAGAAAAAGAACAAGAGGAATCCGTTACAGATATTGTTAGACCTCTGCGTCTTATTTTTGCTTCATCAACCTCAAATATCGTTACTGTAAGTGAAAGTGTATGCGAAGACCAGAATGTGACTATTTTTTGACGTTCACAAGAGCTAGGACCTTCTTATGGCATGTTATATAAAATAATTGAAGAGAGGTCATTGTCTCAAAAAAAAAACTAATTGTCTGGTACAATTTTTGGTCTGGACTGTCACTGTCAATTCGAAGCGTTACGGGCGTATGATAGCCGGCTTTCTTTGGCTTGCAATTGAAGAACGCGTCTTGTACAATATGTGGTTTCAACAAAATGGTGCTACCTGTCATACAACGCCAGTGAATATGGTTTTATTGCGAAAATAATTTCCGAGCTGCGTAATTTCACGTCTATGCGTTGTCAAATAGCAACCGAGATCGTGCGGTTTGTCATCGTTGGACTTTATGTATGGGGCTACGCGAAAGACCCACATACAAGCCACAAAATTAATGACCCTGTAAAAGTAGTGAAATCTTGGTTGTAGTATTAGCGATTTTCCATTAATCTTCTCTGATTTTTACTTTTTTTATTTTTAACGTATGCAAATATTGTAAGTAGTATTTTGCTGACATTAGCTTGAGGGCTTCGGCTGTATCTTGTCTCCTGCATTTTACAATACAGTAACTCTACGCATCTATAGCAATTTGGTTTAAAGAAATCAATGGAGAGTGATATACCTGCTACCTGCAGTATAGAAAATAACAATGAAATGAAATATGAGATAATTTTTCAAACTTGCTTGAATACAACAGATTATTAAAATTATTTTGCTTTACTAATTTCGGAATTCATTACAGAATTTAAACATTTATTATTTGTCAAATGTTTAGTTAATTTTATTACTATTTAATTATATCATAATAAATATTAAACCAAAAATACTATTCAATCTAATTAAATCTCTTCCTCAAAGGAAAGTTAATTGAGAGTTTTCATGAAAAAATGTTCAAAATGAAAATTAAATAATTCTAAGTAGTAACCCATGTAAGTTTCCTAATCTATATACACACATATATAAAAGGCCTTGTTGTCCAAAATGACCGACGGATCAACCCTCAGCCAAAACCACTGATTGTAATGACTTGAAACTTGGAGGGAGTAATTTGCGTATGACGTATGCCGCCGATAAGAAATGATGTTCTGGGAAGTGGACTAGGGACCAATCTATTCGAAAAAAATTGATTTTATTTTTGAACTCATTATTCTCAACTCATATTATTTTTCTTCCGGGAAGTGGTCTGGGATCGATCTTTTCGAAGCAATTTAACATTTGGGACAGTTGCGATATCCATTCCTTCGCAAAAATTATGAGATGAAGTTTTTCATTTCAAAAATGCAGCTCGTTTTGGTCGGCCAGCCACTCAGAACCCTACTGAATTCTGCGGCTGTCATCAGTAAAGAAATATTGATTAAATACAAGAATATAAACAAAAATATCATGCTCAGTGGCCAGAGACATTACATAAACTGATTAGAAGAAAAACCTACTGCAAACAGCACTCACGCTGAGTAAATTGTAGGATTGCAAGCAACTGTACAATTATGAGCTGCTACAACCTGGTGAAGCTATTAACAAGCTTACAACAGGCGACGTGCACGTGTTTTAATCTTCATATCACTAACTTTCTGTACTACGGATCGAAAAGTTGCTCCACGACGACCGAAGAAGAAATTTAGTTTTACTAACTGTCTCTGCCAGGTTTTCATTATTAATTATAATGAAATAAATAAATCTTATTAGAAAAATATTAAAATTCCATGCGGACGAAGTCGCGGGCAACTCTAGGTTCACAGCCAAAAGCAAAAAAACCATTTAAGGGGTTAGATGAAAAAAATGATGAAAAATGAGAATTTTCAGTATTTTTTTTTTGCTATTAAATAATTTTATTTTACAAAAGTAGTGATATGGTATTATTAAACAATGTTTTGACTTGAAGTCACGAAAATTTCGAAAAAAAAAAAAATTATTTCCGAAGTTACAGCTGTCTGTGTTAACCCAGTTCCAAAAAAAGGTCCTTGCGGTGACAATCATAAGTCCTTGTAGATTCATCTGAAATCAGTCGGATAAAAAAAATAGTTTTATAAATAAATAATCCTGGGCCTGATCGAAGGATTTTATTTTTTTTCAAAAATTAACAAAATGGCGGCCTCAGGAATTTTTTTCTAGATTTTTGGGAAAAAATCAACAGTTAATTGGTCTTAAAAAATCGAAATTTCTCAAAAAATAAAAATCCTTCGATCAGGCCCGAGTTTATTATGTATTCTACAAGCTGCATAAATTTCATTAAAATCAACTAAGCGGTTTTCGAGTTACAGTTGTCACCAGTTCAAAAAACATAGTTTTGAGAAAAACGCGTTTAAAGTTTCACACCAGCGCTTTGAAAGGCCCGAGCTCTCTTTGTTATTTGTCGAATAACTTAAAAATGAATTATCGGATTAACTTGAAATTTTCAGAGATTATTTTTAAGATATTATACTTAACGAAAATGTGAAAAAAAAAAATTTTTTTTTTTGAAAATCCTGACTACCCCTAACCCCTTAAGCCTTGGGTATAAAATTGGACAATTAGTTTATAATTCTGCTATAACTTAAACGCCTTTTCACTGCTTTTCGGATTTCTAATATTTTTGTAAAATCAAACGTTTCAAAGTAATTAAAATCTATTTTACAAACTTACAAGTGAGCCTTCCAGCATGAACCCAAATCACATCGCCATAAACAATTCTTTGTTGATACATATTACAAAATGGCTGTAGTTTCTTGGCTATAACATTACATTAGCAGTCTTAACGGTTTTCAACCCATTTAAAAACACATTTCGCTGCAGCTCCCGATTGCCTTTCACACAATTTCTAGTTTGTGGTTTGGTGTTGGTTGCCATCTTTGCCCACCAATTGGAGGGTTGCTTTAATGGGTTAAAATTTGGTGCAAACACTAAGCAGTTAAACGCCACGACAACGGTATGAGGATGTGAAAGCATGCAAAAATAGAAAAAAAAATAAACTTCCGCCACCACATTTTATTATATTAAAGCGAGTGAAAATTGCACAATAATATTGCAAAGTCATGGGCAATGATTGAAATTAATGGATTTCTAAATGTTTCAACTTGCCTTTCCCACTCACAACAACGTGTTTTTCTATTTTGACTGCGCTCACCACTACCAACTAGTTTTGGGTTTATATTCGTGTAATGCATGTACATACATATATACATATGTCCTATAGTGTGTTGGTAGTTGAATATTTTTTTTTTTCTCTGCTACCATGCGTTTTTGGTTTCTGTTGGGTTTATTACAACAGCCGCAACCGCTGCCGCTGCCGCAGCATTGAACTTTACACTTTTCTGTTTCTTGTTACTGGTTCGTTTATAGTTTTCACTAGTTTTACGCTTATTCACACCCCTGCGAAGACCTTCTAAACTGCAATTTGGCTCCTGCATAAAATTTCCACCACCACCTTCCTTACCCCCGAAAAATACCTTTCACCACTTTTCACCATTTTCACTAGTTTAGTAGTTTTTCGTGTACATATTCGTGTTGATACGAACAACTGCAAACGTTAAAACGAGCCATGCAGTAGAAAGATAAACTAGTGTGGAAAAATACTAGTTACGACCAAGTATTTAAAGGCTGAAAAGACACAAATTTTTCTACTTTTTTTGTGAACTAAGCAGCAGTTCAAACTGAAACGGAATTTGCTATCAACACACTTGTGACAGCCCGAGTGCTATCAGGTAATTCTTGATTGAAATGTCGCGAAATGTTAATTTCACATGCATGAAAAATACAGCAGATTTTTTCAACTGTAAACACAGAGTTTTGAAGAAAAAATCTGGAAACTTAGTTTGGAAAATTGATTTATTTCGAAAGTTCTATATCAAGGGTTTTCCAATAAGAAGTGTTATTTTGAATAGCCTACTATTCCGGTAGAAGTCACTTTTGAAGCTTACAGCTATTAATGATAGTGAAAACTCGACCGTTTGACGATTTGGGTCGATACACGTTTCCACAATGCATTAGAGTTAATAAATTTCACTATAGAAATGGTGAAAACCTAGCCGAGACGGTTCGTGAAACTAAATCATTTCTCAGTCGTCGTCAAGCACCTTGTGACCGCTCTACAGAAATTTGTGAAAAAAATGTTGGTGCAAGTTAGTGAAGAAAAGAATATAAACGTCCACGTCACTGAAGAACAACTGAGCTGTAGCCCAATATGTTGAAGAAAACCCAGGTTTGTCCATTCCTTGTATGGCATTCCACAAACGTCATTATGCCGTATTTCCCATAAAGACTTGGGTGTTAAGGCTTATAATGTTCAGAGCTTAAGCCGACCGATCATCAATCGTTATCGTCATCTTGACTGATGAGGCCCATTTCCACCTCGATGGCTACGTCAGAAAGCAAAACTGTCACATCTGGGGCTCGGAAAACCCAATGCTTATTATTGAAAAACCTCTCCATCTTCAACGTGTATCTGTTTAGTGGGCTTTACGATCCGGTGGGTTCATTGGACCTTACTTTTCGAAAATGACGAATGAATAGATTGCGCTACCGAGAGAAAAGAAAGATTTTTTAGGGCCAAAAACATCTACTTTTGATCTGGACAAGGTTTACTTTCAATAAGACGGGGCCACGAGCTACACAAGCAACGAAAACATCGATATTTTAAGGAAGAAAAACGTAATCGGATTCGAACGCCGAAGGTGTACTTGTATGAAATGTCGGTTCGAACATATAGATGTCTCGCAAACGTAAATATTTATCGATTGTCATAAAACTTTGACCTTGTGAAGTGTCAACCTTGACTGTCGAACCACCATAGTTTTGCGCGAATCGAGCGTCATTATCGTTTACTCTCAGTGCAGTCAACATGTCGAGTTTCGTGCCGAATAAAGAGCAAACGCGGACAGTGTTAATTTTCTGTTTTCATTTGAAGAAAACAGCTGCGGAATCGCACCGAATGCTTGTTGAAGCCTTTGGCGAACAAGTACCAACTGTGAAAACGTGTGAACGGTGGTTTCAACGCTTCAAAAGTGGTGATTTTGACGTCGACGGCAAAGAGCACGGAAAACCACCAAAAAGGTTCGAAGACGCCGAACTGCAAGCATTATTGGATGAAGACGATGCTCAAACGCAAAAACAAGTCGCAGAGCAGTTGGAAGTAAGTCAACAAGCAGTTTCAAATCGCTTGCGAGAAATGGGAAAGATTCAGAAGGTCGGTAGATGGGTGCCACATGAGTTGAACGAGAGGCAGATGGAGAGGCGCAAAAACACATGCGAAATTTTGCTTTCACGATACAAAAGGAAGTCGTTTTTGCATCGTATCGTTACTGGCGATGAAAAATGGATCTTTTTTGTTAATCCTAAACGTAAAAAATCATACGTTGATCCTGGACAACCGGCCACATCGACTGCTCGACCGAATCGCTTTGGCAAGAAGACGATGCTCTGTGTTTGGTGGGATCAGAGCGGTGTCATCTACTATGAGCTCTTGAAACCCGGCGAAACGGTGAATACCAACAACAATTAATCAATTTGAACCGCTTCAGAGAAAACGACCGGAATATCAAAAAAGACAACACAAGGTCATTTTTCTCCATGACAACGCTCCATCACATACGGCAAGAGCGGTTCGCGACACGTTGGAAACACTCAATTGGGAAGTGCTTCCGCATGCGGCTTACTCACCAGACCTGGCCCCATCCGATTACCACCTATTCGCTTCGATGGGACACGCACTCGCTGAGCAGCGCTTCGATTCTTACGAAAGTGTGAAAAAATGGCTCGATGAATGGTTCGCCGCAAAAGACGATGAGTTCTACTGGCGTGGAATCCACAAATTGCCCGAGAGATGGGAAAAATGTGTAGCTAGCGGCGGCAAATACTTTGAATAAATGATTTTTTCTTTTTCCACAAAATTTAACGGGTTTTTTGATTTTAAAAAAACGACATTTCATTCTTTTCGTGACCACGTGAAATAGACCAACAGACCAACGTCGACACGATCCTGTAAGGCCGGCAGTGGCGGGCCTTTGGTTGATATTGTTTTCCATTATTAATGGCATATCATCCTCTTTACATTGAAATAAACATCCGATTATTTATCTCAAAAATGCCACTTTTCTTTGAATATAAAAATGGAAAGCCTTGTATATAGAATACTCTGGAAATGTGATGAACCCAGGTACGAGTATATAGTAGAGCTCAAGATTTTGTTCGAACATTTACGAGATGTTCGAGCATTTGAACAACGAGTACTCGCACAATCGAGCTTGAGCTCGAGCTATTGGAGTTTTGTTGAGCATTTTTGAGCATTTTAAATCAAAAATTTGACTTTCTTCCCAGAACAGCTTTCTATAGTTTTAATTTATTTATGAAAAGTGTAAAACTCATTGGAATATTCAAGAAATTTTGACAAACAAAATTGAAATTTGAAAAATTTCAAGTTATCATTTGAGCAGTTGAGCAACGAACAAGTATCAAGCGAGTATCGAGCTGCTCACAGTGCTCGATACCCGGGTATCTAGAGCTCTAGTATGTAACTTTTCCTATTTCAGACGCTCTCAAGCGACCAAATCTCCTCCGTTTGAGACGCTCCCTTCAGTGCAACGAAACAAAAAAATTCAAGAAAAAAAAGACAAGAATATTTTTTTTAACACTCTTAAATACTATTAATAACATATTACAAATGAAGCTCATTAAGTTTTATTTTATTTTTCAAATAAAACATTAACAAAAAAAAAAAAATATTAAAAAGAATGCAAATTACCAGAATACTACCTTAAAGAAGAAAAGTCTAATTTTCGAAACACATTTTTTTTTTTTAATTTTGCGTTGTAGAATTTTATAACTAGTAAGGTACTAGTACAAAACAGTAAGATTTTCTAGCAGGGTATTTATATATATATATATAATATAAACGTGTGCTTGCCTTTGGGCATAACTGTAAAGTGTGATGATTTCAGTATTAAATTTCCTTTTAATGTTATTGTAGAAAGTCATTGAAGTATGGGCGTGCTACATTGGTATTGTACTTTCCGACCGTTTACGATAGTCGTTTGTATTCGGTTGTGCGTGTGGTTTATTTTCGTTCACTTTTCGGCAAGTGAACGTGGCATGATGCTCCTCGCCAGTCCATTGCCCTGTATTACTTTCCATTTGCTAATAGTTGTTGCATTTTTAGTTAGTCGGATGGTCGATGGTCGTTGTAAATGGTATTATGTTTTTATAGTTGTAATGTTGCCATAGTTGTTCGTTGCCATTACTATTGTTATTGTTGTTGTAATTGCTAGTGTTATAAGTTAATGTTATCTAGTGAGTGGTAAATAATGCATTTAGTTTACTAAATACTTAAAATGAAATTAATGATAGTGAAAACTCGACCATTTTTAGCGCTCGTTTTGTATATTTATATGAAAATAAATGAAAATCTATAGATGTGTATTTGTAGGGGGTTTATTTTATTAAAGTATAGTAAACGAAAATTATATTGTATTACATACAAATATAAAAATACTCATGTTGCTGTATCCTTTCCGGCTGCATTTTATACTATACTAAATATTTTGCCATAAACAAATAAATTAACACCCGCCGCAGTTAAATTTAGCTGTTCGATTCCAATTATTTCCTCTCAAATAAATGTTATACAATTTTCATTGGAAATACCGTAACAATTATTTCTTTTAATTTGCATAAAATGTTTGTAAGGTTGTTATTTTCGTAGTTTTTTTTTTTAATTATAATACATTTAGCTGCCTGCTAACTAATGAATATTGTAAAGCCAATATGTTATTAATTAAACTAATTATGGTTAAAAAAGAGAAAGAGGAAAAATTGGAGACTAAACAAGTAAGGAAGGCTCGGTTGTTATTTACGTCAGTAAGATGACTCGAGGTAGAGATTATTACCGTATGGAACCGAAATAGTTGGAATTTTCAAGGCACACCTGGCATGTTCAAAAAAAGCTATACAAGTGGATGCTGAGTTACCTGATAACTGTAGGAAATCAAATTATATATTATCAAAAAAATATTTTGTTTAATATTAATCTGGTTTTAGCATTCTACATAAATGTGGAATTTTAAAAACACCTAACAGTGAATAGTAGAACTTAAAGTATAGACGTTAGAGATTATGTAGATAAGAATTTCAGCGAGATTGCAAATTTAGTAAAAGGTAACCAACCACTTATCTCTTTCTGAGGGCTATTTTTTTCTTACTTGGATACAATATTTCTATCGAAACGCCAATTGTTAAATGCTCGTAAGCGCTTGCTGTGGAGCTGCTCGATTTTTACGCAAGTAAGAGTAAGCAAACGGATCCCATTCACGCATAAGCACGGCTTCCTATAAATCTTGAGCTTAAGTCAACGTATGATGCCATCTATCGGGTTATAGAATCTATATATATATATGTAGATATATATACGAGGGGATTAACAAAAGTTCGGTCAGTTCAAAGAGAAATTCGCCATGTGAATCTCTTCAGGTTACGGCGAAATTTACAGCCACTACAAATATGCAGTGAATGCCAAATTGCATATGGAACGATTGCACCGTCTTTAAAGACTATTATATTTCTAAGTGGTCTCGAAGATTCCAGACCGAAAATTTTTTCCGTAGAGGACGAGCACCGAGAAGGTCGACCAAAATCTTCCATTGATGACGTCACTGTAGCTCTGGTGAAGTCCAAAATTGACGAAGACCCACGGTTGATACGAGAAATGATTGCTAATGAATTAGGCTTGAATGTCATGGCTGTATTGCGAATTTTGACTAATCATCTGGGATACACGAAGAAATCTGCTCGATGGGTACCACGAATTTTAAATGAGGCTCAAAAAGAGGCTCGAGTGCATTTTGCTCAATTTTTTCTAAACAAATACGAAAATGGCTAGACTGAATGACAGAAACCAAACAGCAATCCATGGTATGGAGTCCAACAGAAGCAAACCCACCCATAAAATCTAAGCAATCAAAATCAACACAAAAGTAATGATGTCAGCTTACTTCATCCGATCTAAAATCGTAACTGCTATTCCACTGTCAGGGTCAGACGGTCACTGCAAAATAATATACCGAAGAGTGCTTACCAAAGGTTTTCAAAAGAGGATATGCGGCCTTTAATACCAACGAGGACATAATTAATGCGGTTAATGGTGAACTTGATAATCTTAAAAAGCAAGATTTTGAAGACTGTTTCCAGAAGTGGATCTATAGGTTATTATTAACAGTTTGTACTAAGTAGCCTCCTAGTGGCCGCTGGTTATTTTATAGCGAGCCTTGCTTTCATGTCAGAAATACACTCGGATGGGTTGACATTCCCTGAGGAGGGGCGATCGCAATTAGAAAATTTAACTTCATTTTTTATTCTAAATTAATTTTCCACAATTTTGAATGTTGTACAAAGATTATAACTCTGGCTTTCCAAATGGCAGTACGCAATACTAACCTCTCGGCTACCACGGCCGCTTCGGTTTATATAATGGACCAAGCAAATCTGGTTTGGGGTCCCCGGCCGCTATTGAAAATAATTTCTATATGTTTATATATTAATTCGAACCATAGATAAGTTTTTATGGAATATACCATTCCTTGGTACACTTCCCGGTATTCTTACCAATCTATTCAAATTCTCTGCAAATTTAAATCCAATCGAATAAATATTCTTGATTTTGAAACTATATGTATATTCTAAGTATTGTCTGCTTTCGAAACTTTTAGCATATTTTTTTCAAAACGGTATCTTAAATTTCTTGATCTTGATTTCCCAGATATTTTTTCCAATACGCTTTTGAAAAAATGTATATATTTCGTTCAATATCTTTCCAAATGAATTTTTTAAAGAATCTATGATGTTTTTTGATCTCCGATGATTAAAACCGCCGAATGTGGCGAAAATGCGAAATTCAAATGACAGATGAAATAATGATAACGATAACTATTGCATGTTGAAAATAGACAAGATTCAGAAAGGAGAAATTTAAAAAATGAATGGCAATTTCATTATTTCAGCCCATACAGTTTGAAGAGAAACATAATATAATCGAAGAGCGGAAAAATAAAATAAAAGAGCTGATTAAGAAAAAAATTGAGACCAAAGTCAACGAGTTAAAAAATTATTTCAGAGATTTCCAGTTTAATCGGCCAACTAATAAAACGAACACCCTAGTCAAGTGTCAAACTGTCCCAGTGCGGCTTAGAATAACTTGGAATAAACATCAAGACGTCCACCACAAATTAGATGAGGATCATAGGTATATAAAGGGATTTCCAATAAGGTGTCATATTTTGAATAGCCTGTTATTCCGGTAGATGTCACTTTTAAAGGTGTAATTTTTTCACATTTGACAAGTAAAAACAACGCCAGTAATAAAAATGGAAAGATATACGCTTCAACAAAGTTTCATCGAAAAATCATTTAGACTGCTTAGGCCTATTTCCACCTCAATGGCCACGCTAATAAGCAAAACTGTCACATATGGTGCTGGGAAAACCCATGACTTATTGTTCAAAAGCCTATCCATCCTCAATCGGACCTTACTTGTGGAAAATTACTGATTCAACATTGCTTGTTGGACCTGGAGAATCGTAACTAGAAGCCCAACAAGATCCCGCAAGACTTTGCTTGGGCAATTAGCGGCTGGCATGAAGGAATCAAAATCCAAAAGTTTGTCAGCGGAATAAGGGGCATGTGCGCTCTCACTTGACGTATATAAATCCATAGCCAACATTTGCTAAAACTGTCTCCTGCACTCATACACAAAAAGCGCTGAAATTAATGAAGGAGAAATGTTGTACCGGTTCAACTGTCACAAATTTCGTCAAATTTTTTAAAAGTCCCAGGAAAAGTGGATCGAAACACTTCATCTATTCTGAAGCCTTCGACATCATGCTCCATCAGAATCGGAAAGGACCTTTTCGAACCGTTCGATACCACACGAGGTTACAGACCAAGTGACTCTTTATCGGGTGACTTCTAAAATTTGTTGCTAAAGATCCATTCGAACGCCTGATGGGTTTTTATCAGGTGGCTTTATTTCATGTCATTCATGCACTGGGTATGCCGAGGGGCGACCGCGATTAGAAAATTTAATTAATTTTTTTTTATAATTTTTGAATGTTGGTCGAACCAAGACTCGAACCTCAGCTAACGTGAAAAATAAAGTCCTCTTTCTACGAGCAAAAACCAAACTCTACTAGTCGCCCATCGTTCCCGTCCTGCTATACGAGTATGGTGCGGAGGCATGAACGATGACAACATCTGACGAGTCATGTGAAGATGCGATGGGAAATACGGTAGTAGAGATTTTCTGAAGGCGTTTCCATTAACGAAAAGGACAAGATTAGGACATAAAATGTGATGCGAGAAGAGTTTGAAAGAAACATTTAAACTCATAGAGGAAGAACTGAGAGAGATACTTGTACTTGTGATGCAGCGAACTGAAATTATGTGTAACAAAATGACGGTCAGGTAAGACCATGAACTCCGAAGGCTTCCAAGTTTGGGATTTAGTGTTTATTATTCAAGCGACAAAGGAGAAAAGTTTGTTCCCAAAACTTCAATGCGATTCGGAAATTCCCTATAAGGTAATTAAATGGCTTAACAACGCCGTGTACCTTTGGGAGATATAGAAACAAAATGAATGTGGACCACCTTGAAAGCCTGGCAGCATGTACGATGATCAGACCTGTTTTTCCAAGAGGGATAGTGAACTGTTTGTTTGCCATATATAAAACCAAACTCTTTGTACTTTTACTCAATTAAACGAATTTTGCAATCAATACTTAATTGCACTCATAAAACTGCACCCACTACAATAAACACTTTTCATTTTTTACGACTACAATTATCTATAACTCCTTTTTCCTAATAACTGCCAATAACGTTTAGATATTGCCAGATACATACATACTCGTATATGGTATACACTCGCCTTCACAACCAAAAAAAAAGCCATAAACTATGAAAGTTTCATTGTAGCAAAGTGTCATTTTAATTTCCTGCAATATGCGAAATGACAAATGCTGACAACACAATGACAAAACACACCTACACTCACTCCCCGACACACGCCCACAAAAGCGAAACACACAACGGAGTAGAAGGAGGTGATGTAGTAGAGCAGCAATTTGCAGCAAGCGACAAAATATCACTGACAGAGACATGTCGTAGTAAAAAGGATGTCCGCTATGGCTTGCCATTACACTTGACAAGCAAAGCAAACAGAGAACCAGAGAAACAAACTAAACTACCCATACAAGTAGCTTTGGGTAAGTAAACATATAAACATGGCAAGAATACACAGATAAATAAACAATCGGCACACCCACATTGACAGTTTGTGTGACGGCTGTGTCATTTGAGTGCACAGGCGGCGACAAAATATCACGGCATACAGCAACAAGAACACTATCAAAGCAAGGAAAGTAAATAACAAATTTGATTATCTCTTGAGGTGGAGAAAAAATACTGCTAAAGGAACGGGTGAACCACGCCAAAGGGTGTTGGGGAAATGAAGTGAAGGGCAAATCGGTAAAGGTGTGGTGTTGCTGTCGTCAGTTGAGGAAAAAAACATAATCGTTTAACTGGAAAAACGAAATATTCGCGGGCCGGTTGTTGGAAAAACTGCCAAAGCAACTACCGTAGCATGCTTTTAGGCGTGAAATGTAATAGCAATCATAAAGTTGTTTGCAATTTGCCAAATGGTTGCAGCCACACACATGCCTTACTATATGTACAATACTTATGTATGCCTGTGGCAATGAGTTCCGCTGAATTGCTTACATACAAATTTAAGAAAATTTAACAAAAATATATTTGATTGGTAAAGTGTCATACAGAAGTTGATATTTCCTTAAAAGTTCACACTTAAATTGACTAACGGCTTTATTATTTAAATTATAATAATCGTTCGTCGAAAATCTTGAAAATGAACCTTTTAACGAGAACTTCCACTTGTGATGCGTACCAAGATTGTTTCTACATAAACATAACTAATCTTTTTATGACGACAATTTTTAAATTTTGTACAATATCAGCAGAGCTCACCAATGAGTTGGACATACCAAAAACTTATTGCGCATATGCAACTTCGAGTTAAAGCACGAGCACAAACTGACATTAAAATGTACTCTAATAAATTCTGAAGTTACCCATTTATTGTTAATTCTATCACTTTATTTTATGCTTTGTTTTTCCATTAATTTTTTTTTATTAATTACTTAATCGATACGAGTTCACTAGTATCAAAGCCAACTTTAATGTCAATGCAAAGATTATGTAGAGCGCAACAGACATTAACGGTTTTTGCAGCTTTTCGCGGTGAAAAGTGCTATTCTCTGGCTCCCAACAAATATCTCCACTTATTTTTGAGCACCTCCACTGAATTTTATTGATGCTGACCCTTTTTTTGGAACCCTAAGAGGAATTAAGAGTCATTGCTCTAAAGGACATCCAGTTTCTGCTATTGCTGAAGCTTTTTTAACATACATGAATATTTAACATCTGAATTAATAATAAAAGATTTTACTTAAAGTCCAGTTATTCGTTGAACCGCTTCCAGATGAAAGATTCGTAGCAAGCCCCAGGATAAGATGCATCGACATACCAAATTTTCTGGAAATAGGATTTGCTTGCACTCATAGGAAAGAATAAGCTCTTTTGATGTCTTACTAGCATGACATTTAAGCAGAAGTTTGCTTTTCTGTTATAGAAGAGTTGTATATTTTTAGCAGGAACAATATTTTTAACATGCGTCCCATCAATGCAACCAACTACGCTGGGGATGTCGTGCTTCATATAAAATATAAGGACAATTTTACGCTTTTCGTCTTCTGTCCCAACAACTTTTACCCACTTCGGGCACAAATGTTTTTCAAATGTATCCAGCACTTATGAAATTACTTTGCTTTAAATACAGACTGAACGAGAGACACACCAGAATCTTTGCCTACCACAGCTTGGTAAACGACTTCAGCAAATAACCATAAAAAATAACTCAACTTCACCAGCGAAGAAATGTCAAATTAGTTCTTTGCTTTCGGAATATTGGACACAAATGCGTTTCTTAAAAGTAAAAGTAATTTGTGTGAATTTATGTTTACAAAGTTTGAGGCAGCTCCAGAGGATTTGCGCAATCTCGCAAGTCCATTCGAAAGGCAGTTTGTGGTATATAGCTCCGATCCTCTTCTTCTGCCACTAATTTTAAGGGGTGAAACCACTCTAGGGTTTTGGAAAACACAATTTTTTTGCTCACGGGTATCTTTGGGTCCTGAAAATGATATGTAATTGGTTTTAAAGTGAAAAAAAATATTTCAAATAGCTGAACTTTTTATTTTGCTGCAGCCCCTCAGAGCGTGCACTGAGTACAAGGAAAACTTTAAACTTATCCTTTTTTCAAAATCACATTTTTCAAACTGGAGAGACTGATTATGCGGACCCTATTGCATCGAATTATCTGAAATTTTGATGGTAGCTACACAAATACACGTAGCCGTTTTTCGATTAAATTTAAACTTTTGTTTTAATAATTTAGTACGTGTTTTTTAGTCAAAAATTTATCTAATTAAAAAAGTGTGCCGCTTTCACTAAAATTTGTTAAAAAATAAATCCTTAAACACTTTCAAAGACCATAGTTTGTAGATCATAAAACTTTTCTGAATCTTTTTTTCAACCTCTAGAGTGGCCTTAATGAAAAGCTATGCATTTTTTCAAATTCCACTTTTGAAATTAATTTTACTGAAATTTTCATTACTTTATTTAATATGCTACACATTTTTAAATGCCAAGAACGGAAAAACAGCTGATTGTCGAAATTTGAAAATTCTTCTCCCTTATTATTGTTGTCTCACGGAATTAGGAGTGCCTAACTTTTCCGGGAATATTTAAAATTGAACTGATAATCTGTAGACATACGTGCATAAAATTAAGGAAAGTGTATAGTAATTCATCAATTAGGAGTTTATGACCAATTACCGAAAATTACGGAAAGTAGACAGAGGGAAAATAATATTTACGTATTTATTGCCCGATTTACTTGAGATTTTGCACATGCGAGTTGGTAGCTTGTTTTTCTGGAAAAAAGGTGAAACCGATATATTCTTAGAAATCATATTTATGGTTCCGTTAGCATAGTTTTGTCTAGGTAACATATACATATGTACATATGTACAAACAATGCGCTTTTCCTCCAGAAACGGAAATGGAACATGTGATGCAATTTTGCAACTTTTATCCACACGATTTGTCGCATGGCAATCTTGCGAATTTTGTCATTTGCACTAACGATTATGCGATTCTTTAGCTCAGCGTTTGCGATAATGGACAATGGACATTTCCATTTTATTAAAATGGAGGAAGGATGCCACCACCAAAGCTTAACAAAAGGTAAAAATGTGCGGAAAGCACAAAGAGGAATGACGAAAACCAATAAATTTGTTAAAGCAATTATTTTTATTAAATGAATTGTAATGCATTTCAAAGTTTACCAAATCAAAAAACATGTTATGGTTTCCACTTTCAAATTGAGCATTTACTGTCAAAATCTTGAGATAGGGAACATATATGTGAACTAATTAAATGAACTGCGTTCCTACAACAACATAAAAAAAATATTTTTACCGGTTGCACATTGATACAGTGGTATCCATGGTATTGACATAGGCTTGTCATGTGATCTTGGGCTTACCATGGACGCATGAGTGCCCCAATAGTGTCTCCAATAACTGTTGAGGGAAATGTAACATTGGTCTCGAATGTTACTTTGATACATCTATCTAGTTGCCAAGAATCGCAAGGCGGTTAGAATCCTTAACCGTTTTAATAGTTTTAATTCTGCAAAAATACTTAAAAGTTTCCCTCAGTTGCATTCACTTCTCGGAGCAAACTTCTATCCAATTATGAAGAATACGATACCTCCTCCTTTTGGGACTATTGATTTTTATGGACTTTTTCTTTTTATATTATTTATGTAATTTTCCGATTTACTGTACTATACATACTTTATCCTTAATGAAATATCTATATTTTATCGATGTCGCTAACAACTTCAAAATATTCGTTTGTCGAGTAGTTTATGACAACAGGGATAGCGAACTTGCTTGTAATTTGGTCCTTAGGTAGGTTTTTGTCTACATTATCATGAAAAGCTAGTTTTTCCGGAGTATAAAATCGGTACAATTGGGATACAAGTGATTTTTCATATAAATCATGGCATGTTGTGTTTGCTTACACTTGATCAAAGTTTTCCTTACTTCTTACCTGTCGTTTCACTCTTCAATATTTTGCTCACTGACACCACACCTTTTTAAGCCATCAAAAGTGTTGATAGAATACTGTTTTAATGTTTCTAAGTACATACTTACATATAGGTATATTTAAACTTAATATACTTTTAACACAGACGTGCAAACATTCGTCCACGAACATATTTGCAATGGCGTAAGTTTACTGAACGATGACACGCCTTTGTTATGCGCTCAATTCTTAGAACACATAGAAAATATTATTTTAAGTTCATTTTTTATTTTTCAACTTAATGCTGCTTCTATTGCTTGATTTTTCCTATTCTTTACCCCTATTGAATTTCTTGTATTGAAAAGTTCTCTTCTGAATAACAAACCTTTACTTCGAACTCACATACTCGTACACACATGAAACGTTTGGTTGGTTAAAATAATGGCATTTCAATTACACAAATGCAAACTGTTTTAACATAAAATGTTC
The DNA here is from genome assembly GCA_037013455.1 of Ceratitis rosa. Classification (NCBI taxonomy): domain Eukaryota; kingdom Metazoa; phylum Arthropoda; class Insecta; order Diptera; family Tephritidae; genus Ceratitis; species Ceratitis rosa. The sequence goes on from JAWMAG010000003.1 coordinate 12,727,048, forward strand.
AACATGCCTGCCACATGCAGCAGAATTTATGTTGCGAAGGAAATAAAAAAAATGCAACAAGCAGAAATTGAAATATGTTGTCGTAAGTATGCAGCGAAATCCATATCTGCATATGCACAGCCACATACCATACATACATATATACGTACATATGCTTAAATCAGCCATGTGCAACAACAACGTTTTCTACACCGTTAGCTGCCTGCTTTTATTGCCTTTTTTACCGCTTCCTATTACTTTTTGACAACATAATGGCACATCATTCACACACACACACCTACACACATACTTATACGTATGTTCATACCAACGATACTCACCAAGGGTTGTCAATAAATTTGGAGCATTTTAAATAGCAACAGTAAAAAATAACTATAAAAGAAATTATGATGGCCTTAATATTGAGGCGAATAAAAAATTTCCGATAAATTTCAAGTCCAGGCTTGTTTTGCTCCTTTTTCTTTCGCTTTGCTCTCAATTACAAAAAGAAATAAAGAAATGCAAATGTTTGTTGCTCTGTCGGTCTTCCGCACAGTTGTTAAAATACGATTTGATATTTCCGGTTATGTGTCGGTTTTTACAACTACAACTCTTACCCTAACTTTTCGCGTTCGTTCCATATATTGTACCATACATATGTACTCGTATATTATCATTTTGCAATACTTTGCCCTTACTGCATTGCTATTCATATAGAATATAAGTAAGTATGAATGTACGTGCGTACATACTTACGTGTATGTATTCTCCAACAAAAACTTCTTACTTTTTATTTTTTACCTCAAACCTATTCTTTTTATTTTATGTTTAAGCAGTTGTAAAGTGACAGCTTTAGTAGAAACGTTGGAAAAGAAAGTTTCCGAAAAGCGTATAAATAAATTGGATTTATTTCACGCGATTTATTTATGAATTTGTAATGGGATTTTTAAAGATTGGTAGTGGTAATGCCGCTGGGGAAAATTTATACGGGGAACGCAACTAAAACTACACTTTGCATTGTGTAAAAAAAAGTAAGAATCAGCTTAATGGAAAAATAAGCAAGCAACACTGTCTCGAGAAAGGTGAAAGTGATTTAACCCCTTAATCAGAATTTTCACAAAATCAAATTATTTTTTTTGCATTTTCGTTAAGTATAATATCTTAAAAATAATCTCTGAAAATTTCAAGTTAATCCGATAATTCGTTTTTAAGTTATTCGACAAATAACAAAGAGAGCTCGGGCCTTTCAAAGCGCTAGTGTGAAACTTTAAACGCGTTTTTCTCAAAACTATGTTTTTTGAACTGGTGACAACTGTAACTCGAAAACCGCTCAGTTGATTTTAATGAAATTTATACATACATACATTTAGAATACATAACAAACTCGGGAAAAAATCGAAGGATTTTTTTTTTTTGAAAAATTTCCATTTTTTTAAGACCAATTAATTGTTGATTTTTTCCCAAAAATCTAGACAAAAATTTCCTGAGGCCGCCATTTTGTTAATTTTTGAAAAAAAAAATCCTTCGTTCAGGCCCAGGATTATTTATTTATAAAACTAATTTTTTTTATCCGATTGATTTCAGATGAATCTCCAAGGACTTATGATTGTCACCGCAAGGACCTTTTTTTGGAACTGGGTTAACACAGCCAGCTGTAACTTCGGAAATAATTTTTTTTTTTTTGAAATTTTCGTGACTTCAAGTCAAAACATTGTTTAATAATACCATATCACTACTTTTGTAAAATAAAATTATTTAATAGCAAAAAAAAAAAATACTGAAAATTCTAATTTTTTCGTGCCTCTGACTACCCCTAACCCCTTAAGTGGAGCCATTCCGAAATGCATATGCAGTTTTAAGGGTCGATGAAGTCTTATGACAGCATCTACTCACCAGCTAGAAAACATCCAATGAGCTTTGGCTTTCAACCAAGTGGCTCCCTATTAGACCGAATCTAACTCCTCGCGGGAAGTTTTTTTTCTCTCGGAAAATTTGAGAGAACAAAAATAAGGAATAATCAGCTATTTGTCGCTTCTAGACATTTCAAAATGAGTAACAACTTACATAATTTAATGAAAATTTAAGTAAAATTAATGTGTAACGTGAAATTTGAAAGAAAAAATGCTTAAGAGAGTAGTGGCAACAGAAGAAGAGTGAAGCAAAGCACTTCAAAGGCTCTTAAAAAGATACTTGCGCAATTGCGCAAATACTCTGAAGCTGCCTCAAACTTTGTAAGCATAAATTCATACAAATTAATTTTACATTTTAAGCATCGCATTTATTAACAGATTTAAGAAGTACTTTGCAGTCAATTAGTCCGGATTCCAATATTTATTGCATATTTTGATGTCCAATATTCCGATAGCAAGGAAACAATTTGCCATTTGCCAAAGTAGTTTCAGAAAAACATTTGTGCCCGAAGTGGGTGAAGGTTGCTGAGATAGAAGACGAAAAGCGTACAATTGCCCAGGCATTCTGCATGAAGCACGACTTCTCCAGCGTAATTGGCTACATTGATGGGACACATGTGAACAATTAATGTTTGCTCCTGCAGAAAATAAACACAATTTTCTATTTCCAGTTGTGTGATAATGAGTAGAAAATTCGATATGGATGCCACGATGCCTTGATCTGGAATCTTAGTAGTTTATGATCTTATTTCAAACAAGTTTATTTAAGCGCTTCAAAGCGTGCCATTATTAATTTAGATGTTTAGAATTAATATTAGTTGTGGTAAAAGAGAAATCCATTATTTTTGCATGAAATTGAATGATTTAAATTTTTCTTTCCGTATCCAGCCTTATTCAAATTGTTCCAAACGGTTTTTTGTACAATCTTTAGCTCTGGGGTAATCGAAACAGTGCTTACATGATGTGCATCTAGTGGAAACCGATCGGACTTATACAACGTGAGATACTGATAAAAAACGCCATCTATCGGAAAAATAATAGATTTCTTTTTACTACACCATATATTAAAAAACTTTATCCGTAGGAGATGCTAGATATCCTTTAGAGCCTTTACTCTTTACTCCGCATAGGGGTGCAAAAGGATGGTCAACATCGACGAAATCCAGTGAAGTTCATACCTAATGCCGCAATGTGATAGAAAGCATAAATGGAGGGCCAAAAAGTGAATGGAGATATTTGTTGGGAATAAAAGAATTGCAGTATTCACCGGCAAAAACCGCAAACATCGTTAATGTGCGTTGCACTCTCTTGCGCAATCTTTGCATTGGCTTCAAAGTTGGCTTTGATACTAGTGAACTCGTATCAATATCGCATGAACCCATTGAAGTCAGTGAAGTAATATCGTTAATAATATCTGCCCAGTACTTAATTACTGCTCAAAAAATGGAAATAATATTAGAAAAAATCTGTAAAAAGTACCTTATTATTATGAATTAATATAAAATAAAAAAGTTTACAGGTGTTCAGGTGTTTCTATACAATACCTATAGGTATATAACAACAAAATCTTATTCCAATGGTTTTAACTACGTAATAAATGAAAATAATATTCAGTCATTTCATTTACTAATTCAGGTGATTCGGATAACTTCAAAAATACAAATTAGATTTAAAATATTTATGTATGTATTTTATTACTTTTCAGTCACTCCAATACTATTTTTTTTTTTAATTTTATCCTTCGTTTTATATCTCGATTTTTAAATTTTCAATTTTCTCCCCAATATTTCGCTGGATACTTATTTCTTCTACAAGTGTTGTCGTTTTTAGGCGATGTTTTCTTCGTTGAAGCTTTTTCAAGTGTTCCAAACAAACTTGGCGAATTACTTGCAGAAATTTTGTATATCCCCGTCCAGCGTAGTGATTGACTCGAAATTAACGAACGCTGTACTGCTAGTCCAAATATGAGAATTTTTGTTGGGTGTTTGGACCTCCGCCAGTGCCTTTTTGGAATTTTAAATTAATCGCTGCTTTTTGAACGACACATTTTTTATGCTCGGCGCAAACCTAAAGTCACTCGAGTATTTACAAACTTCCCAATTTTGAACTCATAAATATGTTCATTTTTTCATACTGTAATATTTTTTTCATACTGGGGGCTCCATTGCATTCAGTTCAACTTCAGTATTTCTCTTTATAAAAACATTATAAAATTGAAAGAAAAACTTACATATTTCGTTCTTCCACCTCAACAAACGGTTGGAGAATAACTCTGGAGAAAAGTTATTTTCATTTTTTCACCATTTTTCACATTAGTGATTACTATTTTTTTCTCACGAGAAAAATTCTCTTCGTTAGCTTCATTGGGAATAGGAAGGAGGGGAAAAATCTCACGGGGAGATATCATTGGGAATACGAAAAAAGAGAAAGGAAAAAAATTCGCTCGGAATTTCTATTTAGAATCGTGCTGTATATGGTATATTACTCTGTAGCTATATATTTATATATACATATGGGTAAAGCCATTGATTCTCGACAAAATTGAGTGCACTTTGGGTTAGCCAAACACCACCCAAAACAGCTTTTTAGTTGATAGTTGTCCGAAAAGTTGAGATAAAATATAAACTTTGTCTTCAAAACCGACGATCTAGCGAAAAAAATACTGCCTTTATACAGAAGTTGAGATTCTACTTAATGAAAATTAATGAAAAATATACTTTATCGTTATATAATTTTCGAGATCATCACACAGAACATATACTCTATAAAAAATTTAAGTAAAAATTATTGTTTGAGCTCTAGTTAATGAAAAAAGTACTTTAGAAAATTTTAAGTTATGTCACTGGGAAAAAAATTAATTTAACTTCTTATAATAGTTTAAGTTAATTTATCCATTTCACTTTCTTCAATTGTCAACGAAAATACTCACTTGGCAAATGGCAACTCATACAATGAGATTTATTCTGGCGTAAAATTGCTGCAAAGTATCAAATGTACAATCACTTGCTACAACAACTAACCCACTTGTACTAATTAACTGCCGTCATTTTGTATTACCTCATTGGATCATTGCAGCTCGTACATTGTAACTCTCAGTGCGGTCATTTGTTACAACAATACGAATGTAACTGAGCAGAAAAATATGTAAAAGAAAACCAGGAATTCCGATGAAGAAATACAGAAGTGAAATTGTAAGATGAAACCCCTTTTTGCGGCAAAAAATTCAAAGCACGCATTTTACTCGTACTCTAATAGCATAGCTGTTGACGATAGTCATGGTGTTGTTGTGTTGGTTTTAGCTAGTGCTGAATTGTCACCGATCTATGCAGGAGATGACTAAAGAGAACAGACTGTCTCTCATGCGGGTTTCTGGTCACAGAGACATCGAGGGAAATTGTATGGCGGAAGAATTGGCTAGGCAAGGTACGACCAAGCAGATTCTTCTCGATAGAAACACAATGTGTGCCTTTTGCCATTTGCAAACTACTTTTCGAGAAATTTAGATACTGACAAGGTGGAATAATACAACAACCTACCGCAAATTCCGACAAATGGCCGAAATGGGCTAAGAAGAGAAAAGGAGATATGTACTCCTTAAAAAGTGGGGACACGTTCAAAGTAATAGAAGACCACTATCTGATATCCTGTTGCCTTGTCTATCGCAGATAGCCAACGTAAAAGTCGTGGATATATTGGCGATGACGTTTCATTACCTTCAAAATATTATACGTCATGTACAATGAGATCAAAAATTGTATACAATATGCGTAATAGGCCTGATTGGGGACAACAAGCACAGGAAATGAAAAGAATGTGACTTTAAGTGTTAAACATTCAACAGAATGGCTACAGAACCTTCAATGAAGCAATGTTCTTCACACTAAAGGGACAATAAAGAGTGCAGTACAGCTTGGTCGTATGTAGTGTGTCTGGCAATACTACGAACGTCACATCGTTTGTGTGAGACCCGATCGGTCAGCCGGTTTCACCTAACCTTATCAAATAGATTCGCTGAGGCTGAAGATGAATACAACAAATCACTAGCCATTATACTGTGCGAAAAAATAAAGCAAACTTACGTTTGAATTTTCGTTTTAACGATGTTGCCACCTCTATAGCTTTCTTCTATGTATGACAAATTCACCATAAATACTTTTGGCAGTGGAAAATAGTAACCCAAAAAAAAAATGGGTTAGAGGCAATTGGCAATTTTTGCTATTCCTGCTACAAAAGGGATTCTGCCCTTTATCAATTACCGTCTAAACGTCCTTCCAATCTTTCTTTATAATATAGAGTTTTCCAATAAGCGGTGTTATTTTGATATTTAAGAAAAATACCATTTTTTGAGACAAATGATCCGGTTTTTATTTCAATGTAAAGAAGAAGACAATAACCAAATGATAGCCACGGTTACGCTTACAGAACCGTATTCTTTATATGGAATTTTCCAACACCAAGTCATGAAGTGGCTACTACATGCCCACAATAGCTTCACAAGTTCCATCCTTGAGGTCGAGAATCAACGTTGACCTGTTGCCATAGACCTTATCTTTCACGTGGCGCCAAAGGAAGAAGTCGCAGGGTGTTAAATCATAAGATCTCTATGGCCGATTGCGATCAACTCTTCGAGAGATAACACGGTTCGGAAACTTTTTCCTTAAAAGATCGGTGGTTACGTTAGTTGTGGGGCACGTAGCTCCCTCTTGTTGAGAATAAACATTTTCCAGGTCAAAGCAATTTTTTTTTTCGGTCTTAAAAAATCATTAATCATCTTTCGATAGCCTATTGCTCCAGCCTCATTTTCGAAAAAGTAAGGTCCAATGACCTCGTCCGACCATAAGCCGCACCAAATAGTTATACGTTGTGTACGGAGATTCTTTTCAACAATAAATCTTGAGATTTCCGAGCCCCAGATGCGACAGTATTGCTTATTGCCAAAGTCATCGAGGTTGAAATGGGTCGCATCAATCAAGAGGATTTTTTATGAAATTCTGGATCATTTTCATGTATTTCAAGGACCCAATCAGCAAAGGCATGACGTTATTGATGATCGGCAGGTTTGAGTTTTGGTATTATTACCTTAATTTTATAAGCTTTGAGACTCATGTCTTTGTGCCCAATTCTAAAGAGGGACGAGGAATAGATTTCTTAAAACACTTTGGGCTACAGTAGCAATATTCTCAGAAAAATGATTCAGTTTTACGAATCATCTCTGCCAGGTTTTCACCATTTTATAGTATTTTTTTATAATTTCAATCCATTGCGTACAAAACGACATTTATTTATGTTACTCTATCCTTTTAAAAGGTAACTGCTAACCTCCTTCTGTCTTAAAGTTCATTCGATGCCATTTTCAACTGCTTTGTCCAACAGCTTTATAAAACTCTTTACCCAAAATAAGCCTCCAGGTGAAGGCTTTGTCTGCTTTTGTTAAAGTTTGTAAGTACTATATGTATCTAAAACTTCCGTTTGTCGCCCAGGACACTCACTTCTCGATCGCTTGCTTGCACCGGTTTTCTGTTTTATTTCAATTTATCCGCTGTTGTTGGAGACTCCATTCATTCAACTTCTGGTATTCATTTCATTTCCACCTGCATTGTTAATCTGCGTGTTTGTTGTTTCAGCTCTGACTATTGCATGCGTTATTGTTTCTTGTTTTCGACATTGTTGTTGTTGCCATTTACTGTGCTTGCATTGCAACACTCCCGCAACCTTTGTCGCTTGTCTCCCAGTTTCAGTGTAAATGTTGACCTGTATTGCTGCTCGTATTACTGCGACCATTGTCTTGAAATGACACCAACGACAATTTAAAAAAAAAATACACAATAACAAAAACAAATACAATAACATTGCGACGACAATGGCGATAGTTGTTGATGTCCTTTCGCCCTGCTCTGCGCCGCCATTCGTAGTTGGCAGAGTGGAAAACATAGCAGCGCCGGCAGCAGGGCAAAATCGGAAGCGACTTTCGCGACAATCTACAGCAATTGCAACAGCGACAATAGCGCTAGCAGCAACAATGACAACAACAACACACGGTATATGTATAGAAAAACACAACAATATACATATATACACGTACATACTTGTACTTGCGGGCATACAACTGTACAATTAAATATGAAGAGACAAACACAACAACTAGTCATCGTAATACAAACAAATCAATGTCAGTGAAAATTTACGCTTAATCCTGACATTCCTTACTTCTGTGGTACTGTGATACTGTGTTCTACGCTCCGCGTCGTCATCCTCACCCCTGACTTAATATTGGTTAACACAATGTTTCTTTTGTTGTTGCTGCTGCTGTTGCTATAACTTGAGTATATTCTTACTGGATGTTGTACATTTCCCGGGTTGTGACAAATTAGGGGAAGTGCAATTTGATGCAATCTCATCCTTTACTCAACTCTTACTTCAACTCTACTTGAATCCATTTCACTTCACTCCGCCCGACTCGGCTCGGCTCGGCTCGACTCGGCTGAGCGCATTTTAACTCGAGTGTACAATGTAATGGTCTCAACATTCAACATTTATGTAATACTTGACGCGATAAACGCTCATCTACACACATTTTATTACATGCAACAATAGCAATAACAACATCTGTTACAACAACAACCATTAAATTCAACAATAATATAAGCAAAGATTAAAAGGCATGAAAGGACAAACGGAAGAACAGATTAATAGAGAATACGGCGATGTGGGGTGAGCAAAGTAGAAAGTACAAGATTTCAGGCGGAAAGTGAAATTAGCCAAGCATTCGCATACATATTTTATGGCATTCCTTGTATGCGAGCAGGAAATATGAAATTATTAATGTGAACATTGTTGTTTTCTGTTAGATAATTGAAATTGTTTTGCTGAATTTAATTGAAATGGCTCAAGTTATGCGGCCTATATATTCAGTGGAAGTTATGTAGTGGTTAAATTCTATAGCAAAATCTAGGAAATCGTTCGCATTTACTATGAGATACATTCAGAGCTTGGCTTATTCAGGCGTTTTAATGAAAACAAGTAACTAAGGTGGAAGAAAGTAATATGAATGAGAAGAAGCACGAAAAATGCAGATCGGGAAAATTTTTTCCAACATCTTGTATCAGACGCAGGCTACAAATTTTGTTTTTGAAAATTCTGGATATGAAATTTCTAATTTTAATGGCAGCTCTTGAATCTCTTCAGGTGACTCTGCGTCCAAAATACGGCAAGTTTGCTTGTTTACATACCCATTGAGCCAGAAATGGGTCTCATCGCTGAACAAACGAAACCTCGGATCTGCTTATGATTATATCTACACATTCTTTACAGAACGTAAATTCCGTAGTAAAGTTGAACGGTTTGTAAGCGTTTTTCAGGCGTTAGTCTTTCCATGATGAAATGCCAAACAATACTGAACAAAAATTATATGACAGCTTGGAACGACTCACGCGTGATCTGTCAAAAAGGGCTCAACTTGGGTGTAAGTAAGAAAAAGTTATTTTTCCAATAGTTTAGTAAAAACAAAAGAAACTAATGCGTTCACGTCGGGCATCCTCAAAACGTGTGCAGCCTTGGGTCACGGCTAAAAAAGGAAGCTTCTGTGAAGCCACTCCAACTTATTCGGCTTAAAGGTTCTCTGAACTCTAGTTGCAGCGTCGCCAGTGGTATGGCTTCGTGCGGGCGTCGGTCTTGAAGTAAGCGGCTCGAATTATAAATATGTCAAAAAAAAATAGATTTACTGACATAGCGAAGTTCTGCGCTGGATTTGGGACGGTGCCATTACCAGCTGGTTCTAGGCTGACATCACCGCTGTCTTAGAAGTGCGGTGGATCGGAAAAGGACGGAAGCGAGTAAGCCCTTATGAAATTTGGTCGCGGATTCATGGTGGAAGTGAGACTCCGTCACCGAATACTGGCATTCACCCCGATGGATGAACGTCTCGTTACAATCTGCATCCAAAAGAAATTGTTTAACATATCGCCCATCCCCTACGGAAGACTAGGGCAATGTGCCCCCGCAATGCTAAGGTGGGCACAACTGCCAAAAAATTCAGCCTCCACTACGAAACATCTCCATCACAGACATGTATTCAAAGGTCTACATGCCCGCACATTCCGATGTTCTAACATCGACTCGGATCCGCCTCTACGCATACAATTGGTTTTTGGAAATCCGCTGGTAATGTGGGGAATGTCAAACTGCCTACCTTGCAATCTTACGATCGACCACAACACGTAAAGGGGGGAGATAGATAGCGAGAGATGAAAAGAGAAGCAAGACGCATTTGCAGTCCAAAAATAAAGAGGCCGAAATGCGTGAGTATGAAGAACTTGATAACTGGCCACTAGGTGTAAGGCATGAAGATTCTACGAAAAATACGGTGACTTCCAGAAGGTTTCAAGACCGGAACAAACTCTTCTAGGACCCAGAAAGGTGATCTAGTAACTAATACCCAGAGTATACTGAACTTATGGAGGGAACATCCGGAGGAGCCTATCCTAAAACTCCAATCGATGATGATGAAAAAGATGTTCCATTACCCGACTATAACAAGGTTCGAATAGCGATTGCACGTTTAAAGGACGAAATAGCGACTGAAACTAATGGCTTACCGACTGAGCTGTTTAAACATGGCGGTGAACAGCTTACAAGGCGTTTGCATCAGCTTTTTTGCTCTGCCCACGGTCTGCGTCAACATAGTTCTCCTTTCTCAAGAATTGATAAAGACAGCCCTACAAGTCCCTCGTTATCCCCATCCGACTATATGGTGCAGAAACATGGATGATGTCCGATTCGTCTTTGAGTTTTGTGAACGATTTCAATTGATTGATTGAAAATACAGAAACTACGCTGGCTAGGTCATGTCGTCAAAAGAAATGAAAGTGTTCCAGCTTTGAAAGTTTTCGATGCAGTACCCGCCGTAGGAAGCAGAGGAAGAGAATGGGGTCGAGAGCGACCTGGTTTTACGAATACTTGGTATTTCCAGCTGGTGCCAAACAGCCAAGAGAAGAACCGAATAGCGCGCTATTGTTGATTCGGCTGTAATCGCGTAAGCAGAGCCAACGATAATGAAGAAAAAGAAATTACAAAAAGTCGCAAAAAATACATTTTACGAAAACTCGCGTTCAACTGTATACCTAGGCTTTTATATACTCAAAGGAAGCATATTATCAACTGAATATCATTTTATTTTCCAGTTAAGGCATTCTTAAACATATACCGGTCACTTTAGGATCGATAATGGTAAGTCGGAGACAACAGCTACGTGAGTCCGAAAAGCTTCACCCCGAAGTTAATTGTAAAAATGCAGTTTAAAATTTATAAATGTATTTCCTTAATTTTTAATAAACAATATGTTATCCTAGATCCTCACATTTCCTTTATACATACAATATGTATATCGAGCCAGATAAATTCAAAAACAAAACCGAGTAAATATGCCACAAGGAAACCAGTAAGTATATTTGCACACGCACCACCTACCTTTAGGCGTTAGCGCCCGTAACGGCACTTCACTATCGATGTTTCTCTAACTTTCTTCTTTTTTTTTGTTTGGTTGTTGTTATTTGATTTTCAAGGCAAACAACACAGAAACAAATATACAAAACTCAAAAGCCAGTAATCGATTTAAAATCCATAGAAGCACTAAGGCCCAAATACGGAGTATACTACATACCATATACATAGATGTATACCTGCGGGTATAGTCGTATACGAGTGTGTGTATTTGGACTAGATGCCGACTGATGGGTATTAATCGAATCGAAGGCGTTGGAGCAATTTTGTTGGGTGCGTGTTTTGTAAGTGAAATCAAAATGTTTTTTTTTTGTTTTTTTTTTCTTTTTGGGGAATATTCACTAAGCTCACGCACATGTAGACACATACGTATATGTTAACTTACAACCAATTGGATTGGTATGTAACGCATGATGGGAATTCTTCAACAACATTTTCGGCTCGAGATAGAAGAAGATGTAAATTGTTACCTTGTTTGCAAGCACAATTTTTCCCGGTTATCGATATTGGCAATCACTCACACACTATTAACCTTCGATTTTTGTACTCCACATGTGTACATCATCATCCTCATATACCACTCATATAAGATATGTATAGGTAAGTTTCGAATGGACTGTTTTTCTTTCTACTTATTTTATCACCATCCTTTAGTAACTGTGCAAACGCAAAATGCAAAATCTAAGTTTAGAGAAAAAAATAGAGAAAATATGAAAATAAATGGAATGTAAAAAAAAACAAAAAACACTCAGTGTTTGTTTGCTTATGCTCATGGCTATTGCTCACTAATTGCTTTTGAATTATGATTGATTTTCTCAATTGCGGTCGATGGAAATCAACCTAATGGATGGACAAATGCAAAGAATTGCAAGCGCCATTGAAGTGATTTCCATTGCATTGCATTTTCTTTTTTCGCATTTCTTTTTCCAATTTAATCTAATTCCATTTGTATGCAAATGTAAAATGGTCTGTTTTTCGAGGAGGAAAGCTACAAAAGGAGAAAACAAACAACTAAACGAATTGAAAATGTGCAGAATTTAATATTAGTGTGATGTGCACTGTAAAATTCACCTAAACTGAATGAAACAGATTTTATTTAAATCATGATAAAACAATTTGTAATTTAGAACCATCAATTTAAGCAAAACTTACAAAAATCAAATCTAGTACTCCTCATTGCGATTTCTGATGAAAGCAACAACTGTAAGAAGCCATTTTCAAGTATTTAGTAGAATAAAAATTTAAAGAAATGATACTATTGATTTATGAAGTCCATATACCTTGGCCTAAAATCACCAATTCATCACATTTCTTAAGTTAAGCAATAGATGGCTTAAGTAATATGTATATATTGGATGAGTGCATAAGTTCGTGCCCGATTCCGCTGTATGCCGTACGAATCGTTTGAGAGTGGCGCTCGTGAAAGAAATATATACATATTATATATCGTTGGAAAGGTGACAGTCCGAACTGTAAATCAAGCATAAAATAACTTCATTTTGATTTGAGTTGCTTAGTGAAAAGACGCATGGAAGATGAACAACGAAAAAGATCATATGCGTCATATTATGTTATACGAATTCCGCAAAGGAAAAACAGTGGGCGCTGCAACTAAAGATATTCGCGAAGTTTATTTGGACCGTGCTCCAGCACTCCGCACAGTAAAGAAATGGTTCGCGAAATTTCGTTCTGGAGATTTTAACCTCGAAGATCAACCTCGCAGTGGACGGCCTTCTGAGTTTGATGACGATGTTCTAAGGACTTTAGTTACGAATAACTCACGTATTTCGACGGAAGAGGTTGCCAGTGAATTGAACGTCAACAAATCAACTGCGTTTCGTCGTTTAAAAAAGGTTGGGTACACTTTGAAGCTCGATACATGGGTGCCACATCAGTTGAGTGAAAAGAACAAACTGGACCGTATGTCAACAGCAATTTCTTTGCTTCGACGGATCAAAAACGAACCTTTTTTGGATCGGCTCGTGACTGGTGATGAAAAATGGGTCCTGTACAACAAAGAACATGGAAACAGGCACACGAAGGGGCGGAACCGATGTCGAAAGGTGGATTGCATCCGATGAAGGTACTGCTGTGCATTTGGTGGGATATCCGAGGCGTGATCTATTTTGAGCTCTTGCCAGCTGGAGAAACGATCACTGCCAACAAGTATTGTCAGCAATTGGTCGAGTTGAAGAAAGCAATTGATGGAAAACGTCCGATTTTGGCCAATCGCAAAGGAGTTCTTTTCCATCATGACAACGCCAGGCCACATGTTGCAAAACCGACCCTGGCCAAACTGAAGGAGATGAATTGGGAAATCATGCCGCATCCCCCATATTCACCCGACATTGCACCTTCTGGTTATCATTTGTTTCGATCGCTGCAGAACAATTTGAATGGAAAAAAATTTAAAAATGTGGAAGACGTCAAAAACCACCTTGACACCTTTTTCAACGAGAAACCGCGCGATTTCTATGAATCAGGCATCCGTAAATTGGTTGAACGTTGGTAGTGGATTGCCGAACATGATGGCGAATACATAATTGATTAATAAAAGCGCTTTCTTCAAAAAATTTCAATCTTAGTTTGCACTTGAAATCGGGCACGAACTTATGCACTCATCCAATAACTTGCAGAGAGCCACGACTTCTTTCGGGCTTTACATCCTTTTAAACCTACTTCCAGAAGTCTATTTCTAGCTGTTCGAGCACTAACTGGTTTACTAAATTCATCCGAAACGGCGGAAGAAGATTTTTTGCGATCCTTGAGAGACTCGTGTATAAGTATTCGATCTTCTCGTTTAATGGTTAGACGCTTTCTTCCACTTTTTGGTTTATCATTGTGGGATTTCGTCTCCACAAATCGCTTGAGAGCACATTGGACCACACACCGCGAACCTCCCACCAAATTGGCAATCTCAACCTGATACTTACCTTCTTCACTTAGAACTTCAATTCTAACTCTATCATCGTAACTCATTTCACTTTTTAGGCATTTCGGTAAATATGAACTGTTTTTATACAATAAGATTGGTAACTTTTCACTAAATGTAATTTACACTTTCACTTTCAAATTTTAAATGCGAAATTATTTTATGAATTTCTTAAAAATGAAAATTTTTAGGTTTAGCTTACCCAGAGTGCTATGACTTTTAATATTACACAAATAAACACCCATGTAAGACATTTACAATAAGAAGTGGTAACTTTGATAGCCACATTTGGTAATATATGTATTTTAGGGGGTGCCTAATACTTTTGGTCAGTGCTATATATTCTACAATTTTTCCTCGACTAAGGTGAAAACGGAAGTCAAGCAGCTGAGAAGAAGGGAGAATGTGAATAGTGTTTATAGTTATGATACTGTAGCAGTCAATCATGGACAATTTTGGTTGCGTCGATTTCATTCCAGGAATTTTGGCCAATTATCGTAAATATCAAGAAAATAATGTAAATCGTCGAGTCTGACCATCATCCGAGCACTGTTTCGAGTACCCATAAGCTAAACATTATACAAAAAATAATTTGGAACCATTTGAAAAGAGCTGAATAAACAAAGAAGCAAGATGTATGAGTGCCGCATGAGTAAACTGAAGAAACCTCGGTGTGAATCGTTGCTGAACCGTAACAAAATCGTCCTATTTCTGAAGCGTATGGTGACCGGTGATGAAAGGTGGATCCCTCACAGCAATGTCAAGTGAAAAGAGTAGTAGTCAAAGGTCTGTGAGTTGGCACAAACGGTCTCCATGCCAGGACGATTTTGTTGTGGGTGCAGTTTCAAGCCAAACTTTTAATTAACTGTGTTGTCAGTAATTGGATCGTCGGCAAGATACAATCACCAAATTTTGGCTAACGGGTGGCGAACCATATACTTTGATAGTGACTTATCAAAAGCTACCAGAGCTTGGTTGGAAAGTTCTTAGGCAATCACTTTATAGCCTGCACCTCGCATAAGGGGATTATCAACTGTTCCTGCCTGTGGCGAATTATTTGTCTAGTGAATATATGGCCTCAAGAGAAGCCTGAGAATATATATTGCCAATAGGGGCAAGGGTTTCTATGAGAGAGACATTTTGAAGGTATGGGTAAATAAGTTCTTCACTTTAGTCCAAAATACAGGATGACATTTTACCTTCGAAACAGATGACCTTAATTGTGTTTCATATATCTGTATAGGTTTTCTTTATAAATATACTCATTGAATGTATGAAAATTAATCATGGGCTATCTTTTTATCATAACTTTATTCACTCAATACTTGTAGAAATACAACATTTTTGGTTTAACCATTAACTTTGGTCCTGGAAAGAGGAATAACACGACTCTTTGAATAGGACAGTTCCCGTTCCATATCCCGGAGAGAATAAAAGTTTTCCTGCTGATCTAAGCAAGAACCCACCTGTTCACCGAATTTCAAGTAATTCGATTAATAAATAAGAGAAGTGTAGTTTCCCTGTTAATCTAAGCAAAAAAGCAATCTGTGTACCAAATTTCAAGGAAATGGAACAAATAATAAATTTTTTTCGAATAGGTCAGTCCCTGGTCCCCTTTCCGGAGAGAAGTGTAGTCTTCCTGTTAATCTAAGCAAAGAGACAAGGAGTTTCGAGTATTGCGATACAAAAATAACTTTTTTTTTAATTTTTTTTTTTTTTGGAAAAACTCATCTCAGGAATCATAGAAATATTCTGACGAAATTTCAAGTCATTCGGTTGGTAACTTTTGTAGAACATCCGTTCCGCGGCGACATAAGAGTTTTTTTTCGAATAGGTCAGTACACGGTCCACTTCCCGAAATTTTTTTTCTTGTAAACCTTTCCAGGTATCATAGAAACAATGTGATGAAATTTCAAGTCGATAACTTTTGGAAATTACTAGATTTTTCTATGCCGACATAAGATTTTTATATATAAGATTTTATGATCCAAATTTAGACTAAAATTTTTACCAATCACCAATTTAAGCTGGCGATCAATCGCCTATCTATTTAGGTAGATGGCCACCAAAGTATTTAACTGTTTGAAGTGTCATTGCTTTGTTTAGAGTCAGTATTGGGCATGTTTCAGCCTCTTTTATGCGCCAATTTCACAGGCAAATTTTAAGACGGTTTTCTATTGTATTTGAAATTGTGACTTGCTTCTCAATATAATAGCTATATAGTGTGCGCTGGGTAGAATGTCTGCAGAAATTACATACAGTATTGAGCTGCTGAAATAAAGTCTTTTAATTTAAGTGTAAGCCACCTGTTAGTAAGATATGATATGAATATCGGGAGATATTTTGACACCAAAGTCATTTTAATTTTGTCTACGAGTCCTTCACAGCACATCTTATCGAATTCTTGAGCCACATCTAAGAATATTACTGAGCAATGCTCCGTCATATTTAAGGATTCAGGAAGGACCTCTCCGAGCCATTCGATACCGAAGGAGGTTTCAAACAGGTGATTCCTTATCGAGTGACTTCTTTAATTTGTTGTTGAAGAAAATAATAAGAACTGCAGAGCTTTATATAAAAAGTACAATCTTCTATAAGAGTGCACAACTGCTGGCGTACGCCGAGGATATTGATATTAGTAGCCGTAAGTTCTGCTTTCCCTAGACTGTATAAGGGAACGAAACGTATAGAGTTGGTAGTAAACGAAGGCAAGACGAAATATCTCCTGTCATGATATGAACAATTGCAATAAAAAATTGACGGGAGGGTCTCACTATGATGCTTTAAAAAGTTTGATTCAAAATATTATGCTTTATGAAAAACAGAATTATTCGCTCGATAGTTGAGATGCGTTCAGTTTCCTTCGATTGATGAATATTTAAGGAGCAATACTGCTTGGTACTGCCGAATGTTTTTTAAAAAGTTAATTGGTGATACGATACGTTAATACAATTCATTGTGCGATTTTTTATTGTACAATGTTCTATGAAATTATTAACACTCAACCACTGGGTTATGGAAAATAATTTAAAAATTTAAGTACTTTTTGATCTCTTTACCATCTCAATGAGTAAATTCAAATTTAACTCCTTAATTTTATTATGACTTATTGTAAACAATGGTATATACCTCCTTTAAGTATATATATAAATATACATATATGTATATATATGGTATGTATAGTGTTACAATGTAAAATAACTAAAAACGAAACTAAATTTCCACAAAAATCAATTCTATAAAAGTGGAAGTGCACAGCATTTCATCATCGATATTTTATCTTGCCAGCAGCAGCGCATCTTCTCTGTATGTATGTGTATGTTTATGTACTTTGTGTGTGCTAAATACTGTAGGTTAACGCTGAGCTCAATAATCTCGCCCTACAGACACATCAAACAATGGCTGGGTATAACATAATTTCCAGCACTTCAAATTGGCCTCGGATCATTGATGTCCGGAAAATTTATATCTATATTATAGGTATGTATGCAAAGCTCTATAAATGTGTGTGTAATGGAGTGAGCGCATAGGGTTTGGGTGTTTGTGCAGCAATTTTACTGTTGAGTAGCTACGGTCAGCAACACCATCATCATCATCATCATCAGCTAACTTGGCCTCAAATGTTTCTGTGGCGCCCGCCACCCACTCAACCCGCCGCTCATCGCGTTGTGCTTTTGTCTTTCTGATTCACCAACACCAACCCTTCACACCAATGAAATGAAGCCATTTCGTTGGTATGTCGTTAACTTTCTCTATTGCTAAAGGATTCAACATAGTAAAAATGCAGTTTTCCACATGAATTGCTTTGAGACAGATTTCAATCTGTTTTTCCTGTTTTTAAACAATTTTTTACAGCTTTTGTTTCCGTGAAAAATTCGCCGAGTTTCGAAATGTTGGATCCGCTCACTGACCAGCTACCAACTGACAAGTTCGTTGAAGTCAGTATGTATGTAGATATGTATTTGCCACTGCAGTATTATAAGCCTCAGCGAATTGACGCCAAGTAGATCATCACTTTCAGTATTTGCTTTTCAATTTTTGGGATTAAAAAATTTAAAAGCGTAGTGGAAATAATGAATATACTAATATTTACCGATATAAAAAGTAACATTAAATGATAGCTATTAATTTAGAAGTTATGTAAGGAAAATAACATGAGAAAGACGTTTTAATTTCAGGCTAATTGAATAATTGCATGAATTAGCACAGCTAAATTCATCTATGCATGTTCGGCTCTATATTTTTATCGCTTAATGTATACATACTGACGTAGCAAATAAACTAAAATAAAGTTGATTCACATTAGTCTTAAGTGTGAAAAGATAGTGTACCCATGGCGACTGATAAAGTTCTTTTACGCCACTGTATTTTTTACAAATTTCAACAAGGAAGAAATGCTACAGAAGCATAGAGAAGATATTCATTGAAACTATTTAGTGAATGTCCAATTTCTGATAGATGCAGAAGATGGTATGAAAAATTTGAAACATGTGATTCCGACCTTTCTGATAAGCCACATTATAAGGCAATATTAGAGCAAGATCCTTTTCTGACAGCAACGAAGATCAAAGAAAGGCTTAATTCAGCTAAACAAACCATTTCTGACCATATTCTGAATATTGGATTGGTGTGGAAGTATTCAAGTATTTTGTTTTATTCCAAAAACGGACAGAATTGAAAAACAATCTTTTATTTCATGTCCGAAATTCATTCGGAGGTGTGGACATTCCCTGCCGAGGGGCGGCCACAATTAGAAAATTTAACATAAATTTTTATTTAAATTATATTCTATAACTTTTGCATGGTGGTTGTACTAGGATTTGAACCCGAGCCTTCCGAATGTCAGTACACAACCACCGCAGCCGCCGCACGAACTTAGTCTTCCTTTGTTTAGTGAATACGGATAATGTTTTTTAGTTAAAAACAAGAAATTTTGAATTACCCTGTCTAAATATTAGTCTATCTGAAGCTATATATTCTGCCAATTTTATTTTCTCAGTCATTGTACAAAACTTTTGTGTTGCACTAATATCTTTATTCAAATTAGATAAAAATTAGAGTAGCACGAAAAAATTACATAATATATATACATATGCATGTAAGCATAAGCTGAGAGTAAATGACAAATGAAGGAAATGAGCGACTGGAAATTTTGTCGTAACCGAATTTGCGTAATGAATGAATCGATTAATTACTTTTGAACATAGAACAAATGAGGCATTGAAATGGAAGAAAAATAAGAACAAAAGTAGGGTATAATCTTTTTGGTACTGCATTGGCATACAAGCCATTAAATCCATAGACTGCGTTAATGCAACGAAAATGATAATAAGAAAATGCAAATATTTAGAAAAACTACTGGCATCATTGCAGAGATTTGTGGTGCAAATAAAATGATTGCGAAATGGAAACTAAACTCCCCAAATGTCAGTGGAATGATGGAAGTAAAAAAAGTAAAAGCACAAAAGATAGAAAGTGAATAAACCTAAAAAAACTGAAAACCCATAGAAAAGCGGCACAAACAATTGCGAGAAAGAGTAAGGTTGCATGTACATGACAAACAATGGCTTAGCATCCATGGCAGCCACAAACTCAAACTGCAAAAGGAATGCTACCCGCCAAGCCGATTTTTCCAACGCAATTGGATTTTATTAATAAAATAAGTAATTTTATTAGAATTACACGCCACTGGTGCGCAAGCTATCAAATGGAATGAAATAAGGTTGTATCTAGTCAGAGATGATTTTGGTTAACAAAAAATGAAGGAAAAATGAACTTTCATGTTTCAAACTATGGTTCATAAAAATATTTATTCAATTTGTAAAGTACAATACTGGTTTATGCAAACAAATATTATACAATAATAAATGCGTTTTCCAAATAAAGCAGCTTGAACGGATGGCATCACTCCTGCACAGTTCTTATACAGACAATTTTTTGTTTCAAAAAGGTGACGGTGCTGCACAAAAAGTTCCGCTCTCATAGCCTTTATCTATTCCATCAGCAAGGAAAATACCCAAATGGTGGCATAACGAAATCTCTGAGCTAAGAAAAAAGTCTTTATCGAGGCCAAAAGAATGGTCTCTTAGCAATCTTAAAAAGCTTGCCTAAAATCTTACAAAGTCAATATAAGGCAGGCGAAACTTAAATCTTAGAAGGTCGTAGCATTGATGAAAGCGCAGAAGATAACAGACTTAGAAGATAACAGACTTAGAAGACAAAATACTTAGGAACAACTCTCAAGACTGCCGGTTCAATGCACCGGAGTTGACCCGGATTATATCCGGCCAAGGGATGTCACCCTTTCGGCGATCTAACCCCGTTTAGGTCAACAGGTAAAATTAACCTAAGAACGCTAACGGAGCAACACCTTGCAGCTGGGTTGCTCCAAATCCTTCCCATCAGGGCTGGTGTCGAAACCAATTCTGGTCCGACGGATTATTTCTGCTGCGTGTGCCTTAAAAGACTCCACCACTACTCCACCTCGGTTAAGGGCAACTAGTGCAATGGTTGGAGTCATCTTAAGGTCTGCTCAGGCCTTAAGACTCATAAGGAGTGGACCACAAGTTATGTGGCCCCATGCTGCCAGCGCCCAAGTGCGCCGCCAGCCCCCCGGCAGTGCCTTCAGCACCCTTGCCACTCAGGGTAACCCGCAGACCTCCACGGCCTCCCGGAGCTCCCCGCAGCATGACTCCCATCATCACGATCTTTGGCATTCTAGCCTGTCAAATGACCGTAGAGGAATAGAGCTGGCGGAACAGATAGACGGTTCGACATTTTGCATAATGAACGGTAACACCCCCACGAGAGTTGTGGGTAATTGCCAAAGCTCGCCTGATATAACAATTGCGGGTGCTGGTCTGATAAACAGTATAGTCTGGCGAGCTATACTGACACTAGCATCGGACCACTTACCCATACATGATACCTGACGTGTGGAAAACTAGTAGGGTGGTCCCTCTACTTAAGCCGGGGAAACCAACCCACAAAGGAGAGTCTTATGGCCGATAACTCTCCTCTCCCCAGTAGCGAATACACTTGATGCCTTGCTGCTCCCGACTTTCACTCACCATCTGCGTTCAGCAGCACATCAGCATGGCTTCCGGAAAGTACACAGTACCATAACAGCACTAAACGCCATAAACACTCAGATAGTCAATGGCCTAAACCAAAACCGACCTTGCGCGAGAACTGTCCTGGTAGCACTGGATTTGTCAAAAGCCTTCGACACAGTGAACCATCCAGTGCTACTCACGGACATTGAGAAATCCTCATTACCGCCGGGGTTGCAGAGGTGGGTCATGGATAACCTGAGATAAAGAAACCTTGCCGGCAACCTACTAAGCAATAGGACTGCGACAGGAAACCTCCTGATGCCGCCGGAGCATCACTTGCACAGCGAAGCATCTATGCTACGAGTTAAGGACAATGCTTTGCTGTGCAAGCAATTCCTACTAGGATGTTACCGCAGGGAGCACCCCAGTAGGCACCTTATTGAAGCTGAACCTCCACCTAGGCACATTAGAAAGGGAGTACTTGACTTGAAGAGCACCATCCAGCAACACGTAAAACAACCGCTGGACAGGACGGCGTACAGACAAGTACACCTTCAAAGACTCCCTTCCCGTGAATGGCGTGCTCGGAGTTAAACCACCAGCAATTGCAGACAATGAGCTCGAGCTACCTCGAGAGACCCGCGTGACCCTGGCCCAACTTAGATCTGGATATTATAGCGGGTTAAACTCCTACATATCCAGACTCGACCCCAGCATACCCACGGTATGCCCTGCATGTGGAGAGTCTCCGCACGACACTAACCACCTCCTCACATGCCCCCTTAAATCAATTCATCTAATCCCACTCTCCTTTTGGTTCAATCCCAACGAAACAGCACGTTTCCTGGACCTTCCTTTAAATGACCTCGGCGACAAAGCCTGCCCTAAGTGGGGTAAGTAAGCCGCTACAACAACAACAACCACAACAGACTTAGGAAAGTTGTCTCTAAGAACACCGCTTTCCCAAACTACACTCATGAATGGACTACATCTCGTGATGAAATGGTGAATATCCTTATGAAAACACTTTCGGAATTCGTAATCGGTCTCCAACAGCCCATAATGAATCTTGTTTAGTCTCTTCTAAATAACATGATCATCTTTCAAGAGATAAGCAACGCCAGTATTACCAGATACACAACAACATATGCTGACTTTAAGCGATCTGCTATAAAATGCTTTATACATGTATGGTAGGAAACTGGTGCAAGGACAGCGGGGGGATGTTAGCCCAGAAAAAGTCAAATGGTTCTATTTATCAGGAGATACAAACTGCCTACTTATAAGCCACCTATTCTAAAGAGCGTGGAGATCATCCTCTCTACCGAAGTCAAATATATCGGGATAATATCGGAGAGCATACTCAATTTTCTTCCTCTGAACCTATACGGCGAATTACAACCGAGGTGCAACGCAATTAGTTTCAGTGCAACTCAACCTTGATAAAACTACAGTATAGGATAAGCTAAAATAAATTCTTTTGCAAAAGTTCCGAAAAAGTTGGACTACGCAACCTCAAGTATGTGTTTCGGTAATCTTCTTTCTACAAGAATCCCTAACAGAAATAAATGGGAAAACACTAACTCCCTCGATCAGGAGCCATAACCATCATTACAGACGGCTCAAAGCTAGACGAAAAAGTGGGCTGTGAAATCGACTCTCCGATGTTTTCGGACTAGATAGACAGCTATGACCAAAACACGTGAAAATCGCGAAAAAATTAAAACAGCGTATTCTTCTAGACCGATGTACAATTTACAGGCATTATAACAGGTCTTTGTTTAACGAGGTTCCACGGGAAAATAATAAGTTACCACTCTAATAATTTTTGCCACAGCTACACGGACGAAAAAGAGGAAGAGTCTGCGCGATATCAAACGGATAGTGACTAATTCGAGGATCGACTCATTTTCAGCTCTCCTCCAAATGAATCCTTGTTGGCTACCAAAAGATGTTTGATCTAAATCCGCCTCATGAACCGTATAGATATAATTTTTTCCCAGGTGAATGCCAGTCAAAAATGTTTCCCACTTAAGTGTACTTCTACACATGGCCTATTTATACAGCTAATGAAAATTACAGCAATATTTTTTCACTTAATTCATAAGATCATTCTTTAAGCTCTACTTTATCATTATACTCGTACATGTATACGAAAACTATGGATTTATAAGGAGCGCAGACAGGGCAGTGATTTGGTATTGATGTTGCCGGTAGAAAGATTTGTGTGGTTTGTTTTCATGCTTTCCGACACATTAACCCCCGACATACAAATTTCATAGATTTTTGAATAAGGCCCTTAAAGTAATTTTTACAATTTTCATAAAAAGTTGTTCATTTTCAACACCTGAAGTGCAACGGACAACGCTACACTTGAAGGAAGCAAATAAAACTGTTTTAATTACGATTCCACACCTCTTATCGGTGTCACGTCATAAAACCAGATACTTCATCATTTTTGCGTGCTTACACGACACACACTCGAATGTTAATTTACATATAAGTATTCATACATATACACAAACTTACCATGGAAGTACATATGCCCTGAAACGAATTTTGGACATTGTGGTACATTGAAGTAATCCAATAAGTACTACTCTGTAGTGCACTATTGGATTAACTCATGACCAGCTTGTTTTTAGCCGATGATAGCTCGTGTTTAACGATCGCGAGTTGTATTAGAAATTAAAAATTTGGTCCTAATATAATTTTTATTATACTCCACAATATAACCTACTGTAAGTACTCCATGGAGTCGTTTCAAAACTAATTTTCCAGTCTTGGGACCACCATATTGTTAATTGGACCATAGGTGTATTTTTTATATGGATTGTGGTTAATTTTGGAATACTCTGTTGTCCGCGTTGAGTATATATTTCACACGTACATGGAGTAGTGGCGTTATTTGCAGGGTGTACATATATACATATAGTTTTGTGTGTACTTATATAAGTATATACCATATTTAATGCCGCCAAGTTGTCACCATACCCATTATAGTCCACTGCTCGTGGAATCGCGTGTTTATTTCACCAATAAATCGCTCCAAAATGAAAGTACTCGTGAAGCTCGTGTTAAATGTTGGTATTATTTACATGTTTGTGGCACGTTTCGCTGGCGTGTGGAATGTGTTTCATTTGCAGGTGACAAAATACAACAACATATGGTATTTTATATGAAAATGAAGCCACAACAACAATTCCAACCACAATCCGTGCACATAATTACGACCATAACACTTGACATTTTAACCGAGACTATCGATAGTATACATTTTTGCACATACTCAATACCTATTTATACCTATATCAATGGTTTTATTTATACAAAAGATCAATAAAGTTTAAATGGTGACGGTATGTGTAAATTAGTTATGCTGCAAATTACGCCACATTATGAATAGTTTAATGGTAACGAAGTATGTGTCAAGTCATCAGAGATCAATGCCACACTCTGCTGCCACATTTTCACTAAATAAATGTTTTAAAAATTACATTCGAGTGAAGCAAACATGAATTAAAACAACTCAGAACACTATTGAAAAGACTCCAACGGCTTTAGCTAAACGCAAGTTAATGCATTTCAATTCAAGTGATGATGAAAATTTGAGATATATTAAGCCCATAGTTAATGAGCACATATACGAGTATAGGCATGAGGCATGATTTTTGCTATGTCTATGAATAACCAGACAGCCTAGTTAAGGTGTTACCTTAATTCTTTTTAAAATGGATTCGACTTATTGTAATTAATCTTAATATGAGTATATCTTATAATTTCTTTTTTTTAATTTACTACATTTTGTTTTGTACTTATCAAGATTTACATGAAGAATTTTGTGAACATATAGTACAACCCCGAATTACGTGACGTAGGTTGCGCCCTTGGATCTCCTATTATTGCATTGGAAGTACATAGACTTCCTCTGTTTCTTTGTTACAATAGTGAATATGACATATTCCTTCAAGGCTAAATCAAGGGTATCTCAAGGTAACATTATAAGCCAATATTATTTCTTCGAGGCCACATCATCTTCTTCTTCTTCTTCTTTACTAGTGTAGATACCACTTCCGCGATTATAACCGAATTAACAACAGCCTGCCATTCATTCCTTCTTTTCACTTCTTTTCACACGTCGGCTGCTATATATATTTCTGGCCTAATAATGAAAATACGAATATTTATCAACGAAAAACCGAACAGGTTTTTTTTTTTTTTTGGATTTGGCTCGTCTTGGAAGACGATGATTCGTCACCTGTGACGACCTTATGAACATCTTTTGAAGCAACGCGATCGTATTTTTTCGGCATTTTTTTACACCAATCCACACGAGCCTTTTTTTGAGCGATTGCCAAATTGTGTGGGATCCAACGAGAACAAACTTTTTTTACGGCCAGGTGTTCATGCAATATCGAATGTATGCTGGTGTGAGAAATGCATAGGCATGCCTCTATCTGAAGGTATGTCACATGACGGTCTTGCATTATCAGTTCACGTACAGCATCGATGTTTTCTGGCACAACGGCTGTTTTTGGACGAACTTCACGGAATTCGTCTTTGAGCAAGCGTCGGCCACGATTGGATTCGTTGTACCAGTTTTTCACAGTACTATAGGATGGTGCTTCATAGCCATTGAAAGATTTTAGTTCATCGATGCACTCTTGCCGTGATAATCCACGTCGAAAGTTGTGAAAAATGATCGCACGAAAATGTTCACGAGTTAATTCCATTTTTTGGCCGAGATGAATTTTTTAATTCCCTGTAAATAAAACAACTCACGATTAAATGACAAAACGTTCTGAGTGATGTTATACTAAAAAATGTCAAACTTTCCAATGGAAATGTCAGATTGCACCTGGCAACACTTAGTGTTGCCTGGGCCAGACCTATATATAGCAGCCTACCTAGTTAGCCTTCTCTAACTGATCTTGCCAACGGAGTGAGGATCTCCGCTCCCTCTGCTTACACCAGCGGGTACTGCATGGAAAACTTTCTTAACTGGGGAATTCTTATCCAATCAGACTACATGAGCTAGCCAGTGTATCCGCTTTATATTGATTCGCTGAACTACCTTCTGCTCAAATATAAATGGAGACTTTATCCATAACTCGACAAGGACAAGACATATGGCCATACTTTTTTTTACTTAGGTTGCCAGGACTGTTATATGTTTACATGTCACATAGTTTTTTTTTTACGGCACTATAAACAAGTCAACCTCGAGTGTGTTTTTCGAATTTTACTATGAAAATTAACGTTGAGCAAAGATGTTTGTTTGAAATTTTGTTATTCCAATGGAATAAGTGCGACGGACGCAATGAAAATGTTGCAGAAGGCATAGAAGGCCGTACATCGCTGTAGAACTTGCCCCATGATCGTCGTCCAGCAACGTCAATAAACGAAGAAAAAGTAAAGAAAATTGTGTTGGAAAATCGTCATGTGACTGAAAGAGAGATAGCTAGTGAGCTCAACATATCAAATGGATCCGCTCATACAATAGCATTATTCACGATGTTTTGGGCATGAGACGTGTGTCTGCTCGACTTGTTCCAAAATTGTTGCTCATACGCCTCGTCTTGTACGCGATTATTTGACC
This sequence comes from Ceratitis rosa, assembly GCA_037013455.1. NCBI lineage: Eukaryota > Metazoa > Arthropoda > Insecta > Diptera > Tephritidae > Ceratitis > Ceratitis rosa. The sequence continues at coordinate 12,754,021 of JAWMAG010000003.1, forward strand.
AAAACAACGTAAATATTGTTCCGCAAGCACCGTATTCACCCGACATGGCACCGTGTGACTTTTTTCTTTTCCCTAAACTCAAATTGCCGCTTCGTGGAAAGCATTTTCAGTCGATTGAAGTCATAAAAGAGAATTCGAAGAAGGAACTGAAAGCCATACCTAAAGCGGCCTACCAGAAGTGTTATGAAGATTGGAAAAAAAGGTGGCATATGTGTATCGCCTCTAATGGTGACTATTTTGAAGGGGATAAAATAAATATTGAAGAATAATTAACCGTGTTTGTTTTATTGAGCAGTCTCGTTTATATTTGCAGAAGATAAATCAATAACGCCGCTTTCTCTCTCATCGTACAAGCTGTTTATTTTCAGCCTTTTCATAAGTTGATAGTTTAATTACGATAGATGCGAATGTAGAGACCTCGAAATTCCGACCCTTATACCGAGTTGCTAACGAGTGCAAATCGAGCAGAAAACACTACAAGAAAATGGTTCGAGTTGATATTAGGCTCTCGGAGTATACTCACATCAAAAATACTTGAGACATGTCGACCGTCTATCACAAGATGATAGCTTGATGAATTTTCTTATGCTGGAATCTAGTACTAGAGACAACATTATATTGGCCAGGGCAAAGTGGATCAGCTATACCATCTTTGCCACCCTGGCGCTAAAATCTCCAAGTATTGTACGTGGCAACACTCATTAGCACGCTCCAGGCGGTCATAAAGGCGCCCTTGGTTACGTCGTCCTCCATATCTGTTAAGAAGTAGGCTCAAATCAGCGATATATTAAAAAATCTTGCTTTCATCCACCGGGGTGAATGGCAGTACTCGGCGACGGAGTCTTCCTCCAACCACGAATCGGACGAATTTTGCGATCCTTTATATGGTCGCTGTACTAAATGTCACAAAGACCTACTCGCTTTTGTCCTTCAAAAGGGGTGTATATTATCAAAGGCTTTGTATTGCTTTTCATTGAAGCTGGTTTCACATAGCGCGTCCTAAGCCCAGCGTACAACAGCGCAAGGCGAGTAAGTTTAAATATTTTACACATTTATATAGCAAACCGTTTGAGTCAAGACCGGCTCCCACTAGCAGCTAGTGAAGTTTTCACAGAGTACAAATTTGCTCAAGTGGACTTATTATCATTTTGATGATAGTCCCTCTACTTTTTACAAGTTTTAAGATCTGCAAGTAATTTTTAATGTGATTTTCTTCTTTTTTAATCACACTCGAACCATGCCCAAAGGTGGACCCCTGTTTAAAACTTGTATTTCTATAATATTTATAAATCATGGTGGCAAAAAATAAAATAAAATTAGAAACACGACTAACTTTCAATGTGGAGTCGATATCTCTTTTGTGGAAAATTCCAAAGAAAGACGAAGAATGCCAACCTTCATTTTCTTTAACACTTTGGGCTACAGCAGCAATATCTTCAGCTGTTCCTGAGCGACGTGCACGTGTTTTAGTCTTCATTTCACTAACTTGTCCCAACAGCTCCGTTTTTTCCATTAATTCGCATAGTCTTTACGTATGCCAGGAAGCATATAGCCTCGCAACAGATAAGAATGTTTTGTTTTTAGCTTTCAGCTTTGCTGCAGGAATGCTCAAAATCGCATGTAGCGCTTCGGTTTGTGTTGTTCTAAGTGCTCCAGTGATGCTGATCATTGAAAGTCCGAATACTCTTTCCAGCCTATCTAGATATGTGATTTTGCCCAGAGTTTTCCCCCCATATCAAAGCACCAAACAAAAAAAAATTGGCTTAACAACATCAATGAAGATCTAGTAGAAGATAGCAGGGGAGAGACCCCAAGTGCACCCCAACATCTATTTGCATGTGTATAGGGCCGCTGATGCCTTCTTCACTCGTTCCTCCACATTGAGTCTCCACGACAGCTTTCTGTCCAACACAATTCCCAGGCAATTAGTGCTAGGTTTCAGCTGTAAGGTGTACTCTCCCAGCAGGAATTGCAGGCTATTCAAAATAAATCCTCTTATTGAAAAATCCTTTACATAGAAAACAGTAGCTCAAAAACCATTAATTGTATATATAAGAAACACAACACCTTAAGTGAGGAAACGATAACTCAGATGTTGCCGTAGATTTACCTGTTGACAGAAATGGACCAACGAAAAGGCAGCTTGAGAAAACAGATTAATTTAATAAATATTTAAAATAGATTTCAGTTCCATTTCTGGCAGTTTTGACTTAAACTTCAACCAAATCGAAGGTCTTCACGCAGAAAGTTAATAATTTTTAGCATATTTAATATGGTGCGGCTGAATATTTCTCGTACTTTACATATTATACATACATATCTAATAAAAAAGATATCTAAATAACTAAGTGCTTACGTTTATTATCAATTTACCTTTGATCAATTATTTATTTACCTGGTCAAATGGAAGTTCATGTGTACGATAAAATGTAATTTGGCTTCACATTACATTATAGGAATCAATAGCAACCAAGCAAATAACAAATAAAAGCTAATATATGTAAGTAAATATGTACATTACACTACATACTGTACAGTATACTGTACTGACGATATTCCAACTGACAACTGCAAATTGCATGTATTACAAAGGTATACGCACATACATAAGTGTAGGTAAATATATACGTATGGATGTTTATTAGTATAAAAGTTTACTTTGTCAGCGATTTAATGACACACACCAAACAAATATAAACACAAAAGGCTAGCTAGCAAAGCAACACCAATACCATGTCCTTTGGCACTCTCGCACCTTAATTCAAAGGAAGTCATAGCGGAGTGACGGGTCACCAATTGCAAGGTCAACATGGCGGTAGAATTAAAGGCCGTTGGGATTTCGTAGCTTAGACCGACGCTGTATATACCTATAACAATAACAAGAAAAGCAGTAACTACTACTAAAATGGACAATTGTATTTTGTGCTAGCAGACGATTGCAATAAAAGCTACTTACATACATATCTACATACTACTAGTACGTGTATGCAACAAAGGCAGCAGGGAATAGAATGGGCGCGGAAATAGAGGCAGAGCAAACGGTCAATTGACATTCCGTTGTTGTCTGTTAATAGCAAAACAAATAGCCTTATATACATTCGCTTACAAATGGAAATGTATGCTATACATACCTATGTACGTACATATATGCATACATATACCCTGCAAACCATTTTGGACCATATGGTCCATCGGAGTAATCCAGTAGGTACTTCTCTGTAGGGTACTTTTGGATCAACGCACGGTTCGCTACCGATGCAAAGCTCATGTTTTAACAAGCGCAATTACTAAACGAGTTTAAAGTACACAATAAGGTTTATACTCGCATATGAAATCTGTAAGGGACTTAAATTGGCTCAATTTCATTTCGTTGGTGGGCTCTTCTAGTTCAAGAAAGATGTGAAGAAGTTTGGGATAATATATTCTAATTCAAATAGAAAAATAGGAGAATTTAAGTTTTAAAACATATAAATCACGTGTCACATTGTTTGACCGCGATGGACTCCTAAACTACTCAACCGATTTTTATCAAATTTGCACACCGTGTGCAGTTTGATCCAACTTGAAAGTTAGGACAGCTTTCATCTTAATTTGTAGTCTCAATATTATTTTTTTGCAAATTATATGTCTATTACGTGACATTCACAATTATCTGTTAGATCCAAACGATTTTAACAGATGGCGACATCTGTTGACTGGATTGATTAAGTAATCAATGGATGGTGCTGCTAAGTTAAACCTGCAAGCGTGTCAAATAAGCTACAATTCATTAGTGTAACCGCCACGTGTTGTTGAAGCTAAAGTATAAGTTAAAATAATTTGGTAGTAAACGAAATATAGTGAACCTCAATGGTTTTTAATTTTTCAATTTTGGTATTAGCTTAGTCGGTCACGTGTTACTTAGACTGAAGTGTAAACTTCGCAGTTAAAATGATCATTCAGCACAAATACTATTCGAACAATTACTAGATATTGGGTGCGGTAAAATAGAACTGCAACCAAATACACATTGCATCAAACTGCCAGGCAATTTCTGCACTGTTTCTTAGGAAAATAATGAATTAATCCAGAGTATTTTTCTAGATATACAGAATTAATACCTGAATCATAACGGGGTCACTCATCGGGCGATTTTGGAAGCCAAATTTTTTTCTGACAAAATTAAATTTAATTCACAACATTTGTTACCTGGCGATGTGATGTCATTTAGATCAATCGATACAGCTGTTGATGAAAATGAAAGTTTAAATTTTCCAATAGAATTTTTAAATTCACTAGATATATCTGGAATGCCAGTCATCCCATTCGCGACTTGGCTCCCACGTCACTGCTGACAGTCGTAACTTCGAGGTCGTAAATAATTTCGTCTACCTAGGTGCCAACATTATTACCAACAATAATGTCAGCCCTGAAATCCAACTCAGAATCACTCCTGCCAACAGTTACTATTTTGGGCTGAGCAGGCTATTGAAAAATAAGTTCTTTCACGACGAGTAAAAGCCAAACCCTTCAAGTCACTCGTCATTCCCGTCCTGCTAAATATATAATATACATCCGACAACATCCTTGTGTGTTCGAGAGAAAAGTTTTGCGTACGATTTATGATCCTTTGCGCATTGACTACGGCAAATACCGCAAGCGATGGAATGAGGGGCCATACGAGTTATACGGTGACATTGATTTAGTCTTACTTTGAAAGGATTCGATGCAGAGCCCGCCGGCGAAAGCACAAAAAGAGGAATACCTTCACTCCGATGTAAGGATGAGGTGTTCGCCTGATATTTTCAAATGACAGTGAGGAGAAGAACGAATATTTCAAAAATCGTGTAAGCGGTGCCCACGCCAATAAAAAAAGAGAAATGATACAGTGCATCTCCTTTAAAAGTTTTACTCCAGACCATCTTTTGACATAATCAATCGTAAATATCGAATAATTTTTATTTATAGCTATAATACAATCATTTGTGCATTTATAAGATTTTTGATACCGACTCTGAACTACGAGTAAATGGTATTGAATTATATAAAATGAGTTGGTCTCAGTGCAGTATTTAAAGCTCATTGAAATCACAGTGAACAGTGATTTACCAGTTTAATCATCTACAACTTTCCTTGATCTCTGGATTTCGTATTAATTTCATTCAAGTGGACAATTCAGTAATGGGCTCTACACACAGTAGTTGGGTAAAACGAGTCCTCTGTAATCCATACAACAACTCAAATAATATAGCATTTGGTCTAAGTATTTGTAGATTCAAGCTTTGAAATTTTTAATAAGTTTTTGGCAGAGATCGCTGCTTGCCTGTTGGGTTTAACAAGAGAATCCGTCTATCCAGCAACAACATAACAATGTCCATTTACTTTGTATAGAAAATATCTAAAGTTCTTCCATTCATTCCAAAAACATTGTGATTGAACACTGAGTGTAGATATAGTGAATAGTGCGTTACTTCAAACTTCAGAAGACAATGCTCAGAAACCCACCACCCACTGTTCTTCTTATAGGCAATTAGTGAAAAAATCCTGATCTTTCTTAAGGGATTTTGATAAAACTAAATACATTATTTTCTTTCAATATTCGGGTGGTTAGCATTGCGTACTGCCATTATAAAAGCCAGAGTTCGAAAATTATAGAAAATAAATTTTTCTAATTGCTGTCGCCCCTCGACAGGGAATGTCCAGCCATCCGAGTGTATTTCTGAATTGAAATAGAGCTCCCCATAAAAAAAACATCAGCTCTTCGGAGGCGGCTTAGTATAAACTGTAGGTCACTCCATTTGTAGGAAAAACATCAAGACGCACACCAAAAATTGAAGGAGAAGCTCGGCCGAAAATCATCTCAGCGGTTACTCAGTAAAACTGAGCGCAGTAAAACTGAGCTACTATTTTGCCGAGAATAGGCGAGAGAAATACAAAAATATTTCAAATGTTGATCTCGACCGTGTTTCAGCCATCGAGCTTGGTAGACCCTTTTTAACATATCTATTTAACATACTATTTCTAAACAAAATTTGTAAATCCGTAAATTTCACCATTTCCCTTGAACAAATTCTAATTCGCGGTACTTACTTTGTGACAAATTTTATATTTCCTGACATATATGTATTTACCAGAACATGACAAGGTGAGGCCACACGGTCACACCAAGTGCTTCAATAATAAATAGAGTAGACTGACTGATTCAAGCATACGTGAATAAGTTCGCATATACGAGTATGTATGTATGTATATTAGCGTTTATAGTCCACAACTAAGTATGCACCTATCTAATATTGTACAATATGTGTGTGTAAATATGTGAGCATACGTCCGTCTGATTTAGTGACATTTATTAGCTCAATGACCAAAAGTTGACTGTTCAATTGGCTGAGGGCCAAGTATTCGTCGTCTGGCTGGTTGTACATATATATACTTGTAGTTGATATTGCATGTAGGCGTGTGCACGTGATGTTCGAACATATGTGTTTTGGTCATATATGTATGTATGTATGATTGCATGCTTATGTTTGCGTGTACGTGTATACATGCATTCATGTTCTGAGTTCACAAAGTCAAATGAGTTTAATGGTAATTGCCGACAAAACGAGTGATTAACCGACAAAGCGAATATTCGCCTCGACAGCACCATAGAAAATTTACACATGTACATACCATACATAAATGTGTGTAAGCAAACGCTTAGGGTTAAGAACAAACAAACTTTGCCGCTTTTGTGGGGCATTGCGTGTCCTCGCTGGACAAACCAAATGAGTTCCGCTGCCACATTACCCTGCACTTGGTCATTTTGTTGGTACTCGTATATATATACTTTTACAAAAATTTACATCACTTACTTAGCTATGTTTGCAGCCGAGTAGGGTGAGTTTGGCGTAAATTTTACTATCGACCGAACGTGTCACCTGCTGTTCGCCATATTGATGCCAGCATTCAATTTTCTAAAGTACCAAAGTAAATGACTTCATATACATACCATACATATGCTAAGTACGAAAGCTCGTCTTTACCGTTGTTTGTTCTCCCCAGTTTTTATATTCCTCTTCTGGCACTTTCAATGCTTACCACTTGTGTCTATTTTTGTGCAATGAATTTTCAGTATGCTTGTAATGGTGATTTTCGATTGTTTTCCATTTTCGGTTATGACCGATAAAATTTTAGTGTTAATTTTGAAATTCATGCTGTGGCATGTTTGGCGCGTCACAGCGATTCCATGGGAAATTATCTGAATTCATCACTAAATGTGCAAACGAGAAGTTGCAAATAATTTAGTAAATTGTGTATGACAAATATTTTCTGAGTATAAGTTATTTAATTGTTTTATTTTTTATACAAGAATATTATTATTAAATACATTAAACACGATATTGATTAGAGAGAATTTATAGAACATTTTGCTTAGAGGGTTCAAAAAATGCATTTCTTTTTTCAAATCTATTCTAAAACTATCCAAGAATATGTCTTCAAAACTTCAGCGGCCAATTTGACATATTATATTTTAGAAGCTAGAGTAATTTTAGTGGCCGAGCTTCGAGCAAAATGGTGCCGGTAATAGCGTGAAAAAAAATATATATATGTCCAATCGAAAAAAATCAAAGTGATCTAGCTTCAGTATTAAATTAACTTCTACTTTAACTAAAAAAAGTTGAACAAACGTATAATTTCGACACTCATAAAAAATAAAAAGAATTTGGTCCGTCTCTATCACCGGCACTATTTCATGAGTTCAGACTGCAGCCACTTCAGAAAACTCATCAAAACATTGGAAAATTTCAATATTTTTTGATTCTAAAATTAGTTTTTTGAAGTTTAGATGTAGTTTCTGAAAATCCACTTTTTTCTGGTTCTAAAGGATACTACTGCTTTCATCGTTATTTCAAGCCAGTTACATTATGTGTTTCGCTATATGTTACTTGGCGCCGTGGCAGCTGAGTGATTAGCATTGCATACTGACATTCGGAAAGACTCAAAAGTTATAGAATATTATTTTAAATAAAAAATTAAGTTAAATTTTCTAATTGCGATCGAGGAGCAAGGATTATCAACATCTCCAAGTGTATTTCTGACATGAAATAAAGGCTCCTCATAAAAAACCCATCAGCCGTTCGAAGTATAAACTGTAGGTCCCTCTGATTATTGGAAAAATATCAAGACGAAAACACAACAAATTGGAGGAGCAGCTCTGCCGAAAATCGCTTCAGCGGTTACAAAGCTCGTATTACATTTATCCAACAAAAAAAATATATATATACATATATACATTTATTAAAAACTCTAAGGAAACCGGATGTGACATCCAAAAACTTTAGAATTATAACTTCTTTCGGTATCTGTGTACACTTATTTGTATATTAGTAATATTTCTCCATTGGCAAACAATTGGGACAATTGATTATCACAAGCTTCTTTTGATAACGAATTAAACGTTTGGCCGTTGGGTTGCAGCTCATAATGATACGTTGCCAATCCCACCAAACGTCAATCCTGGCTTGGATACCGTTTATGTCACTTCCCTTAGACCTCGACCGGCAGCAGATTTATTTTTGTAAAGTGTGTATCATTTCGTTGAGAAAGACACTGAAAATAGATTGGAGTACGATTTGAGAATTTACAATAATTTTGTACCGTGTTGAATATGATGAAGTAATGGAATATACTTTGTACGTTTTTAAAGTCTTATAAGGAAAAGGATCTTGAAACAGAACGTCGTGCCATCTATTTGTAAGCTGAAGACAGACAATTCAGAATTTATATTCTATTGTTCGAATATGAGGTTTGGGATCAAAGCCCCGTCAAAAAAAAAAACATCTAAAAGCATGAATTTTTGTATTCTACGTCCATTAAATTAACTACATATTGGTACTGAAAACTATCAAAATGGAAAAACTATATCATAAAGCCATCATGCAACCAATTTGTTCAGATATGAGGTTTTGGGGCAACTTTGGAAAGACCGGATAATAAGCTCATTGGTTTATAAGAGAACACATGTGTATGGTATTTGCTTTTCTTTCTGCTTTTGGAAAGTGGGTATCCAGAGAGCAGTGCTAGTGCAACTCTTGGTAGCCCTTTCAGCATTTTTGGTGCAGTAAGCCTACAGATTTCTTTGGGTCTAATTGTAGTTTCTCATGAAAAACGTTATGGATTGATGTTTTAGTCTTCAACTGTGTATTAAGGCGATCAATCCCTAACTTTAAGAGGAGAGGAGAGCTATATGCCTAATATTCTCTCCACAAGCGATGCTTTTTTATAACTATTGTAATTCTGCTATTTCAGTATTTACTTGGAGTGTATTTATGACTTAAAATAAAAGCTCCTCATAAAAACCATTGGCCGTTCGGAGGTTTGGAGGCTTGGTAGGACCGAAAATTACCGAAAAAAACATGAATTTTATTAAATTTAATGCACTCGTCGTTATCATGTTTACTGTTCAATATTGAGCTGATATTAATGTGACCATTAATAAATTTTTTTGTATTTTGGACAATTTGGTTCTTTGCTTGTTCGTCTTAGTTCTTGATTAAAACTGGTGAGTGATCGGAGAATAAGTCAGCAACAGTTGTCAAAATTTCGTGCAAATGGAACTTGGTTTTTTGCTTATTCGGGCAATCTGAAGTATTATTTTTGTCTATCTAGAGAAATAGTTATACTCTAAGGCTTTGGATAAAAAATTCGACCAAATTGAACCACCCTCCGAAATGGCCGAAATGAGTGATTTAGCGTCGTTTAAGTTATATATTTTAAACAAATTGAGTACAACTCTAAAAAATTAGTATTTATTAAATATAATAAAAAACAGATTGTGATGATTATCTTGATAAAAATTTATATTTATTTTCCTTAATTTAGAATATTTTTTTTTAATTATAATATAAAATAGACCTAGCCAGTCTTTTCCAAATTTTATTCACTACATTTACTACATAAAAGTTTAGAAATAATTTCTTCAAAGTTATTTACTTGACAATCTTGAACAGATCGCAAGGACGAAATTAATGAATCGAAGAAATGAGTTTTGCGAGCGCTTCTTCTGACATTTTTTCTATCATTCAATCAGTTTCATTTTTTATTTTTTCGAATTGATTGGCGATACCGTAGCTCTGCTCCCATCTTTGAACCAAATTTGTTATAAAGATGCTAATTTTTTTATGTACAGAAATCAACTATCTTTCATTATAAGATTTAACATCAATAATATTATCAATAATATTATCAAATATTATATACACAATAGTTTTCAACTGACTTATGTATTTTACACTGTAAGGATTCGCTTTTCCATATATGGAACAGTACCAACATGACAAAATTGTTTGATATTTCGCGATCACAAGGCATTATAGTTATTTTAAAAAATTATTATTACGGACCGCAGAACAGTGAAGATTAATAGTTATGATCTAGTGAAGCCGTAGGTTATTTAAGAGGTTAGAGGTGAAGTAAGCATTGACAATTATTTCTAGCTACAACAAATAAAATTGGTCACAAACACAATTTTTAGACCGGTAATACAAACCTCAAAATTTATTATAAGCAATAAATTTTACTATTTTCCGGAAGAACCAAATTTTTATGGAATTTTCAAAATACACTACAAATTCACGAGCAAATACATTTCTTAAATTTTTAAGCTCACAGCTACGTAAACCGACAATAGAGAAGGTAATAAAGACTATCGAACTGCGGTATTAGTTATCGACTATAAAACAATTTTTTTGGTATTTTGACTTTTCGAAAATCCAATTAAACTAGTAGTAATCACTCATTTCGGTCACTGTGCACCTTCTGGAAAAAAACTATTGTAAGTCAATCTTGGCGGCCGCGGTAGCCGAGTGGTTAGCATTGTGTCCTGCCATTCGGAAGACTCGGGTTCATATCCCGGTGCCACCAACATCCAAAAGTTATGGAAAATTAATTTAAATAAAAAATTAAATTAAATTTTCTAATTGCGGTCGCCCCTCGGCAGGGAATGTCCATCCTTCCGAGTGTATTTCGGACATGAAATAAAGCTCCTCGTAAAAAAACCGTCAGCCGTTCGGAGGCGGCTTAGTATAAACTGTAGGTCCCTCCATTTGTTGGAAAAACATCAAGACGCAAAACCACAAATTGGAGGAGGAGCTCGGCCGAAAATCGCTTCAGCGGTTACAAAGCGCAAATTATATATATAAGTCAATCTCGAATATACTTGAATACACGAAGTTTTGAGTCAATCTAGACTCTTTAAGGGGCAAATACTTTTATTCCTGGTACGGAAAGTCAGACTAAGCAAGCATTTACAAATTTTACGTAAATAGAACCATAAGTGCGATTTTTTTTGAATAGGTCTGTCTACTTCTTGGAAAAATGTCAGTTCAAAACTATTCATGAATTCACTTGAACACACAAAGAAAATTTAATTAATATCAGTATTTTCGTTCATAAAAACTTGAAAGACAAACACAAGTACACAAGATTTCTATTTATGCCGTTATATGTATGTACATAAATAATTATTGGTAATTATTTATCATTTAATGGTGTAATTGAACGGTATAAACATATATTTGGTATGTATATATGCAGAATATACTAATTATTCTGCTAAACTTACTTAAATAGGCGTACATATGTATATACCTATGTATTAATTTGAGAATAAAATTATTGTCTTAACGTAACTGCATATGCCTTGCTGTAGTAGGCTATTAATAAATAAATAGAAACACATATGTGTGTGTGCATGTAGATACCCTACAGGGAGAATGTAGACTAGTACGCTAAAATTCTAGTTAAATACTAGTATTTTTAAGATGAAATTATACCAGTTGGTGATTTGTACAGCTGTCCAACAGTAACGGGAGTTTTATTAATTTCCACCACCGCATGTTGTTATTAGGTATTGTATATGGGCACGACAGGGCTAAGTTCCATTCTTCGCTCTGCGCTGTTGAAGTGCGTAAAATGAAGTTGAGCGCATCAATGCTGACTGTTGTCTCACTAGACAAATTGGTGAAGCAGAAATTTTCGCCATTCGCATGTAGTTGTTGTTTTTAGTTCGCCCCGGTTGAGTTTCTCATTTCCGATTAAAATCTGTTGAACTGCAAAGATTTCGTTGCTCTCTCATAACGATTCGATATTCGCTGCTGGCAAACTCAATTTTTATTTTATTTTATTTCATTTTTTTCGAGAAGCAGAATTCAACATGCCTAAATGAACTGGTATACAACTAGTATGAAGCTGATGCATAGTCGGAAAAATGTCAGTTCGTAAGACAACGCCGTATTAAAAATACCAGTTGCTTACATGGAAAGTAGATGGAAGCTGAACTGCATACTAATTGCATTCTAGTTAATAACTAATATTTTTTCCTGCAGGGTTCATATTGTATATCATACCTATAACAGTGTTCCGAGTACTCTGCTGAATTTTACTAAGAGAGACAAATATTTCTTATAGGAAAATTGTTAAACTAGAAATTTTGAGACTTCGTAGTGTTGAAACGCTCTTGGGATATATAAAATTATTTAATCGACGAACTAACAAATTTTTATTTATTTTTTATTTCTGGTTTTTGTTCAAGGCACTTTTAATCTAGCGTATGTGGTGCATTCCGATCTCTCACTATGTAATTTTTGCCCGACAGGGCGTGTCACAAACATACAAACTCACGCCTTCAAAGTATCGTATTCAAAGCAATCAAAGTTGTGTGCTACGTGTCGTATAAACAACAACAAGTTGTTTAGCCTTCAGCTTTCACAACAATATAGTGCGAATGGTCTAACTCGATTTGACACAGCATCAATGCATGAGTAAATCTACAGAATATACGCCAATATTTGTATTAAATTTGCATATAAATATGTATAGGAGAATATCTACACAAATATAAACATTAATACATTGTATGCTATATTTATATATACATACAAATATATATACCTATGTATTACACTAGCACAATAGAGGGTATATTTATATATATGCATATGCAGACATATCCACAAGTATTTGTTTATTAGTATATGTAGAAATCTATTCAATGCTTTAGTGTTTTCACTTATGCATACATGTATATAAATATAAAAGAATATGTATATATGTATGTATGTGCTCTGGAGGATTGTTTAGTTTTAACGGAATTTCAACACATCCCATTCATGCTTGCCTTAGCCGATTTGCAAAATTAAGATACACCACACTATCAAGTTCAAATGTGTGTATATATGCAAACAGATATGTACTGTGAGCAGCTTGTAAACTAGTTAAAACTTTAATATGTCAAATGTTGTTCAGAAATTTACTGGTCTCATACTAGTCCAAAATGGGGAAAACGTCGATGAGTTCACTTGTTCAGCCAATTCCAGCCAAATGGGCGCTACTGCTTCACGAATTCCAACTTTGAGAAGTCGCACGGTATTAAATCACAAGATTTCTTCGAGAGATAACACGTTCCGGAAAATTTTCCCTTAAAAGATCGATGGTTTCGTTGCTTCAGTGGCACGTAATGTTGTCTTATTGAGAGTAAACGTTGACCAGATCAATACCATAAACCTCGTCAACAAGTTATACGTTGGATGGATAAATTTACCAACAATAAATTTTGGGTTTTTGGAGCCCCACATGCCACAGTTTTGCTTATTGACGTAGTCATTGAGTTGGAAATAGGTTTCATCAGTCAAGATGATTTTTCGATGAAACCCCAGATCATTTTCATGCATTTCAAGGAGCCGATCAGCAAAGACATGATGTTGTTTGTTGGCTTGAATTCTTGTGGTAACATAAATTTATAAGCCTGAAGTCCCAAGTTTTTATGCAAAATACCTTGTAATTATGTTTGTGGAATGCCCAAAGAATGACTAAAAATTGACAAACCTGGGTTTTCTTGAACATTGAGAAGTTTTAATCATTTCAATGTGTTGTTGAAACGTGTGTCGTTCCCTTTTTTATTATTGGTTTAGTTTCTATTTATCAAGTGTTAAAAAATTACTGCTTCAAAAGTGACATCTACCAGAATAGCAGGTTATTCAAAAAGCAGCTTTGATTGGAACACGCTTTATAAGGAAAGATTAAATTTGTTATTGACTTTCTCTAAGCGTTTACAGGTACATGAGATGACGTTACTCTAAAATATCTTAAAGTAAAAAATATTTTACTTACAACTTAATTAAAATTATCATTACACGAAAGTCTGAAATTAATAACGAGACCTAAGCTCTTTGCTTTATAAACTGATTTAAGTAGTTTGGATCCCATAATTAGGTTTTTTAACCTGGTGTCCAGATTTTTATGCTTACCAACTGTTATTACACGCATTTAGGCAAAGTGAATTCTCCGAAAATCATTCCGATATTGGACTCAAGTCCTCATTAAGTTGTTGAAAATACTAAATAATGGTAGGTCTAAGATAGATCCCTAAGAAACACCGGATCTAGGAGGTTAGAAAAATTATTACCAACTTTTACCTTCTGAGATCTGTCGATTAAATAAGTCTCTATAAATTTTATTGCAAATTCGCCAAAGCTTAAATACTTAGCTAGCCTTAGAAAAATCTAAGAAACAACGTGGGTTAAATGATCTTGATCGAAAGGCTGAAGTATATCATCCAAGACGTTAACAATTGCTGTGAAACATGAGTTGGCAGGTTTGAAACCACTCTATAGAGGACTAAGGATCTTATTTCCATCGATGAAATCAGATATATAGGTTGTCACATACATAACTATAAGTAATATATACAAACCAATGCCGCGCTTTTTAGCAATTGACGTGACATTTGCCATTTCCCACTTAGTAGGAAAATTCTAAGTCGTTAAAAAGTGATTGAGTGTGTGCGTTAAATTGCCGAAAATATTGGGCAAGATGAATTTAACAAACTTAATCGGAAGCTCGTCACGCCACACAGCATTAGATTAGTATTGCAAATATGGTACAGCTTGCCATTTCACACCTCACAAAAAGAGTCAAACCAAACTGAAATCTTTCAAGTGAATGAATGTCGCAAGATAAAGTGGTCTCTTTCTCGACGTATAATTAACCGATGAACCACTTTTATTGCTCATTGGCATCAAATGTACAAGGTATTTCGGAGCACACTAAACCTTTTCAAATTTGCCCAGAGCTGTTTTGGAAGTGATGATAACTTTAGTGTTGAAGAGAAAAGTTTATTTTTAGCTTCGGTATAGAAAAAATAGCCAAGCCTGCTTGTAAATGTTCTAAATTTCCTCTGTTGGTATTGGATTTCAGATAAAAAACCTTTTAAACCTTAGAAGTCATATTGAAAATTAAACTAAAGAACTATGAAATAAATTGAAATTACATATTTAATTATTAAACTACTATATATACAACTAATATATATATGATATGGTATATAATTAACTAATGTAATTAGTTATAAATAGTAGATTTGTAACTGGTATCAGTTTGGTAGTTTTCGGACCAGTATCACGGACCAGGAATTTCACGAAGTAAGCTATTTGTTTTTTTTTAACTACTTTAATGTTACACTCTAGTGCAGTATATACACATACATATACACATTTATGTATTATGTATTATACTTTATTTATATATTTGTTAAGACCATTATGGCAGCTACTTTAAATTTGTTTCGATAATTTTCTGTAAATTGCGTAGCATCGTTGGCATCGTCGTAATGCAGTAGTTCTTCTCTACTGATGTCTGCAACGCAGCTTTCTGCTTCTCTTACGCCTCCAATATTCTGCAATTCCCTCATCCTCCCTTTCTTTCGTACTTGTGTTTTGCTTGTAAGTGCAGTTTTTTTTTTTTGGTATAATTTCCAATGTGAATTTCACTCGAATAACATACTATTCATTGCCTTTATATTTTTTTCCATTGGTTGCATTTCCTACCTCTCTGTTGCGTTTCTCCTTCCTTGCTTCCAACTAACTAGTTTTATTGCAAAGTTAACAAGTTGAAATTAAAACGAATTGCAATGAGCTTTACTTATTTGTGCTGTTTCATTTAAGAAAACTGTTTTGAAATTTGCCAAACTTTCGAAGAAATCGCAATGCATATTTAATGGCACGAAAGCGAGTGGAAGAAAGTCTGGGAAAATATGCAAAAGCAAATAAAAACTAATTCACATTTGGTTTTGTGGTTATGTAGCAAAATATAAGGATTTGTACTGCATTCAAATAAAAGTAAATTATGTAGCAAATGAAACCGCAAAAAGTTTCTTTTAATTTTTATTTATTTGTTTGTGCTATGCGCTCAACTTTTAAATTCACAAATTATTTCGCTTCGAAAGAGGCAACCAACAGTATTATTTGCCTAAGTAAATTTATTTGTATTAAAAAATATTCCTTACCTTGCTTTTAGATCAACTAAATGTCTTGCATGAAATATATTCATATATGAGCACAAATATATTATAAAACATATGTAAAAATTAATATCAATTTGATTTTAATTATGCATGCAGAAAAGTAAGCCGATTTCCACCAAGCACTTAAATGCATTTAAGGTCTCTGTTAAGTGAATGAAATGTCAAACGTTTCCACCGAAAGTGAGTTAACTCAAATAGCTGATTTTTGTTTACATTTGCAGTTTGCAAAATTTGTCACAACTATTGAAATCATGAATTCGAGAGACCGCATCCATTTTATTTTGCTTTTTATACAATATTATGATTTGCAAGTGCAGATTATTGCACTCTCTGGCTCCTCAATAAAACCGAAAATACACGACTCTGGCAAGAAATATACCGAAACGTCCGAAATGTTTACATTAGTAGTGACAGCATCGACTGTTAACATAACATTTTCTGTTAAATTACCGAAAGTGAGTTAACTCACTTTGAATTTAGCATTTAACTGCGATGTTTAAATTCATTTAAGCTAAAGTGCATTTAACATCCGGTGGAAATTGGCTATTAGAATAAACAGTATATCACTCCATTTGTAGGAAAAACATCTAGATGCAAAACCACTCCGCAAAATCGCTTCAGCGGTTACATAGTTCCTATTATATTATATTATACGTATATATATACGAATATGTAGTGCTGTATGTAGAGTGACGAACAGATGACAAGACTAAACTTAACGAAAGACGAAAGGAAAATAACGACAATAAAGGATACCTAATTTAAAAAAAACGGATAGCTAGACACTTAATTTCGGACCGCAGTGAAGTAAAGACCGCAAAAAAATTTAGTTAGATAGTTTTAATTCAGAATACCTAATTTTCTTAAATTTTAAAAATGTTATAAAATTATTCAATAAAATATTTTGAAATATTAAATAAAAACCTAAAAAAAACCAAAACGTGTGTTTAAAAGTGATTATTCCTACATATATGTATTAGATTTTACCCGCGACTTTGTTTGAGAGAAATGAATGTGAATAAATGAAAATGGTTCTAATAAGATTTTTAATTAGATTATTACTAATTTTTTTTGTTATAATATAAATTTGCCGCATATTAATCTAAGAATGAATCTTTTCGACATCCACTTTATGGAAAAATAGTACCAAATCCTCGGCGAATACCAAATTTGATAAAAATCGACTTAGTAGTTGACGAGTTCTTAGCCCAAAACAGCTTTGGTTGACTGGTTAGTTGAAAGAGTAGGTTGTGGACCTGACCGCAAGCGGCCGCACTTTAAGCCCTAGAGCAAACTTATTGTGCTTCCCAACTAAGCTTTTACAAACGATCCCCTTAATTTATTAAACTGATATACATAACGTTGTCACAGACACAATTTACCTAATTTTTTACCCCTTAGAGATAAAATCGAATGCTTACATCATACGCTTAATTCACTCTCCAAGTTTCAATACTCTCTTATCATTGGTTTTGAATGTGCGTTGATTTGATAGTCATTCAGAACAAAGAACTTTATGTAACGTGTATAGATAATTTATGAATTTTATTTTCACTTTGCCAATGCAACCACGTACTATATGACACCGTCAATATTATGCTCGCATGCATATAAATATAATTGACGCTCTCTAACCGTTAATTTTAGACCAAGATTCCCCCGCCATTATTACAAGACCTTCTTCATCTAGTCTAACCAGGATTCAAGCCCATCACCCTCCGTATGGTACAATGCACTTTTAGCCACTCTACTGCGGCAAGCCAAAGACAATCAATATATATATATATATATTTACTCTAAACTTTGAGCTCGGATTTAAAGAAAAATAATCGACAAGATTTTTACCAGACATTAATATATTTCCCAATTAAGAAGTTAGCAGCTACCTTACCCACAATAACCTGAAGTTTCCACATACATATATAGTTATCAATTGATTTTTTATTGCAAATGCATTCCAACATATTGTCCTTGAAATTAAACTAAAATTGAGTAGAGCAGAGTTTATTCCAGTTACGATATCGCCACATTCACCTTGAAGTATATGCTCAGTGTAATTACCTTATATATCAGTTGCACCTACACCTATATAGCGTCAAATATGGTTGTACGTGTGAATTGAATTTGAACGAACGAAATAGCATAAGGATATGTGAAGTTTTGTTGAAAATGCACTGACCGAAAACTAATGTCATTCTCATTTATCACTCTCTCAAGCACATATGCTTATACCTACAGCACATATACTCAAGTGCAAAATAATAGCAACACTTGCATTAAAATATTTTAATATTCGATAACACTTCAATTTTTAAACAAAGGTTATCAATTTTTTAGTGTGGTTGTAAACGTAGCAAAACAACTTTTTTTTAACAAAAATATATATGTATGAGTATGCATTTTATTTCTTATAATCAAGGATGGAGGCACAAGCATCCACTATATTTCAAATAAATATAAAGAGCCTTCAAAAGTACCACTATTTTCTATATTTACTATTTCAGCAATCGTTAAAAATAATTTAAGAAATATGCAAATCAATAAAAGCAGAGAAACTTACGTTTTGACGGAAAAGGGCACGCCTGTTTACCATTGAGAAGGAGTATCTTACGTCAAAGAAGTCAAACTGCCCTACATGGATAGTGCCTTTATGTATGGTTTAGATAAATCGCATTAAGTAAATAAGGGAAAGGCCGACTTTAGAAGAATTATATTGAGACTTTGATGTCTTCTGAAGGCCAAAAATTGAGCCTTATGCCTGATCACTTTGCCATAGTAAGGACTTTATACAATAAAATAGTATTATTTGTAACTAAACAACTTTTTTTTAAATTTCAGAACCTAATTATTTACTTTATTTAAACAAAAAATTATTACAAATAAGTTCACCACATATTCTCTAATACAGCAGCAAAACAAATGTTTATTTTATTTTTTTATTTTATTTATTATATTGAAAGCCACACAAAATTAAATGAATATATGGTCAGTCTATGTTACGTCTGGCGGCAGCGGAAAACGATTGGTTAGCATTGCGTACTGCCATTCGGAAGGCTAGGGTTCAAATTCAGCTAAGACCTACATCCAAAAGTTATAGAAAATGTATTTCAATAAAAAATTAAGTTTAATCTTTTATTGCGGTTGCCCTTCGGATTTTTGTTCGTTTTTTATATTATCATAAAAAAGAAATACAAATTTTACACATATTAGCAGAGGCGAAGAGCTTTTTATGATTCAAATATATATCTTTCGGGTAGATCGGTCTCGACAAAAAATTTCTCCATACATTGACATAGGCAAAGAACTATATATTCCTTCTTGGAAGAAAAAATGTTCCCGACGTTAATTTAGGTAAAAAGCTACCTCTATCGAACCATGAATAAGATATTTCGAATAAATCGACCCCAGGCCAACTTACCGGAATAAAAACAAAAACTACTACCGTACATAAATTTATGTAAGCGATAAAAACAGATTTTTCGAATAAATCGGTACCAAGTTCACTTCCCGGACGAACAAATATTTCCCATGCTGTTTTAGGAAATGAGTTACCTGTGTATTAAACTTCATGAAAATTAAACGATTTAAAAATAATTTCTTTTCCGATGTATACGTCATACGCAGACATTCTGTAAGTTTCAGATCTCTACGATCAATGGTTTAGGCTATGGGTTGATTCATCAGTCTTTCAGCACAAAGCCTTTTATATATATATATGTAAAAGTTTCTTTAAAGAAACACTCGCCTGATATTGGACAAAAATCAGACAAAGTTTGTATTTTTATTTTTTGTGGGAGAATGAAAAGGCGTACGAACTTCCGGTTTTGACTATTAAATTTATTTATTATTTAAGATTTTAAAACAGTGAAATAATAGTCGAAATTCAAAATGACGGCTACAAAATGGCGCTTTCCGTCGGTCTCTGCGCGAAAAACACGGCCCAACAACTTCAAGCCTACAGTTCTTGTAGTAAACTGAAATCAAAAATCGTTGTGATTATTTGAAGATCATGAAATTTTCTGCGTCTTCAACCTCAATTGAAACAATTTTAACGATAAATTTATTGCATAATGCTCATTGCAATTATAAAGTTAAATATTTTGCTACTTTTTTCACTTCCATTCCGTTAAATAAATATAAATAACTAAATATTAATGCTAATCTTAGATAAAAAAAAATTGGACGGATAGATCAAGACCGGGGCTTGAAGTTAGATCGGAAAATATGGTTTCGAGAAAAACACGATGAAAGTTTTTTGAAAGTTTCGAACCATGCGTGAGACAGGTGTGTTTGAGAAGCTGCCATTTGAAAAATATTCATCGTATTGCAAAATCCTTTAAACACATTCTCTATAAATATATGGCTTTCATTTTCTGCGTAAAAAAGAATCGATTTTTTGATCCAAAATCAGGGAGAGAGTTCCATAAGCCACTAGCACTGACAAAAAACCAATATAGATGATTGATGTGAATTAAAAAAAGGTACTACAATATTGGCCATTCGGGGTGACGTAGTAAAGATGGCCTGGCATATTGGTAGATCGAATACTGATATAGAATGAAGTTATAAAGGAAAATGTCCTTAGAAAGTCAGCGGTTGGACACCCCAACAGTTGACGTATCCAAGACCAAATATCTTCAAACTTAAATGAACTACACATAAAATAAAAATCAAAAAGTGTCGTAGTAAAATTTTAGTTAAGTTAGTGTTTTGATTTTTGCACAGAATAACAATTAACAGATTTTTATATATAAATATTTTTTATATTGAATTAATTACTCTATTGTAAGACCATTAGCCATTTACGAAATAAAATCAGAATGAAAACTTCTATGCATGCCTCTATTCTTTTTCACAAGACTACATAGACAAGTCCTAAATAGATAAACCTAGCAATTTCCGTGTGTGTCATTTGCTCACCTTAGCACTAGTGACAGGGTGGTTCAATTGAGATTTTCTTTGCTATAATGCTTAGATTAAGACCCATGAGACAATTAACCTTGCACTTTTGGAAGCTCTAAATACATACTATATAATAGATAGCCACTAAGTTGCATTTTATACATATTAGATGCCCTTGGTGATACGTATATGTGGCGTATACGCAACGCGAATTCAATACAAAACTACACCAGCACTAGTTTCTCTGGGAATTTGAAAGTGTTATTTTTCTTAATTTACCTTTTCGGTATGGCGTGAAACTTTAATAAATCGCTTTTCAAATCTTTCAATCAAAGCTAAAGTAATTTTAAGTTTGGCACCGCTACTAAGGCCACACGTACACACGGTGGCAAAGCAAGTTGCCCGTTGCTCGTGTCAGTTTGAATTCGATAATTCGACCGAAAGTAGTGGTATTTTATATTAGGTTACGTAAACACGGTCAAAAGGTGTTCTGCTTTGCTTCAACTATACTATGTACCATATGTATTTGTACTAACTAACTAAGCATGTACGTAAGAACGAACCAATATGTGTGTGTGTGTATGTGTGTAAGTAGGTAAGCTTATAAATTACATGTATGTACATACATATGTATGTAAGGCTACACTTTGCATTAGAGTAATTTTGTGTGGCGCCTTGCAGGTGTTGGAAGCGTGAAATTTAGTTTAAATTAACTTTCAACGTCAACTTTGCTTTCAATCTTTTATATGTGTATGTGTGCAAAGGTATGTATATGTTTGTGTAAAGCTATGCTTTCGCTGTTCTTTCTTACGATTTATTTAAAGTTTCTTCAGCACTTCTTGCAAATTCTATAGTAATTTTTCTTGTCGACGTACTAACCGCAGTATCAAAGTGTACATAACTACATACTATAGATATATATAAGTATCAGTTTGTAAGCCTTGATGTTACCACAAATTTGCATGCACATGCTTTCATTATATACTCGTATATATATACATATATATATGTTTGAATATGAGTATGCAGAGAAGTTAAGAAAGCGCCTTTGATTTTATTTTCATATGCTGCTGGTGTTAGGCACTTGGTTTTTTCTTTACTACCACCACGTGCCATTTTATACATACAGAAAATTCTAAATAGGTACATGACTTCAATGCAGACTGCATTTATTTCAAACATCTATTCTTTTTGAGGCAACAGCTGTCGTTGAAATGTCCTTTAACTGCATTTGCATGACTTTTATGGTGTTGGTTTGTTTTGCTGTAGTTTAAATAAATATAAAAAAGAAATTTATGTCAAAGTTATATTTTATTTTATTAAGAACACCCTTTAGCTGGTTAAAGTTGCTAAAGTTATCAAAGAAAATGCCAACGACATGTCTGCGTACAGTTTGTTTATTGCTTGTCAACTAAGCGTTTAAAGAACTCGGGTATTTTGCCTTTCCCGATGCTATACAGTATTATAACATAGATGTAATTTACATAAACACTTAAATTTTTAAATATTTTTTAAATATTTTGTTGTCCGAAAAAACTGTGTATTCCTTATGTTCAATGAAAAAGTGACAGAGAAGAGGAAGATAGTCTGAACCATTATACAATTGACAATACCTATGTCTTATGTTCATTTTGTCGGAAGAATTCCGTGCCATTCTTTAGACTCGGGCTCAAATCTTGGTGTCGTTATAGAAAAGTAATTTATATAAAAATTATATAACTAGAATCCAATTGATATGCAGTTTAGTACTCACTAGTTCATAATCCATCTATTTCCCATATAAACAACGGGCATTTTTAACGCGGCAATGTCTTACGAGCTGACAATTGACAATTATCCGACTATGCATCAGCTTCATACTAGTTTTATACCAGTTCATTTAGGCATGTATTAATTTCTCTGTCGCCAAAGAAAAAAAAATTAAATCAAATAAAATAAAAATGAGTTTGCCTGTTTTTAAGAGATCGGTCCAGGTTCACTTTTCAGAAGAAAAAGTTTTCCAAGGGTAATTTGAGCTACCTCTATTGGTTTGTATTTAAATCAAGCGTTATATATAAATAATTTTTTTTAAATATCAGGCAAAGATTTACCTCTGACCAAATATCATTTAAATGAAGCGGTTTAAATCGATTTTCTTTTAATAGATCGGTCCCGGTTCCCCTTCCTGGAAGAAAAACTATTCTCCTTGTCAATTTTAGCAAAGAATTACCTCTGACCAAATTTAATTTAAATAAAACGAAACGAAAAATAAATTAAATTTTATCGAATAGATCGGTGCCATCTCCACTTCTTGGAAAATCCTTTCTTATCGGGTGTCTACGTCATATCTCGAACACACCCTCCATGTTTCAAATCTCTACGACCAATGGCTTAGGCAGCCGGTATATCTTAGGTTTAAGACGATATATGTAAGAGTACAAGGCTTTATTTATTTATTTGTTTCTGTCGTAAAGAAATGAAAATAAAAACAAAAATTTGAATAATAATCTTGATTAGGTTTTTTAACAAATTTTTTTCTGAGCAAACCACGTATTGAAAGTCTTCAGAATCTTTTTAGAAAAACCAAAATAAAAATTTGAAACCAAATTTTCGCAGATCGCTAATATAAAGACATTTTTATATAGGCCGACGCTTGCAGCCACATCTTGGGCGTACAGGCGCCGGTAGAGGTTGGTCAGTGAACCCGGAAACTAACAGAAAGGATTTCGCACGCTGCCGGAGCGTAAGACTTTGACTTAATAGTTGCTGTTTAACATTTTACAATATCTCTCTTCCTTTTTTTTTGTCCGGAACATAATGAGTGATGATTCTCGAGAATTTTGGATGATCCACCAAGTTTAGGTTTTACCAACCAAAATTTCAAATTATAAACTGGATTTTCACCTTTTTTATTGACTTATAGTTTTGCAGTGGGTTATACTGATATTTATTTTATTTTTTTATATATAACCCGTTATTTGTGCATGCCCAACAAAAAGTTCATATTAAAGTACTAGATTTGCATTGCAATAATTTGCAATAACTGTCACACGTCACAAATTTATATGTATACAACTGTCATTTCATTTGTATTTCTACAAACACAAATGTGCTTTTCATATAAACTACCAGTCATCAAAGCAAATGTTCATTCATTTCTATTAAATTTGGTCAACGATGCGTGTCCGCCAAGGCAACTCTTGAAACGAAAATATATAAATAAATACTCCAAAAGCTACGAAATATCTAACGTATGAATAACAGTACTCGGACACTTCACAGACAACGAGTTGGACGAACTGGCGTCATTGCATGCGGCGGATATGCACACGTACATATGTACGTGTATGTATGTGTGTAGCGGATGCAAAGACATGTTTTGCATGTAAAGTGCACAGCGCAGGCCGCGTATGTTACAACATTTCCACACCCCTTTCACATGTACATACATATAAGTATGTGTATGTGTATGTACATCTCAATATTGGCAACAAATTTTTCGTAGACTTTTTGCAATTCACTCAAAATTTTTGTTTTTCATTCACCTTTTGCCTTCTACTCGTTCTCTGTTTTCATAAAGAATTCTTACAATGTGTCTGCTTTTGTTTTGAGTTGCAAAGTGAATGTGAACATATGTCAGTGTACATATTTATAAGTTGCTTAGAATGCACACATACACATAAATATTTATGTATGTACCATATACCATATATGAAGATAATAGTATATGTGTTCATATAAGAGTTGGTGTCGTTTAAAGAAATTTGCATTTCATGCTGCCGCCTGCTGTTTGTTGACTTTTTCCATAAAGTTGTTTTGCTTTCTTTCAGGTTTATCATATATATACATATATGTACGGTTATTGTTATAGTACATTGTTGTTGTTCTGCAGTTAGCTAGCAGGATGCATTTAAGGAAAATGCTGTCATATGGTCTGTTGCAATTTTTGAGGCTAATGCCTACAAGCATTTCGGAAATTAGCTACAATTGTCTTCCGACGACTGACTCAAATATAATATGACTTTATTAAATTTTTGCCATTCAATGATATCACTTTTCTTTCTTGAAGATGCTGTGGTGCTAGTACATGAATGTGGAAAACATTCACATATACACAACTGCTTATACGTGTATGTATAAATTTTTTTCTTTACGTTGAGCGCCAGCTAAAAAATTTAAAACTTCGAATTTAGTAAATGGTTTGAAGGACCACTTTTTATGTAGTAATAATTCTGAAGCATATTAAAATCACTATTAGGCGAAATTCATTCACATAAAAAGGGTTGAATGTATTATAAATATGTATGTATATATGCGTTTCTTAAAAAACTTGAACTCTCTCGTTAAAAAAAACTTGAAATAATTAGGACATTGAAAGATGACGAATAGCTAGTTAAGGGTATCCCAAAATAAACTACGGAATGGAATTAAATAGAAAACACAGTTTTTAAACTTTCGAATGTAATTTTTTTTTTTAATCCTACAGCACAGAGGGTAGGGTTATTTATAGAGCACATCGGGCAAATCGCCTCCACTGTTTTTCATACCCAATCACTACATATGTGTTTTTATATAACCCCATAAAACGAAATCGAATGGTGTTAAATCACACGATCTATGGTCCCAATTCTGATAACCAAAACGAGAGATTATTTACACGACCTGGAAATATCTTACATATTAATTGAAAGCTGTATGGCATGTGACACCATCTTGTTGAAACCACATATTGGCCACATCAATATCATTAAATTTCGGCAAAAAGAACTGCGACATCGAGCACCAGTAACAGTTACTGCTTGACCAGCTTCATTTTCAAAGATGTATAGTCCAACTATGCCTCCAGCACCAAATCCAAATCAAATAAATAAATAAAAAACGATTAAGGTTGATATTTTTATATATTATATATTATGTGTTTGGTGCTTTGGGATCGTTGTAGCGTATTTTTGGGGCGTGTCTTAGTTTTTAAATAAATATTATATTAATTTTCTATACTTTGGATGTTGGTCGGATCCGGACTCGAACTCTCCGGCCTTCTGGATGGCCAAAATGCAACGAGCTTGACGCAGCTGATAGCTGATACTGGATACTACTCTGATATGTATTTATTTACTTTAACAGTGAAACGTCTGTTGGATAAGTAGGATTCAAAGATATAGTGGAATTGATTGAATTAGTCCGTCATCCCACGTCTTGTCCAATGCTTGAGTCATACCAAAAAAAAATTGCCATACAATTTTCTCTGGACTTGAAAGATTTCCTTGCTTCATTAGTTAAGCGATATCCTTGTGCAATTACACCACGTTTTTCATTACCAAACCAAACTGGTGTATGGAGATTATCTCATTTTCAAGGAAATATACTGCTTGGTCTATTTGATGCCTGCTGGTTTAGCTATAAAAATTCAAAGCTTTAGAAAAAACCAAAGCAATAATCTTTGGTTTGACATGATCTTATCCTGCAGACTCTTATTTGTCTAGGATGGTAGTAATCTTTTTCAGTGCAGAAACGGATGTTTTGCAAAAAGTAGTGTATCTCTGGATATCTTGAGTAGCTGGTAAGAGCGCATTATTATTTGAAGTCGCTTTTTATTTATCAGTATAGGCCCAACAAATGTTGTTCAGTTTATGACATATTTCAAAAGTAATAATTTTTGGGTTCGCTATTAGTTAAAATTATTTGAGATTTTTTCGTGTTTTCTGAACAGCTGTTGCTATAGTTGCTACTGTTACATACAAGTATCACATTAACAAATGCAAAGTTAATTAAATCAAATAATTTCTGGCGGGAAGAGGACCAAAAATGGATCAATTCAAAACTGTTTTTATATTTTTGGTTTTTTTTTTTACTGTGGCTCGAACGGCTGACGGTTTTTTTTACGAGGAGCTTTATTTCATGTCCGAAATACACTCGGAGGGATGGACATTCCCTGCCGAGGGGCGACCGCAATTAGAAAATTTAATTTAATTTTTTATTTAAATTAATTTTCCATAACTTTTGGATGTTGGTGGCACCGGGATATGAACCCGAGCCTTCCGAATGGCAGGACGCAATGCTAACCACTCGGCTACCGCGGCCGCCAATAATACTAGCTTTAATAAATCAAATAAAACTTTTTGCTTTAAGTTTGAGACTTTATTTACCATAGTTAGAATTATCTGATTCATGTCAAATATGTACCGTTTTTCTCGTCATTATTATCACTATGCCTCTCTTGTGAAAACCTAAACACAATCACTTTTCACAGACTTCTGCTGAGGTCAATTCTACGCCAGCCGAGGAAATACAATTCCCTGTTTGAGCTCTTCTGGGCGATTTCTTCCTTCAGACGGTCCAATTGTTGATAGTACAGGTCCGACTTAAGAGTTTGGCAATCATAGTGGGTAATTCCTTCACAATTTCACAAAACACTGAACAAAACCATCCGGGCCGTCAATCTTGGCTTGGAGAGGGGTTGTGTCGGCGCACTGCTCTACAATTACGATTGTTTCAGCTTGACGTTGCTGTAAGTGTTCCACTTCACATCACCAGTCACCACCAGCTTCAGAAACGGGTCGATTGTGGTACGGCTTAAAAGTCGTACTGGCGTAGACACTGCTTACGCGATTATAGAGGAATTAATAGTATTAAGCCACTCATCGCTGATTGTCGCCAATATGCTTCGACCGGAGGATACTGCATCGAAAACTTCTAAAGCTGGATTATTCACATCCATCCGGACCACATGACCTAGCCAGCGCATCCGTTGTTTCTTGATTCGTTGGACTATGTCAATGTCGCTGTATATCTCATAAAGCTCATTGTACTAGCTGCGGTATTCGCCATTCTCAACTCGTAGAGAACCATAATTCTTACCCAAAACCTTTGTCTCGAAAACACCGAGCCCCACCTCATCAAATGTTGTCATCGTTCATGCCTCCGCACCATATAGCAGGATGGGAACGATGAGTGACTTGAAAAATTTGGTTTGGTTCGTCGAGAGAGAACTTTACTTATCAATTGTCTGCTCAGTCCAAAGTAGCGATTCTGGGTTGGATTTTAAGGCTGATATTGTTGTTGGTGTTAATATTAGTTCCTAGATAGACG
This sequence comes from Ceratitis rosa, assembly GCA_037013455.1. Taxonomy (NCBI): domain Eukaryota; kingdom Metazoa; phylum Arthropoda; class Insecta; order Diptera; family Tephritidae; genus Ceratitis; species Ceratitis rosa. Next base: position 12,782,312 of record JAWMAG010000003.1, read on the forward strand.
AAATTATCTACGACTTCAAAGTTATGACTGTAAACAGTGACGTGGGAGCCGAACCGCGAATGCGATGACTGTTTGTTTGATGGTATAAAATATTTCGTCAGAAGCGATTCGGAGATGAAATTTCTATCCATTTTCTCGTTATCTCATGTGGCATTTATACATCGAGCTTATTTATATATCCAGCCAAGTGGTTCCAAAGTGTTTTTGTTTTTTTTTTTTTTGCACAATTTTTAGGTCCTGAGCACTCAAATCAGTGCATACTCTCGAAGGATTGGATTATTTTGTACTTGACCTAACATAATGTTCGATTGGAGATAGAGTTACATTGGTTTCATTTAGGCATTTGTTAAGTACGAGTAGATTGGAGAATTTTTATGCACAAATCAATAGCAAAAAAAATCTGCAAACATATCTTATATTGTACTTGAGTGAATGGAAAATTTTAATTTTCATTCATAATCACTGTGCAATATCGGCGTCAAAGAGCTTAAAACTATAACAAATCCCTCTATACGTAAACCATTAACTACCAATGAAAATAAAGTAGCGCAAAACTTTCCATATAAATTTAAAACACATTGCCAAGTCTTTACTACAGTTTTCTACAATTTCCTCCCTTCGAAAGCAACAACTACTCCCTCCATGGTAGGACTAATACCCTGGTGTATCCTTTATTCGCGTCTACCCACGAATATTTTCAGATCGCCATGCACTAATACATATTGCATTCGGCGGCCTTACACTTCACTCCGCTGGGATATACGAGTATGTGCATATGAATGTTTGTACGCTGGAAACTTCATTGCCTGCGCAATTTTAAATAAACCTTTCGTTGTTTTCCCAGAGCTATTTTTTCAACTTCTCTACTTTTACTTAAAAGCAAATGAAAACAGACTTCCCGCCATGAATTTTATTTGTGTGATTCTATTTTAGTCTTGTTTTTTTTTTTTTTTTGTTATTTATTTTGTCAAATTTTTCGTAACCTAAATACTCTTTCAACTGAGTTTCCTGGCACTATTTAAGCTATAGCTTCCTGCATGCAGAGCAATTTTGTAAATACGTGTACGTGTATGTACATATGTATGTGTATATACAATTAAACAGAAAGGTGTACTTTATAATATGAATGAGTATTTGTATATAAATATACATGTGTATATAAATAAATTCACTGAGAATAGCATGCTGCGCTAAAAATAACTAACAACACAGGAGCAATAACAGCCAAAATATCCTGGTAATATGGAAAAAAAAACCAAAGCATTAAGGCTGGCTGTAGGATAAGCTGTTCACACCAGAAACAAATAACGCCGCCAACAACAACGAAATCGGCTAGAGCAAACGCAAGGAGGATCTTAGTGCTAGACTCCAGGACATTTAAGTTTCACTATTTATTGTGCACGGCAGCAGCAACAGCAGCAGCAGCAGCAGCAACGCCAGACACTATCAGCGTGGGGAATTGCATGCTTCAGTTGAAGCTCGATTTCACAGCCTGATACCGTGTCGTGCACCTTGCCATCTTGCCACCTTTGCCCCTGTCGCCTACGCCCACGTCCACGCTTCTACCAAATTTTCCACTGATCATCCTGAGTGCAGTTATACCTATGCCCGTCTGCTGTCTGTCCGTGAGGTGCTTTGAAAAAATGCTGTTGCATAGTACAAGCAGCAAAATGCTTGGATTAAAGTTACCATAAATTTTATGGACAATAAATCAGCTGAAGGTTGCATTATACTATGCTGAATGCTGTACAAGGAGCGAAACGCTTGCTCATATACCATATATACGTGTAGGTGTGTGTGGTGAGAAGAATGCAAGAAAAGCAAATTTCTTAAAATACGGTATTAAGGAAATAAAGCGCCACAAGTGAAGTACTAATAAATAACTAAAATGATAACGCAGTTAAGTGCGTTGAGAAAGGTGAGAATTTAAAAAGGATTGTGTGATAATCGAAAGTGCTTTTTGATTGTATTTACTTTTTGTCTATTTTTTTTTATTTTTTGCTTAAGCTGCAGTAAATAAGTGGTACCGTGCTATAAGGTCAGTGGAAGTGATCAGTTTCGATTGATATTACTTCTCATCGTACTCACCTCGCACCATTTTAAGCCTTCTGGAACAATTATAATTTACAACACAAGAAAAATTCCTGCAAAATTTCATAAATATAATTAACAAAATTTCCATGAAACACAACATAAACATCATTGATGTTGAAGCATCATTTTCAGAAAGGCATTAACAATTTATGTGATATGTAAAATATATTGTTAATATAAAAACAAACAAAAAATTATAACGTTAAAGCAATTATCAAAATAACGAAAGCTGTTAGTATTAAATCGTTAACTGCTAATGATAAACGTTAACAAATAATGTTAAATGCTAACATGGAAGTGCGCTGTTGCATTAATGTTATCGTTGAGGTTGCGCGGTTTCAATGTTAACGATCTCACTTAGTTTTGCTAACATGCCGCGGAAACGAAACGATTTCATTTCGTTGAATTAATTCTTCTTGTTTTGATAAGCCCATTGTCCGATTTAAGTCAAATTTGCGCCGTTTTGTTCGTAAACTTGTTGCCAACGAGGTGCTAACTTCAATCTACCCCTCTCGTAGAACACTGCGTCCCTATTGGCAAAAAAACTCGGACAGCTAATTTTCACAGGCCTCTCTTGAGGCCAATTTCTCACCATTAAGCGCGTTTGCCATGGACAGGAAAAGATGGTAATCACTTGGTGCCAAGTCCGGACAAAGGTGGGAGGGTGGGTGCATTAGGACCTCCCATCCGAGCTCCTGGAGCTTCTGGCGCGTCACCATAAACGTGTGTGGCCTGGCTTTGTCCTGACGGAATACAATTCGCCCTCTGTTGATCAAAGATGGCCTCTTCTGGATGAGCGCTGCCTTCAAGCGGTCCAGTTGTTGGCAGTAGAGGGCCGAATTGAGCGTTTGGCCCTAGGGAAGCAGCTCTTAGTAGATGATTCCTTGCCAATCCCACCAAACACACAGCAAAACTTTCTTGGCCGTCAATCCTGGCTTGGCCACTGTTTCCGCCGGCTCACCGCGTTTCGGCCACGACCGATTTCGCTTGACGTTGTCGTAAGTGATCCACTTTTTATCGCCAGTTACCAACCGCTTCAGAAATGGGTCGATTTTGTTGCGATTCAGCAGCGATTCGCAGATAGAAATTCGGTCCATCATGTTTTTTTTGCGTTAGTTCGTGTGGCACCCAAACATCGAGCTTCTTTTTGAATCCAAGGTTATGCAAATGGTTCCAAACGGTTTTCTGGCTTATCTTTAGTTCCTCAGCAATTAAATAAGTACTCACGTGATGGTCTGTTTCCACTATTTCCATGATTTTATCGCAATTTTCCACGACAGGCCTCCCGACGCGTGGTGCATCTTTGACAACGAAATTACCGGAACGGAACCTAGCAAACCACTTTTGTACTACACGTTCGCTTACAGTATCGGTCCCATAAACTAAATTAATTTTTTCAGCCTTTGATCGAAGAAAAATTGTAAAATATAGCGAATTTTCTCTTTGCCATCTTTGTACATCTTTCTGTCAAAGACAAACTTTTAGCGCGAATAAACACGTTTTCAGCGCCGTATAATATGACATGATGCGACACGTAACACTAGTACTATGGACAATAATGCCATCTCTTAGATAAAAACCGAACGAACTGTTTACTTGACCTAATATCTTAACGCAAAAAGTAAAAATTGTTTTCGAACAAAGTCCAACTTATCGGAATTAACCTGGTAATTGGGATTCCACATCAGTGAACCATATTCTAATATTGGCCTCACCAAAGTCGTACTAAAGTACTAAAGTACTTGTTAGCGCAAAGAATTGAGAACGTTGCGTATGTTGAGTCTATCTATAAAAATATTAAGTTAAGTAAAAGGTTATATGATTTTTGCAATAAATGGCTTTACTAGTCTGTATCTCGCGTTATATAATTACGATAGGTTCTCGCTAGATGGCGTTAGATAGATAATATTTCCTAATAAAAAAGAATGGGAGGAGTGTTGATCGCTTAACTCAGTAGTATTGTATTTGAGCGCATGTCAAATATCGATATCAGCAATGAGAAAAAACGTTATATTGTACAACTTCGATAAAGTCAAAAATGCAAATTAGGCAGCGGAAAATTTTAACATCGTTTATAGTCCTGATGCTGTAATGATGCCCATAAGTGCCAAGTATTGGCCAACTGGAGGGTAAATGTGTTTCATCAGAGCAACACCAGAAGCACCGAGAACTTGATCTGCTAGTTCTTATACATCCACCTTATAGTTTGAACTTCGCTCCGAGTGATTACCATCCGTTTCTGACTATGTCGAATGGTTTGGCGTGTGAAAAATAGCCCTTTCGTAGTTTCATAAGTACAGGGCTGTAACTTGGCCTCTGTCAAACTTAACTGTCAAATAGAGTTAAAAGTCAGGCATATATGAAAATGAATTGGTTAACAACTTAAATATTTGAAGAAAATTTGAAGAGCGTGGATTAGTTACAGATATTTTAAGGCCATGAGGATGGGGCATGTGCAGAAGTTCACGCAAGTGAGGAAAGTTTTTGACTGTCATTCACCTGGAAGTGGCCAGAAACGATTCTTTTGCATACGGTTTAAGCAGCTCACGACGTCCGGTCTTAGACCACGTATCCCTTTGGTATCCAACGAGCATCCGTTTGGAGGCGAGCTAAAGTGAGAAGGCGAATCCCATGCAGTTGTGCGTAGGGTTTGGAACCCACCACATGAAAAAACAACCCAATGAAAACCAAATTTCAGCGTCGGATGAGAGACCCCCTTTTGATAACGACCCTCGCAAAAAGATTACAATTTTAGGGCATGCACCTGGAATGTCCGGGCCCTTAATTGGGAAGGTGCTGCTGTCCAGCTGGTTGATGTCCTTATAAAGTTAAAGGCTGACGCCACTGCCGTCCAAGAATTGCTATGAACGGGACAAGGACGGAAGAAGGTGGGTCCTTGTAAAATTTACTACAGCGGCCATATAAAGGAGCGCAAATTTGATGTCGGATTCATGGTGAGAGAGAGACTCCGTCGTCGAGTACTGACATTCACTCCGGTGGATGAACGTCTAGCCACAATTCGCATTAGGACAAAATTTTTCAACACAACTCTAATTTGCGCCCACGCCCTGACGGAAGAGAAGGATGACTTGACCAAAGATGCCTTTTACGAGCGCCTCGAACACACTTATGAGCGCTGCCCCGCCACGACGTCAAAATTGTGCTTGGCGACTTCAACGCTAGGGTGGGCAAAGAAGGTATCTTTGGTACGACTGTAGGAAAATTCAGCCTCCACGACGAAACATCTCCAAATGGGCTGAGGCTGATTGACTTCGCCGGGGCCCGAAATATGGTTGTCTGTAGTACTAGATTCCAGCACAAAAAAATTCACCAAGCTACTTGGCTGTCTCCAAATCGGAAAACTTCCAACCAGATCGATCATGTTGTGACAGACGGAAGACACGTATCCAGTGTTTTAGATGTGCGTACGTTCCGAGGTCCCAACATTGACTCAGATCCCTATCTTGTCGCAGCGAAGATACGCACTCGCCTCTGTGTATGAAAGAGAAGAACAGACTGCCTACCACAACACGTGCGGAGTGGGATAGATACCGAGAACTGAAGAAGGAAGCAAGGCGCGTCTGCAGACAAAAAAGAAAGAGGCCGAGAAGCGCGAGTACGAGGAGCTTGAGAAGCTGGCTGACAAGGGTAACGCTCGAAAATTCTACGAAAAAATACGTGGACTTACAGAAGGTTTCAAGACCAGAGCAAACTCTTGTAGGACCCAGGGAGGTGAGCTAGCAACCGATGCCCAGAGCATATTGAATTTATGGAGGGAACACTTCTCCAGCCTGCTGAATAGCAGTGAGAATGGAGTATCCGGAGATGGAAAGCCCGAAACCCCAATCGATGACGATAGAAATAAAGTTCCATTACCAGACCATGAAGAAGTTCGAATACCGGCAGAACTATTCAAACATGGCGATGAAGAGCTGACAAGGTGCATGCATCTGCTACTTTGCAGAATATGATCGGACGAAAGCATGACCGACGATTGGAATTTAAGTGTGTTCTGCCCAATCCACAAAAAATGCGATCCCACAGTCTGCGCCAATATCGCCTAGAAAGTCCTGTCGAGCGTATTGTGTGAAAGACTAAAGCCCACCGTCAACAAACTGACTGGACCTTATCAGTGTGGCTTTAGGCCGGGTAAGTCAAGCATTGACCAGATATTCACCATGCTCCAAATCTTGGAAAAGCCCAGTGAAAAGAGGATCGACATCCACCACCTTTTCGTCGATTTTAAAGCCGCCTTCGACAGTACGAATAGGAGCTGCCTTTACGCCGCTATGTCTGAATTTGGAATTCCCCCAAAACTTATACGGCTAAGTAAACTGACGTTAAGTAACACTAAAAGCTCCGTCAGGATCGGGAAGGACCTTTCCGAGCCGTTCGATCCCAAACGAGGTTTCAGACAGGGTGATTCCTTATCGTGTGACTTTTTTAATTTAATGCTGGAGAAAATAATACGAGCTGCAGAGCTAAATGGAGAAGGTATAATCTTCTATAAGAGTGTATAGCTGCGTACGCCGACGATATCGACATTATTGGCCTCAACAACCGCGCCGTGAGTTCTGCTTTCTCCAGACTGGGTCTGGTAGTGAATGAGGGCAAGGTGGAATATCTCCTGTCATCGAACAAACAGTCATCGCATTCGCAACTCGGCTCCCACGTCACTGTTGACAGTCATAACATCGAGGTCCTAGATAATTTCGTCTATCTAGGGTCCAGCATTAATACCAACAACAATGTCAGCCTGGAAATCCAACGCAGAATCACTCTTGCCAACAGTAGCACCTGTTCGGGCTGCGTAGGCAATTGAAAAGTAAATTCCTCTCTCGACGAACCCCACTCCAGAAACCTCCCATCTTTACCGTCTTGCGTGCGAAGGCATGAACGATGTCAACATGTGATGAGTCGGCTCTAGGAGTCTTCGAGAGAAAAGTTTTACGAACGATTTATGGTCCTTTGCGCATTGGCAACGGCGAATAATGAACGATGAGCTGTACGAGCTATACGATGATATTGACATAGATCAGCGAATGAAGATACAGCGGGTACGCTGGCTAGGCTATGTCGTCCGAATGGATGAAAGCACTCCAGCTTTGAACATATAAGGTTAAACTTTAACATATAATGTTAAACTTTAACAGATAATGTTAAACTTTAACAGATAATGTTAAATCGTTAAAAGATAATGTTAAATCGTAAACAGATAATATTAAACTTTAACAGATAATGTTAAATCGAAAAACAGATAATATCAAATCGAAAGACAGATAATGTTTAACTTTAACAGATAATGTTAAGTCCTTAACAGATAATGTTGAATAGAAAAACAGATAATGTTAAACTTTAACAGATAACGTTAAATCGTAAACAGAAAATGTTAAACTTTAACAGATAATGTTAAATTGTAAAAAGATAATGTTAAACTTTAACAGATAATGTTATATCGTAAACAGATAATGTTAAACTTTAACAGATAAAGTTAAATCGTTAACAGATAATGTTAAACTTTAACAGATAATTTTAAATAGTGAAATGATAATGTTAAACTTTAACAGATAATGTTATATCGTAAACAGATAATGTTAAACTTTAACAGATAATGCTAAATCGAAAAACAGATAATATTAAACTTTAACATATAATGTTAAACTTTAACAGATAATGTTAAACTTTAACAGATAATGTTAAATCGTTAAAAGATAATGTTAAATCGTTAACAGATAATGTTATACGTTAAAATTGAAGAGCGCTGTTAATATATTGCCATCAGTTATTTTTAAATTAATGTTAGCGATGAGTTTGTACGGTTTCAACAAAACCGAAACAAAATCATTTCCCCTCAATTAAATATACAAAATATTCATATATGCTCTTGAAATGTTTAAAAATATTTATTTTAAACCTAATATACATTTGTGAAAAAAATAACTAATTAATACTTTAACCAAGAAAGGTATAAAAACTTCTGCAATAATTTTTCTATATTTTTTGCTTCATTTAGGTCACAACCATAGTAGAACAATTTAAAACTAATAATTTCATTCATCTTTTGGTTATAGTTATTGTGCAAAATAACCGCATTTGCTTTTTATCATAATTGGCAATCGGAATAGTAGTAACTTTCTATAAAATCATGTCATACAAATTTTTTCATCAGTACTTGAAAATAAATGTCAAATGAGAAAATATCAAAAAAAAGTCCTTTCCTTAAATCCAAGTATTGTTAAGATCTTTTAATCATTCTTATCTAGAAATGGTAAAGCATACTTCTCTTAAAATAAAAATACATATAGGTATGTACATATATACATATGTGGTTTGCACTCACCTTGTGTTCTTGTGAATAGAAATAGGCAAAAATAGGGCAACAACTCTGTCAGCTTCATTTTTCATTCGTATGTGACGTTTTTAAAGTTTACGTATCTATACACACACACGTGTGTGTGTCTATTTATTTGCTTGCACGTGCGTAGGTACGAATGTGTGATGTGTAAGAATTGTTAAATGCACAAATTGCGATTGTGCAGTTGCTGATGTGTGATTGTTCGCAATGTTTTGTTATTTTCTCTAGCTGATTTTAGTTACTGTTGTTGTGATTGCAATAGCTCGCCTTTGTTTTCAACCGACTGCTCTGTAAGCCGCAACTACAGTTGGCTTGTCAAGTGCTGCATGCTTCGTCGAAAATTCCCATTTGCAGAAAATATTTTTAAGCTTTTTTAATTTCATACAGCTTTTCATGGTCGTCGCCGGCAATAGCAGCAGCAGCAGCAACACCAGTGATAGCACTTGTTGAAATTTATTTGATTTTATTTATATTTACCGTTAGCACTTCACTTGTGTATGTGTATTTAGAAAGTTTTCATTTATTGCCGACTATAAAGTTGTTTCAATGCCACTGCAAAAATAATTGAGATTTTATATTTAATTACATTTCGTTATGTATTGTATGAGTACTACAGACGTACGTATGTGTATACATTGTGTGTGTCAGTGCGTCACCTTTACTTTTGCATACACGTATGAGCAAAAATTTATTAAATTTATTAAATACTAGACAATAGCTGGCATTCCCTATGCATTTGCTAGTTGTTTGTATGTAGAATATCAAAGCCAGGCCACAATTTAAACACAACTCTCTATTTTAAATCGAATAAAACCATTAAAAAATTTGGTTAAAGTATTATTAAGTCAATCTTTTCCAAGCCTTTTTTCCCTTTAATAGACGTCACTTTTGATTTAAAATACTTTAAATTGTTTCAAGTTCTTGGCAAAAAAATTTTACCACTCTGCACATACATGTATGTAAATCACATTGTTTACAAACACACATATAGAATTTGTTAACAACGCAGACACATTGTCTCAACATTTTATTTTATTCTATTTTATTTCACTTCAAAAATCTAACCACAATTCTACTATACAAATTCTTAAATATGTTTTGGTAAGGTATAAAATAGAAAACTATTTATTATTTTATTTCAAGCTTTTGTAATTGCTCAAGTAAATCCATAAACACACATGTGTATTTACATACAAAAACAAGGTTGATATTATCTAGCAGCTTTCTCATTTATAGATTTTCATTTTATTTTTATTTAAAAGAATATGCATTAAATGTTAACAAGGCGATTGTTGTCCTAAAAGGCTTAAAAAATATTTGTATTTTGCTAAGAAAAGCTGTTTGTAAAGAAATATACAGCTGAATAAATTATAAATTATTTTCATTCATTTGTTTTGAATTTACTTTAAGATATTTTATGTTATTAATTATTATTATTATATATATATAATATACAGTGTCATTTAGGTTGTGCTTCACTTGCGCCATTGAAGTAAAATCAACAACCTACAACTACATTAAATATAAGTTTTTGGGCTAAATTTGACGTTAATCAAAAAATTTCTATCGATTCGGTTGAAACATTTGGAAATGTTATCGTTAAAGCAGTTATCAAAATAAGTGTTATTTCGCCTTTACACAAAATTGAATTTTGTAGTTATTGTTAAGTCGTTAACTGACAATGTTAAATCGTTAACAGATAATGTTAAACGTTAAAATTGAAGTGCGCTGCTAGTATTATAGCAAGCAGTCATTCTCAAATCAATGTTAACGTTGAGCTTGTGCAGTTTCAACATTAACAATTTCATTTTTTTTTCGATAACAAAAGCGAAACTAAATCATTTTGGTAAGATCATTTTTCATATTAACAGAACGATATGCATCGTTTCGTTAGTTGAGTATCTCGGTCCATTTGTAAGTCCCAGAAGTAGTAATCAAAATTTATACCAGTCGGGTCAGAATGGCGAGTCGAGTTGATTTAGTCATGTTCATCTCTTTATATGCAAGCCAGCCCCCTTATTTTTAAGATATTTCAACCAAAATTAGTACAGAGATCGGCTCGATCAGAATACTAAACCGTATATTCGACCGATTTTTCAGATTTGTGGTTTTGGGACATGAATTTGTCAAGAAAGTATGTAAGAATTACAACCCTTACGTTAGTAACCGGGTACCCGGGTACCCACCGCGGTGTATCTGTGTGAATAGTTTAAAGAAAGTTCAATATTTCATTTTAAGCTCTCAAATCGTCATTTTTAACATAAAAGAAAGCTAGTTGTGAGTTCATTTAATTGATTTATATTTTAATTTTTGTTTTAAATAAGCTTAAACTCCAGCCATCGCCATTAGCAACCGGGTACCCTGGTACCCACAGTGGAAAGCATAGGAAATAAATTGAATACAAGTTCTATAAATGCATGCAACTAAATTTTATTAAAACATATCACATTTTTTTATAATTAATGACATTGAACACATTCTACACGATTAACTGGGTGCTCGTCACATACATGTTGGTGATAATTGGCACAAGCCTTACGTGTCGTTCGCCGTCTTCTTATTGGTACAGCATTAAAGACATGGCAAGATCCTATAACTATTTTCCTTCCGGTTTTATCTTTTGGAGCCTGTGGACCAAGATTTACCACGACTGGTTCTGTCAGTGCATGGCCTAAAATACTTTGAATGGCATTCTTTGTTGAGAAATGGCGCATTATTCGTGGATTCGCGGTACGATGTTCAATCACCGGCAATTCTAGTTCTTTTCTTAGCTTACGCATAAATTGACGACGTTCTGTCGTTTTTTTGGCAATCATATTATTATTTTCGTAATAAATTGTATATGCCGCAAGTGCAGAAAAGTCTAGCATGTTGAAAAGCATTGTCATTGGCTATCTCGAAGATCGTCGTTGACTGGTGTATCTCCGCACCATTTGGTCCATTGTATCGACGCCAGCTTTATATTTATTATAAAAATTAATAATAATAACAACATAAATTAATTATTTAAGAAAAAACATTAGTATTTCAGTCATTGTTAACAACAAATATTTCATTACCTTCAGGCTCAGCAGTTTCTGTTTCATTGTCGTCATCCTCACTCTCGCTATTTTCAACCTCTTCTTCTACTGCTGCATTACCTTCAGCGGTTTCTCCTGTATCTTCAGAATCTTCTGATTCGTCATGCTCTGAATTATCTTTTTGATTTAAAGCTTGACGTCTAGCTATATTTGCTGGAATCCAGTCTTCGTCATCACCGTCAGAAACCCGCTCGAATCACTGTCTTGTTCTCCAAGTAATTTTCTCAAATATTCATTTCTTTCGATTGCACTTAATCTAATAAATTAAATATTATATGATATACACGTAAGTCGTAAATAATTTTATTATACAAAATTATAAAAAACATTTACAAATATTAAATATATATAATGGTTATTTACCTAGCATATTCAGCTCTTGTTAGTTGTTCCATAATCTTATTTTTCACTGTGAAGAGAACACCATAAATTAAACACGTCTGAACTCACCAAAAATCTGTTACGTACTAAAAAACACTCGAATCTAGTGCGCGATAGAAAACAAAGAAATAACCTTGAGTTTTTTTCTCTCTCCAACGGCATCTGTTCGGCTCCGAACAATAAAAACTGGTCAACTACCTAGAGTGCCCCAATACGTTTCAGATGTCATTCATAACTCTATGTTATTATTATTTTTTTTCCTTACTCTGTTACTTACTATTAATATTTCAAGAAAAAAATAATTTGGAGAAAATTTTTTTAACAAAATAAACAAAATTTTTAATACTCAGATACCCGGGTACCCGTTTGCTAAAAGACATCGGTAAAGTTGGTTACTAACATAAGGGTTAAAGAGCATGGGGTCCGGCACACTCATGATGCACAACACACTAGTGCCGAAAATTATCGGCATAGGCGGAGGACTATATCATACAAATCTCATAAAATCGATTTATTGAGATGTAAGGTTTTGGGTAAAAAATCCGTCATAAAGGGATATGAGGCATGAAATTTTGCATTCATATATACATGGAAATAGGAGAGCTATAACAATCAGTCCCCTACCCCTTCTTCTTCATTGGCGTGGGAACCGCTTACGCGATTAACAACGACTCATCAGATCTTGTCATCGTCCATGCTTTCGCACCGTATAGCAGTACGGGAACTATGAGGGACTTGTAGAGTTTGGTTTTCGTTCGTCGAGAGAAGACTTTTCTCTTCAATTGCCTATTCAGTTCAAGGTAGCATCTGTTAACAATGACATTATTGTTTGTGTTAATACGAGTTCCAAAATAAATGAAGTTATTTACAATTTAAGAGTTATGACTGTCAACAGTGATGTTGGAGCCGAGTCGCGAAGGCGATGAGTGTTTTTGTGATGACAGGAGATATTTCGTCTTGTCCTCGTTCACAACCTGATCCATTTGCTTCGCTACTTTATCAAATCTGGAGAAAGAGGATCTAACGGGGCGATTGTTAAGGCCTATGATATCAAAATATCATTGGCACACGCCAATAGTTGTATATTCTTGTAAAAGATTGTAACTTCTCTATTCAGTTCTGCAGCTCGTATAATTTTCTCCAGCAACAAATTAAAGAAGTCACACGATAAGGAACCACCATGTCTGAAACCTCACTTATTCTCAAACATCTGGGAAAGGTCCTTGCTCTCAGTTTTTACACGTCAATTTACACAGTCAGCAGGAGATACCAAATTCAAACATAGTGGCGTAGAGGAAAGCTTTAAAATCAACGAAGAATTGGTGCGCACCGATTTTCTTTTCACGGATCTTTTTCAAAATTTGGCGAATATTTGGTCAATGGTTGTTTTACCAGATCTAAAGTCACACTGACAAGGTCCAATAAGTTTGTGTATGGTGGGCTTTAGTCGTTCACACAGTAAGCTCGACAGACCATTAAATACGATATTGAGGAGGCTTATACCACTGTTATATGAGCTTTTTCTGGATGGGGTCGAGCACACTTAGGTTCTAATCGTCGAACATGCTTTCGCTCTTTCATATTTTGCAAAAAAATATGATGCTCTGCTCATCGTACTATGAAACATATAGAGAAAATTCGAATACCGATCGCGCGAAACACAAAAAAGCAGCGGGGCATCTGATTTTTTGAAAAATTCTTTATATGACAGTTGCATTAAATGCAATAAGTATCACTTGTATTCGTCCTTGCCTTCCATCACACTTTTTTGATGACGCTGATATCAAGCTTTTGTCTTCGCAATAAAGGGATCGAACATTACAGCTGCATGCTCTTAAATCATAGTCCTAAATACGTTAACATTGTTTTCAAAAGTATGGTGTCCCATCCAAGGTGTTCTTAATTTTTAATTTGAACTATTTTCTACGTAGCGGGTCCCTAACCCAGCGCATAGTCTCGCTAGCACACATTTATATAGAGAGCCGCTTGCTTCAAGGCCGGTGGACATTTAGACTTCAACCGAATAAGTCGCAGTGGCTCCACTCAAGCTTCTTTTCTTTTAGCCGTGTCACTTGGTTCCACACGGGCTGGTTACGACATCGATGCAAGAGTAGGAATGAAGTATAGCCCAGCGAGTATAACTGCAGACCCAGAATCTTAGCCCATTACACCCCTAATCGATAGTACCTTAATAATTTTTTTTCTTGTATCAATTTTTTATTCATATTTTTTAATATTTTCAATTATTTACAAGTTCCATTAACGAAATAGACATTTCATCTACACGCTTTATACTGCCTGTTACATTTGTGAAAATTGTTGGACCATAAATTGCTTTTATTTAACTAAAACTTTTGATTTCAGATGTGGCTGAGTTGACGTTGTGCACAATTTATCCCTTTGGTAATTTATTTATTTTTGAGTTATTACAAAATATAGAGCGCAATAACTTCGCAGTTATGTTTTTCTCAGGGGAAAGGCTTCCCTTCGTGAATTCCTTGTGCCCATTTGAATTCGCTGCCCAGTTCGGAATATGCTGCAATTGGATACGATTATATTATGGAGCAAAATTATAAATAATACGCAGAATATTTTCGTAAGCTTCATTTTACGCGATTAACATAAATAATTGCCCAGAATTTGTTAAATTTGTATATAATAAATTATTTGTTTATTTTGTAGCAACTTAACCACTTAATTAAGGTGTCGACTTCTACTAAATTGGCTTCACAAATAGCTTATATTTTCAGATATTACCTACGCTTATGCTGGTAAAGTAAAATGTCATAACTGAAAAAATACAACTGCGAATGTGAGGTGAGAAGAATATTCCTATAACTAAAGCATGTACTACAATAGATAGAGCGCGAGTTTTTGTTATCGAGAACATGCAAACAGAATCTTCTAGAAGATACATGCGGGTAAACTGTAACTATATAAGAGCGAAGCGTACTAGAGATCTTAACCATTCGCTTAGCAAAAATTTCCAGTTGTGATAGCGTTTTAAGCACACCCGAAAGAAATGGTGTTTTTTTATTAGAACCAAGATATGTTTTTTGCCTTGCATCGAAAACGTGTGGATCAAATAAAGAATAAAATTCTTAGTTAAGAGTTTTTTTATTACAAATACCAATGTGTCTGAATTAAAACACATTAATACACCCATCGTAGGTTTTTTGATAGATAATATTAAATCTATTAACTTGTAATACTCTGAGATACTCTCGATGATTAGGAAATAGAAAAATATTTTAAAAAGGAATATTATGAGAAATAACAAATTTGGTACAAAGTAATTTGTATGTAGTTTGTCGTAACTGAAAACAAAGTCCCGTGGTGAAGATTATGCTTAAGAGTAAAACTGGTGTCATAATTCAGTAACTAAAAACTCCACAGGAGAAAAACCTACTTAATTTAATAATTATATTTAATAAGAAAATATTTTTTTCTTTAATTTGCCAAAAGAGAAAAATAATTTTTCTATTGGATTTTAAAGCATTTAACATATTTTTCTGTCTGATGGTTAGTATTGAATTATATGTATAAAAAATACTCCAAGCCACCCAAATATTAGAACACCCTTACTTGGTTTCTTTAAGAGAAAATAATTGCACAGCTGTTTATATAAGTAAATAAATAAGATATTGTATATGAGGAAGAGCTAAGTGCAGGCAGAACCAAACATGAAATGTGCAGTCTTTGAAATGATATATTCTAAAGTAAGTTAGTTAACCAGGAGACGTAAAAAAAATATTCCACAAAGTTTGTCTCATGTATCTAACGCTGAGCGCTGTTGCTGAGCAGACGTTTCTACCGATTTTTTTTCCTTTAAGAAGAAGTTGAAGCGGTTGCACAGTATATAATCGTGTACTGGTGGCATTTTATTTTAATTTTGGCTTTCCTCTGCCCCCAACAATGGATATTGATTCGAAAACTGCTAGGACTCATCAAGTCGACATGACCCAGACAGCGAAACAGCTGCCTCTTCCTTTGCGGGGCGACATACCTCACTCTTGTAAGCTCCGGTTAACGATTTATCGCCGGAACCTTTGTTCTTTGTTCTAGAATGAGAATGATGAGCGCTTTGTATAGTTCGGTCTTGGTTCTATGAATAGAACTTACATTTCAGCTAACTACCATCCTACTACTAGGTATTATTGTTTGTTGCTAAGTACGGGATTTCAAAGATAAATATGTGTTGGTTTGTTGGCTGGTCCATGTCTGACATATTTATGTATTTACATATATATGAACGATGAAAATCATCCAACTCCATTCTTACAAATAAACAATGCTAAGCAAAACCATTATACTAGCCCCAGGTATTAAAATTAAACTCATTCGAAAACGTCACATTTTATAGAAACATATTTATTACTTTATGTCACAACACATTTTATTTCCACAAAAAGTGTGTATATAAACACAAAAAATGTTTAAACATATTTTTATGAAGTTATTTTGGGGCAGTGCACTGGATATTTGCCAAAGAGATGTGAAAAGAAGTATCTATGTGCATATTTTTGTTACTAAGTCAGTAAATAGAAAATTCAATTTTATTGGTTAATGTTTATTATCGTTAGAAATTACATTTTTGAGAATTTATTTTATCTCTTTCAAATATTGGCCCTGGCTACGTCTCAGATGGTGCATCTGTTGAGTCCAATTTTCGATTATTCGTTCGAGCATTTCAACTGGTAACTGGCGAATGACACGCACAAAGTGCCAATTATATATATATATATAATAAGAAGACTATACAACTCTCCGGGAAGTGGACCAGGGACTGACCTATTCGAAATAATCGTATGTATAGTTGTTGTTGTTGTTGTTGTTGTTATAGCCGCAAAAATATTCCTCAAAGTAATTTTTGGGGAATGTTGCGGGAATGACAGTCCTTGGCCGGATAAAAAATCCGGGTCGTTCCGGTATAAAGACCCGACTGTCGCGGGAACTATTGGATTTTAGTCGCCTCTTACGACAGGCATGCCTTACCGCGGGTAAATTCTTGAACCCCTAACCCGCAGGGGTAGCGTATGTATAGTTCGATTTATCTACTTGAAATTCGACACATAGTTGGACTTACAGAACAGGGACATACAGAATATAAAGGATGGTTAAATTGTAAGGGCCGATGTTGAATGTGAACCACACCTAAACGCCAAGTTTTTTCCGAATTTAATTTGACATTTCTCTATTTCAGACTTACTCAATTTGAACAATGGAGAGATACACAATCCAACAACGTGTTAAAGTTATCCAGACTTATTATGAAAATTTTCGAAGAAAATCATCTTCAGTGATGAGGCACATTTTCACCTCAGTGGATTCGTCAATAAACAGATTTGCCGCATTTGGGCGAATGAGAATCCAAGAGTGATTGTCGAAAAACTAATGCACCCACAAAGAGTGACTGTTTGGTGCGGTTTATGGGCTGGCGGCATCATCGGGCCGTATTTTTTCCAAAATGAGGCCGGTCAGGCAGTTACTGTGAATGGTGTTCGCTATCGTGAGATGATAACGAATTTTTTATAGCCACAATTGGAAGATATGGATGTGGACGAAATGTGGTTTCAGCAGGACGGTGCCACTTGCCACACAGCTAACGAAACAATGGCTCTTTTGCGCAACAAATTCAATGGCCGTGTTATCTCACGTAATGGCGATATCAATTGGCCCCCAAGATCATGTGATTTGACACCGTTGGACTTTTTTCTCTGGGGTTATTTAAAAGAAAAGGTGTACGTCGATAAGCCAGCAACAATTCAAGAGCTAAAGGATGAGATAATTCGGCACATTAACGGCATAGAAACTCCATTATGCCTCAGCGTCATCGAAAATTTGGACCATCGTATGGAGGTGTGCCGCCGAGGTCGCGGCGCTCATTTGGCCGATATTTTGTTACATACATAATTGAGTAATACCAGTATATCATAATAAAATAAAATTTCAATAATTTCCTAAATAGTTTGTGTTTTATTCAAAATCAACATCGGCCCTTGAAAATTTAACCACCCTTTACTAAGCCGCCTCCGAACGATTGATGTTTTTTTTTTTTTTTGATGAGGAGCCTTTGTTTCATATCAGACGTAACGGTGGACATACCCTGCCGAGAACCGAACGCAATTAGAAAATTTAACTTAATTTTTTATTTAAATTAATATTTTGTATTTTCTGGTCGAACAGAACTCGGATATGAGCCTTATGTAGTGCCAACAAATAGGATATGGCGGCCGGCATTCATATAGTTCAGAAAATTAATAGATATCGGCTGCCTTGACTAGGTCATGTCATTCTAATGGACACTCCACACACTCCAGTTCTGAAAGTATGCCGCAGATAGAAGTAATGGTAGTGGAAAATTCCTACTTCTTTAGAAGGATTTCATTTTGTCTGCAGTCACCGAACGGCTGAGGAATAATTTAATGGTTCATTCGAAATGGCGAATGTTTTGTATTCGATGTGAAGCCCCAAATTTGGGATGTGGCTTAAGAAATATTAATACATATATCCAGCCACTCTTAACCAATCCTTAACTTAATATTTTCCCTACGCTCTTGGTTAGTATTCACACTCATACAATAAAAACGAACGAGCACTTTGTAATAACAATAAAGTTGCAACTTCCTTTTCTGACTTTATTTTACTTGACTTACCTTTTCTACCCAAACTACTACAATAGATATGGACTTGCAATATTAAAATTGCATACTTGTGCATAAAAAATCCACACAGAGCAAGTGGTTGGTGGAAGCAGGAAAGCCAAGTAATAATGACGCCATTGTAACAGAAATAGAATATAAACGGTAACCAGCGAAAAAAAAAACTCTACCTACTCATATACCTATACCTATATGTTTGTATATATGTTTGCAGTAATGTAAAATTGTGCCGCAAATAGAATTCAACGAAGCAAGCACAGAGTTGGAAGAGCCACAGAATGGTAAAAGGACATAAAATGAATTGTTTTCGCTGTTTGTAATTAGCCACAGTGAAACACAAGTACAGGCAGAGGAGGGGGATTGGTGGTGTTAGACGCTAAAAAGGAAAGCGCAACAAAATGCAGGTGGAAGCAAGCTTTGTATAATATACATATGTACATACATACATATACGTTACAACATACATACATATATAAGTTTATGTACTCATATATATGTACATATGTACATATATTTGGGTTGAGTCGACAAGCCAAAGGCCAAGAGACAGTGCACCACATTTCCACTTACTGTCGCTACTGCACCACTTCACTCCCCATTGTTGCCCTTTTAGTGGTAGGAAATTTCAATTACGTTCATGGCATGGCATAAAATGTAAATTAGTAGAGCGAATATGTCTGAAAGTCAGCAACAGTGTAGAAGCGCTTGATTTGAGCGGACATATTCGTAAGTGCCGTGGCCGCATTGTGGCATGTGGGTTGCGTGCTTACACTCTCTCATACATGCATATGTATGTGAATGTTATATATGTATGTGCGAATGCATGTACGTATGTATGCACTTTTGCAAATATTATTAGCACATTTTGTAACCAATTTTAGTTTCATTTCTTTTTTACTCCTTTACTACCTTTTTTGCTTTTTTACATAATTTAACATTAAATGTCAAGTGAAAGGGTGACATTTGCCATTTTTTGCGTCTGAATACACTGCGCGCGTTACACCTCTGTTTGTTTGCAAATATATGCGCTAACATACATACATACATACATGTATTTACATGCATATGTTTGTATGCAAATTTAATCATGCAACACCTGGCGCAGTGGCATTTAAAAGCAGCCGCGATAATGCAAGACAAATTACTACACCGTTGAGCGTAAGGCGACTAACGGTTTAAGTTATTCAAGCGCTTACATAGATTCCTTGAAGGTGGCAGTTGACCTTCGCCATTGATTAATGCAACAATATTGTTTCTTACACTACTTCTTCTTCTTCTTCTTCTGACTGTTGTCCAGCAACTTGACTAATGCATTTGCTGAAATTGGTTTAAGTTTTATTTTTATCTTTCCATTTCATTTACATATGACCTTTGAATTCCATTAAGGTAATAGCCAATTTTTTTCTCTTTGCAGTTGCTCAATTCAAGGTGAGGCTTAATAAAAAAGAATTGAGTTTTCAATATTTTAAAAACGAGTCGATTAAAAATGTCAAAAATGGTTTGAAATCACCCGATTCATGCTCTGACTTTTGGTTGGTTGGTTGGTTGAAGTGGTTGCGAGGCATCAGCTCACCTAGGCCCAAAGCGGGCCCATTGTGATACCGCTGAGGATCCTAATGACCCCTACCCGCTAATTAAACCAGTGAGTGGAGTTTGCAAAATTGAGCAGTCGCCGCATCTTGGCCCTGCTATCTCGTTAAGTCTCTAAAGGTTGCCGCCCCCAGAGACTTCAACCTACTCCTCCAAAGTGAGGGACATTCGTATAGAAAGTGCCAAGGTTTCAGGTTTTTCTTCTTCTTCTTTTCTTCTTCTCTGCAACTTCCCTCTGCGTGCCCGCCGCATAGAATATGCCCTGTAAGAAGACCTATTACTGTAGATATCTTCTTCCTTTTTAACTCAATGAGGTCACATGACCTTCTTCCGTTTCAATCTGGCCATAATGCCTTGGCCACATTACATGTATTTAGACTTTCCATCTTAAATTGAGCTTAAAAGCGGAGAGCCGCGTCCCCAAAGTCTTCCATGATGGCGGAAGTGAAAAGGAAGTGTACTTCCTTGGAAGCTCGTCCACCATCTCATTACCCGGTATGTTACTATGTCCAGGTACTAGGCTCAGAGAGAACTGCTGGGCCATCGCTTTAAGCGACTTCAGGGCTCGTATGCAGCCTGGCTATCCGAAAAGATATGGATACGATTATACCCTTGAGCTGAGACAGTTGACAGTCTTATGTATAGCCACCATGCTCTGACTTTAACATCCACATACAATACATTTTGGCGAATTAAAGCAGTAGTCTTCTTTAGAACCCGAAAAAAAGTTTTTCAACAATTTTTTTGAATGGGAAGCAAATTATTGCGGCAAACGAAATTTTCGGACAATAATTTACCATATTTAAGCTTGAAATGGCAATTTTTCTGAAGAGGCCGCAGTCTGAACTCGTGAAACAGTGCCGGCGATGGAGGTTGAACTATTTTTTTTTTACTTATATGAATGTCTCTTCTATATGAACTAAAAAAATACCGAAGCTGTTGGAAAACTCCAAATTATTTCGAGGTTTAAAAAAAATTAACTTTCTTGAAAAAAAAAATTTCGCTTCCAGTTGCAAAAAAAAATACTTTTGTACAATTGTTTTAGTTTAAATAAAGGGTGGTTAAATTTTCAAGGGCCGATGTTGATTTTGAATAAAACTCATACTATTTAGGAAATTATTGAAATTTTATTTTATTATGATATATTGGTATTACTCAATTATGTATGTAACAAAATATCGGCCAAATGAGCGTCGCGACCTCGGCGGCACACCTCCATACGATGGTCCAAATTTTCGATGACGCTGAGGCATAATGGAGTTTCTATGCCGTTAATGTGCCGAATTATCTCATCCTTTAGCTCTTGAATTGTTGCTGGCTTATCGACGTACACCTTTTCTTTAAAATAACCCCAGAGAAAAAAGTCCAACGGTGTCAAATCACATGATCTTGGGGGCCAATTGACATCGCCATTACGTGAGATAACACGGCCATTGAATTTGTTGCGCAAAAGAGCCATTGTTTCGTTAGCTGTGTGGCAAGTGGCACCGTCCTGCTGAAACCACATATCGTCCACATCCATATCCAATTGTGGCCATAAAAAATTCGTTATCATCTCACAGTAACTGCCTGACCGGCCTCATTTTGGAAAAAATACGGCCCGATGATGCCGCCAGCCCATAAACCGCACCAAACAGTCACTCTTTGTGGGTGCAATGATTTTTCGACAATCACTCTTGGATTCTCATTCGCCCAAATGCGGCAATTCTGTTTATTGACGAATCCACTGAGGTGAAAATGTGCCTCATCACTGAAGATGGTTTTCTTCGAAAATTTTCATAATAAGTCTGGATAACTTTAACACGTTGTTGGATTGTGTATCTCTCCATGGTTCAAATTGAGTAAGTCTGAAATAGAGAAAAATTCGGAAAAAAACTTGGCGTTTAGGTGTGGTTCACATTCAACATCGGCCCTTACAATTTAACCACACTTTAGAAGATAATTTAATACTGAAGCTAGATAACTTCGATTTTTTTCGACCGGACATATATATGGTATGTATAATCTTTTTGCTATCACCTGCACCATTTTCCAAGATTTTTTAAAATGAAAAATCGAAAAAACGCGATTAAAAGTTCTGCCCGAATACTCGAACCGGCTCGATGGCCGAGCGTCTGCTCTAGCTTCCAAAATATGTCGAATTGGCCACTGAAATGTTGACAATAGATTTAAGAAAATAGATTTCAGAAAATAAACTAAGTAAAGCATTCTTTTAAATCTCTAAAGCAGACTACTGTCTTAAAAAATTGAGAGATAAAAGTATTCTAATGTAATAGTTCTAGCTCACTGCCTTTTTTCTACCATTTTGCTGATACTTTTGGAATGCTTTTCAAATACCTATGAACTCACTATTAATTAAAACATTCATATTTTTAACGATTTCCTGAGGATACCTCTAAAAATTCAAACGTCGTTCACTATGAGAGAAAATATGGCCTGTGCACACTTTTGCAGTTCCTGGACAAGTCTTTGTTGTATTTCTTTCGTCATTCCATACCAGGTTAATACTAATGAATAATTTTGTAAAAACGGTGAATCGCAGTAAGAAAGGAATCTTATATTTAGAGGAAAACTTGCCTAAAATAAGTCACGCTAAAACCAATGTAGGTATTTTGACAAGACCTGAAATTAAGGAATGACTAAACAATATTGGAATGAAAACTGAATGTATTTAAATTCAAGAATGTTGCAAATTCATACAGTGGCGGACTAAAGTCTACATACGACCCCTTTTTTGGAATCCCTACCGTCCCATAGTTTCTACAGGAAAAGTATTGATGTAGTCTTGCTTTGAATTTAATTGTAAGACAAAACCGAAAATTTCATATTTGTTCAACATTAACTTTCAATGTTATTAACAAAAAACTCAAAAAAGCCGTTGACAAAAGTGAACATACGTTTCATTAATTTGTTTCGTTTATTACTTCAGCTATTGTTTTCAGCGGTCAAGTACCGTTTTTTTTTTCTTTCTATACTTTTCTTGGTATTTGGCTTTATCTTTATTGTTTTCCATCATTTGAAAAAAGAAATCGCGAAAATGTCGTCAGGAACGGAAATCCCGGTGGCTGTGCAAAAATTGATTATAAAACACAGAAATGATAAGAAAACGTTCGGCAAAATAGCTAAATTGTTAAATTTAAGAAAAGCGACGGTGCAAACAATTTATAAAAACTTGCAGAATCGGGCTCGTTCGAGAGTAAGCCGCGAAGTGGCCGTCCAAAGAAGCTTACCCATAGGGACATCTCTTTCATCCGTAATAAAGTAAGCCAAAATTCCAAGGTACATGCTACCAATTTGGCCCAGAAGCTAGCGAAATGATCCCAAATTGTTGTGCACTTACGCACAATAACAAGAACTCTTAACAACGAAGGATTCTACAGCAGAACTCCTCGCAAGAAGCCTCTCATAAGCGAGAAAAACCGCGCACATCGGTTGGAGTTCGCTAAAAAGCATCTAAAGAAGGATCATGAGTTCTGGAAAAGCGTGCTAATTACGGATGAGTCAAAATATAACATATTTGGATGCGATGGCAGAGCAAAAGTTTGGAGAAAACCCATTACTGCCATGGATCCCAGGCACCTTATTTCGACCTTAAAGCATGGTGGTGGGAGTGTCATGGATTGGAGAGCAGTTGCAGCGTCTGGGGTGGGTAAATTGGTGTTTACTGAAGGAAATATGGATCGCTTCGAGTATAAGACCATATTGGAAAATAATTTGAAGTTATCTGTGGACAAACTGTGCCTTGGCTCGAGCTGGATCTTTCTACAGGATAATGATCCTAAGCACACAGCGCAAATTGTAAAGGATTGGCTGCTGTATTATGCTCCGCGGCAGTTGCACTCATCACCACAAAGCCCGGAATTGAATATTACATAGCACGTATGGAAAATATTGGAGCGGAAAATTCGAAAACACCCTATAAGTAATGCATCAAAGCTCAGAGAGAAACTTCAAGAAGAGTGGCAAAACATTACAGGAGAAGAGCTGGAAAATTTGGTTTTTTTCAATGTTAGACGCTTGCAAGCGGTGATCGATGCGCATGGTGGCCCAACAAAATATTAACTTAGTTATTAAAATTAATATGATTACCTAGAATAGCTAAGCAAAAAATCGTATGTTCACTTTTGTCAGTGCCTTTTTTCCATTTTTTGTTAATAACTTTGAAAGTTAATGTTGAATAAATGAGAAATTTTAGTTTTTGTTATATACTTGAATTTAAAACAAAACTGCATCATTATTTTTTCTGTGAAAGCTATAGGACGGGTTGAATTCCCAAAAAATGGATCGTATGTAGACTTTAGTCCGCCACTGTATATGCAAAATATATACAAAACCACCAGCACAGCAAAGTATCCTTTTATAAACCAGTGTTACAGTACCAACTACAACTAATTTGTATATTTCAAATAACGATAACATAAACTACATTCAAAATTCATTGCAATTGTTCTAATTTTTATTTGAAAGGGCGATGGGTAAATTTTTGTATACATTTCTATCGCATGCCTTTGCGGAGGTGGAGGATAAGAGTAAACCGGAGGTAAGACATGCCTGTCGTAAAAAGGCGACTAAAATCCACCCACATTCCCACAGTCCCGAGCTTAAAGGGGGCTCAACTAGTACGAAAACAGGAAGAAAGAGGATTTGCGGCGCTGCTTTTTGCATCATGACAACGCGACTTGTGGGAACACTGGTGAAATAACCAGTAGTTTTATTGAGATATCTGGGATTTTTTCCGGATATAGCACCTCGTTATTTCTGGTTATTTCCAAAAATTAAAAAAAAAAATTTAAAAGGAAAGGTCTTTAATATCAAAGAGGAGATAATTATTGCAATTAATGTTGAACTTAACTGAGCTTAAAAAGCAAAATTTTGAAGACTGCTTTCAGAAATGGATCTATAGGCTTAAGGAGTGCATTGAAATCAATGGCGATTATGTAGAGAAGATAAAAAGGACAAAGATTAGAAATAAATTCAAAAATAATAATAATGGTTGTGGTTAAAACCTAAGTGCGAGCAGAGGTGTCGCCTGGTCATTTCAGTATGGAGTTGTACTGCAACTGAGTGCGGGACCCACAGTGCGATAGAACTTTTGGGTACGCGACCAAAACGGTGTGTGTGTCTATTCCACACCACCAATTGGAACCACAATGCTTTTATTTTAAGTAATAAACTAAAAATAACTGGATTTTTGTGTTGTTTTTTGTGCACCGTGAAGTTGGGCCGACGATGGGAAGTCTCCTATCTCATGATACTAAAAAAAAATTTTACATATTTAGAAAAGAATTTTATTTTCTAAGTTCTACTCTGCTGTGATAAATCCGTTTATCTAACCTTATTTTTATTTGTTGAATCTACATTTTCTTCTTTATTGTCGTAGGCACCGCTAAAGCGAATACAGTCGAATCAACAATAGTGCGTCATTCGAACGTTTTATCCTGGCCAGCAAGCAAAACGCAACTTCAAAGAATTTATCTCCCCATCTTTTGAGAGCAATGTCTTATCTGTCACCCATTTCTACTGATGAACTAAAGCTGTAATTCGCTATTATTGAGAATTCAGATTCTACTGTTGGGCTTAAATTAAGCAGATCCAATAAATAAAAATCTTAAAACAAAAAAAAGCAATCATCCCTTCTAGGTCGCTTACCACCGGATTCTTCCAACGGAGTGAAGGTCTTTCTATTTCTCTACTTACGAACCTGGATTGCTTTCATCCATTCGAACGACATGACCTAGCCAGCGCTGCCGCTGTCTTTTTATTCGCTGAATAATATTAATATCACTATAAATCCTTAAGAAAACTTTTGCTTCGAAAACACCGAAAGCCGACTCAACGCATATCGATATCGCCCACGCTTCTGCTTGCCATAGCAAGACGGGAATCAAGAGGGATTTGTGAAACTTGGTTTTGGTTCGTCGAATGAGAACTTTACTTTTCAGCTGCCTACTCTATCTAAAATATACATACATTTTTTTTCATTTTGTGGTCTCGAATATAAATTTAATATGATGCATTTGAATAATTTTTTCATGCAATATCTTTTTTATTAAAAAGTTAGAAACCTTTGGCAACGCGAATTTTTGCAAACTTCTACCCATTTGAGGTAAATTTCGATCACTTTTTGACTTATGTTGGGCGTTAACTCAGCGATAACTTGACGAATGTTAATTTATAACTGATCAAGAACGATCTTTCGCGTAGCCACACAAACAAAAATCCAACGGTGTCGAACGCACGATCTCGGTGGCCAACTCACAACGCCAAGACGAGGAATGCTAAGGCGCGGAAATAACTCTCGCTGTAAATCCATATTGGTTCATGTTGCATGGCATGTGGCATAATTTTGTTGAAACCACTTACTGTCTAAGTCATGTTTTTCAATTTTACGCCGAAAAAAGGCCGTTATCATACGACCGTAAAGCTTTGTATTGACAGTGACAGTCTCGCCATTATCGTTTTCAAGGAAGTAAGGTCTAATTACACCTGCGGACCAAAGAGGGTACCTGACAGCCTGTCTTTTTTTTTTGTGTAATGGTGTCTTTTCAACTACTTGAGGATTTTTGCAACCCCAAATGCTACAATTTTGCTTATTTTAGTGAGAAATGTGCCTTGTCGCTGAAGAAAATTTTGTGCGAAAATTCGCCGTCCATTGCTTGCTGTTCAAGCCCTCAATCGACGCATGTAAGACGTTACGAATGGGTCAGCTGGCTTCAGTTGTGACGTGAGCTGGTCTATATATAGATGTTGGGTGTAAGTCCAAGTGCAAAATACGCCATAATGTGGCGTAGGAGAGTCCCAGCTCTTGAGAACGTCGAGATAGAGACTCGATGTTGCACAGGGCTGACTAAATGTGTAACCGATCCAAAATCTCCCCTTAAAGCACGAAACGTGGTCACCATTTTTGTAGTGTACATAGTTTCTAACAATTTTAATGAATTGTGTGATTGTTAAGCGATTCATTTTCTTGTTAAGTTTGAAAGATGTCAAAATTCAGCCTTGTACTCTTGAAGCTGCGAAATGGATAATCCTACATGTACATATATAATATACAATTGACCCTATGTCACCGCTGAAGCGATTTTTGGTCGAGCTTCTCCTCAATTATATGGTGTAAGAAAATATAACTGTTTAATAGTTAATTTGTTTCAATAACGAAAGCTCCGACATAAAAATTTTGCTGCTATTAGCCCAAGTACTGATCAGCATATTTTAGTAATTTCAAATTTTATTTTCTTACAACCAATTAGAGGTCAAAAATAATAAAACCAAATTGCATAAAAAGGACTATAAAGCTTTATTACCGTAAAAAGTTTGATTATAAAATTCTCAACATAATAATTTATTCACAAATATTATACATAACATATTTACCGCTTTTATGGCTTCAGCTTTTGCCTACTAATTTTTTAGGTGACATTTAAAAACCCCCCTTTTCGCAGCTAACCATAGCAAAAAGAACACGGCAGGTGTATTCACTAAAATAATAAAAAAAACTACATATGTATGATGTACTCATTGTAACTTCATGTAAAAGCAATGTGTGTATGTGACAATGTCCTGGACGTGGTGGTGGAAATGTAATGTAGTACAAATATTTATTCAATACCTGAAACGTGGCTGACTTAAATTAATGGACTCAAAAGCTAACTCTAACTCGTGCAGAGTCCTTATATATGAACATACTCTGTTGCATCCTTTTGCCTTTACAGTTATATTAGTAAACTCTATTGCTTTGTTGTTGTGGTCGCGCAGGTAAATAAAGTGGGCAGCTTTTGTGTGCTGAAAAATACTGCTCGCATTCACACACACACACACGCACACATACTTGTCCATTAGTACATTCCATTGTTTGTTTGACTGTCCACTGGCCGCAGTTTCAATATTTCTCCAACTGGTATTTCTATTAGGTCCTGTGGTTATTTGACAATTTTACAGATATATATACATATATACATACATATAGGTACTCCAGCATACAAACATACATACTGAGAATGATTGAATAGGTTTGTACGTTTATACACGTACGTAGGTTTATATTTCCACGTTCTTGCACAAAAATGATGAATTCGTTATAACCACAAGCAATATTTTTGTCAGCAGCCTCACCATGCAGATTTACTGTCTAACTGTTCGCCCATTCATCCGGTCGGCCTTCTGCCGGCGAATTTATGCATTGTACATATGTATGTATGTATGTTTAATAGGTCACGTGCATTTGGCCTGAAATGAATATTAAATCGGTTGTTCATTTTTCTCGCCATTCATTTTACCATTCATTCATTTGCTTTTCAGCCGTTTCAGTCGATCAGTGATTAATTGCTTTTTTCCGCTTTGTATTATTTCAATGAAGTTGTTTATGCACTCAATGGGGACATGGTTCATATGTACACGTATGTATGTATATACATTGGCACGGGTGTTTACAAAACAACGACACTTGTTTGTATTGTTTTTGTAATTATTCAATTCTTTTATTGCATTTATTTACCTTTGGCATTGTGTAAGTCATACTGAAAGTTAGCGAACAATACGGCATTTTTTTACTACAACTACAACCAAAGTACAAATTACATTTGTATTTCAGTTTTGATAATTCACATACGAGTACTTCATACATATTCAACAGTTATTTAATAAAAGTAATATTAACTTACTGTCATTCGCCTGAAAAATTTCCTTTTAAAAGAATTTAAAGCAGTACATTCCAAAGTTTTCAATACCAATGCTCTCAGGAATCTACAAAACATCTGGGACTCATCCTGGACAGGAAATTAAGCTGATCTTAGAACACAGAGGAAAGCATGCATAAGGCATTCATTGCCGGAAATGGGATCTGTCAGCTAAAATAGTGCTTTGTCTGTACAGTTGCAGTTGTTAGGCCTAGACTCCTCTATGGAACTGTAGTCTGCTGGTCAGCACTCAGGAAAAATCAACTATCTCCAAAATCGATAGAGTACCGAGGACAGCGCTTCAGTGTACTAGCGGAGCATTTCGTATCAAACCAGCTGAGGCTATGAATGTCTTCTTAGATCTACTCCCCATTGACATTATGGAGCTGCATTATGCGGTTAGTAATAAACGACGGGCTTACTAACATATTAAGAAGGTTTCGTCTACAGAAAAAAGGGATTACTGCACACATTTTACTGACTTCACGACAGATTTCAAGCAGTCTTATTCCGGATAGAGACTTTTTTGTCAGGATTAGTTTTATACTGATGGGTCAAAACTAGATGACAGGCTCAGTGGCGGAGTTTGCTCAAAGGATCTTGGTATCTGCAAATCGTTTACAATTGTCTTAGCTCAATGGTACTCTCTTAAAATCGTTTCGATATTTTTTCGGATCTCAATGCGTGTAATGTGATCAGAATAATATAGCCAGAATGGAATAGAAAAAGGACACGTAACCCTATCTACAGTTATAGGTCTTCTTACAAGGCATATTTTATAGGGCAGACACACAGACAGGTTGGACGTACCATCTAACGACTGCTGCAGAAGTTTCAGATAAGAAAAAGAACATGGAACTTTAAGGCAATTTCATTGCAAATGTCCCTCACTTTGGAGGAGTAGGTTGAACTCTCTAGGGGCGGCAACCTTGAGCAAGATAGCAAAGACTTAGATACGGCCACAGCTCAGTTTTACAAACTCCACACTTTGATTAGCTGGTGGAGTCATTAGGATCCTCAGCTGTATCAATGGTACCGGTTGGGGCCTACAACAGGCAACATCTTCAATTAACCAACTAAACCAGTATCCGAGTATAATACATCAAAAGTTTTTGTATGGATTTGAAATGTAATGATGGTTTTAAAAGCTCATACCTCTGGCCGCTGCCAGTGTTGTAAATCTGTATGATATTTCAAAGAAAATCTAAACCCTTCGCTTTTTTATGAGACCTTTTGGCTTTGGATTCCCATTTCATCTCACTGTTTTCGATTTTTTTAGTTGCACCTGAAACAGTTTTTTGAACATTTTTGTAACATTTTGGCTAACAATTGCAAAATCGACGTACATATGTTGTAATATTACAATATAATGCAAATTATAACATAATACAAAAAAATTTTGGACAAGCATCATGGTCTTTCCAGAATAATTGTATAAATATTTTCAAATTATTTCTGAACATAATTTAAAACAAAATTTTTATTGAACGCACCAGCCTTCACAGTTTGAGAGAGTCACAGCTGGTGTTCGGCAAGCATCTCGTCTTTCAATTAGCTGACAACTACCGGAGGTTTTTCAATTAAAACATATTAATTAAAGGTAATACGGAAGACACATTACGTATAATACGTAGATAAATTTTAATCATTTTCAATAAAAATTAATACTTTGACTAACACCATTTTATACATTTCCTTTGTTCATTTGCCAAATCATTCGCCATAGACGGGAACAGATGGTGATCACAGGCTATCGATGTGGGTGGTTTGGCGTTGTCCTGATGAAAACCAATTCCCCCCCATGGTTGGCCAAAGCTGAACGCTTCTGGGCAATTGCTTCTATCTATACTACAGGTCTGAAAGAAGCACCTCTAAGTGAATGATGCCATGCCAATCCCAGCAAACACCCAACCAAACCTTCATGGTCGTAAATACTGACTTGGAAACTATTTGTGCCGGCTCACTCCGCTTCGACTACGATCGTTTGATGTTGTTGAAAGTGCTCCCCATTTCGTCAGCAGTCCCCATCTGCTTGATAAATTGGTAGATTTTGTTATAACTCAGTCTATGAAGCTTTTTCTAATTAACTCATGTGGCATCCTTTGTCCATCCTTTTTCAAGTAGTTCCAAAGGGGTTTAGCTCCTGGGCAGTCGAAATAGTGTTGTCATGATGGCCAGAACGAAATCGACGAAACCAAAATTCTGATACAGTATCAGGTCCATAAATACTGTTCAAATTTTCAACTGCTTTACTTAAGTTTCCTTCTTTATCGAAGAAAAATTGTAAAACAGGTTTTAGTACAAGGTATCATATTTCTAAGGCTATCTAGCGCAATTTAATCGCAGTATAGAATACGAGATACAGATCACTTAAGCCATCTATTGCAAAAATAATGGTTGACTCATTACTATATCTAACATACTGTAAGAAGCTTTCTGGCATGTTTGACATATAGAATAACATTCCTTCCATTGGACCGAAAATCGACCTATTTGGAAAAAAATGTATTTAATTTTCGATTTGATTAAGTCTTAATACCTGTATTAAAATATATTCTATAGCGTAGTAATATCCGGCAGGTATCACCTCTCGTTCTTCGCTCTATACTTTGCTTTGAGGTTAAGGCAAATTTGAATCAATTTGTTTATAGACAAACATCGAAACCATTCAATGGAGCATAAGCATGCGACTGCTATTTAAAAAACTTCATTGGCACGAGGATTTTTCTGATCAGTTGGTGGATCTTGGTAATGTAAAAAAAGGCATAACTAAAGAATTCCAGCGCTCAAAAATATATCATTTTTTAGAAGCAAAAAGTTAATAACGATGAGTTAACCTGCCAAATGCAAATTTATTGAAGGTTTTTAAGCCACAGATTACACTAAATTTTCATATCAAATTTTGAAAATCTCAGTATATAACAGAACTGCCGCTAATGGCAATACCAAAAAGAGTATTTCATAAGTGCTTCGAGGATTGGAAGAAGCGCCGACATAAGTTCATTATATTTGATGGGGAATTACTTTGAAGGGGACAAAATGGATATTGATGAATAAATCAATACTTTTTAAGAAAAATTAAAAATTCACCTTTTCTTTTGATCATAGCTACATAAGTAATAGTTCTTATTTTCCAAGAAACTAAATGCCTCAATTTAATTTATTTTCATTTATTACTACGAAAACACGACTTGTTATTAACTTTGCTAAATTTACAAAAATATGCATTCTAAATTTTTTTCTAGTTTTATTAATGCATGAAAAAAAAATTACAAAAATGTAATAATTGTGAATAAAAATATTGATTTATTTGGTTATTTTTACTGGTTATAAAAACTTTTTGAATCCATCACCTTTTGTTTGGTAAGTCGAACTAAGCGATAAATTTTTCATTTAAGGTATTTATGATTTTTCTTTTAAAATTTCGAATAAATGGATGATGATTTCGTGTATGAAAAGAGCGCCACAAAACACTTAC
The DNA here is from genome assembly GCA_037013455.1 of Ceratitis rosa. Lineage (NCBI taxonomy): Eukaryota > Metazoa > Arthropoda > Insecta > Diptera > Tephritidae > Ceratitis > Ceratitis rosa. Next base: position 12,814,627 of record JAWMAG010000003.1, read on the forward strand.
GAGTATATATAAATAGTTGCCTCTTAGTAACCCCCGTCGCGATTTCCGGATAAAGACCTCCTCCTCTAATTTGTGGTATATGTCTTGATGCTTTTCCAACAAATAGAGGGGCCTACAGTTTATACCAAACCGCCTCCGAACGGCTGGTGGTGTTTTATGAGGAGCCTTTATTTCATGTCAGAAATACCCTGGTCTTCATAATGGCAGTACGCAATGCTAACCACTCGAATATTGCGGCCGGCTTGAATAAAATAATGATAATTTTATCGCACAAATTATTAATTTTTTACAATGGATTTTAAAAAGCATCCTTACAGATTAAGTATTTTAATTTCAATTCCAAATCATTGGCTTTGCTACATTTAACTATTCTATAATCTCTCATTCCGTAAATACTTTAGACAAATTATATTTGTAGATAATTTAACGACAATTATCAACTTTGCTACTCAGTTTCCAGCGTCAGAATAATGCATATAGAATCTTTTTTCACTGCTCAATAATTATGTTCACTTTGTGCACTCTCCAAAAATTTACAAAACTGCAGGCGGCAATGAACAAAAGACTTACAACGACTATTGTTGTTGTAAAAGTTCAGGGTATTTATTATTTTTGTTTTTTTTTTTGATAAGTTTGTATAATTTAACACATTATGACGCGTAAACACACACAGTTGCACATAAACCTGCACTCTTTCGGCACTATTACGGCGCTAAATTGTGGGTAACCTTTGAGTAGGTTCAACGTGGTGCGAGCAAATGGAAGGAATCGCTTTGATGGCAAATTTGTTTTACAACATGAAAGACGCACAGTGACGCGAGTCAATTACTAGATGAAAATATTTCACGATATGAAAATATAGATCTTAGAAATAACGATTGTCATAATCCAATAATTATATTGGAAGCTTTAATAACTAATATCAAACAAATTTTAATGCTCTATTTTGAAATAGTTAGTATTAAACCATTTATGTTTTATTTATTAATTTTTAAAATACCTGTTTTGCAAATAAAAAAGCTTTATTATGCGTAGGTATTGCGAAAATATTAAATTTATTGCGAATTTGATACCATTTACTCCTAGAGTCTTAAACATTTGGCACAGCCACTAAACCAAGTAGAAAACACTTTGAGAAAATCATTTTCGCTGAAATTTTCGACTAGTAATTTAATTACACTAGACTTGTTTTTCTCCGTCAAACAATAGCAACTTTAAAAGAAAAAAACTTTGTTTAAATAATTATTATTGATTTTGCTTTAAGGGTACTTACGGCCAATTCTAAACTTGTGCTTTGGACTTTGGAGATTAAGCAAATATTGTTCTACACGTATATAACTAAATAAATTGAGACAGTTTTTTCAACATTTTCGGATAAAAAATTAAGTGTTAGTCCAAAAAAAAACAATATTGAATTAAGGCACAATGATCAGTAAAAATGGAGCGTTACATGATAGAACAACGTTCCTTAATTGTTGAAAAATATTTCAAAAATAATGAAAGCTTGGCTTGTTGAATTTTCGAGCAAGATCATCCTAAGCGATGAAGCACATTTTCACACCTTTTTCGCCGAAATTCCCGTTTTTGGGATTTTAAGAGCTCACATGTGGTTTTTGAAGAACAATTGCGTGTAACTTTTGGGAAAGTGTGGCTGGTCAAGCAGAGCATGTTACTGGTGCTCAATATAGCTGTATACCATACAGCCCGTGAAACAATTCAATTACTGCAGAATACATTTCCAGGTCGTATTCTCCCTCGTTTTGGTGTTCAAAATTAACACCATTAGATTCATTTTTAAAATCTCAGATCTATATGAATAAGCCCACAACTTCACGTGCTTTAAAGGCGGAAATTAAACGTTTTATCAATGAAATTCAGACACATTTATGCAGAATAGTTATGAAAAATTTCGATAAACTAGTGCGATGTGTGTATAGAAAGTCGTGGAGGCCATTTGCCCGATGTGCCATTCCACAAATAACCTTATTCTATGTTCTTGATGATTAAAAAAAAACCAAAAATTACAATTCCGATTATATTCCGATTTTTAATTAAAAAGAATCACAAATATGAAGTAACTCAAAAAAAGTCAGCATATTCAATAGTTATTGAATAATACACGAACGAACCTTTTAAATATTTAAATAATCATTTTAGTTATGGTTTGTTTTTAATCCTTAATTCAGTGAAACTTAGTGGATTTATATATACCCCATTTGAAAACAAATAATGCTTTGTACAAAGTTCATTTTCCGGAAGACTTACTGAAGAACTTAAAGTGTATTCTTCATTAGACTCGAAAATACTACTTCGAAAGATTTTTGAAGTTCTATTTTTAAGTAAATAGACAAAGGGTGTTATCAATAGCCCATACTTAGCGAGCTTAACTTTACCATCCCTTTAATGTCATCTAGACAATTTAGGCCTCTTTCATTGTGTTCATTCCGCCAGCATTGACGGCTGTGATCTTTAAACACAAATATTAAGTAATTTCCGTCTCCTTTCCCCATGTATTTTAAAGCCGCTGATGAGCAAATCTGTAATCTCTGTAGGTCTCGTATTCAGGGCAGTCTAAATTGACATGGGTTTTCGGTCACCGGTATGTTATCCTACTGACCTATTGGCTAGCCTTCAGCAACTTTTGGCTGTGATCTTAACCTGATATTTTTTGTGTAAATTGCGTAGCTTAAGATTTCAATTGGGCGAAATTTGAAAATTATTAAGTACTGTTCCCCTCTACAACGGTGATTTAATATATTTATGAATTGTTTTAATGTAATTTAATTTAAAATATTGTTCAAATGTAGAGTCCATCAAATATTATAAAAAGTAACTCTGTCTTCAACAAAAAAAAATTAATTAAAAAAAAGTCCAGTGTTGTCCTGTGTAACTAAAAAAAATGACACTTCACATTCATAATTGAAACACTGTGTCTCTGTTTCGCCGCAGCCGTTGCGCTTAATAAACTTTATTACTCCTTTGTCGTTTTTTATGAGTGTTTACTGCACACTTCGTCGCCTTGCTGTGATTTGCACTATTTCTTTATAATTTTTTTTTTTTTTTGCTTTTTTTTTTTGTTTGCCTTCTTCACACTCCGTTGAAGTACTTTGTGAATATTGTTACTTTATTTTTTATTTGTTGTATTTTCTTATTGTTTTCACGATTATTGTTGCGTTATTTATTTATTTTTTGTTGCCTTGCAACGAGCGCGCTTTTATTTTTCATTTTATTTATTTTTTTTTATATGATTTACATACATGCACTTCCATTGCCAGTTTTTTAGTTAACTGTTTGCCATTAAATACACAAACAACAAATTGCTCCAGTCGATTTGCATACAAGCAAAAACGCAAACACACGGAGCCAGACAAGTAAGCGCTCAAAGGATGACGCTATAAAGCTACGACTAATTGCTGCGTAACAATCGTTGAGAAGCAGCTTTTGCAGGTGTATGTAGAGATATATGTAATTGGTGCTTTAAAACCACTCAAGTAGTTTTAGGCCGTGCTCTTGATGTTTTTTCCGAACAACTGGTGGGACCTACACTATTTTCAGCGAATGGCTAATGGATCTTTGTTTTGAGCTTGGCATTCCCTTCCCAGAGGCGGCCGTAATTAGAAATATTAATTTTAAAGAATTTTCTTTTAATTAAATGCCATGATTCGAACCCATAACTCTCCAAATGGTACTACGCACTGCTAACCACGCGGCAGATGGAGATAATTTAACCAAATGTGAGCATCAAACTACATACATATGTACATACATACATGTCTACTTGCAGCCGCAAAGGGTTTTCACTGTATTTACTTACCAAACTGTTATCCTTGTACCATAAGATAGTCTTAATAGGTACAAGTGTGTATTAAAAGTTTCCTATTAAATTTGTAGTAGTAGCTGTTAGTTAGTATAATTATTATTTTCCTAAATGCTACTTAATTTGCAGGCATTGATTTACGTGTGTGTGTGTGCGTGTGTGTATATTTTGTATTTTGCCAAAAACCTAATACCAAAACATCACTTACTTTGAATTATTTTTGTCATTTCCCAATGCCCATTCAAGCTCATTCGAGCACTCTCCAACACTTTGAGTGCCACCGTAGCACACGATTGATTACTACTACTCCGTACTAGGAAAGGTCATTAACGTCTGCAATTACTGTTTATTAATTTTGAGTAGTCTGTCATTTGTGGTCGTTACAACTGCGGCTCGAATATTCTCTCACCGGCCGGACGCCGGACGCCGGACGCTTAGCTTTTATGACTGCCGCCACAAAAGTTGTAATAAATCGTACGTCCATTCACTTTATTTCGGGCAGCATTTTCAGCAGTATTCATTTTGTTTATACTCTTGTCGCTGTGATAATTGGTTTTTGTTCTTATTACTTTTACTGTCGGCGTAAATAAATGTTGATGTTTTGTCACCAAATTTAATTCAATAAAATGTTGCGCCTAATGTTGGTTACGCACGAAAATTGCGCGATTTTTTTTTCGACACCAAAATTGTTGGTAAATTAATGCATTTTTGTGTCCTGTGGTGCTTTATTAATTTAACGCGCTCACTTCGTCGTAAATGTGTTTTATATGACACGTTGCAGTAGTTTGTTTGATCAATCGCGAGGAGTTTTAGAATTTACAGCGCATAAGTTTTCACACAACATCGACAATAATTAGAGAAATTAACCGCATTTATAAAATCTTACGTATACATATTTTTAACAATATATATATATATGTATATATTTTCTAAATTATTTGAATTTGTTTACTATTAAATATTTTTCATTTATTTCACTCACTATATATTCGCACTCAATAATTGTTTAAGCGCTGAAAGCGTCCGCACGCGTTCGCTTTTCAAACGTAACTGCCACTTGTTATCCTTTCGTGTCTGTTCGTCTGCCATGCCAAGCACTTATTCGTATGACATCGCCACCGACACCGTCACCGCTTATCCAACTACAATCGCATCGCTCGCTGTCGTTACTGTCATTGCCGTGCTAAACGACGAACTCTACGCGCGCACATCTGCTGCTGATAGCGGCACTGTTGCTACAATTGCTGTTGCTGTTGCTGTTGCTGTTACATATTGCTATTGCTGCTCCTTGTGCTCCTTTACTGTTGCTTTAACTTATATCACCGTTAGTATTATTCTGTTCATTGACGATGTGCTCATCGTCAAATATTTTGTTCTTACTTTTGTTAAGCAATATTATTATTAACTTGTTGTTATCCTGTTCGTAGAATTTGGTTGGTCGTTACCGTTAGCTACAATTTTGGTATTCGGCAATTTTACTCGGCTCTAGAAATTCACCACACATTACTGCTCTGCTCTCGTTAGATTGATACACTCTCTCAAGACAACATGTTATTCTCTATGTTGTTCTTGTCTCTTGTTGTTATTTTCTACATCTCACTGGAAACACGTGCTTGTTATGTTTTGATTTCTTTCCAGGGAAAATAATATATCAAGCGATGAATCCATAGACACCTTATCAACATTGCACCATTCATTCCTTCTTTTCGTTATTTGGCGCCAATTGGAATTACTTAGTACAGCTAGACCCTTTCCTAACTGGTATTTCCCTGCTTCCGCCGGCGGGTACCGCACCACTATCAAAACTAACATAATTGTAGTATTCTTATCCAATCGGACCACATAACCTAACCAGTGTAGCAATTGACTTTTGATTCGCTGAACTGCTTCAATACTGTCGAATATCTCGTACAGCTTATCGTTCCATCGGGTGCAATATTCGCCTCTTCCAATGCAATACCTTTCCTATGAAAACTGCTAACGCTGACTCATTAGATGGCTTCGCATTATATAGCAGGATGGGAATGACAGTTTGGTCTTTGCTCGTCGACAGATGGATAGACGAAATTGTTTATAACCTCGAAGTTATGACTTTCAATAGTGATGGGAGCCGAGCCGTAAATATGATGACTTTATGCCAGGAGATATCTTATCTTTTACTCGTTCACTACCAAACCCATAAGCTTCGCCTCCTTATTCAGTCTGGAGAAATCAGAACTCACGCACGGTTGCTGAGGCCAATAATGTCGATCGGTGTACGCCAGCAGCTGTACACTCTTATAGAATACTATACCTTCTCTATTAAGCTCCGCAGCTCTTATAATTTTCATCAGCAATAAATTAAAGAAATCACACAATAAGGAATCACCTTGTCTGAAACCTCGTTTAGTATCGAACTGCTCGGAGATGCTATCGCAGCTTTTGGGTTGCTTAACGTCAGTGTACAGAGGCAGCTCTTTTCCGTGCTGTCGAAGATTGCTTTAAAGTTGATGACAAGGTGATGTGTATCGATCTTTTTTTTTTTGACGGGTCTCTTCCACGATTTGGGGCTCGGTTAGTATCTGGTCAAGGGGGGATTTACCAGGTCTACAGCCACACTGATAAGTTTCAATCAGCTTGTTGACGGTGGACTTTAGTCTTTCACACAATAAGCTCAATAGAACATTATATATGGTATTGAGGAGGCTTCTACTACGGTAATTGGCGCAGACCGTGGGGTCTCTGTTTTTATGGATGCTGCTGAGCACACTTAAATTCCAATCTTCGGGCATTCTCTCTTCCGATCATATTCTACAAAGAAGCTTATGCATGCACCTTGTCAGCTCTATACCGCCATATATGAAATGCTCTGCCGCTAAGCCAACAGCTCCAGCAGTTTTATTCTTCTGGAACCGGCAATAGCTATTCGAACATCTTTTCCATCATCATTGATTGTGGTTTCGAGCTCGCAGTCTTCAGGTATTGTATTTTCACCACCATTATAAGGCTGAAGAGAAGTTCCCTTCATACCTACACCAAGTATGCACTGGGCTTCAGTCACCAGATTTTCATCTTGATTCCTACATGAGTATTCAAACTTATTCCGGATTGAAAGCGAAAAATATGTAGTTTAATAAGATGTAGAAAACTGTTAATTTGAAACCAATTCCAATAGAAATTCATTTGCATATTAAGTATCAAAAAAGCGTTGCCCATATAAACGATTTCACTCTTCAGCAATTTTATGGAGAACTCTTTAACAAACAGACATTATGACTCTATTTATTTGGGAAATGCTTCTTCTGCGAGTGGCATTGTGTGGTCAAACGAATTTATTTTCTGCAAACAAACGTACGTTTAGATGTAAGAAAATGTACAGACATACATACTTACATATATGAGTGAATGAGAATGAATTTCTTGAATGTAAGAATGATGGAAATAGGAAAATTTAGATAGCTGCCTGTTTGTAAGTGTATTTGCTTAGAACTTGAAAAATATTTTCTGCTGGGCAAATATGCTGCCAAAATGTGTTTGCACCCTTCAAAAGCACACACGCGCACATACGTACAAACATAGCATACATATGTACATATACGTATACGTGTATGGTATACCATACTTACGCTCTAATGTGTAGGTGTTGGAAATAAAATGGTCAGCAAACGTTTTCATTTAAAAAATAATGCAAATGTGTGCAAGCATACGTAAGTACAAACACATATATAGATAAATATATATATATATATATACGTGTATATATGTGAGTAATACACATATTTGTTTGGATGGAGTGTCCATTGAGTGGAACTGGAAAAGGATAAGTGTCCGTAAGACACAATCATTTGCTCTTTTGCTTTAATTTGTCCAAACAAATGAGTTTCAATTGCTGGGTGTCTTTTCGCCGTTGGGCTTTTAGAATAAAGTAATTTAGTTACACGAGTGTTTTGCATTTAGATATTAATTTATAACTATGTGGTAACCACTAGTAGACTACTTACTGAGAGCATAATAATAAAATAGTAAAGAAGAATGATTGGAAGCCTATGTCAACTAGTTCTGCTTTGTACTTATTACATATCAAAGTAAGCACATATGTACACGTATGTATGTCAATGGAATTTGGTCACCTTAGGTCGAAAAGTATTCAAATAAAGGCTGTTTTTTAGACAAGTGGTTTCCAAAAAGAAATAAAGCAATATAATTTAATGTTGGGGACAAGAATTAAGCTTTATTATAATGATAAATGTTTGCCTAATATTTTAAAAATAGTTTGGGGAAAGTGCCTCCGTGGTTGGCTTGAATAAATTCCAGCCGAGAAACTCACTTTCCAGGGCGTCAATAATCTCCGGCAGGGAATGTCCACCCCTCCGAGTGTATTTCGGACATGAAATAAAAGCTCTTCATGGAAAACCATCAGCCGTTCGGAGGTGGCTTAGTATAAACTACAGTTGTTGGAAAATATCAAGACGCTAACAACAAATTGAAGCAGAAACTCGGTCGAAAATCGTTTCAGCGGTTACAAGACACCAATTATATATGTAACATATATTGGTGTACTAAAAATAAATCCATTATTTTGCATGAAATTGAATGTTTTAATTTTTACTTTTCGTATCCAGCCTTATTCAAATGGTTCCAAACGGACTTTTGTGCAATCTTTAGCCCTTGGGCTCGACAATGTCCATGATTTTATCGACATTTTCGAAAATTGACCTTCCAGTGCGTGGTGCATCTTTGAAATCTAAATAACCGAAGTGTGCATAATTTACTGTAACTGTATCAGGACCATAAACACCATTCACATTTTCAGCCGCCTGGCTTGCGCTTTCGCCGTTATCGAAGGAAAAACTGTAAAATATAGCTTTTTATCTCTTTGCTAGTGTCCATCATTGACACACAACTGTTAGAAAAGCTTATCCTAGTACAAAATGGTATCTCTCTAACGTCACCTAGCGGAACCCGATCGAACTTATACAACGCGAGATACAGATAAATAACGCCACCTATTGGAAAAATAATGGATTTCTTTTTACTATACCTAATATAAAATAATATATGAATATAGCTATGTTATGGCAAAGACTCAGGAGGTTGGCACACCTTGTTTCTGAGCTTTAATTATGACCAACTATTCTCAATACATACACGTATATTCAGCCTTCTCTATGAAGAACTTACTTTTCGAACGTTTTTTATTTAACAAATTTGTTGGGCAAACATTTTTGCATGAAACCCAAATAACTCGGGTATCTCTTGTTCGCTTCCAATCGATTTACATCTTTCATTTTGTTAATAATTTTAATTTTTATTCAACAATTTCATTATACACTATTGAATATATTATATGGTTATAAATACATATATAAAAGTTTATACAAGCAAATGTAGTACATAAATAAATATATACATAACTGCACAACTCCATTCCGAGTCTGCAATTGAATGTTTGCATTAAAATTAAGGAATTTTCATTTTCATTTCATTCGTTTTGAAAATTTATTTTTGCCCAACAGTGCAATGTCCAGCAGTCGACAATCATCGGCGATTCGACATAAGCTACTGCTCCTGCCTCAACCACTATGTAGGCTTGTTTATGCATATACTCGTATGTATATTGCGGCAACATACATACCACTGGCATTTGGACACAACTATTTTATGCGGTTAAGTTGGCTAACCAGCTAACGGCCTGCCAGCATTGGCGACCACAACTGCAACATTGCAACTTCACCAGTCCGCGCTAACTCAATTTTTGTGATTTTCTGAGTTTGTGATTTTGCATTTTTATATACGTGTATGTACATTTGTATGTATGTATATGAATTATGTACACAAGTACTAAGCTAGACCTTTTCATACGACACCCAACCCACTCCGGTTCTGCTGTCAATTGCCAACTGTTTTCCGCATATTCCTACAGTTATTCGGTCATTTGTTATGTGCAATATGATGCATGCCACGTATGCCTCCTAGTTTTATTCCACTACCACATTAGCTGGTATGTTACGCTTCTTACACCGCCTCCGGGTAGCTTTTACGCTACTCAATTCCCTTCTCCGTTCTGCATTTCACACGCCACGCACATACGTGTATCCAGCATTTAGTTTGCGGTGGCCGATGTTCGTACGATTTGTCCACCCAAGCTTGATGACTTTTGAAGTGTGTTTGATTTGTTGCAAAATGTGCAGTAAATGTTTTTTTGTTTTTTTTTTGTGACTCCCGACAAAACACTCAGTTGACTTGCCTTGCACGCTGACCGCTATTTTGCTCTCCATATCCGGTCAGCCGTGTAACCACTGCAATTCCGCTCGCCCCAATTCGCCCACTCAGTTCAGTAGCTTGAGCATTTGAGCGGTTCGGTCTGTAACGAACGTAATTTAGTGGCCATTTTGTTAAATTAAATTTCAATTCCTGCACACAATTGCCAATTTTTTGATTGAGTTTGTGTTAAACGATTTTTGAAGGACGCACACAAACACTCAAAACAAAACACAAACATGCCAACACACACACACAGCAGCGCTCGTTTTATTAAGCTATGCGCGCACTAAAATCAAAATCAATCAAAATGAGAAACGCAACCCCGGTAGTGAAACTCCACGGCCGTATCCAAATGCAATTTAATATGCCAATGGACATGGATACACACATTTACATACAATATGTACGTGTGTATGTGCGCATGGTTACCGTGTGGCAAATCAATTGCACTCAAATGCAACGGAGCACAGTTATTTTGAAATTTTAATATTCGTTGATTTAATTAAAATTTTCAAGTATATTTCGGTTTGCTACTTTGTTGTTCGTGTCAGGAATAGTAGGTATATGTATTTGTAATGTGCCTCACGTTGCACGTGGCATATTTCGTACATTTGAATGATCACTGTTTTAGATAAAAAAAAAATTTGTGCATTCATGTGTGCACTCGCCTTTAAGCTTTTTGACTGACATTTGATACGCCGTGGCAGCTTTTAAATTAATATTTTTGTTCGGCTGTCCACCTTTCTCAGACGCAGAAGTTTGCTTATAAAAAGTACGATTTTCGCTTTCACTTGTTTACAGCCAATGAGCTTTCAGATGAATAATTAGAGATGATCAAAAAATATCCTACGCAACGAACACCAATATGTATGCGGAAGACAAATTATCATTATTAGCCAAATTATTATTTGAGAAATCGACACACCTTACCTTTTCATTGACTTCAAAGCTGCCGTTGACAACAGAGGAGCTGCTGGTGTGCAAACTTACGTTGGATAACACCAGAAGTGTAGTCAGAATTTAGAAAAACCTCTCCGAGTAATTCGGTATCAAACGAGTTTTCAGACAGTGTGATTTCTTCAATTTGATACTGTAGAAAATAATAATAGCTGCAGATCTCAATAGATCTTAATAGAAGAGTTTACAACTACTAGCGTAAGTGGTTAATATTGATATCATTAGCCTTAACAATCATAAAGTTAGTTCTGCTTTCTCCAGACTAGTTAGTGAAACGAAGCGAATAGATCTAATAGTGAACGAGGAGAGGACGAAATATTTCTTGTCATCAAACAAACAGTAATCACATTCACGACTCGGTCCAAATGGAAGACAACTTTCCACCTTTCAAAGTATTCGACGCAGTACCTACTGGTGAAAGTAGCCGAAAAGGCATACCGTTATTTCCATCCGGCACCAAACAGCGAGGAGAAGGAACAAATGGCAAAAAGATTTAGCGCAAGCTTATCTAAATAAAAAAGCTACTTATTTATCATAAATATGATATTTTTAAATAATTAATTTCGTGCTAAAGTTGTTTTTGAATAACAAATGGAGGAATAAAATTGATGGTGACATTGTACATTACTCTTCAACAGCATGTAATAATGATCTTCGAGATAAGATGACAGATCTCAGCCGATATCAAGTAAATTTATTTAAAAATAAACTTATAATACGACATCGCATTATTAGAAAGAAACACTCCTCCAATTACGCCAGAGGACGTGTAACACCCAGGTATTGTTATTACTAAAGAAAGGGTGCGTGGTATTCTTCAACATTTTTACGGATGCTGATATTGATATCATTGTTTTTAACAATATCAAGTTTCGCTTTCAGAACGGGTAAGGACTTGGAGTCAAATAAACCTCAAAAGCCATTGCTGACAGTCGTACCTCATCCAATATCTCTGTTTGTACTGATAAATTTTAAACTTTTTTGTTATTAACATTTTTATAAATTGCTCCCTTTATATAATTTGTTTTAATGGAACTATATAAAAGTATCCACATGGTTAGCTAAGAAAGAAGTGTAGGTAAATAAGAAATGAACAAATGTTAGGGAAGAAAAAAAAAACATTCCTGGTGCGCGTTTTGATGTTTTTCAAAGGAGTGGAGGGACCTGCGTTTTAGGGCTTAGAATACCTCTCGTAACGAAATAAAAATTTTTAATTGCTAAAATCTAGTAATATTTGATCTGGTCCCGATAACGTGAAAACCGTGGGGGCTGGGGGGCGGGAAGCTGGGGATCACATTTACAATAATAGATGGAAAAGTCTTTAGCGTAATTGCGGAAACATCAACGCTGCAGAGGCATCTGTAAAGCCATGCCAAAACTATTGGTTATATGCAATTATAAGTATGTCAAAAAATTAAAAGTTATTTTAATTCGGTCTATTTATGTTGCATAACTGAATACAATGTTTATTTTACACATATTCGTATGTAGGTTATCGGTTGCCTATTAAAAAGTGGAATGTTCGTTGTTTTTATTAGAAAAGAGGTATAGGTAAATACATATGATTATGTGGGAAAAAAGGAAGGTATAAAAACATATTTATATGTGGGGTTGGAGAAATCATCCGTACAGTTGGTAACCCTAACCATTGACTAAACTATACTACAAAACTACGTAGCTGCAAAGATCAAAGCTTCAAGAAGTATATGTAAGAAAAATTCAGGTTCGAATTGGTATTATTGGTGGGCATTCCATTGCAAGGCTCAAGTAATACCAATTGTGGAAATACAGCTCGTCGATTTTTTGAAAATTCTGTTGTATCTGCTAAAATTACTGGTGTAACCCATGAATTAAAAGATGACTTGGAATCATTTTGCGCTCTTTGGTCTCCGGATATTCTATTAACATCGACAGCTTTCGCGAATACGCATTAGAAACTGTAAAAATTTTAATTTGAAAATATTCATGGTATTCTATGCCAAGTTCAATACACAGAAATTTAATACATGGAACTAATATCACAGAAAATGTACCACTTCCGATTGGCATGATGTCGGGACAAGCATTGGAAGCTAGAAATAATGATTTAAAAAACTTTCGGCACAAAAATACAATGGAGGATCTAATGAATTCATAGTTAATCTCTTCGGATCCATTGATAACAAGTTTGAGCATCACATACATATGTAAGTTTAGCAAAGCCTTTAAATTTAATAGAGAAGCCCAAAATCTGCTTTTGTACTTTCTCGAAGAGTCTGAAAAGTCCGACTTAGACAAAGAAAATTAAATCCAAATAATTGTTTTCTTTTAAATTAGGGAACTCAAAAGCAACACAATTTGTAATAAAAAAAAATATCTTGATTTTAAATTAAAAAAAAGGCTTTTCGTTTTGTACTAGTACTCCCTTACACTTAAAAGTACCAATATCGTTTAATTTCTGTTGTATTTCAAGTAAAAATTCCTTTACTCTAAATCAAGCACATCATCCACTATGCGGTTGATGGAATTTTATTAGAAGCTGTTATAATTCAGAAACACACTCGGACGGGTTAACATTCCCTGCCTAGAGGCGACCGCAATTAAAAAAAATTTTAATTTTTAAAGTAAATTTCTATTACTTCTGGATGTTGGTCCAGCCAAACTCGAGCTCACGACCTACTCAATTCAGTATGCTTCCATTGAATCTAACTTACTCATGTCTGGCTGTTACGTAAAATTCATTAAAAACAATATTATATAGCTATGTATATGTTATATATAACGTATACATACGAGTATGTATATATTGTATGTATGTATGCGTATATAAGTATATCATCCATTAACCGCACAACTGCTTAATTTCGTTGCCAATATTTGTGTCAACAAGTATTTATGAATATGTCAAAAACAACAATGTATGTGTATATAGGTATGTGTTTATATGTATACACGTATACGAGCAAGTGTTATGATAATATTAATTTTGGCAAGTTTTCGCTTTTTCTGCATAGAATTTTTTTCCTCCTGCGGCAAGTGGTTTTAGCATGCTGGTAATTATTGTTGTTTTAGTGGGTGCAGACAACAGTTGCTACAATTTTCGCTAAGTATAAATATTATATGTACAAACATACATATAGATATGCGGTCGCTAGTGGTCGCTATTCAAAATATTATTAATATTTTTTCGCCCTATTTTGTTTTGTTTCGTTTGCATGTTACGAAAGAAAGCAAAGCAACAGTTATCAACGACGCAGCTTTAGTTGATTGCGTTAGTTTATACAGCATTTGTTGGCGGCAGCGGCGGCGGCGGCGGCACAATTTCGAAACTAAATATGTATATACTTTTTCGTTTGCGATTTTGTTTTGGCTGCCGTTTTTTCCCTCTACTCGGACAATGATGACTTCCCAACGCAATATGACAAAAGTTTTTTGATTGCTCTGTTTTAACTGCAGCTGTGCTGTGCGCTCGTGCGTACAAACTGTCATACCTACTGTGTAGCTTATTCAATAATATGTATTTACGCCCTCTCCATTCACTAGGTTTATTTGTTATGCAATTTTTTCGTTTCCCTACTATATTTGTTGTCTGCAATTCATTACTGCAGCGCAATGAGAGAATGTCGAAAAAATGTCATGAAATGTAATTAAATAGAGGCGAGATTAAATATGTATGTATGTATGTAGGTGGTGTTGTTTTGGTCACTTCATACAAAAACCATACTCTTTCTTTCATATGTTCGTGGTTGGGAATATGCCACAATAAAACATATTTGCTGTAAACCAAGCGTTATGTCAAACACACACATACACACACACACACACCCATTAAAGAAGGCTGCAAACGCAAATTAATTTTTTCATAAGCTCTACAGACCGACAAACTTTGTGGATTTAAGGCTTTTTTACTCTCGTTAATAACTGAAGCTTTTTGCTTGCTTCTCATCTTAAACTATTTATAAGTCCCTCTCTGTATTTTTTATTTTTCCGTTTGTACTTTGCAGACTACGCAAAAACAGTACAAAATAAACGAAAAAACTTTGTACGATTTTCGAACAAAAAAATTTAAATGAAAAATATTAGACGAGCAAACTTTTACTAATTTGCTGCCACACTTGATTGGTTGCTGCCACAAATTTTGTATTTATATGAGTTTCACATTACTTGTACCCCATTTATATACCGTCCACGCCAAAAAAGAAAGAATTGGTAAAGCAAAAAAAAAATTACAAATTAAATTATTTTTTTCCTAATTTAATTAAAAGAACAAATTAAAATTGTGAATTAAACTAAACCAAAATAAAATTAAGCCAAATGAATTAAAAGAAAGTAAAATGAAATAAGATAAAATACATTAAAAAATAAATTATATAATATAAAATAAAAAAATATAACAAATAAAATAAAATAAAATCAAGAAACATAAAATAAAAAAAAAAATAATAGAAAATAAAATTGAATTAAATAATATAATATAATTAAATAAAACTAAAAAAAATAAAATAAAAAAATTAAATTATAAAAAATTTAATTAAATAAAATAAATTAAAATAAAATATAACAAAGCAAAATAAAATTAAATTAAATAAACTAACGTTAAATAAAATAAAATAACATAAAATAAAATAAAATAAAATGACAAATATTAAATTAAATAAAATAAATAGAATGATAATGATATAAAATAAATTAATAAAATTGAAACAAAACAAAATATATATAAAATAAAATTAAATAAAATAAAATAAACTAAAATAAAAAATAACTAAAACCAAATAAACTAAAATAAAGTAAAATAAATTAAAATAAAATTAAATTAAATAATATAAATTAAATTAAATTAAATAAATAGAATAAAATAAAGTAAAATGTAATAAAATGAAATAAAATAGCTAAAAAAATAAAATAAAATAAATTAAATAAAAGTAAATAAAATAAAAAAAATTAAATTAAATTAAATTAAGTTAAACAAATTAAAATAAAATTTAACAAAGCAAAATAAAATAAAATTAAATTAAATTAAATATAAAAAATTAAATAAACTAACATAAAATAAAATAAAATTAAATAAAATGAAAAATATTAAATTAAATTAAACAAATAGAATAATAAAAAATAAAATAAAATAAAATAAAGTGAAATAAAACAAAATAAACCAAAAAATTAAATAAAAAAAAACAAAGAAAATCAAAATAAAATATAAAAAATAAAATGAAATGAAATAAATAAAATAAACTAGAATTAAAAAAATTAACTAATATAAAATAAAGTAAAATAAAATAAAATAACATTAAATAATATAAAATAAAATGAAATAAAAAGAAACTTAATTAAACTAAATAAATAGAATGAAATAAAATAAAGTAAAATAAAATAAAGTGAAATAAAATAAATTAAAAAAATAAAATAAAATAAACTAAAGTAAAATATAAAAAAATTAAATAAAATAAACTTAATTAAAAAAAAGACATTAACTAAATTAAAATAAAAGTAACTACAGTAAAATAAAATTAAATTGAATAAAATAAAATAAATTTAAATTAAATTAAATTATAAAAAATGAAATAAAATATGTAAAATAAAATAAAAGAAAACAAAATAAAATGAAATTAATTTAAATAACATAAAATAAAATAAGTTAATATAGCATTAAGAAAATAAATTGAAATAAAATTAAATAAAATTAAATTAATTATCATAAATTAAAATGAATTTAAATGAAACAAAGTGAAATAAAATAGAATAATATTAAATATAATAAAATTATTTAAAATAAAAAAATAACACGTAATAAAATAAAACTAAATTAAATTAAATGGATTAATGTATATAAAATTAGAACAAAATGAAATAAAACAAAAAAATAGAATTAAAGAAACTAAAATACTTTAAAAAAATAAAACAAAAAAATTAAATTAAATAAAATAGAATGAAGTTAAATAAAATAAAATAGAATGAAGTTAAATAAAATAAAATAGAATAAAATGAAGTAAATAACAAAATAACGTAAAATTAAATAAAATTCAAAAATTTAAATAAAATAAAAAAAATAAAATAAAATAAAATAATATAAAAAAATTAAATAATACAAAGAAAAATAATATAAAGCAAAATAATATAAAACAAATAAAAAATCAAAATAACATTAATTTATGTTAAACAAAATGAGTTTTATAGAAATAAAATTAGTTTACATAAAATAAGGTAAAACAAGGCGAAATAAAAAAATAATTTATTATATTTTAAATGAAAAGTAGAATCGAAATAAAATTATGTTACACTGAATTAAGTTATATAATAATAATAAATTAATTAAAATTGAACTGAATTATATTTTTATTTTAAAAATTAAGTAAATAAATGAAATAAATTGATATAAAGTAAAGTACAATAAAAGTAATAGTAAAAGTAAATTTATTTATATATATAATGAAAATTTGTTTATGAGACCCTAAGAGGAATACATTGCGTTCCCCATGGCCATCTGTAGCGTTTGGTAAATGAGCCACCGCGCATAGCTACCACATTTCAATATATTTCAGACAACAACAAAAACCACTACTGCGTATGGTTAAACTTATCCCTATTTTTCATATAAACATATACATACATATGTATGTACTTACAGAAATGCATATACGAGTAGATCTACACTGACATGAAGACATTTGTCTCTATTTGCAGTTATTGTAATCCCGAACGCTCAACACTTTACTTGACATGCTAAATAACCAGTTTGCATTCAATGGACATTGAAACCCCTTTCATATTGAGCTGTATGTGTGTCTGTATGTGCTTTACTCTATGGGCTTAAAAACTTTTTCCGCTGCATTTTGGTTTCGTTGGTTTTTGCGGTTACAAAACGAAAAACTCATTAAAGTTTATTTGGAACACATACATATGTATATATGTATGTACGTACACACAATGTATTTGAATCATTTGCTCAAAATCGAAGCAAATCATTGAGTAATCGAAAACTGTACAGAAACATATCTAGTATATATGTATGGATGTGTATCAAACTCTACGCGACCACTTGGGCGTATACGTAAGCCGTAATGAAGTCCAGCGGTGTTGCGGTTGGTTGGCCGATTTGTTGTAAAAGTTCTTAATTGAAAGTAGCGGATGGTTGCGTAAGCGTTTTGAGTTTTAAAATATTACGCTCGAGTGTCTGCGTCAATTTTCGGACACCAAAGAAATTTTTTCAAGTGACCAGAAGTAACAGTAAGTTGCAGATGAATAACACTTCATTAAAACTCTGCGAGTGGAAAAAGTTATGAGGTTAAGTGAATAGATGAGTTTTGTTTTTGTCAGTTCTGTTAATTTTTTGTGTTTGAAGAAAAAAATTCAAGTTACAACTATATATAAGGTGAATATTAAAATTATTAAAAAAACATGAGTTTACAAATAACATTTGACTAAATCTGGATCTAATGAAATCAATTATTTTCATTTAATAGTCTGAACGTTTTTTGTAAAAATGATTGTTTTTTAATGCAAATCAGAATTTGCCAGCTCCACCGGAAATTCACTTTTGGAAAATTCCTCATAAGAAATATTATTTAAAAAAGTATGTATATAAATACCAATATCAACCAATTCATCGCCCTCCACGTCACTTGTAATTCTTCGTTATATTATTGATACATTTCGTTAGATTCTTTTGACTTGGTTTTAGGTCGTATCCGTTGGTTAAGAGTTTTTATTAGCTAGTTGCTCCTTTTCTTCAGCACTGTTAGCTTGTGTTTGCTGTCCTTTGGCTACGTATACGAGGGGATTAACAAAAGTTCGGTAAGTTGACCAGAAAAAAAATTATTTTTGTATTTATTGGTAATCTTAGTCCCTTTTTATCTTCTCCACATAATCGTCATTGACTTCAAGACATTTCTTGAGCCGAGTGGTTAGCATTGCGTACTGACATTCGGAAGGCTCGGGTTCAAATCCCGGTGCCACCAATATCTAAAAATTATGGAAAATTAATTTAAATAAAAAATTAAGTTCAATTTTCTAATTGCGGTCGCCCCACGGCAGGGAATGTCCACCCCTCCGAGTGTATTTCTAACATATAAAGCTCCTCATAAAAAACATCAGCCGTTCAGAGGCGGCTTAGTATAAACTGTAGGTCCCTCCATTTGTCGGAAAAACATCAAGACGCATAACCAATAATTGGAAGAGGAGCTCGGCCGAAAATCGCTTCAGCGGTTACAAAGCGCCAATTATATATATATAGATCCACTTCTGAAAACAGTATTCAAAATTTTGATCCTTAAGCTTAATTAAATCGATCCCAGAGATCGCAAAAAAATGACTCGTTTCTGCAGTGTTGGACGGCGCGTTGTCATGATGTAAAAAGTAGCTCCGCAAATCATCTTTCTTTCTGTTTTCCAACAAATTTTTCAAAACTTTTGGTAAGCACTCTTCGGTGCATCATTTTACAGTGACCGTCTGACCCTTTTCCAGTGAAATAGCAGCTATGATTTTGGATCGGGTGAAGTGAATTAACATCATTTCTTTTACTGCTGATTTTTGTTGTTTAGATTTTACGGGTGGGTTTGCTTCTGGAATGCTATTTGGTTTCAGTAACGACTTTACTAAAAAGATTTATTCGTGTATCCCAGATGATTACTTAATATTCGCGATAGAGCCAAATTAGTAATCATTTTTTGTATCAATCGTGCGTCTCTGACAATTTTGGGCATCGTCAGAGCTACAGTGACATCATCAGTGGAAGATTTTGGTCGATTTTCTTGGGGCTCGTCCTCTACGGAAAAATGTCCGGTCTGGAATCTTCGGAATCACTTAGAAATAGTATTTAAAGACGGTGTAATCGTTACATATGCAGTTTGGGATTCACTGAATATTTATATTGCTTGTTAATTACGCCGAAACCCGAAGAGAGTAACGTGATGAATTTCTGTTTGTGTTGGTAATGAAATTTCATCTGACCTATCCGCAGCTATGTTGCGTTTTCTTCATTTCAGCCCATCGTTCTAAAATTTGAAAGAAATATCAATAAAGTAACTGCAAAAGATTTGGTATTTTTAGACTTAACAGAAACAAATTTTCCGTAAGATAGTCAGACAGTTCCGAGATCCAACTCCTTATAACATGCTCGCTAATAACTGCTCCATGCTTACAAATTGTTTCTGTTCCAAGCTTACAAAGCCCAGGATTACTTGCAGCTTTCCGAATACTCATCGTCTTTATCCGAGTAGCATTCAATGCCAACAACAAAAGATTATTTGGCATTTTTCTCTTTAATTCTAAAATTTTAATATAAAAAAAATATTATCATTTATAGTGCTAAAGTAACAGCTTGTCCGAATACCAGAATTGTGGAAACTTTGTTCGAATTCTGGAAACCACTCTTATTTTCATGAGAAATAAAATGAAACTGCTGGTTTCATGATATTCACATTAACAGGCACTCGAAGAAGTAGCCCTCAGAGAGGCATTGTATGTCCAAATGTTGAAATTTGCTTAAGAAAAATGTTCGTAAAATTTTATTACAAAACTAAAGGAAATTATTCCTTTTTATCTTTCTGGTTATTTAATTAATTTTTTAATGTATTTTATTACATCATCCATTTATAAAAATTGTTTCAACACCACTAATAACTTCCAATTAAACTGCAAAGGCTTAAGTATCATTTACAACTACAAATGAATACTCTAAATTGTAGTAAAGGGCAACTGAGGAAGACACTATCAGTTACATTTCAGCAGAAGACAGCTGCACATGAGCATCTCTAATAAGTATACGAATATATAATATATGTTTGTATGTAGCCTCCGGTATGCTGAAATGTGGTTGATAAATTTAACACCTGTTCAGAATCTTATTGTCTTTTAGTATGTAATTTCAAATATGTATGTATTGTACTTTTATGTATATACTTGTATGTATGTACATACCTATTATATGAACATTAATAAACACATATGCACTTAACAATTATTGTTGGTTTATTCTTGGTTGCATGAACAAATCACCCACATTTACGCTTGGTTTTACATGAATTTAATTACTGATTTCCAATTATTGTTACATATTTGCTTGTTAGATTTTCGAGAACTAATAGTTAATGATCTTTAATACATACATACATGTACATATGTACATATCATATATAGCATATAATCATACAACAAATATACTAATTACTGAGACAATTGCTAAGTGGCAATACGAAGAATACTTTGAAAGTCATCACCTGTTAGTGTTGTCAACAAATTGTAAAATCTACTGAGAGATATGCTGAGTGAAACCTCCAAGTCGACTATTACAGTGAGTAGATAATTGAAATATTGTGTATGTTGTACAGTTAATAACATACTCGTACATATGTATGTAACAAACAGTACAATATTTACAAGCCACTTGGCTTGCTAATTGAAATGAAATGAAGTTGAAATGCTGATTTACGCACGACACTTCTAATGGATTATCACATACTCGTTTTTGAATAAATTCATATAAATGCCTAGAGAAATACTCTTGAACACTCCATTCATAAGAGAGCTGTTATTAAATTAGACACAAGTCAGAATTGGTTCGAATAGGTTAAAGTAGTATTCTAACAACTTGTTTTGGAAAAATCGCCATTTTTTCGAATGTACTATATAAGGCTTTTCCAACAAGAGGAGTTATTTTAAACAGCCTGTTATACGTCAGTAATAAAAATGGAACAAAACACGCTTCAACAACGCACTGGAACAGTGACGGTTAGTAAAACTAAAATATTTTCCATGATATGTTATGATATGATATGTTATGATATGTAAAACATTTGTACGTCGCTCAAGAACAACGGAGAATATTGCTGCTGTACTCAGGGTTGTCCACTCTTCGTTGTTCTTTAGAATTGAACATTGCGCAAACATCATTACACCGTTATTTTGCATTAAGACTTGGGTCTTAAGGGTTATAAAGGTGGTTAATAAAACAACTTAAGCCGGCCGTTCATCAACAACGACGTGTCTTTGCTGATTTGGTGCTTGAAAGGCATGAAAATGATCCGGAATTTCATCTCAACCGATGAGGCCCATTTCCACCTCGAAGGCTGCGTCAATAAGCAAAACTGCCGCATCTGGGGTTAGGAAATTCCAAGATTTCTTGATCTGGATAACGTTTACTTTCAAAAAGATGGCGCGAGGTGTTACACAAGCAATGTAACCATCGATCTATAAAATCAAAAGTTTTCGAACCGTGTTATCTCTCGAAGAAGTGATCGCAATTGGCCACAGATGTCACGTGAATGATAAGGTCTATGCCAACAGACCAACGTCGATTCAAGACCTCAAAGATGGAATTCTTGTAGCTATTGGGAGCATACAGCGGCCACTTTACGATTTGGCGATGGAAAGTTTCATAAAAAGGATATGATCCTGTAAACGTAGCCGTGGCGGTTATTTGGCTTATATTATTTTGCAATTTTAATAGCATATCTTCCCTTCACGAATGATTGGAATTAATTAGAAAACACAGGTTTTTAGACTTTCGATTGTAATTTTTTTATTGAATTATGAAGAACATAGGAATCATCTCCTTTAAAGCACGCGCAGTTGTGGACTGATTGCTACAGACCTGTGATTTTAAATAACCCTACAAAAGGTAATCTAATGGTGTTAAATCACACGATCTAGGGGGCCAATTCTGTTCGCCAAAAGGAGAGAGTATACGACCTGGAAATGTCGCATTTATTAATTAAAATGTCACAGTCTATGCTTGACGAACCTCATTTCCAAAAAAGTATGGTCCCAAAATATAATCGACAATCACAATGTGGGTTCTCAGAACCCCAAAAACGATAATTTTGGCGATTAACAAACCCTTTAAGGTAAAAATGTGCTTCGTCGTATAGGATGATTTTGTTCGAAAATCCATGTAACAAACTCTGTAATTAGGCTTCAGATGTTATGTTAGTAGGCACTGTAGAGAGCTTTTTGAAATTTACACTTCTTGTACACGACGCCGAAAGAGATTCCTGGATTGTCACAGGCATTCTTCCGCACTGCTTCGATATTGTCATTTGATCGAAATATTTTTGGATGACCAGTGTGTTTAGCGTATCAAATGGATCCTGTGTCCTGGAATTTTTTAATTAATCTTTACGCAATTAATGAAATTAAAACCAACTATGGCGACCATATTTTGTATGAATTATCTTAAATTATTATTCAACAATGAAGACACATTGCTTCATCGTGTAACGCGCCATTTTTACTAAGCCTAAACCATCAACAGTCAACAGTTTACTACATAAATGGTGGCAAATTTATATCGTAGCTTATATCTTACAGTTTAGATATTAATAAATAATATACTGTCAAATATTGGCTGCGGAAATAATCGAAATCAAGCAGACTGATTTTTAAGCTATAAAATTTAGAAGTCTTTTACAAATGAATATTAAAATACGCACATATAATACCCTTTCTTTATACTTAATTTAATAATTGCATACATACGTTTAAAATATATTATCAAGAAATTAATTTTGATGTTAAGAGTTTTGTTAAAATCCTCACATGGGCACATGTATGAATTTTCTTGATTCGCTGAGCATCACTGATTCTGACAAATTAGTGAAACTAACAAACATTTGTAAAGTAAGGCAGGAAGGCAATCAGGTGCAGCATGAAATAAATATGTGTTCTTATCTTCAAATTGTTGCCACATTTACAATAGAATTTCAGCAATAATTTAATTATAACCCATTGTATTTATATTTATACTGTTTAAATAACAAAATTGTCACTCAATGCAAATAGGTATCTGTGTTTGAAATGACAACTTAAGATGAATGCGTTTCGGCAGCTACATATATTGTACTATTCTACAGTGATAAGGAATTACAACACTCTTTCTTAACACTTACCTATGTATGTTTATGTATATGTATTATATTATATTGTATATGCACCTGTATTATTGTTTAGTAAACAATTGAGGTTGGCCGGTGGTCAAGCTGAACGATTTCATTTAATCTCATTTAATTGTTAATTAAAATTTATACTTTGGAAAACTAGTTTCTTTTGAAACTTTTATTAAAAAAAGCTGTTGCTATCACTTTCTTGGTCATAAGAGGATTTGGTTTAATACTTATCTTTTATATTCAGTTTAATAAAATATAATAAACTAAAAAATAATGAAAACATTAACGAGAATATTTTTTAATTTAATGAAATAATTTTTAAGATAATTTGATATCCAGGCAGGTGTGAAAGTCCCAACCCTTTTTCAATTTATGAGCATGAATAAAAAAATTAGCGCGATCTGTTACCACATTTGTTACCTGCCGCTATTGAAATCAGTCGACCACAGTTCCCTCTGCGAATTTTCTTTTACGGCCTGAATCGAGTAAGAGTAAGTTCCACGAAGTGGTTGGCCCACAATACCGACCGTTTACGGCGGATGTTTTCGCGCAAACGCCTCAAAACGCTCAAATAATACTTTTTATTGGCCGTTTGTCCCGTTGGAACGAATTCATGATGAACCAAACCGCGAATATCGAAAAAAACAATATTCCATAAACTTTCTGGTCTTAATGTATATCTCTTATCATATTTTATATCTCTTACATCTCATCGTGTCATCGTATGATATAGTCCGGTCACCTATACCCAGATGATCATAAACCTTTTCTTTTCTCGATATTAGGCAGTCTATTTTCTCTCAACTACAGAGCGATAATTATCATTATAGCAGCTCTCTTCCGACCAATTCGGTTGCTTATGTCTGGTTGCAAAAACTTTTTCCCGTCTGTAAAAGGATCAGCTTTCATGAGTTTGGCATCATTTGGAAATTAAAAATAATAAATAATTTACGTGATATTCATACCAAGCTTTAGAGCTATTCTTTGCTCTCTACTTATTAAATATAATGAATACCTTTTGCGCTATGCTGAAGCGAAGTAGAGAAATACTTTGTTGAAGTCAGTCTAAATAAAAGGATGATACCGAGCTTACTATTTCAATTTCAAGAATTTCTCTAGGAAACATTTGGTTTATATATATGTAAATATGTATATATAGAAGTAGCAGTCTTTATCTATATATTATATTGTATATAAAAGGCTTTGTCCTGAAAGACGGATAAACACATGGCAAATGACCCCAGAGAACTCAAACTTGGAGGGCATCTTTTGCGTATGAGGTAGGCATCCGATAAGAAAATTTTTCCTGAGATGAGCAACTGGGACCGATCTATTCGAAAAAATCGAATTTTTTCTTAAATCGTTCGATTTACATAAAATTTGGTACAGAGGTAACTTTTTACCTTTATAAGTATAGGAGAAAATTTTTCTTACAGGAATGCGTATGATTCGATGGTTCAGTTTTGCTCAATAAGTGGAAAATATGTAGGTGGGTCTTTGTCAAGGTTAATATCTGGATAACTTTTCTTTTCTCTCTTCCGTATAAAGAACTTTGGCCATGTCAATATGTGGAATGACATTATTATTATGAATTATATTTATGATTAAAATTGCTTGAAGTTTTCCTAGACTAATATGTGTAAACTATTGGATTTCGCAACGGTCGCAAAACCAGCTGGTACGATGAGGACTGCCGTATCGCAGTGGAGAGAAAACAGACTGCCTACGACCACAACACGTGCGGGATGGCATAGATACCACGAGCTGAAGAGGGAAGCAAGACGCAACAAGGGCAATGCTGGAAAATTCTATAAGAAGAAACGACAACTTACAGAACGATTTAATACCAGAGCAGACTCCTGTAGAACAAAAAGAGGTGATCTAGTCACCGAAGCCCAGGGCATATTGAATTTATGGAGGGAACACTTCTCCAGCCTGTTGAATAGCAGTGAAAACGAAGTAACCGGAGATAGTGAACCCGAAACCGCAATCGACGACGATGGAAAAGACGTTCCATTACCTGACAATGAAGCAGTTCGAATAGCAATCGCTCGCTTAAAAAACAACAAAAGCTCCTGATAATTGGATTTTAAATGTGCTCTGCCCAATCCATAAAAAAGGGGACCCCAAGTCTGCGCCAATTATCGTGTGAAAAGCATCCGTAATATCGCATATAAGGTCCTGTCGAGCATATCGTGTGAAAGACTAAAGGCCACTGTCAACAAACTGATTGGACCTTATCAATGAGGCTCTAGACCTGGTAAGGCAACCATTGACCAGATATCCACCATACGCCAAATCTTGGAAAAGACCCGTGAAAAGAGGATCGACACCCACCTCCTCTTCGTCGATTTTAACGCTAAACGGCTATGTAAACTGACCTTAAGCAACACTAAAAGCTCCGTCCAAATCGGGAAGGACCTCTCCGAGCCGTTCGATACCAAACTAAACGAGGTTTCAGACAGGGTGATTCCTTATCGTGTGACTTTTTTTATTTGATGCTGGAGAGAATAATACGAGCTGCAGAGCTGAATAGAGAAGATATAATCTTCTATAAGCGTATACAGCTGCTGGCATTGATATTGGCAATATTGGCCTCAACGAACGCGCCGTGAGTTCTGCTTTCTCCAAACTGGATAAGGAAGCGAAGGATATGGGTCTGGTAGCGAACGAGGGCAAAACGAAATATCTCCTGTCATCACACAAACAGCCTGCTCCCACGTCACTGTTGACAGTCAGAACTTTGAACAATAATAATTTCAGCCTTGAAATCCGGAATGCGGAAGCATGGACGATGACAACAGCAGATGAATCGGCTTTGGGAGTTTTCGAGAGAAAGGTGTTGCGTAAGATTTACGGTCTTTTACCGCATTGGCAACGGCGAATATCGCAGACGTTGGAACGATGAGCTGTACGAGTTATACAGCGACATTGACATAGTTCAGCGAATCAAGAAGCAGCGGCTACGCTGGCTTTGAAAGTTTTCGATACGGTACCCACCGGTGAACGCAGAAGAAGAGGAAGACCTTCACACCGTTGGAAGGACCAGGTAGAGAAGGACCTGGCTGTACTTAGTATTTCCAATTGGCGCCAAACGGCAAAAAGAAGAAACGAATGGCGCAATGTTGTTAACTCGGCTATAATCGCGTAAGCGGTGTCTACGCCAATAAAGTAAGTTAGTAATATGTGTAAAACTCCTCTTTCATTCTCACACGTTTTATCATAAAAATTTATATGTTTAAAAAAAATAGTCATGGACAAACTATAGTATTATATTAATTTGCTTCTAAACAATCATTTCAATGGTGAAAAATTATTTATTAAGCTATAGGATATCGCGAATTGTTCAAAGAAAATGTTTGTCTTCTCAGTGGTCAGAAAACAATAGCCCAAACAATCTCGTTCTTTATTCAAAAATGGCATCAACATAAGAGAGCCTTATTACTAGTTACAACGAATGTATTCGCTGCTATATTTTAAAAGCTAGGGTTGCCAACTTACCACTAATCTTGCATATAGCTACGCTACGACTTAAAACTAAACTCGTAAGGTGGGTGCGCACGTATGTCTGCTCCTAAGCCCTGCCGGCTCCTACAGAACCATAATTTTTTCTAGTAAATAATTTTTTTTTTAATTTAGTTTTAATTTTCTCAAACATTTCCGAACAATGTGTTAATATTCACACGCAGCAACTTAATAATACCTGTGAGCACATAAGCCAAAATAAGTATTTACATGAAATTCAACAATAAAATCTAATGGGCCTCTAAGATGTAGGAAGAATGCAAAGGTGAATTTCCGTTTTGAGGAATTAAATGTTAAATATTATAGCTGTAATAAGTGTAAAATAAATACAAAAGCTTTTAAACTTTAAACAACAAAAGCGCAAAAAAACAACAGTGAAATGAAAATACAGACTACAACAGAAGCGAAAAATACTTACATAACAAATGGACGCATAAAAAGAAAAACAAACAAAAATACGCCTGCCGAAAAACAACAATGACACCTCTGTACTTACCTAAATGTTTAGAAGCTAGCAGCATTAGGCCACCGCATGAATTTTTGGTTTCTTTGTGTAAATAGCCAACGAAGGGAATAATTGCCGTTATAGGTGTTAGCTAAAAAAATGCGCTTAACTGCTAGCCAACAAACCGTAAATAAGTACTTAATGCTCATGAGAAAGAAACGATACAATGCGAGAACCAAATCTTACAATTTACATTTTATAAAAACATGTAGTAATTTGCATAAAACTTTTTAAATAATTTTTATCTAAAATAAAAAAAATAAGAAAAATTTAGGTTTCATGTTTAGAAGAATCTGCTTTTATTTTGCTCCTTCATATTTTATGCATACTATATAATCAAATATATATATTTAAATATATTATTTATTCCTTTCACGAACATGAAAAGGTAAATTAACTTCGATTCGAAGTAAGTAAGCACCGGAAAGAGAAGATAGGAACGTAAACTAGTACCTTAGCTACTGAGATATTTGAACTAAACTTGGTACTCAGATATATTTTTAAGCTGTATTGGTAATTTGTCCGAAATGGTTAGATGATAATATTATAACTTAATGAATCCGTCAAGAAAGCTTCTAAGGGCGTTAAATTTGTTATCCTACACCCACATTCATTGGATTACTCCTACCTACTGATAGTAGCGAACCCGCATAGTGGATTGTTTCACTGAATTTCGGGAGAAATAGTAAGTGGATAACCCTATCTTCTTGGCTATCTGCTTGTGGCGAACTGTCTACAACTTTAATGATTTAAATATTTTTACTTTCCATGAATTCTGAAAAGTATTTGGTAGTAGAAAAACTTACACTACTTTTTATGCACTTTGCAGGGCGACTATAGTATTCGAAGCACTTGTTTAGAGTTGAGTTAGCTTCTTTCCTGCTTGGCGTGAGTAACAGGTACAATGGGACCTATTTTGTGATAGTGTGTATGTATAATAACTAAAATGTGCCTTCTTTGTTCTTTTTCTTCAACGGCGTAGACACCGCTTACGCAATTATAACCGAGTTAACATTCCGCCATTAATTTCTTCTTTTCGCGACAATTAGAAATATCAAGTACAGCCGGGTCTTTCTCTACCTGGTCATTTCAACGGACTTTGATGTCTTCCTCTTACACTGCTTCCACCGCCGCATCGAAAACTTTCAAAGGTGGTGTATTTTAACGCATCCAGACCACCTGACCTAGCCAGCTTAACCGCTGTCTCTAGATTCGCTGAGCTATGTCAATGTCGCCGTATATCTCATACAGCTCATCATTCTATCAATTGCGGTAGTCGCCGGTACCAACTCATATTGGACCATAAGTCTTACGCAAAATCTTTCTCTCGAAATCTCTTAACGTCGACTCATCGACACTGAAGTGGGAGCTATGACTGTTTGTTTGATGATAGGAGATATTTTTTCTTGCCCTCGTTCACTATCAAATCCACATCCTTCGCTTCCTTATCAAATCTGATATCTGTATTATAAAATTATTCTTCGAGCCCAATGGTTCTGCGATAATTTCTGTGGTAAGCTACCTAGGAAAATATTAAAGGTGGTGCGAGATCACCCTTAAAGTTTAAGTTTATTGCTTAATTGCTTCACTGTCCACCTGAGAATTTCACTTAATACTAGAAACACCCACGAACATAAACGTACATTCCGTGTTAATTCTGCCAATCAAACTTTTGGGAATACCATGCAAGTGAAAACTCACCACCAAATACATACGGACGTAGACGCATCCGTGAGTGATTTAGATTTTTCCCGTACTCTACTCTTTTCCTTCTGCTTGCTCATGCAGATGTGTGTATAAACATCGTTGTAAACCAATAAATGATACCAAATACACATACGCACCCTGCGGTCACTGTGCTTTGTAAATATATTTGCATATTTACATATAAGTAATGAAAAGAAAACTGTTAATTTCAGCGTAAGAGCTACATTGATAAGTGCTGCACAATTTTCAGCCACAGTCTACGGACACGTTCATGAGTGTATGTACACGCGTACATGCAGATATGTCTAATTACATCAAAAGGCCGAAAGCAAAAACCTAATGCCTAAAAGTATGCAGGTAATATTGGGTTTAGGGTGGTACATGCTTACAACACCTTCTAAATAATCAAGACAATCTTTGGTCAGTTGAAATGGATAGTTGTTTATATGTTTGTTTATATTGAACTCATTTAAGACTTGCTTCAGCCTCAGCATTTGCAAGCAATCGTCTATGTCTACAACTGTAGCGTGTTTCCTTCTACGTGCCATCGTTTCACAGATCGAGTGGCCTTCTAAGCTCATAGCGTTGGTGGCGTTTCTCTGGTGTAAAAGCTTGCCACTTATAGGAGCTGCGATTATTTTCCCGCGCTGTTTTAACCTTCTTGTTTCAACTTCTGTTGCTATCCTGCGTAAATTGATGACCGTGCCTGTAATTTTATTTTTCGCAGTGTTGTCCCTTCGCTGTAGTTTTGTAGGAAAAGAAGTCATTTCAGTCTAAATGCTGGTTGCCAATTGACGTTTATTCCTTTTCTTTTTCATTTCGAATGCACTAACTTAGGATTGTACTTAGTAACAAATTACCATACTGAAAATTATCTTATAACATTTTTTCTGTGCCAAAAACGTCTAAAAAAAGCATGAAAAACCGTGCTGTTGGCTCTACTTGGAAATACCAACTTCAAAATAATTGGCGCTTAATAACCTCCAACGGAATAGTTGGCGGAGTTTCTTCTCTGATTTGAATGCTTGATGTTTTACCAAAAAATGGAGTGATCTTCAGTTTTACGCCACTTCAGAGCAAATGGGTTGAAATTCTCTGCCGAGAACAAATTCTCCTAAATACAGCACTGCCGTTGTCTGGGTACCTGGGCACAGGGACGTCCAGTCAATTGGCAGATGAACTAGCAAGGGGGGAACCCTTCTACCCACCATAAAACATGCACACGATGCTAATTTGCCTCTGTCCACGGCAAAGTGCATGCTAAAACTGGGCTTTACCAGAGAAACTGATTCAAGATGGTTGAACGAGATCACGTGTAGTGACCAGACAGCTATGGCCGAAGTTCGACGCTAAAAAATCAAAACATTTTATCCTTCTATACCGGTTCTCCATAAACATAACGACTGGCATAATAATGAAACTGGACACTGTTTAATGGAGCTTCACGGGAAAAGAAGGTCTATCACTCTAATGAAGGAGAGAAGGAGACCATCGAGCACTATCTCTGCCACTAACCACTCTTGACATTTGCTATTCAAAAGTTCCTTGGAAAACATTTCTTCGACTGTTTCGGTGTGTTACCCTGAGCGAATATTGGAAACCTCGTTGCTTTTTTTTTTGATAGTCCGACCAGAATTCAAGGCATGATAGTATTCACTGGTAACGACTAATATGTAGGTATATACTTTAAATCATTTTAATATTTGCCTAGATCAAATTTTCAAATATTAGATTTGGATACTAACCTTAACAAATTTTCTGAAACTTCGATCCTAAAACAAGAAGCAGTGGAGCTTCACCCATTGCTGCGTATGAATTATGCAAATAAATATTAGGGGACAAGAAATTGAAAGCAGTTTGGCCCAATTAATCGGTTTTATTTAGTAAATACTTTTTTCAGCGTCGTCACAACTTCCAACACTCAAACTGGCTGAGCTGGAAAATTTAGCACCTGTAACTAAATTATCTGTGTTATACGTGTATTGCGATTTTGTTTCCCATACACCAAAACTTCCTACGAATATGCAAAAAAAAATCAGTCCTTTTTCGGTTGCTGATATACCTATAAGCACCTTTAGAACAGTATATCTGTCTATCTAAAGCAAAGCCTCGATTGATAAATAATTATTGGGAAATTTCGGTAAATTCGTGTTCTAGATATAATTTATTTACATACCTATATGAATTTCACCGAATGCTTATCCATATATTGAAAATATGTTTAAGGTGTATGTACAGCACAAACAAAAGTTGTTTTCCTCGCCTGCAGCTATAACAAATAGAATGCTATAGAGCTTATCTCTAGTTTCACTAGCAGCTCTGCGGATACCTTAAAAAAATCTTTAGAAAACTTTTATTTTTATCGAATATGAGATAATTTATCGTTTTAAAGGCTTACGCATTTTATTAATTTATTTAATTTATGGGCCAGATTTAAACTAATCCCTTAATTGCTTTATTATAGTATAATCGATTGACCTCACTCTATCTTGGTCCTCCAATATATTACAAAATTTAAAGAAATTAGCATTTTTTGCTGTATAGTAAATGTTTATCCTTACCCCAATTAAAAAAAATAATACAATATTCAAAATATTTCGAATTACAAATATAATATTTTCTCTACTGATGTATATAACCTTTCCATACACTATGAATTGAAATATCCATAGATCTCATTTTTAACAAATTGTCTGCTTCTGTAATAAATATATGATTAGTAAATCAAATACAGTAGTTTTCCGATTTAAGGAACACAATAATAGTCAGACCAATCTGTTAAAACGATTTATCACTAGAGTTGTAGAGAAACAAATTTTGGTACTTAAGTATTGTAAATCTTATCAAATGAGAATTTTAAGAATTAGTATAAAAATTAGTTTAAAAAAACTTAAGTTAAATTTTTTAATTGTGGTCGCCCCTCGGCAGGGCATGTCAACATCTCCGAGTGTATTTCTGACATGAAATAAAGGCTCCTCGTAAAAAAAACATCAGCCGCTCGGAGGCGGCTCCGTAGGTCCCTCCATTTTGTTAGAAAAACATCAAGACGCAAAACCACAAATTGGAGGGGGGTCAAAAATCGCTTCAGCGGTTAAAAAACACCAATTATAAATATATATATTTAAACAATATGCACTATATTTTATACATTGTTCGTTGAACTGCTTAAATCGAAAAATTACAATCATTTTTGTTGTAGGATATTTAGTTTTAAACAAAGCGGCATGGTAACGAAAATATTTCAATGGTTTCGATTGAAAAATTTTAAAATATTAACCTCAAAAGAGTTATCAAATTAAATGTTATTTCGTTTCTAGCTAATGTTAAATGTTAAGACTGAAGTGTGCTGTTAATGTCATAACATTAACAATTTCATTTCGCTTCGATAACATGGCTACGAAGCGAAGCAAAATTATTTTATTAAATTCATTTTTCATAGGTATTAACAAAAAAAAATATAGTTTTCATTAATTTAGTATATAAAAAAAATAATATTTTGGATAATATAATAAAATAATAATTGGATTGCTTTTTTCGTGTGAATATCAATATTTACATAATTATAAATCTGTGGTATATACTATACATATATGTATGTAAATAAAAGTGAATCTATATTTCCCTTCATCGCGGTGCAGCGTCAAACTTCTTGACAAGATATAAGACATCTTAGGAAAATTATAAAAATTGACATTTGTGGTATTATTTATTACATTACATTTATAATGTTATGTTTTTATTTTTTCCATGTTTTCATTTCTGCGACTTCTGCTTCAATTCTCCAAGTACCCAATTATGCACCCCACTTTATACATACTTTACATATTCACTGTTGATTTTTGCAGGCATGTACTGAATTTTTATCAAATCTTACGATTTTCACGTGATTAAGCATCAAAAGCCGATTCGGTTATGCTTGTTTGAGTAAACAAATAAACATAAAGTACGTAAATGTGTGTGTGTGTGTGTGTGTGTGTGTGGGAATAAACAAGCAACTCAGTAGATTTCCCTACGCGGTGGGGATAATTTTAAATACACTCAATTACCTCACATTCTTATTTTAATTTTGTATGTATGTATGTAGGTGCGTGTTAGACCTATAAACATTCGTTCAAGTACATTTGTAGAACGCATTCACATATGAATGAGCATGACGCATTTGAAATTTTCGATTCTTTCTTTCCCCTCTCCTCCTGCCATTTCATTGTTCACATCATTTGGTTTATACGCTTTTGCATTCAGTATTTTCTGGTTTTCCATTTGTGTTTGACTGGGGCTGATTTGTGTTTTCATAGCGCAACATTTTGTTGCTTTCTATGATTTTTTATTTTTTTTGAGATACTCCATCACTGAACTAAGTCAACTATTTAAATGTAAAATAAATTAAACTAAATTTAAAAAAAAAAACTACAAAGAGATTTAAAAGTTTTTATAAGAAAAGCGAACCTCTTGTTTTTTGACTACGTAAAAATTACTTAAAAAATGTTTGTCTTCCATTTTCTTGGTTTCGTTTTTATCTTTAAACTTCTTGTAGTTTGTTATTTTATTTTTCATTCATAAAACTTGTACAACTTACAACAGTAAGTAATTGCACTGTACAGTAAAATCCACTTGCTATAACAATATCATGTCTCCATTATTTCCTTTTTGCAATTTTAATAAAATATTAACACCTCCCTCAACCGCACACACTTTCCGTTGGCAGCTTCTTTATTTTCGAACCTCAAACTCGCATATTATTCATTCCGCTGCTGTCATTTTTTGACTCATTTAATGTTAAACACATCCAACACACCCCCACTTTGCTACATTCTTTCACACAAATACTTATGCACCTATCCAACAGCTGCACTAACAAAAACTATATATACACGTATATGTGTGTATGTTTATCGAGGATACCAGCGACATCGCCAGCATTGTGCCTTCTTAGGTTAGCTGACTTTGTTGTATACAAGTTTCAATGTTTAATTTGAAGTTAAATTTGATGTTGTTAATTTTTTTCCTCTGCAGTTTCTACAAACTATTTTTATGCCATCATTTGCCGGTCGTGCTGTCCGCCATTGGCTATCGCCACTGTCAGCTGCTGGTATCTGTCGCCGCTGTTGCTTTCTTGGTTTCCTTATTTCCTAACTGCCTGGCGTCCAGCTTCTACTTCTACTTCAACTTCCACTTCCGCTTTCACAGCAAGTTTATGGCCACTTGCAATTTTCTTATAACAATTTGTGTTGCTTTACATATTATTTCATTTTTTATTTCTTTGGTTTCTCTTCCGTTTTCCAACAGTTACAAATGTTGATATTATTTTTGTTTAAACTTATTCTTGTGCCACTATTTACTTCATACGTATACTCGAATATTCTCGTATTATAGTTTGAGTGGCCAGATCCCTTGGAAGACTATACAAATAAACTTAAATATGTAAGCAAGTTTATGTTTATTTCTTACTCCGCTGTAGTGATTGAGTAGTGTCGGGTAGATTAAAGAATGCATAAATATGAAGTTATGCAATATTTAAAATAATGAAATAAAGTAATATAGGTATAAAAAATATGATTTACAGGTGTATTAACAATAATTATTTATTGTATTTATTATTATTTTTATATTTCACTCTCATCAAGTATCGAAGTCAAGAAATGCGAAAAAGTTTTGCTATCGGTCTTGCCGAAATTCCATGAATATAAAGGATTTTCCAATAAGAGGTGTTATTTTGATATTCAAAGAAAAATTACGTTTTTTCAGATAAATTATTGGATGTTTATTTCAATGTATAGATAAGATAATAATAATAATGGAAAACAATATCAGCCAAATGGTCGAGACGGCTACGCTTACAGCACCGCAAAGTGGCTGCTGTATGCCCTCAATATCTTCACGAATTCCATCTTCGAGGTCTTGAATCGACGTCTCTTTCACGTGACCTCTGTGGCCAATTGCGATCACCTCTTAGAGAGATAATACAGAAACTTTTGAAATTTTTCCCTTAAAAAATCGATGGTATTGAACGTTAACCACATCAAAACCATCCGATTTCGGCTTTGAAAAATCAATAATCATCTCTCGATAGCGCAATCCATTCATCGTAACTATTGCTCCAGCATCATTCTCTAAAAAGTAAGGCCCAATAAATAAACACGTTTACGCTAGAGAGGCTGCCAACAATAAATCTAGGGTTTCCAAGCAACAGTAGCCATCGATGTGGAAATGGGACTCATGAGTCAAAATGCATTGCCTTGTTGAAGCGTATATTTACCGTAGCAGTATATTCAAATATCACAATATATTTTGATTAAAGTTAGTTTCAATCTATGTATCTCCGCAGTTGTTTTCATAGCTATCTGACAGTAAACGTGTTTCATCTTTTTCCTGCTACCAGAAGAATCCATTCAATTCAAAAATTAAAAAATTTAACTTAATTTTTTGCTTAAAATAATTTTCTATAACTTTTGGTTATTGATGGCACCGGGATTTGAACCCGAGCCTTCCGGATGTCAGTACGCAATGCTAACCACTCGGCTACCGCGGCCAATCCGCTAGACCACACACACTGATGATGACTCGGCAAAAGCTCCGAGAGTTTGGTTCGGAACTCACACCAACTGTTACTATCTACAGCGAATGATTTGGCTGTTAAAGAAGTGGCCTCAAAAGAAGACTGTGGAAACCGATTGTCCCAATTTTTCCCCAAAATACTAACTAAAGCCTATAAAACCTTCAATTGAATGCAAAAATATTGACCTTATATTATTTTCTCCCAAGTCCTACTGAATACGTAATGTCCGCAATCCTAAATATTGTTGATTTTACTCAAAAAATTTAACCTAATCCCAAAATTCCATTTTATTTCAATTTATCTGCGTAGTGCTTGTTTGATACAATATTTTTGAAAGTATAGTACAATAAATTAATAATATGTAAATAATTAAATTTTTAATACAATTCTTCATTCAAATTTATACTTCATTTAGCGTATCAAGCGGATTGGTTGTAGTTGTAGTTATTCTAGGTTTTGGTGTCGTTGTTGTTGTTGTAGGATCTTCCCAACCTTTGACAACTAATGCATCACCAAATACTGGCTTGAAGAATAACACAAATCGTGAATAGCGTCGTGCAGAGTTCTGCAAAAGGAAAGAAAGCTTTTATTATTACTGTTATTTAACATTAAGTTGCACTTTTCAAGTTAACACAGTTGAGCTTATAAGCTCACCAGTAAAGTTAGCTTTAATTTTAAGCTTTTCAAACTTTCGCAAATTAATATTTTATGCTTGAGCTTTTATTATTAGCTTTTAGCTGTGACAAAGTTTCGTGCTTAACATTTACCGCTGTTGTTGCTCTCATAAACTTACCATAATGAGCCGTGAAACAGTTTTGGAAATGTTAGTCAATGTTGCAAATGATTTGTTGAAAAGTTCTTCAGGAAAATCCAAAGACACTTGTTTCCTGTCGAATTCAGGAACATCATCGTATTTGTTGTTTGCACCAGCTGTGGCTCGAGCAGGACGTATGAGACGACTATTCGGTAGTGACTTCAGATGTGGCAACTGAAAATTGATAAATAAATTATTATTATTACAGAAAGCATAATTAAAAAATTTATACATTATACAAACTAAATTACAAAGAGTATATAAAAACAGCAATGATTTTGTCGTAAATAAAAAATAATAAAGAATAACGAGAAAAAACGTTTTCTCATTGTCTTTATGTTTCTATTGGGTGTATGCATTAATTCGTGCGGTTTTCTAAAAGAGGGCTCTACTAGTATTATTTCTCGCCGTGTTCATCTGTGGCTATATTCATTTCATAGGTACTGTCATTTCTCGTCGTTTTCAGTAGATGTCATTTGTTTTAGCGTGAACAACAATTTGTTTCATTCATGTGAAAATGTCGAAATTTGTACCAGATAAATTGTTTTTGCGGGGAGTTCTTCTTCATTACTATAACCTGAAAAAACGTGCTACCGATAGCCATCGTATTTTACTGGACGTTTATGGTGAACATGCTTTAGCCGAACGAACGTGCCAAAAGTGGTTTGCACGGCATAAAAGTGGCAATTTCGACTTAGACGACGGAGAACGACCCGGACAACCAAAAAAATTTCAAGACGAAGAATTGGAGACATTGATCGACGCAGATGCATGCCAGACGCAAGAAGAACTTGCAAAAGTATTAGGAGTTGATCAAGCAACCGTGTTCAGACGATTAAAATCATTAAGATTCATCCAGAAGCTTGGAAATTGGGTGCCTTATGAATTAAAGCCAAGAGTTGTCGAACGTCGATTCTGCAAAGAAGTCATTTTTGCATCGGACTGTCGCTGGCGATGAAAAATGGATTCATTATGATAACCCAAAGCGCAAGAGTTCGTATGTGAAGCCCGGCCAACCAGGGACATCCACGGCAAAGCCCAATATCCATGGTGCCAAGGTTATGGTATGTATTTGGTGGGACCACAAGGGTATTCTCTATTATAAGGCCATCGCCGAAAAACGACCGGAATTTGCGACCAGGCACGAATCAATAATTTTTCATCCTGACAACGCTCGGCCAGTTAAAAACTATTTGGAAAACTGTAGGTGGGAAGTTCTACTTCACCCGCCTTTTAGCCCAGACATAGCACCTTCCAATTACCACTTGTTCAGATCAACGCAGAATGCCCTCACCGGAGTACGCTTCTCTTCAGAACAGGGTATCAGAAATTGGCTCGATTCTTTCTTGACCTCCAAGCCGGAGAAGTTCTTTTGGGATGTTATCCACAAACTGCCAGAAAGATGGGCAAACATCGTAGCTTCCAATGGGCATTACCTTGAACTTTAAATGTATAACAATTTTTTTACAATAAAGTAAAAACCGCACGAATTAATGCATACACCCAATACATAATATATTTAGGAAATGCTTAAGACTAAAATAGTTTCCCAAACGATTTCCCACTGTTAAATACACTTAAAAAATATACCACTTTTAAATAAATATGTGGAGAAAATTAAAATGCTTAAAAGCCAAAAAAATCTGGAATTATATTGTATTTTGCAACTGGGACTTCATCGACTATTTGCTTTAAATGATAGTTGTATTACAACGATAGTAAGTTGTAGAAAGTATCAGAAGGGTAGAGATGGTCTAATAGTTCAAAAAATAATTTATGGAAATTTTGTAATTAATTTCATATTTTCACCCAAAGTCCTTTAAATTTCTCAACACTTTGAGCTTAATATAACAGCTCAATTTATCGAGATTTGGAAATCGAGTAAGTTAGTTTGTATGCAAAAAGTTTATTTAAAAGGTTGCTAGAACACGATACCCTGATCACGCGCACTTAGGCCTACTGGCCCATTCTGATGCCTGTATTGGCCCTATGAAGGAGATTCTTCTCACATGAATCTCCACAATACAATGTCCGGTTATTACGCCGATTGCTATTCATACGGTGGTCCTGTTTAGAAGAAGTAAAGACTTAGTTCTGTTCACTTCGATCAATGTAGTTTCATTCTGCCATCTGCTGTTAGCTCCTCTGGTGAAAGTTAGTATTAACAGATACTTTGTCGAGGATATACGAGGGGACTAACAAAAGTTCGGTAAGTTTACCAGAAAAAAAAATTGTTTTTGTATCTATTCGTAATCTTTGTTTTTATCTTCTCTACATAATCGCCATTGATTTCAATGCATTTCTTAAGCCTATAGATCCAATCCCGAAAGCAGTCTTTAAAATCTTGCTTCTTAAGCTTATCAAGTTCAGCATTAGCCGCATTAATTATATATCTCCTCGTTGCTATTAAAGACCTTTCCTTTTAACTTTTTTGGATTTTTGGAAATAACCAGAAATAACAAAATGCAATTTTCGGGAAACATGGTGCTGTACGTAGTTCTTCGATGCCAGAGATCGCACACATACGTGTACTTTCAGCTGTGTGGGATGGCGCTTTGTAATGATGTAAAAAGTAGCGCCACAAATCCTCTTTCTTCTTCTTTTCCAACAAATTTTTGAAAACTTTTGGAAAGCACTCTTTTGTGTACCATTTTGCAGCTACCGTCTGACCGTTTTCCAGTGGAGTAGCAGCTATGATTTTAGATCGGCTGAAGTAACCTGATTTTTGCTGCTTAGATTTTACGGCACGATTTGCTCCTGTTGGGCTCCA
The DNA here is from genome assembly GCA_037013455.1 of Ceratitis rosa. Lineage (NCBI taxonomy): Eukaryota > Metazoa > Arthropoda > Insecta > Diptera > Tephritidae > Ceratitis > Ceratitis rosa. The sequence goes on from JAWMAG010000003.1 coordinate 12,854,381, forward strand.
TATCAGATTCGTCACAAGTAAAAACTTTGCTAAAGTTGCTAGACTGACTATTTTCGAATTTCTTTAGGAAAAATTGAGCAAAATGCACTGGAACCTCATTTAACATTCGTGGTAGCCATCGAGCAGATTTTTTCGTGTATCCCAAATGATTACATAGTACTCGCGATACAGCCATGGTATTCAAACCCAATTCATTAGCAATCATTTCTTGTGTCAATCGTGGGTCTTCGTCAATTTTAGACTGCACCAGAGCTACAGTGACGTCATCAGTGGAAGATTCTGGTCGACCTTCTCGTGGCTTGTCCTCTACATAAAAATGTCCGGTCTGTAACCTTCGAAACCACTTAAAAATAGTCTTTAGAAATGATGCAATCGTTCGATATGCAATACGGCATTCACTGAATATTTGTATTGGCTGTAAATTACGCCGATACCCGAAGAGAATATCATGGAAAATTTCTGTTTGCGTTGGTGGTAGAATTTCGTCTGACCTATTCTCAGCTATCTCGCGTTTTCTCGTCTACATTTTTGCCGATCGTTTTAAAATTTGAAAGGAAGACTAATAAAGTAATTTCAAAGGATAAGGTATTTTTAAATTTAACAAAAAAAATTGATAATCACCAACTGTCCGAATTTTTGTTAATCCCCTCGTACACGTATGTAGGTATGGCCACAACATGTACAGAGTTTACCGGGGTTTCGACTGTTCCCTATCTGATCAGCTCATTGGCCACGCAAGTTCTCTGCTTCCCTATAACCAGAGACTCAAACCATGGACGCTTCGCATACAGGCGAGAAAGTCAATTCGTTCCACATTATTCATAATACAATGCTTCTAGCTATTTCTTTTCTAACTTATGCCGCCTAAGAAGAACAGCTCGAAAAAATATTTAAATACATCCATACGTATTTTCCTTATTATAGCTTCTGCTTAGAATATATCCCCAAAAGTAATTTAAAAATCTCTAAGTTGAATATCTTATGAGTGGCAATATCAACAAATTATGAGCAAACACGTTTAGAGTAAAAAATTTCGAAGTAAAACTACCATACACATCTTTTGTATCACACCAACCAATTTGAAAATTTTAATTCTAAAAATTCAAGAAATCATATTTTCAATTATTCTTACAACATGTTTGAAAGATTGAAATGTGACCAGTACGATAAAAATTGGAAAAGGTAATAGTTTCGTGCTTAGAAATGACACTCCCTGCTGAGGCAACGGCACTAGTATAATAATTTTCTATAATTTTGAATATTGGTCTGACGAGGATTCGAACCCTGGCCTTCCGCAGCAGCTGCGTGAAATGTTAGTAAAAAAGTAAGGATTTTTTAATTTTTACAATATTTATTCTGGTGTAGCGAAACATACCAGACACCGCTGGCATTAGCATTTATGAATGATGTTATTAATATTATTTGTCATGCCCAATGTTTGGTGAATGTTTCCAGAGATGGTCAACTAACGAAACGATGTTTCGTTTCATTTCGGTATCATGTTATAGAAACGAAATGAAATTATTAATATTGAAACCCCAAAAAGTCAGCATTAACGTTAATTTAAAAAACAAATAGAATTTAACATTAGCTGTTAAAGATTCAACATTAACAACAGCACTTCGTTTCGGGTAAAAATGAAATAAAATGTATTTTGATAACTGCTTTAACGACAACATTTCCAAATTTTTCAACAGAACCAATTGAAAATTTTCGATTAAAGTGAAATTTATCATTTCGATGCACCCTTCTCAGATAGAAAATGAATAATTTAAATTATCAATTTTATTTTTTTTATTATAGGTACATGAAAAAATAATTAAATAATGGACAAAACTATAAGTTTTTTAGCAAAACAAATCTTGAATCGTTATTTATGGAAAAAGGTGAATTACCTTTCATACTTTATTTGAGAAATTTAATAAAATTTTCCTTTTTTTCAAAACTAATAAAATTTTTATTTTTTTCAAAACTAATAAAATTTTTATTTTTTTCAAAACTAATGTAGGCGCATGGAAAACGTGAACTGAGAATCTAAATAAATTAAAACCAAATATTTTTTCAGAAAACCAAAACGTTTATCGAATGATTTATTTAAATCCTGTACAATTATTTACACATATGATATGGTTTTACAAACGGGTGCAAAGGATTACGTATAAAATACTTAAACTAAAATGAGAATAAAAATATTAAGAAAAAATAGTCGAAGTTTATAAAATAGTTTTTGTTTTTTAATTTGTTTTAAAACATTTCGAAGTATAAAAGTGACTTACATTAGTAATATTTATGGAGCAGGCAATTAACAAAACTCTTTTGAAAGTAAGGATTTACATAGAAAATTAGAAAATTCAGAAAAAGACTTAACAATTATTAATTTTGCTTGAAGTTTGCTTAATTATATTACAGTGTTTTCTGTAAGGTTTCAGCACAAAAACTGCATATTACATTTTGTTGGAAAGTATTAACAAATTTAATTTACATTTATGTATGAGTATGTTGTGTGTGCGCTCTATGCCTTTGTACATATGTATATGTGTGTCCTCTGATGAGTGAAGTGATCATCTTTCAAATATTTCCAAACAGTTATTCTAATAGCAAAGCGCATTTCGTTCAATACATTTGCATTGAATTATATAGCCAGTTAAGAAAAAAATTGTTCATAAAAACATGTTTATACATATTTACATATATCTTTATGAATATATTTATTTTAGTTAACATCACAGCAGACACTTGCAATTCCACTAATAACCAGCTTCATCGGAATCTGGCGCTGGTGTAGTACTACCACCGCCACCACCAGCACCAGCCGCAGACCCTTGCAGTATGGGACCGGAGAAGCCCAGGAACTTGGAAACAATATTACCCAAACCAGCATTTGCATTCGCGTTGCCATTGCCAGACGAGGAACCACTAAAAGCGGTAATAGTGGTCAGTACACCGGTGGTCAGGTCATTAGCAATATTGCCCAGTGAACGTATCTTGGGTGAGACAACTGCGGTGACGAGTGTTTGGAAGTCCTTAATTGGTACTGGTGGCTTAATATCCCATTGCTTGTTCTTCTCGATATTGGCACGATCCAGCTGCTCGATGACACGTGTCTTCGTATCGAGGAAATTGTCGATTTTCTGTGTGTGTGTTAAAATTATATTATTGAAAATAAGTTTTAAAGGAGACAGCTAAATATGTTTTATTTTTTCGTAGAAATCATTCAATGAAATTCTTACACCAAAAACAAATCCAAGTACAGCGTTTTTCGCTTCAAATGTCGCATCAGGCAATTTTCGTTTGTTACGTTCAAGATCATCTCCTGAAACTGCCTGCAAATTCATAACCAAAACTTTAGTAAATAAAATATTTAATTTTTTTTCAAAATGGAGAAGAAGAAGAACAAGAAGTGCATATATTTAAATAATTTAACCGCGTTTCGCATTAAACTCACATACCTCACATATTCTGCATAGTTAAGTTTGTGTGAATGTGTGCATAGTTTAGTCTCTTTAAAAATGCAAAACACAAACAACGAAAATTAAACATACCACAAATGCCATTTAATCGATGTCATTTGCACTTTGCACACACAAACAAACATACATGCATAAATAGATACGAATATTTATTAATTTATTTACTATCAACACAACTGACCTAGCCAAGTATTATGCGATTAAGGTCGACGCAGCACAAATTTCGTAATTGTTTTGCAATATTAATCAATGCAAAATCTTTGCAACGCTATTTAGCGAGTTAATGGTTGCAAGTAATTATTTTAAATTGCACATATTTTTCGTACAAACGCAATTCTTAAGTCCGAATCTGCGTTTGGTTCAAAGTTCATATAACTTGTAGCATAAGTTTTTGTAAATTAACGATTAATAATGCATAATCTCAGTTTGATTCGAAGTAATTACTAACTGGGCAACACTGACTTAATGAATATCATGAATGACCGATTTGTAGTTGGACTATGTCATACCATCACCTTTGGCGCAGTGCTATGATAAATCCGGTTCCATGTTTGCATTAAGTTAAACAAAAAGTCATGGTTTTCATCTCTTTATACATATTTATATTTGTATATCATTTATGCATGCCATTTTTTTTTTTTTTTTTTTTTTTGAATTTCTTAATCTAAGATTTTTTTCGATCCGCTTCATATCATGCATAGGTATATATGGTACATACTCGTATGTGTGATATGCGTTACTCGCGTTCGACTTGACCCAGTTGAGGTTTAAATAATTTTTTATAAGCAATAAAAAGCAAGAAATGTATGGTAAGTATATGAAATAAAACAACGAATAAATTCATGATAATTGCTAATTTTAAAAATTATTTCTATATTACTTAAAAAATTAAGTATTGTTTGATAGCAGACAAAAGTTGTGTTTTAAAAAAGCCAGCGTAAAATTGTCGCCGCAATATATTATAAGAACACTCACTTGTATTATGGTATTATGTAGAGTATGAAGTTATATATATATGTTACATGTACATGTAGCAATTTGTTTCATTTATCTTACCGTATGTTCACTGTAATTAAACAGTATTTAAAAACCTGCACCATTTAGTTAATATTATTACCTAGCACAGAATACTAAAACATTTTTAGATAAATTGTTATAAATTCTAAACTACTTTGGAAGGTTATACTCGTGTGTATATACGCTGTGTATTCGATTGATGTGACATTGGAATTTCAAAAAATAATTAATTTTTTGTATGAATAAATCACATTTTGTTGATATATCACGAATACTAGTGCAATGCTGAGGTATGTAAAGGTGTCAAGCTTTATTTTTTTTTTTTTATAAATTTTTAGATAACAAACACACAATATAGGCTGCAACCGAAAAGTTTGATGCAAGCAGCAGAATATAAATTAAGTGCGCTTTCTTGCAATTAAGCAGATGAAAGATTATGCGGATTTTATTGGTATTGGATGATGATTTGGAAAATTGGAACAGAAAATTAGTTTTAGATGCTGAAAAAGTTAAAGCAAACTTCTAAAGCTGGCAATAATATTTCTTTTTATTGTAGCTAGATCAAATTTATTTATACATTGATGTATTTGAAGGGGTTTCTAATAAGAGACGTTATTTTGAATAGCCTGCTATTCTGGTGATGTCATTTTTGAAGCTGTAATTTTTTAACATTTGACGAGAAAGAACTATGCAAGTAATAAAAATGGACCTATACACGATTCAACAACGAATTAAAATTATTAAAATTTACTATAAAAACATTTTTCGGTCGTCGTGAAGCACCTTGTCGGACTGCAAACAGAAATTGGTGGAAAAAAATAGAGCTGTTGGGACAAGTTGGTGCGGTGGAGGATAAAACACGTGGACGTCGCTCAAGAACAAGTGGGAATATTGCTGTTGTAGCCCAAAGTGTTAAAGAACATCCAAGTTTGTTCATTCCTCCTCATTCTTTGGAATTGTATATTCCACAAACGTCATTACAATGTATTTTGCATAAAGACTTGGGTCTTAAGGCTTAACATAAGAATTGCGGCCGATCGAATATCAACAACGCGTGTCTTTGCTGGTTGTGTGCTTGAAAAGCACGAAAATGTTCCGGAGTTTCACCCAAAAATCCTCTGTACTGATGAGGCCCATTTCCATCTCGATGACTACGTCAATAAGCAAAACTGTCGCATCTGGCGCTCAGAAAACCCAAGATTTATTGTTGAAAAGTCTCTTCATCCTCAACATGTAACCGTTTGATGCAGTTTATGGTCCAGCCGAGTCATTGGACCTTACTTTTTCGAAAATGTGGCTAAGACAACAGTTAAGGGGAATAGATTGCGCTATCGATAGATAGATTGGATAGTATTGATCTGGAAACATTTACTTTTAACAAGACAGCTCTACGTGCCACACAAGCAGCGAAACGATCGATCTATTAAGGGAAAAGTCTCTTTGAATATGACAATAACACCTCTTATTGAAAACCCCTTTAAATGTATATGTATGAGGAGTGGAAAAATTTCTGAAACCATTGAACCTATGATGGAAAACTACTCAACTGCAGAAAAAAAAAATTTAATCAACAGCTGAAATTTAGTAATTAAAGAATTTTAAAATTACTTTTTGAGAGAAGCAAGAATAGTATTTCGATGCTTAAAAGTGAGTCTGAGTGGTCAAAAGGGATGGAATGAAAAGTAAAATTGTGACACAATAGGTGAAATGGTTAATGCAGTTCATAATTTGTTTTACTGTAAAGGCCCAAATTGCCAAAATACACGGGAACATTAAAGTTTATTTACCTCAGACAAGAGTCATGAACTTCCAATTGTGCCAAAAATTTCTCTACGACTTGGGATAGTATGTAAATATTAAACGGTTGGTACAGAGGGTAGATTGTTTTAAAAATGTATTTGATAGTTGGTGTTACATATCAGTGAACTATATTCTAATATTAAGGTATTAATCAGCAGAATCACCACCTGATGTAACATCAGCTGAGTATATAATGTTCGGTTCTACCAGAACTTAACCTTCCCTTGTTTTTAATTATTAGTGCTTACTTTAATCTCTGTTCTTATCGTATTGAATCGCTTTGAGAGATTTCATATGCATTAGGATTGTTAGCAGAGTTAGTTTGATTGGCATTTAGCATGAATGATCTTGACTTGCTTAATAAGTTGATCCAGTTAACAAATATTAACTAAATAATCTATGTTTTGACTTTTAATCAAATCGGACTGTGCATCGCTTTGTAAACTATCTATTCGCCTCTTTTTCCAAACCACAAGCTTTGCTGTGAAAAGAGACTGTGCTATAACTTTTATGTTCAATACATTGAAGTGGCTAAGGAATATCTATGTATATTCAAGAACACATGCATTCAAATCTAGCCAGCAACAGTCAGAAGCTCATTAAAAAAAAAAATAAATAAATGCTAGCTTCTGTGTCACACAATTCCAATAATAATTTAACTTCACCACTGATTTTTCAACCACGAATCTACCAAAATGTTTCCATAGAACATCAATCTGTTCGACAAAACATCTTTTTGTAAATTATCGTACTCGAATTAAGTGTTTACATTTTCTACATTTTAAAAATAAAAATCCTGGTCTACAAAATGATATTGATTCAAATCTGAGATGCTCAACTAACTAAACCATGCCATATATGAAAAATAAACTTAGCGAATGTGGAAAAATTGTCCTCAAATTGACCTCAGCTAGTTTAGTTTGCCCCTTCTCTCTGAGCCTATTTAAATGCAAGCTGATCTCTGAATTTTTTAAATAACTGAAATGAACTGAATGTGAAGAATAAGAGTATTTTTCTCCGATAACTACTTTTCCTTTTTCTATGTAATTTATAGCAGCTGATAAGCATCTCTGTAGCTGTTTAGAGTAAAGTGTAACCGCGAATTTCCGGGATCGGTCTCGGATTCACTGGCCGGATTATCACTGGTTTTTGTTTCCCGACCTGTTGGATTTTTCAATTATACTTCAGCCCCGAGAGGTGGGTAACGCTGGGTTCGTCTACGTCATAAAAAAGGACATGAGTTTCAATTTTTACTAAAATATCATAAATATATATTGGCTTTAAAATCATTGAGATCCAATATATCATACATTTAAAAAAATTTATTTAGAATGAAAAATGATGTTAGTTTTTCTGTTTAATAGCGGTCGCCAGATCAAATAAAAATATTATTTATTTTCAAACCAAATAAATAATTCGAACGGAGTTTTTTACTGCATTGAATACGAAAGCATAACTTTATACTTTATTTTACTTAATTATAATGACATAATCTCACACTGAGTGAATGTGGGCGCAAATCAGTGATGACCTTTACCAAGTCTTTGTCTTTACCTAGCGAAGTAATAAAGCAAAGGCAATAAAAAAAAATAGTTTATTGTAAACAATTATACGCATAATTGCTGGAGATTGTTGGTAGTAAAATAAATTTAAGAGCGTAAACAAAAACTGGTATGAGCCAAACAACAACAAATGTTTAAAATAATGAAGCCGAAGCCAGTTCGAACAACATTTTTTTTTTATATTTTTACAATAAGTTCAGTGCTGCAGTGTAGGGAAGGAAATTTTCATAGTTATGGGCATGCATTTTGACTTTTAACACCAAGAAGTAGTGAAGCACTTTTAATTGTAGCTGAGCGTATATGTTGAATGAATTGTCTCGTATTGTCTACACTTTTCTGATATTAAATAAAGCAAACAATTTAGGTTTGTTTTTCTTTAAATTAGTTAAAGAGGCATGGTAAAGTGGAATGTAAGTTTTGAAGGTAATGCAAGATAAACCACGGCGTATACGCAACAAAAATTTTAATGGCATTTATGTATACATAACTATGCATGAGTATTTGTTTATTGTGCTTGATATTATGATTATTTACACTAAGAGGCGCTCAAATATTTATTAGCAATTCTAAACAAAAGTCCAACCGAAATATATTAATATATATATATATATATGTTATTTATGAGTATTTATTTTATTAGTAGTATAATTTTTATTACTTTTAATTACTATCACGCCAACGAATTCTGCAGCCTATACCACCTGCTTGATTGTAACATGTTTTTATACCACTTTTTTTATACATTTTGTAGGTGTTTACGGCAAGCCAGTGCGTCATCATAAAAAATTGCATAATATTTTTTTTATAATATTACATTTATGTCACCACTTGTATCGATTACATATTTATATGTATATGTGTATAAATGTATATGTTAGCTTAATATTGTAGCTGCAAAAACTTCAATAAATGTTTGGTTTAAAAATATATGGAATTTCTCATTCCACATCTTTCTCTTTTGAAGCTGTATCAGTCAAGCGCTTAAGACGGCACTACCCGTCCATTACTTGACTTCTTTCATACCTTCATACTCACATTTCTGCATTTCTCATCTCTTCATTTGTATCTGATTATGTATTTACAATACCAAGCCTTCTCTTTGGCACTTTCATTTTCATATTTGTTGGCATAGGTCGCTGGCGCACAATACATACACGTGTATACAAACATACGTGTATGTACATGCACTGGTTGCGTGTTTTTTTTTTCTTGTTATAACTATAACTCTTTTTAGTTTAGTGATACGTGTGAGAATTACATTGTGTTAGTTTTTCAATGTTAAATTAAAAATTTAAATTTTAAAGCATTAAATTAATTTTGTTTTTCTCTTTATTTTCTTGTACAATATTATAAGTGGCTTTCAAGGTCGTGCTTGCCTTTTGCAGTTTTTTATTTCAAATGAGTATCTATGCATTTATGTATGTACGTATGTATATTATAATATTTCCACTATTGACATTTTGTCATACATTTCATATGATTTTTTTTTTTTTGTTGCTTTGCTGTGTGTTTCTGCAATAAGTGTTAATGACGTTTATGTTTGATTTTTGTAGGTGATTCAATGATATATTTTATTATCGAATATTTTCAAGCACTTAAACTTATGTATGTACGTGACTTTCATATATTTATTTAGTTAAAATGATTTATATACGTTCGAGATTATCGTAAATTTTATTTCTGGCAAATATAATGATGAAAGCGTGACAAAAAGTTACTTGCGTATGAGTAATAGAAAATGTATTTAAATGTATTTATTAACTAAGCACAGAGATTTGCAAGCGTATTTTATTCAGAATTTTTTTGAAAACTTAATACCTCGCATGCAAAATTTTTACACAAAACGATTGCCTATTAATTCATTATATGATAACCTGACAACACTTTCAACTCAACGAGAGTTTATAGAAGGTGAAGTTGTCACTTCAAATGATGCCTTGTTCTTCCTTCCAAATTACACAAACGAAATACAAGAGCAATAGGTTTTGACAAAAGGCTAAATAGTAACGGTAGAATTCACGTTAATCCAAAAAATTCAGTCGATTCCGTTGAAACATTTGAAAATGTTGTCGTTATCAATATAAATTTTATTTCGTGTTCACCCGAAACGATATGATGTCGTTAATGTTAAATCGTCAAGAGTAAACGTTAAACGTTAAGCCGATAACAGATAAAGTTACATCCTTAACAGTAAATGTTAATCGTTAAAATTGAAATATACTGTTAATAACATAGCGCAGGCAGCTATTTTAAAATTTACGTTAACGATGAGTTTGTGCGATGTTAACATTAAAAATTTCGTTTCGTTCCGATAATATGACGCCGAAACGAAACAAAATCATTTCGTTAACTTTATTTTTCAAATCAACAAAACGAAATGACATCGTTTCGTTAGTTGAGCAAATCTTTTTTGACATTTCAAACCCACGATTACACAAACAAAATATATTGGGCGAATTTTCTTTGAGATTTCGATTCTATGCTTATACAAACAAAATACATGAGGTTTAGGTTTTTGTACTCCTCTTATTACCTTGTATGAATTTGCCTGGAATTTATTTATTTAAATTACTTGCAATTCAGAGATGAAATTATTTTACATGTGAACATAAATCAGTATGATAAGAATAAAAAACAAAAATTGGAAATAAATTTATAAATAATAAAAGAAATTTGCAACAAATAAGTGATAAAAAAGCTTTACTGATATGTTAATGCTTGTGAAATCACATACAACAAATTAATATTGGAATTACTGATGCCTCAAGGAGTTTAGTTTATAAACCCTTAACTATTTTTTCCGAAAATAAGTAAAATTATTAGGTTTTTTTAGACCACACATTTACAATTAAATAAATTATAAATTTAGAGGGCTCCACCAGTGTGACACTTTCAAAAAATCGATTATTTTCGACATTCTTCGATAACTTACGCCTTCGAAAAAAACATAATTCGACCTTAGATGTGTAACTATAATAGTTTCGTAGTAATCCCAAAACGCTTGAGATCAGTCATAAAAGTTTAAGTGTTATTTTGTTTTTTCCAAACGCGTTTTTGACGAAATTTGTTGTCAGTGTAACTCAAAAACTAATTATCCAATAATGCATTTGTACAACATTATTTCAGGCATAAATTGGCTCTCGGATATTTCGATCGGTATAAAATTGTAAATTTGACATCAATCTTGTGTCACTTTACAGTTCATGTAATTCTCTTTAACGCCTTTTTTGTCTTTCGTCATTCCAGGTGCCCTTAAGGCAGATAGGATGACAGCAAAATAGAAATTTGTTTTTCTGGATCTCCGCTGGATGACGCATACATCGTCGAGAATTTAAAATTTCCATTTGAAAAAATATGTAAAGATAACTTATTTTTGGATAAATATATCTTTGATACAGTAAAATATTCATTGGAGAAATTTTCGTTAACAAAATTTCAAAAATCGCGTTTTTTGCTGTCACACTGGTTGAGCCCTTTAATAACTGATGAGATTATTATATGCCTATGGAGCAAAAATTAAAAATAAATTAGTACAAACCTAAATAGAAAATAGTTTGAAAAATAAATATATAATATTTACAGAAAATGCTCATAGAGGAATATATGTATACATGGACCGATATATAGAAGATATCATAAAGAGATAGACATGCAGATATGTAGGTACATATATAAAATGTTGCTGGAGATAAGTAATAGATAGATATAGACATAAAGGAGGAGCTAAATAAAAGAATGTATAGGATACTAAAGCTAAACAAGGGCTTAGAAAAAATGTAACCAGTTCTAGTGATTATTAGTATACAGTCTGGCAAGCTGATAGGAAATTACAACTTATTTTTATTATTATATTATATAAAATTACTTCGATCTATGCTTTCCAAATGCCATTATTGATTGTAAAAAACCCATATTGATAGTAAAAAAAATAGCATTCGGTTTGAACAGGTTTTCTTGGGTTATAGTAGAGCGAAGCATTAAAATATGTTACTCTTATTATAAAATAAAATGTTCTATATATTTAATTCAAAATATTTAAAAAATATTTATTGTACCAACAGACCCGGCGCTCGTACACCCGGTATAGTTCGGGACTAAGAAAGTTATACAAATTTAATTAAGCTTCAATATTATATGATTGCTCATAAAAGCTATAAAACGCCGCATCATACTTTCAGACAAGGCAGCCTCGTAACGATAAATTTCCCGTTAATTGAAAAAATTTCAATTGTTTCTTTTGAAACATAATAATAATGTTAAATCGTTAACAGATGAGTTTATATGGTTTCAACGGTAACGATTTCATTACGTTTTGATAACATGGCGCCGAAACGAAACGATATCATTTCGTTGAGTTATTTTTTTCTTATTAGCGAAACGAACTGATATCGTTGCGTTTGTTGAGCATCTCTGTTTTCAGATGAATGATTACCAATAAAATTATTGCAGCCATTGTAGCAGTGAACGTCTAAAAGAAGCGATAATACCAGAAACATAAAAAGAATCCATAAATGATCAAAAGATATGATTACGTATGTCGTTAAGACATGAAAATAACGTGTTAGGTTTGATCAAACCAAATTTTTAACAAAAGAAAACGAGTCTTCTATGTTAGGCTCGGGATATTTTAACCACTGTTTTCAAAGCTTCTTAATGAAATAGTCACAATGCATGCCATAAATCACGCTAATTCTATAATTTATTAAAATATAGTTCTTTGATTAAAAACGCAATCATAATAGAAAGAAGGTGAAAAGTAGAAAATATAATTTTTGAAAATATTTATTACAAATACTGCTCTTACTATTTACTAAATTTTTATTTTATTTTGATTACCGTGTAGTACACTATTTCGAAAAAAAATCTTCCTTAGTAAAATTTAAACTCTTTTAAAAGTTAAACACCCATGCATGGCAGAGCAAATAAAGTTGGATAGATATTTTTGCCTCATAAAATAAATTTCGGGTAATTAAATAATTCAAAAAAATTAAATAAGTAAGTAAAAAATTTTAATTCCTCAATAATGAGAATTATATTTTTTATAGCACTTTTTATATTGCAAATGGGTGATTTGTAATTCAAGTAGTTGATGCATTTAAATTACAAATTATATAAAGGGGTTCCAATAAGAGGTGTTATAGTCTGTTATTCCGGTAGATGTCACTTTTTTAGCTGTAACGATACACTCTTCAACAATGCATTGAAATTATTAAAATTCACTATGAAAATTTCATCGAAAAATCATCTTGACTGATGGTTCCCATTTCCACCTCGATGGCTTCGCCTATAAGCAAAACTGTCACATCTGGGGCTCGGAAAAACCAAGATTTACAATTGTATTATTGAAAACCCTCTCCATTCTCAACGTATAGCTGTTTTGTGCGAGGTCATCGGACTTTACTTTTTCGAAAATGGTTAGATTGCGCTATCGAAAGATGATTAAAGACCTTTTATGGCCGGAATTGGATGGTATTGATCAACATTTACTTTCAACAAGACGTTGATAGGTGGCACACAAGCAACGAAACTTCTATTATGCCCATTGAAGCTTTGTTCGAGCTAAGAACCTTTTTCGATACTTTATTGATATTTTTCATTTATCGTGCTATACGATATTAATAATCGAGCCAATTTTGAATATTGGGCTTTTCATAAATATTACATATTTAAACAGAAAATACTGTCTCGATAGCAACTACTATTGAGTACTATTGTTTCTTCGGGCTGACGTTATGTGATTACCGTCTTTTTAGTATAGTCCACTTGTAGAATTTTCTAAAACTTAGTTTAACATACTTGATGTGAGATTACACTGGCAATTTAAATTTTTCCCATTAATATTAAAACCAATTAAATCACTTTTCCATCAAAATCTTTTAATACAAATAAAAATGAAAGTAATCGCCGAATAACGAGAAAGGCATATGAAAATTAACATCTGAACGTCAAAATACTATAACAATGCAAATTAAAGATTTTTTACTTCCTACAGTGCAAATAATGCTGTACGCTCTAAATCTTATATATGTATGTAGTGTGGTATTATGTTTATACATAATATACTAAGTTACAATAAGCACGGCATTTCCTTCTTTTACAATCGCAAGCGTTCAATGACGTAGCAAATACCGATAACCCGTCGACCCATTTGCCCAAATAACCCCCAACCAAGCGACTTTTGACTGGTTATCTCCCTACATACAAATAAATAACCGAAAAAAAAAATCAAAAACAAAACAAAACCAGTTTTGATTGTAAATGAAATTATGCACGCTGGCCACATTGCCACATGCAACGTGTTTGCCACGAGGCAAGTTTGTTGCATGCTGATGCTGCATAACGAATTATTTAAGCGCATTTCTCTGTTACCGATTGCTCATATTTTTTGTTGTTTTGCTGGTTGCATACATATGTTTTATATATTTTACCTCTGCATTGATGGGATTCAAATCACTGCTGATGGCATCAGCACTCTCCGCTTCCAGTGAGAGTAGATCATCTGGTTGACGTTTGACGCGTACGGCAGGTACCGCGAGACAAAGTTGACAAATGCCAAGCGCAAGAAGAAGACTTAAACTGCAACGCAGTGACTGCATTGTTTTAGTTTTTTTTTTGGTGTGTTTGGTTTATGGTGGACTAATGCAAAAGTGGGGTTTTCAAACAGTAGTGGAAAATTTGGCGTTGAAGAGAATCTGAAAGAAAGAGGCGAAAATATTATATTTTTTATAAAGTTTTGAAAAATTTAACATTTTAGATATTTTTTTTTTGCTATCATAATCGCATAAAAAACTATGAAGAGCACATATTACTAATATATCTATATCAATATGCATGTTTTTGTACTATAAATGTATGCATACTATATGTATTATTAATTTTATTTGACCCGAAAATTTCGAGTTTAAAGTCTTTTGATGCGTACAAAGTAGAACTTTAGATACCCGGGTATCGAGCAATGCAAGCAGCTCGGTACACGCTCTACACAAGTTTATTGCTCAACTGCCGATATGTTTGTAAGAAATTTTTTAATTTACAATTTTATATTTTAGATAAATAAATTTTAAATTTTAGAAATTTATTCTGAGAAAAAAGTAAAAAAATTTTGCTTAAATTCCTCGAAAACGCTTAAATTGCTCGAGCTTATGCTCCAACCATTTTCGAGCAACGAGCAATGAAGTGTTCGAATATTCCTTGCTCAAATGCTCGAGCTGTTCGAAAATGTTCGAATAAAATCTTGAGCACAAGTACAAAGTGAATATTTCTTCCTCTGTGGCCCCCACATATTTTGAATATCCCAGATTATTCTATGTTTTTGAAATGCCATAAAAATTTATTTATAATGTCTATATGTATTGTTTTAAAATGTTTGTTGTGTACATATTTGTTGCAAAAATACATTTTCTTCCGTGTATTAAAAGATATTACTCTTGCTAGAGGCTGACGGCAAAATTAAATCAAACGGCTTATAGAAATTTTTTTAATTGAATTTAATCCACAAAAAATTCAAAATATTTTTCATATTAAATTAAAGTTTATTAAAAAAAAGTACTCTGCAAAAAAATTGAAATTTTTAGTCCAATAAAGGGTGTCCCAAAAGTAATGTAAGATTTGTATGTATTTAATAATTTTTATGAATTTTATGCTGTAATGAAAAATCACAATCTGAAGACGGAAAGTTTTATTTTCTCTTTAATGAAAATCTTGGTTAATTTTGGGACACCCTATATCTTTCCGAAATAGCATAATGGAGTATTAAATGCACCAAATAACTACTATAGCATAAAGAACAGAAAGGCTGTTTTCTTCTTCTCCGAATATTTATGAAATTTCCACTTTCAAATTTAATTGCACTTAAACTCTTTTGTTTCTCGGAAAATTCTCTACTTGAATTTTGTTGATATGAAACTACTTGCTTTTTTTAAATAGAAAAGGTTTACTTAAATGAAAAAAAAAATAAAAGTAAATGAACTTTTTGTATGAAATTCGTATGAATTTTATGTGCTTGCAAATTCTAACTCACTTTTCCAGAAATCTTATAAGCCTATAAAAATGTAAACAACTTATTCATTTCAATTACTTTCATTTCGCAAAAATCTTATGTAAAATTTTGAAACCTAAAATGCATTTTTTTGTATATATGACTGCACGAAAAATTGCATTCTCCACAAGACATAAAATGCACAGAAAAGAAATTGAAAAATTTAATTTAAGTAAATACATATGTATGCAGTTGTATATATTTATATGAAGCAAGCTCGTACCACAATATCAAAAGCACACTCAACTCGTCGGCACAGCAGACAGCTACGGCAACACTAGCGATACAACAGGACGCACACGATATTAGCACGTTCACTAACTTTAAGCAAATGACTGCAGACGAAAGCGACTTCGGTGATTTAGCAGTGGCCAAAAACCGCTTACAACAGCGTCAAGTACTACAGCGCACAACAACAAGAGTTTATACCTTGAAGAAAAGTTTGTCGGCCAAGAGCCGAAAAACCGAAGCGGTGCAATCAAACTCTGGGTTTGTATATACATACATATATATTTTTACTACTCATAGTTTTTGGTAATATAACTATATCTTTGTACATTTGTAAATGTATAGGTATCGATGGCCGCTTACATTTGATAGCTGCTGTTGGTTGGTAATTGGCAGCTTGTTTGTTGTTTTTTTGGTTTTTTTTTGGCTTTTGGTTTTGGGTTTTTGGACGGCTGGCGAATTTTTATTACTCTACGCTGCCGCTTCGAAGGCGTTCAAGAGTAGCGCAAATGTGCAAAGAAGAGAAGTGTGAACTCAACTTACCATGGCTGACTAAATAGTGTATGGTTTGGCTTACAATTGAACTGGTGAGGTAGAGAGTAAAGACGGGTGTGTGCATTCGCCGCTCAAATTGCACAGTTATTTGCACAGACTGATGATTGTAGTCCAATAGGTAGCAATGAAGTAAAGAGTGCGCTGCTATAAAAGTTACAAACTTGCTATAAGCTTGACTCTGAAGAGTCTGTCTATATTTTTTATGCACATGCGCAGCGGTAGCGAAGAGCATAACGCCTTTGAGATTACTATTACAGAGAATGTAACTGTCTATTCGACTCAAGAGCGTCAGTGTTTAGTGAACTCACTCAATTTGTGCTCAAATCCATTACAATTTTTTTATCGACTAAAGAGCATTGCCAAACTTCAATGAAGTATTGATTATTTTTTATTTCAATAAATTTAGTTACAATCCGCCTACTGCATACTCACGTTATATTAAGTATGTTCATTCTACGGTTGCTGTTAATATAACGATATAATAAGAAGAGCTGTCTTCGATCACTCCGAAATTAAATTAATGGTACTTTCCTTTAGGACGAAATAATATTCACATATCTGAAAAATTGGTTGGAGAGAGCTTTATGATGCAGTTTTCCGATTTCGATAAATTTCGAAAATACTTGTCATTTATATATACGAACGAAAAATACCAATTTTCTCGCTATCAGATATTTTTGATCATAAAACTCATATCATATCATATTAAATCTGTTGTACAGGAGCTATATGATATAGTTTTTCGATTTCGATCATTATCAGTGACAATGTTTATTTGTGTGTAGAATACAAAAATCCATTCTCCTGGAGCCTTTTTTAACGGATTTTTTACCAAAACCTCACATTTGAATCAATCGGTTGTATGGGTTCTATATGATATAATCCTCTGATTCCCATGAATTTTAGTGGAAATTTTTATTTATGAGTACGAATGTTGGATACCGAATTTCATACTCGTAGCTGCTTTTTTGATGGAGTTTTAACAGAAGCTGCATTTTAGCAAAAATCGGTGTATGGTATAGTCATCTGATAGTTATAATCGTCCGATTTTGATGATTTTCAGTTCCAATGTGTAATTCTCTATATGTATGCAGAATCCCAAATTTATCGCTCTTTCAAGCTTTTTTGAGTAATTTAAATATGAGATCTCAAATCTGAAAAATTGGCTATAATGAGCCGATCTGACCGATCCGACAAATGACCATTTAAATATAAAAATGCACCTGTATACCAAGTTTGGTTAAAATATCTCAAAAACTGAGGTACTCATTTGCGTATAAAAAGACGGTCAACTCGTCATTCTGATCTTATCGGTATAAATTTTGATGGGCCTGTCTCTTCACTTTCTGGTACTTACATATTTCAAGAACTATTTGTTTACTGACAGTTTGGGGCTACGAAAAATGCAGCGTTACATGAGAGAAGATACGTTTCATAATTGAGGCGTATTTTCACCTCGAAGGATTTGTTAATCGCCAAAACTGCCTGAGTATTTTGGGCTGCTGGAGGCATTATTAGGCCATACTTTTTGGAAATTGAGGCAGGTTTTTATAGAAGAACTATACAGGCATTTTCATTGTACCCCTCTTACTATTAGTCCCCTGCTCTCCCTTCATATGGGGCCCTCATCTGCTAGGCGCATATTAAGTACTGTGAATTGACCCAATTTTCGCTTGACACTTTTCGTTCAGGGGCTCTCTCTTGACCTCCTATCATATCATAATTTCATCAAATTCAGACATTTTTTTATGTGCGTTACACACCGACCAAAACTGGTGAACTCAAAATAGAATATGGACAACAAGAGCAAAATAATTATTTTTATTTATACATATATGTACGTTAATCAAAAGAATTCAGTCGATTCTGTTGAAACAATTGGAAATGTTATTTCGTTGGAAATTTTAATTCGTTTCTTCCCTAAATGAAATATTGGTTAAAACGCTAACAGATGATGCTCAACTTCAAATTGAAGTGTGCTGTTAATAACAAAGCAGGCAGAGGATAAGTTTTATAACAACAAAACGAAATGGCAACGATTCATTAGCTGATCATTTCTAATATGAGGGGTTTAACAAAAATTCAGTAAGTTGACCAGAAAAAAAATTCTTTTAGTATGTACTTTGTCCTTTGATTTCAATGCATTTCTTAAGCTTATAGATCCACTTCTGAAAACAGTCTTCAAAATCTTGCTTTTAAGCTTATCAAGTGCAACATTAACTGCATTAATTATATATCTCCTCGTTGCTAATAAATAACTTTTCTTTTTAACTTTTTTTAATTTTTGGAAATAACCAGAAATCACAAGGTTCAATTTTCGGGTAACATGGTGCCGTACGTATTTCTTCGATGCCAGAGATCGCAATAAAATTACTCGTTATTTCAGCAGTCTCGGATGAGGCGTTGTCATGATGTAAAAAGTAACGCCACAAATCCTCTTTCTTCCTCTTTTCCAACAAATTTTTGAAAACTTTTGGTAAGCACTCTTCGGTTTACCATTTTGCAGATACCGTCTGATCCTTTTCCAGTAGAATAGTAGCTACGATTTTAGATCGGGTGAAGAAAACTGACATCATTACTTTTGCTGCTGATTTTTGTTACTTAGATTTTACGTCTGGGCTTGCTTCTATTGGGTTTTATACCATGTACTGCTGTTGGTTTCTGAATCGTATTATAGAACCAAGATTTATCACCAGTAAACACTATACTAAAGTTTTTGGACTGACCATTTTCGTATTTGTTTAGGAGAAATTAAGCAAAATGTACTCGAGGCTCTTTTTGGGCCTCATTTAAAATTCGTGGTACCCATCGAGCAAATTTCTTCGTGTATCCCAGATGATTAGTTAATATTCGCAATACAGCCATGGCATTCAAGCCCAATTCATTGGCAATAATTTTTTGTATCAATCATGGGTCTTCGTCAATTTTGGACTTCACCAGAGCTACAGTGACGTCATCAATGGAAGATTTTGGTCGACCTTCTCGATGCTCGTCTTTATGGAAAAATCTCTGGTCTGGAACTTTCGAAACTACTTAGAAATAGTCTTTAAAGTCGGTGCAATTGTTCCATATGCAATTTGGCATTCACTGAATATTTTTATTGGCTGTAAATTACGCCGAAACCCGAAGAGAATCACATGGCGAATTTCTGTTTGCGATGGTGGTGGAGTTTTGTCTGACCTATACTCAGTTATCTTGCGTTTTCTCGTCTTCATTTTAGCCGATCGTTTTAAAATTTGAAAGGAAGACTAATGAAGTAATTGCAAAGGATTTGGTATTTTTATATTTAACAAAAACAAATTGAAAGTCACCAACTGACCGATTTTTTTCTTAAACCCCTCGTATATCCAATGTTTTAACGTCTTCATTTCAGAGTATAAATCTGAAATCAAACGTCAACCGAGGGGGGGAAAATTGGAAATATGAATACGAAAAAAAAATTTGTTTCTTCACTTCATGAGTTTATCTTCCCATAGCGAAAGACATGACGACATCATATCCGTCCCACTTAAATTTTTATTAAAAACACTGTGCTATATTCCATGGAAAATTTATACGCACATTCTCGTACACACTTACATATACGAGTTTAAAAAAAGGCTATTAATTTAGTCCAATAAAAGTAATTAAATATATTTTATATATAATAAATTGAGTAATTAATAGTTGCGCAGTTCAAAAGCTGGACTTTTTAAATTAGTCTTACCAATTTCTTTGTTAAACGATGTTTTTTTCTAGAATAGCTATATTTCATAATTTTTCAGTAAAAAAAATTATGTATGTAAAGAAAAAATTAAATAAATATTATTGATTGCAATAATCAATCGTTGTTTTTTCGTATGACACTGATTACATATTGACGGTTGGCTTTATTTGCAGTACATTGCCTTTGGACACGGTGTATCGGGTATAAACCAGAATAGTTGCAAGCATTTCAAGAAGTATGAAAAATATTCAGGTTATGAAAGTTGATTTTTCCGCCAATTTGCATTTTCGATGACTAAAAACTCAAGGTATTAATTTATTAAAATAATGTTTTTTTATTAAAAATTATAAGTAAATATTCATAAGTTTTATTATTTTGACATATAATTATAGCATAATTAAACATATAGAAATATTGACATCATCAAATAATTAATTTATACTTTTTGAAATCATGAATTAATGGTAGTTTAAAAGCTACAAAATTTCTAAGCCAGTGCTTGTGTACCAATATATGAAAAAAGGGAAAAGTTACTGGTATAGTCATTGGCGTGTTGCAATTCAAACTTACAAAAATTATGCTGGGGAAACGTGGTGGTTACCGAAATAGCAATTTCTTTCTCCTCAGACTAAATATTTAAACAATTTAATATTGCACCAACCGAAGCTTACAAAGGGTATTCCAATAGGATTGATATGACATCTGAGTGTCCTTTTGCCCATTTTTAATATGACGTGATCTGTTATTTTTTTCATTGTATTCAGTAACATTTACAATTTCATCATTGCAAGGTTTACATACAACGTTTACAAACAACAACAACAACTTGAAAACGATAGCGATTTTTTTAAGAAAATTATCTTCTCCGTTGAGGCTCACTTTTATCTGAAAATAATGTCTATTACGGTACATTTCACATAAATTGAAAGTTTGGTTTGGTTTCTGGTCTGGAAGAATCATCGGTCCGTATTATTTTCGAAATGAAGCTCATAGCAACGTTACTGTCAATTTAGAGCGGTATAGATGATAACCAACTTTTTATGGTCACAATTGGAAGAAGTTGATCTTAGCAACATCTGGTTCCAACAATACGGGTCTAAGTGTCCCACAACACGTGGAACAACCGAATTATTGCAAGTCAGGTTTGGAGATTAGATTTTTTCAAGAAATTGTGGCATTGAATTCGAGTTGTGATTTAACACTATTAGACGAATTCTTCTAGGGTTATTTGAAGTCATTGGTATTTATAAATAAACCAGACTATCTTCAAGCTTTAAAAGTCAAATATGTGTATTCATGACATACGACTTGATTTAGTGGCAAAATTGCTCAAAAATTGGGTTCATCGAATTCGTTGAAAAAAAGTCGTGGACGCCATTTGAATGATGTTGTATTCAGAACTTAATTGCATCGATTGTACTTCACATTAAATAAAAAACATTTGAATTTCCTTAATAATTATGTGTTTTATTTTAATTTTTTTTTTTTTCAAGAAATAATATCACACATATTGAATAACATTATAGGTAAGTGCAAATCTCAAGGTGCTTGGATGATATTCGGCAGCTTGAACTATTACACGCTTAGATGTTTGCCAACACCAGGAGTTCCAAGAATTCCTCGAAGCACTACAAAATTTGAAGAGCCAAAGCGCTCAAAGAAACTCCCCTCGTAAGAAATGAAATGGTAACCCTGCATCATTTCCAAAATTCTCAGCCAGTACTCACTCCCCGGGCTCCACCCAAAAATTTCATAGTGTAAAAGGAGGAATGGTCATCCCGCACCACCTCTAATTTTTCCTCTGAAGTTCACCCCCGAACTCCATTAAAAGCCAAGCGGTTTGGTGAAAAAATTCAAAGGTATTATTTAACATTATTATTAGGGGCAGATTCTAGGCATCTTCGTCCAAAGTTTAGACAAATATTTAAACAAAATGTTAATAACTGGTTTCAGGAGAACGATTGCCCCGTTTTGTCTACAAGTAATATCTTGTTGTAGTAAAGTGCATTCCATAAACATTCTAAACGGTTCTCTATCTCCACTAAACATATATGTATATTGGCAAAAATGATAGTTTCTTAAAGAATCAATTCATTTTTCTTTGTTGCTCACACGCAAGCTGAAGAAGACACCGACCTGTTAGGCAATTCACCAAATTAAAAACTGGCATGAGTCGGATGGACATGCCTTCTCAGGCCACCTCTACATATCTTTTAACCTCACAATGAGATCCCCTATCTCTGCGTACAGAAACCGAAGGAAACCCAAAAAAATGTTGCCTGAATCCTTCGCAAGCAACGCTTCTCGCGATATGTTTAGATTATCGCTAAAAGCTAATGAAGCGGTTCACTCTACCACAAAGTCTGTTTCTCTCCGTGAGATGGACTCATTGTCAAAAATGTATGAAGCGACAAAGCCAAATAAATCGGATAATAGCAACTCCATAAGAATTGCTTAAAAACTTGCAAGAAAGCAATGAGGAAGGAGCAATGAGAATATCTGCTATTCCGAACTGTATTCAGAAGTCAAATGGTGCATCAACAACATTTTTCCGAGAAATGCAACATACTCTAACGACCACTCACCTTTCTGAGTGCTCTAAAGAATGCCATGCTTCTCCAAACAGCTCTCCAGAAACAACAACCAACATAAAGAATATCTTGAACCGCAATAGTAAGATCTTTCCGGGTTCTTATAGCATCTAAAACTACAAGCATAGCAGACATCCTGTTGCCCTGACTGTG